>OZ010585.1:10971694-11096694 GCA_963932145.1 Acanthosepion lycidas | reverse complement strand
GAGTAAAATTGAGTAGATGAACCCATTGGGGATGTCGATGGCTGAGTTAGCACAAAGTCACAAGTCAGTGTGGCCAAGGGCCTGAGTATGCTGGCTTTGTTCAAATTGTTGATCACGCTAGATAACCCGCTCTTTCCCAGAAACTGTAACTAACGTCTGCTCAGCATAGTTGCAGTATAAACCACAGGTGGGCTCTGGGGGTGTTGAATAAATACAAAATGCGCCTGAGCAAGTGTTTGCAATAGGGATTGGCTAGGCACCCTAGTAGATGTAGATGGGTATCCTCAAATAGGAGTGGCCAGCTCTAATATATATATATATATATATATATATATATATATATATACACTGTGAAAGGACACACACACACACACACACACATATATATATAATATATATATATATACTGTAAAAGGACAGACACACACACACACACACACATATATATACTGTGAAAGGACACACAGACAAGTTACTGCTGTTGTTCTGTCTACAGATAGCAAGAAAATATTAACTTTGATAAATGGCTGCTTATAAACTATTTTTAGTCTGACAAACAGTAAAGAGCTTGATGATTGTAGTAAACTTTTGCTTGCAGAGAAAGCTGGAAATCATACCATTCTTACTTCACTGCATGCAAACCATAAAACAGCCTTTGAACTGTAAGACTTCTAACACTAAGATGGCAGGAACTGAAGGGAAAGATACAAGTGAAAAGATGATTCCCCAAGGAAAATGTTAACAATAACTCAACTTGAAGCTAAAATAAAAACAAAAGAACAATTCCCATAAAAAATATTTAAAAAAAAATGCTTAACATCACCATATGACCATATTTATCTATCATCTCACACATGTGTGTATATATATATATATATATATATATATATATATATATATATATACACTCTCTGAAAATATGATGAAATCAGGTATGAAAAACGACAGACTATTTCTGTAGGATTTCCCACTACTACTACTACTACTATTACACATACACACACAAGCGTAATTTCATATAACAAGATTTCTATGTATAAAATAATAATGCTACTTATTAATATTTGTAAAATGATATGATTTAATGTACATCAAGATGAATAGAATTTATGCCAATAAAGTGCTTAATATTTGACAAGAGCATTAATGATTGAATCAGATATAATATATCTGATTCAATATTTATATGAATACATAAAAATATATTAGTTAAAACTTGAACTCAATATCAAAGACAGAATATTTGTAGATATAGACAAACACTACATGGTGACTCAATTTCATACCTCAATGTGATCTTTTCTATTTCTTTATATATATATATATGTGTGTGTGTGTGTGTGTGAGTGTGTGTGCATGTAATCAAATAAGGAACAAGTCGTAAAACCTTTACAAATTTGATCGATTTGTTGTTATTTTAGCATCATCAATTTTTGGGAATGAGGGAAATACAGAGATGTTTCACTATTTTGAATTCTATGTTGTTTGTTTTCATTGGCTGGACAGATGTCATGTGTTCGTTTTTTCTTGTGTTAGCATGTATGTATGTTGTGAGAAACTGATCCAATTAATTGCTTTCTAACTGTCCAAGTCTCTGCCAACTGAAAAACAGCACAACATTCCAAAATGAACATTATCCTCCTCCCTTGCATACTCTCTCAAAATCTCATAGTTCTGAGACAGTGTCTTTTTTAAAATAGGGTTTAATTCTCTTCTACACTCCTCCCTGATCAACTGATCACATAAATGACAAGGAGATGACGATGGCCTTCGCTGAGTACTTTTATGTAATGGTGGATTGGCTCTGCCTGTCTCTTCTGCATTTGTACCCACTTGGTCTCTTTCGTTACTGGCATCCTCATCATTGTCTCCAGCATCTGTTTCTGCTGGTTCCATAGGTGAATAATATGTCCCATGCATTGAAAAATTGAGTCAATTTCAGATGACTTATCACTGCCAACAAACAGATCTCTGGCACAGACAAAGGTCTCTGATATGGTGTGGCATTCCATTGATGAGAACTGAATGTGGGCTGTAGACCTGTGTTACTGTTCCTTTTTTTAATTGTGCTGAACATCGACCAGGTGGGGTCTTTACCCAAACCACATCTCCCGCTCAGTAGACTCCAGGATCTGTGTATTCAATTGATGGTGTGACATTGACATCTTATATGTGGGTTTGATAGTTGTATATAGTGTTGGCTGGTGCTGACGTAGCTGTTGCGTCATCTTGTGGCATCACATTTGACCAATATAATGCCTCCATAATGGAACATCCCGATTGAGCAGGAATACACTTGATGGTACGATAACATTCCCTGATGGTTGATAGGCACAGCAAAATCTAAGTCAGACGTCCTGGTTCTTTGGAAAAATCGCAAATACCTCCCCACAGAATACCATGCTGTTGCTGATAAGCAGCTCAGCAGGTGGCCCACTCTTACAGAATAGTGACTCCAGCTGTTGGGTGATGCTGGCAGTGTCCTGATGATAATAGCCACCAGATGGAAAACAGACTAGGGCTGGAGTCAATAAGAGTCAGGTAATGCTGGCCTTCACACACATCTAACCATCCAGCTTTCCAATGCACTGATGTCAGGTCAATGGATTGGCACACTTCACACTCTCCAACCACTGCCCAAACAGCTGCTTTTGAGACGTCAGAGTGGATTTGTTATACAAAGTGCGCTTCAGACTGGGATGTCCACTACATTGATGGATGGTTTGAATGTGGGTTGATTCCTGCTCTTCCATAGATGCAGCGCACACTGGTTCTTTCCAAACTGCACCCAGCCAATATTGAAACACTCTAGTGAGTTGATCGGCCCAGTTTGCATGGGATCTGATGAGCTCTATGTCAACAGTCAATTTATATTCCTCCACCAGTTCCTTGATTGTGCTGAGCCAATGTCTTATCAACATTTCTGTCACCACCTTCATGTGCACTCGAGACTTTCCAGACAGCATATCGGAAACCCTTCGATGCACACACATTGAATGAGTCTTCAGGTGCACCATAGTGGCTCTCAATTGCAGTGCCATGTTGATGCCTCTCAAGATTGTGTTGAGCTCTGCAGGTTGATATGCTTGTCTTCACATTCTGATTGCAGCCAACAGGCATCTTCAACTAGGGATTTGCTGATTTCCACAATGACGCCAATAGTCAAGGAGCTTGCATCAACCCACACGGTAACTTCGCATCCATCAACACACATTCATATTACTGCACACTAGTGCAAATGACCTAATCTGAGGAAAAAATAGAAATCAGTTACACCCTGACACTTCAGTGGGTCTAAAACTGACCAGATGGTGAAAGAAAAGAAACTAAAGTGGTTGTTTCAATTAATTTGCACAATGGTGTATATCTATATATATATATATGAATACAAATATCTATGGCTTTAAATAATACTAGTTTTAGCCATCGTAATATGGTTTCTTTCTGACTCTATCAGTATTCATTAAAAACTTCCAAACACTGTTGTAACATTGCAATTAACTTGCTCATATTTCCCTAATTAAATTCAACTAATTATGATATTTTATTAAAACTAATGTTTTGTGTCATTCTATGAATTTATCCAATATTTGTACTGCAATCCTTTATAGTTTAATTCACTGTGAGGCAAATTTTTACTTCTGGTTGGCTTATTAATTGCATTCCACAACATATTTTGAAGTGTGAAATCTTTTTTATACCAATAAAACTGAAAAATAATTCTGAATAATTCTTGGAGATATGAATTTCATTAAATTTGAGCATTTTTCAAATGTGTAGAAAATGATTGTGTTTCTTTAAATTTTTTTACAATGGTTGGTTGAAAAGTTCACAGGCTGACCAAGATAATCTGATGGAATATGTTGTGGTGTCCTCCCTCTAAAAAGTTTGTTAGACTCTTCTGCCTACTATAAGATTAGTAGGACAGAAGGCTTTGTCGAACAGTGAATAGATTGATCGCTAGTTCATTTGATACATTCTTATTAGTCATGTAATACTCTTCTGGTGTACTTACTGTTTAATATACCATATATCTGCAAACCATTTACTTGGTCACAACAGAATATGACCAAACACTTCTTCCATTGGTGATGCAGTGCTTTCTTTTTTAATCAAAGCAAGACAGGAATGCTGCTAGCATGTTGGAGTTTATAGGTAGTGAAAGAGAAGACTGAAAATAGGGAGGATTGAGGAAAGGATAAAAAATAAACAGGGTTCAAGAAGATAGAGATGGTGATTGACATTGCATTTAAATTTTTGAAGATTGTAGTTATCAAGGAAGCAAGAAAACGGTGGGGATTTCCACAGTTGGGAAATGTGAGAAAAGAAACTGTTGGAGAAGAAGTGGCAGTTGCATTTAGCTATTTCAATAATAAAATGGTGGTAACTAGTTGTCAATCTAGTAACACACTTAAAATCACATAGTCGGGGCACTTGGAAAAAAGATTTTTAGAGCAGTTTCTATGAAAATATTTATAGAAAAGACAGAAGGAAGACATGTCATGTTGATGAAAAGCTTACTGAAGTTGAGATGCCTGGTCAGGATTGATTAAATTACAGACCTTTATTTGGATTTTGACAAGAATTCTTAGATGTACAGCAGGAGCATCAGAACAGATATATCAACAGTTTTCAATGCATGGATGAATGGTAGATTTATAAATAAATAGATGGATTTTGACTAGAAATAGATGGATTTTGACTTATCAAATTCCAAACAACATACAAAATATCTCTATAACTTACTTGAATGCAAAGAATATCTATTCTACTCTCCAACTATACCAAATCAATCAACAGATATTAAACACAAGTTATCTTTGTTAACCAAATTATATGAATAATAAAAAGACTGATTTACTAATAACAGATTACGAGAAAATAAAAACATACACAAATTCCCAAATTATTTTTTAAAATTTTGTTTTTGTATTCATGAATGTGAGGAAATAAAATTATTGTTATTTTTAATATTTTTATTAAGAAATACAAATAATAGTTTTTGTCTTTGTTCAAATTAACTAAAATGAAAATTAGGTATTACTTATATTATTTACTCATGGACTAATATCCACTTCATTGTTATTATCATCATAATGTTTCAGCCATTGTGCACTCTGACCTTCATCAGTTGATTTTTGATCCAGGTAACCTTCAAGGAATTTCAAATTTAACTCTTAATTTAATCTTTATTAAATCTTGAATCCACTAGGCTTCTGAGTTGGAAAAATGTTGGTGGCATAGTGAGTTCAATCCCTGAGCAGTGTGTATTTGGACTCAATGGAAATGTGTCAAGCAATAACTCAGTAGTACTAAATTTCAACTAGATGAGATATCCCTTGATATGGGCAGCAGAACAAGAATAGTTGATTCCTGTAGATTAAATAAAGTGTTAAGTTCAAAATTCCCTGTAAGTAACCTGGATGAACAAGCATTTGATGAAGACTGGAGGGTACTACAGCTGAAACATTGTGATAACAACAACAAAGATAAGGATAACAGTCTGCATTTAAATAATGTAAGTGACAAGTTCTCACACTAGAAATTCAAACTGAAAATTAGGTATTTCAATTTAAATTCTTATCCTCAAAAATAACTCTTTCCAATAAAAACAAATAAAAATTAGAATTTTTATTTTACCAGTTCACCAAGGTGTTTTATATTTTCTTCTGTTTCTAACCACTGGGCATGATTAATTGATTATATCAAATCTATAATTACCTGGCAATTTTTAACTGTTCTTAGTTTAAAGACAGTCTTTTAAAGAGAACATTTTAAGCAACAGAAAACATTTAAAATAACAAATAAACAATAGAATCATTCATTTTGAAGAATGCTTGCAGAAACAGAAGGATTTGTGAAAGCTTTCTATTTTGCTTCAGATGGGAAAAATATTTTAAATGATGATGTGTTAATATATTGTAAATTTGACATTATAATTCTCTGATTATCTTGTAACTAACTTAATATTTTAGCACAATTCATTTAAGTCAGTAGGAACAAATAATAACTTTTGAGTGACAGGAAGTTAAAGATTAAAGAAGTTAAAATTCAACCCACCAAAATAAGATTTCAATGCTGTCACCATGGAAAGTTTCAACATTCTGCTTGAGAATAAATTTGAAATAAGTTTCAATTAGATTTGATTAAAGACAATATTTTTATAGGATTGTAACAATAAATTATCAATTTCTTTTCTCTAATAATAAGGGAGAAGTTAATGATAAGCTTTTAAAATTGGGAATATGTTAAGTAATTGCTTGGAAAGAAGTTATGAAATCTGAATGGAATTGAATAAAAATTTGAGAGGCAAAAATAAAATGTTTTTCTTTCTTCTTATTACACAGAAATCTTTTGTTATATTATATATTGTCTTATGAGAAAAAAAAAATTGCTACTAATGTCATTGCAAACTTCTTTCTTAACAACAAACTACTTTAATACAGTTGACTGGAGATTGATCAGTCTGGCTGCCTTGTCTTAATGAAGAGTCTACTATTGATGACCACAGTAATGTAATGTCTTCTGTAATGTGTTGTCTAAGGTAATGTAATGTCTATCATGTAATTAACCAGATAAGCCCATTATTCCTTCTAAGATAGAGAGCTATCACTTTGGGATTTGAGATTCAATCTTTATAAAAACATCCTAAAGAAGAAAATAAATATTAATGCTTATAGTAATTGAAATATAAAGAAAAACATTTTTATTATAAGTTGATTGCACATATTTCTTCTTCTATATACCATATCCCTTCAGGATGCTAACAATCATGGCTCTCCACAATTTCCTGTCTTTTGTAGCACTTAATAAATTATCTTTTTCTCATCTCTCCTAAACCCTGTTCTGCTATCCATTTACACGAGCTTGCTAAGTAGGTTAAGTATAAATACCCTTTTTGTTTCCATTTTCTCTAAAACCTTATTGTTGCTTCTATGTTCAGTCTATGCTATTCTCAACATCCTTCTGTAGAACCACATTCCTGTTGCTTCAAGTCTTTGTTAAATATAGTTTAGATGTGAGTACTATAGTCCTTCTGGCAGTAAAGATTTATAGAACATAATTGTTTAAGCAATTTAACTTTAATCTTTGTCATATGTTTTTCAAAAATGTTTAAGGGACACATATTCAAAGGAATTTTTAAATCTTCTTATTTTGTGCAATGAAGTGGTACAGTTTTTAAGACATGTCTTTGGTACTAAATAAATAAAACTTAATTTGTATTGCAATTTGGCTTAATTTGCATTGTAATCACCAAAAGCCAATGTAATTAAAATGTTTGATTATTGTGTGAAATTACCTGATTATTTCGAAAATAACAATAAAAATTTATGCTCAGTTACCATTTAGGATTATCAATAATGTAAGTTCAACCTCTTTCATGTTGCGGCAAAAGAATGGCTGCCATTATGGCTTTGTTTATGTATGTTTGTCTCGAGATGAATGGAAGCTTCACTTGTTTTGATTACTGTGCAATGCATGAAATTTAAAATAAATGCACAAAATTTTGAAAGCAACCCAGCAGAAAAAGCCTCACTATTCCAAATATATCTGTGAAAATGAAAAAACGAAAAATAAAATAAAAATGATGTGCCTGAAATGAAAAAAAAATGTTTTCCTTTTTTTCAACAATGTTTTTGTTTTTTTAAAATTGTGTCATGAAAGTTTCCTTTTTTTTGGAAAAAGGGTTCACCCATGACATTATATTTATTTAGAAAAAGCTTTCAATTGTTTTCCAAATAATTTAAACCAATTTAAAAAAAGAATTCATTATTCATTAAAGCTACACTTTTATAAAAAAACAAAAATGTTTGATTAACCAATTTAATCAGAATTTAATTGGAAAAAGGAATTTATACCAATTTAAAAAAAAAAACACTTCATTTAAAGCTTCATTTTTACAAAAAAAACTCCAAAAAATTCACACATTAAGCAAAGCATGCACATTTTAAATTAAATTTTGCGAAAATTGTGCAGCAATCCAGATGAGTAAAAAAATAAGAAAATCATTAATAAGTCCGTTAACTAAGTAAACTTCTGTGCATTACTACTCGAGGCAAACATATGTAAACAACACCAATTATGGTGACCAGACTGTAGAGCCGACATGAAAAAAGTTGAACTTACATTGTCAATAACTCTTAAACAGTAATCGAGTGCAAACTTTTATTGTTATTTTCAAAATAATCAGGCAATTTCACACCATAATCAAACATTTTCATTACAGTTGGCGTTTGGTGATTACAATGCAAATTAACTGCAAATTTTATTGCTGGAAAAATGGTTGGCTTATTCTCTTGCTTCAGAATGTACCCAATTCTTTCTAACATGCTTTATTTTTACAAGAGTCAGTCTAGACCAAAAATGGAAAGTTGCAGCTATAACTGGGTAGAAGTTGCTCAATTCTTATTTTTCAGCCTTGTTAACTTTCAAAATCATTTATATGATCGAGTTAGGAAAGATTAATTCTCCACTTCCTAACCTGTTTTCCACAGACATAACATCACAAGCCTCTCACTGTAATGGTTGGAAAAGGGCTCGGTTCATGCATCACCAGTTTTGTTAGAGACCTTGTTACTTTGTAGTAGTAGCAGTAGTAATAGCGCTAAAATTGCCAGAATAATTTTTAATGAACCATAAAATAAAAAAATAGATATTTATCCCTTATATAGACACATATATACAGGATTCAATGGATAAATCACCACCTAAATTATGCAAAAATGAAAATAGCACAGGCAACTCATTTTAACAGATATATTTACCAAAATTACACAAAAATATCTTGAAATACAAAAGAATAAATTTATTCAATAAAATTGCCATTGGCATCAAGTATGGCCTCCAGACGACTTCAGAATCTCCTGCAACTCTTCTGGATGGTTTCCTTGTTTAAGTTGGTGAATGCTGCCATAATCCTTACCTTCAGTTCATCTTTGTTGTTACAAGGACTTTTGTTGATCTCTCCCTCAATTGTGCCCGACACATAATAATCAAGGAGGTTGCAGGCTGAGGAGTCAGGTGGGCAGATGTAAGGGGTGATGTGGTTGCAGAATTTGTCTGACAGCCATGACTGGGTCCTCCTGCTTATGTGGCATGGTGCAGAGTCCTGTTGTCAGACACAGGGTCTTCCAACAGCCACACTCTTGACTCAGGGCAGCACTACCTCCTCAAGGCACTTGATGTAGGTTTCCATGTTGAGTCCGAGGCCCTGTGGCAAGATGAATAGACTCATAATGTCGTCATCACTAGTGATCACTCCAAACACCATGATGCTGACTGGATATATCATTCAACTCTTTCTGAATCCTTTGTATTGTCCTCAGATTGACACCCAAACATTCAGAAATGTTTTTGTAGTTTCCAGTATGAATGCCAAGCTGTACAGCATGCCGTTTCCAAATTTCTGGTGGAGTGTATTGAGTCATGGTGCTCTTTTTCTCACAGATGGTGCCCAACTGGCCTTAATATGCTGTGCAGGCGACAAAATCAAAAACAAACAACATGCATGTGTGAAATTAAAAATATAAAATGGCAACAATTTACCCATTGCACCCTGTATATATTTTTAACTGTAATTTTCTGTGAGTCTGCTCTTAAGGGTAAGAAAGCAATTCTGTATTGTCCCTTTTTAACTACTGCTGCTCTATCTGAAGCAACACAGTAATTATTAGCACCAGCTAAGTTCTGGCCTATAATAGAGCATGTATACATTTCCCTTGAAATATTGTAATTGTTGTTATCATTTATAGCCATTTCTTTCAAACATATTTTGTTTGTTCATATACTTTGTATTATGTTGTTTATTTGTTTCTAGTTTTCACAGTGTCTTTCCTAAATAAAAGGATAATATCAATATGAAGCATGGACCTTATTTCTTGAAAGCAGCATATAGTTACAATCACAACTGTATCACTATTTCCATGGCAAATTTCAAAATGTGCTTCATTCTTTATTTCCGCCAATTCAGCCTTTTACAGATATGATTATGTTACTTCTATGTGATGGGATCACACTTTCTTTCGTATTCAAAATTTAAGTAGAACGTTCCACTTAGCTTTTTCCTAAGAACTTCTACATCGTAGAACAGACTCCCATGTGGATGCCTTCCTGAACTTTACAATCTTTAAGTCAAGTGTGAATTGTTATCTATCCTTCTCATTCTCATAATATTTACTTCCTAACCCTCTTTCATTCATATCACACACTTCATTCATCATAACCATTTTAACAGTAATCCTCTACCTTGAGTGGCTTTCAAGTTTTGTATTTTTAAGATTAAAAAAAGAAATTCCAGCATATGATGAGGTAATTGTGTTTCAGCAATGGCTTATTTTGTAACATTGTCATAGAATCAATATTATTGAGTAATATTTATTAATATAACAATATATATATTAATATAATTGATTAATATCTTAATTTTTTGTAATAGCTTTTTATTACCATTTCACTCAGGCCTTCAATCTACAGCAGAAAGTAGACAACATAGATCAGAAATAAAAGATAAGTTATTGGTGAGATTTAATCTGTTTTGCCTCACGGAAGTCTGCTTGATCACATCAGTTATTTTAAGTAACTCAGTAATTTGAATTCAACAGCTTCATAGAAGAATAAATCTAACCTATAACTCGTCACTTTATTCCCTAGTCTCTTGCAATATAATATTTATTTGCATTTTACTAATGGTATTATCATTATATTATTTATATTAGATGTACGGCTTTTTGTACGACTCAGAATCATGGAGTCTGTACAGGTACCATATATACCAAATGGATGTTTTCCATAAGAGCTGTTTGTGTGCCATCTGTGGAGTTAGCTTTCAAGACAGGAATCCAATGTAGACCTGTTTAACAAGTGTAATATTGAAGGAATCAAGACTTTCCTCATACAGTTTCAGTTGCAGTGGAACTGGTCATGTCTCGAGAATGTCTGATGACAGGATACCCAATATTCTAATGTACAGCCAGTTAGATCAGGGCTACAGGAATGTAGGACGCCCATAGCTAAGATACAAAGACAAGCTGAAGAGAAACTTGTCAGCTGTCAATATACCTTATAACACCCTTGAACGCTTAGCCTTGGCAAGGATAGAGTGGAGATCAATGTGTTTTAGTGGTTTTTAGTCTGCTAGCCTGAATCATCTTCAAGAAGTGAGAGCAAGATCTAAAAGGTCAGCCAATCTAAGAGTGACATCATCCTCCAATCTTCACTTTTGCTCCATATGTGGCCTCCTTTGCAAATCACTTGTGGGTCTTAAGTGCCACTTAAGATTATCACACAAAATTCATAACTGAATCAATTGGTTAAGCTGTCAGATACTCATACGTCAAAACTGACGAGAGAGTGCATTATCATTAGATGAATCAATGTCATTATTATTTATTTTTACCTTCACTTTTATTGTTATTATAATTTTCTGATTTGCATTTATTTTTCATCATCACTTTTTATTAGATGAGCATTGTCAAAAATTATTAATTTTGAATGGCATTTACCTTAATTTTGTGTTGCGAACTGAAAGAAATTTCTTTTTTTACTGATACTATGACTCTAGGTAGTATAAGATTCTTAAATATTATATATGGTAAATTCTAAGAGATATAATTTGATGCAAAGAGTAACCAAGTAATTGATGATAAATACAAATTAAAATTTGGTATTTCTCATCAATTTTACACATTTGACAAACTGTACATTTGAATTCTGAAATAAAAAAAATATAAAATTTTTAAAAAAGTATTTTGATAGCAGACAAAGAAAGGAAACATCAGAAACTCCAAGAGAAGATAGTAAAGGAAAGTGAGAAGAAAGGACTAAACATCAAGTGTAAGAAGACATAATTTATGGTTACCAGAAAGAAAAACAGGCTAAAATGTGCACTGCAAATTAGAGATACTAAAATTTAGCAAGTATAAAAATATAAATACCTGGAAAGTCCTTTAATAGAGAGCAGAAAATGTGACACTAAAATCCAAAAGCTGCATTGGGATAGCAAAACATGCTTTCTAAAAGCTAAGCAAAATATTATGAAACAGGAAAATTTCATTAGAAACAAAGAGTGCTAAACAATATCAGTCTTCCTCTATGGCAGTGAATGCTGAGCAACTCCTTTACAAATGAAGAAATGTGATTCTACTGAAGGAAGCTATGAATACCATGGACTGATCATGTGAGTAATGAGGAAGTTTTAGAGAAAATGGAAACAAAAATGCTGCTTCAACTTAGTTGACATTTGTAGGGTACATAATGAGAAATGAGGGCTTTGAGAATTTGATACAGTGTAACCCGGATATAAGAGAAACCCGGATATAAGATTTTCTCTGGTCCCAAATTAGAGCCATACTTACCTAAACAAAATAGACCAAACCCGGATATAAGGGACTTCTTCTCCGGTCCCGACAACTCTCTTATATCTGGGTTACACTGTACTTACAGAACAGAGTGAAAGGATGAGTAACTTACTTAACAAGATTATGTAAATGGATGGGACAAGGGAGAGATGGTGAAAAGACAAAGCTTAATAAGAACTACAAAGAATAGGAAATAAAGGAGAGCCATGATCACCTACCTCCTGAAAGAACATGGCACATAAAAGAAGTATTTTTAAGTGATTTTGAAATGAAAAGTTTTATTGTATTTTTTTATATTTTAAACCATTTTCCAGGTTTCTGGAAGATATTTAAAGATAGATGGTTTTTTGTGTTATGTCAATCTCATCATTGTCTGTCATCGCATCTTCATATGATATTTACTGTTATGTGTTATTTTTTTTTTAGAATTTATTTATGAAAGAATATGTTTAGTCTTAAATATATTTTTTAAATACATGTTGTTCATACTCCACTCAGGATAACTTTTAATTTTTAAATATTTGTGATTTGGAGAAAATTTGACAAATAAAGTCTAAAGCAAAGAACTATTTAATAGTTTGAATATATAAACAAAAATGAAAACGTTTTATTTTGATAGTAGGTATCCTTTAACAATGCCAAACTGTTTTTCCAACAGTCAAAAAATTTTACCTATTCAGTGTTTCTATTAACATATTCAAACAAATTTTCTTTATAATTTTTTTTTAAGTAATGCACTTTCAATTAGAGAGATAACTTTAAACGTAGATCTAGTTCACATGTTAGCATATTGTTGGAATAAAATCTTTTTGAAGATTTTAATGGAGGTGTATTGTCTCACATACACTCAACCTCTATCAAATGGTGAAATTAAGTGCATTCTAATTTATTTGAAAAAACTGTAGTTTGGAGATTAATTATTTTCTTTATTCCACATATTTTCTGAACTATTGTTTTCATCTATGTTGTTTTTTAATATAACATTTTGGGTGATTATAATCTTCACTTTACTTTAGGTGTATTTTTTGTGCCCAATGGTTTTCAGAAATTACTTAATACATTTCCTTCTTTTTTCATCTTCTCAAATAGAACCTAACAGTTACATTCCTTAGTTCCAGTACTAACCTTTATGGTTAAGACACACCATGACACATAATTCCTTTCTTATTCCACTGGTGGGAAGTAAATTCCACTGAAGCTGCTTTTTCCTACAAACTGATACTTTGTGGAAATAACTCCCAAGAGGATGCTTCCCTGATCACTACAATCTTAACCTATACAAATCTAGGATTAACTCCAGGTGCCTCTTAATCTGTAATCCTCTAACTTGAGTGGCTCTTAGGCCTTGTACAGGTGAACGTCATTGTAAAAATAAAGAAAAAGTGTTACAGAATTTAGTGTTGTATTAGGTCTTGTAGCATTAACTTTGGAACAAACAAGATAAAAACTCTGATATTTTTATTCTTTGAGAAACTTTGGTGTTATCACTATGAAAATAGAATAAAAAGTAAAAGATGGATTCCAGAATAAGAAAAGTGTTAAAACTAATCTGTTTTCATTCTCTAGAACCATGAGACATGGGACCTAAACATTCAGGTTTGTTTTATCCAACAGGTACTTAATTATCTCCCTTGGTAACTTAATCAATTTTTCTGACTCCTCTTTAACTTTATTTTAAACTTATTTCAGCTATTATCTCTTTGGAAGCCATCTTAGATAACATAAGAAATATAGGAGTTTGTCAAAAAAATGTATTTATCAGTAAAATGAATGTATTTGAAAATATAGGAAAATCAATTACCAATAAAAACAAAAATAATTTTAGTGATTGAATTCTTTCATATCAAGAATCAATGCAAAACTATTTGAAGAGCTTTAGCAATTGTTCTATGATCTTTTTTTTTGTTAATCAACTTACCCCAAGCAAGGTGATAATGCTACTAAGATGCAAGGGTCTACTGGGAGTAAAACAGAATGAAAAGACTTTAGAAGGAACTGAAATCTAATCTTAAACAGGAAACAAGGTATAAACCTGTACTCTTTTTCAAAAGATCAGGGAGGTGTATGAACTTAATGATAAGTAAACTTGTCTACTTCTATTAACTTATTAACATTCAACTGGATAGCCAATTCTTTGGTAAGATAAGATTAAATTCTTTTCACTTCACCTATTTATCTATTCTCACATTAAAATACGAGACCTTATCATTCAGTCCTGTGATGCTGTTAGGCTGAAGTGTTTTACTTGAGATAAAAAAAAACAAAAAAAACAAACCAACTTATATATATGACTCAGCTTTGGTCACTTTCCCACCCCAGAAATGTGCTTTTTCTATAAATATTTTTATGGGTATTGTTCTCATGCACTTTACTCTTTCATACCTTTACTTTATGAATTTAAATGCAATATTAGATTGGAAGGTAGGTTTCATCATTTTACATTTGAAATTGCTAGATGTAAGTATAAGTTCTATGTTAACAGCTTCTTCTCATGCTTGTGGAACTCTCTTCTGGCTTCCATTATTATCTTTTGTCTCCTTAATTGCTGTTCTTTTATTATCCTCTCTCCTTAATGTTTTTTCTTCAGATTCTTTCACACTCAGTTATGACTTATGTCTTGGTAGCTTTATAGCCTTGGCTGGGGTGTAATGATTAATATATATATATATATATATATATATATATATATAATTTGAAAATATGAAATAAATTTAATAGAATAATTAATTATGGAATAAGTAGGAATTTGACATACAGTGTAACCCGGATATAAGAGACCCGGATATAAGAAAGATTTTCTCTGGTCCCAAATTAGAGCCTGTGTTAATGTATATAAATTAGACCAAACCCGGGTATAAGAGAAACCCGGATATAAGAAACTTCTTCTCCAGTCCCGAGAACTCTCTTATATCCGGGTTACACTGTATTTCACTAGTTATTTAGTTTTATCAGCAATTTTGGGTGTGGAATGATCCAGAGTTATATTTCTTTTTTAAATTCTATGTTATTTAAAAAATTAAGCATACACTTAGTTGTCACAAGATATACATGACATTCCACACAAGCAATAAAAACAAAACAAATAAAGAGTTTAAAAATATATAGAGACATAACACTAACACCAATATATAAGATTGTCACACATGAAATGACACACTTTATAGGAAATGAATAAAACACTTCTGAAATGTTAAATAATTAAGTTATTTAGTTGAAATAGACACCGTTTTGATGAATGACTGTTCACAAACATACCTCTAAATTCTTGATTCTGTCTTTAAAAAATTTTTCATCCTTTGATGTGATAAACAGTTCAAATGCTTTGATTACCTTTTCCTTATTGGAGAATGTTTATTGCAAATAAAAAACTCAAAATGCTTTTAAATAATCTGTAGGAAAGATATCAAGTGGATATGGAGGATGATCAAAATTTCACAATTCAGGCTATGCAACTTTTTGGACAGTTCACTGAGAAACATGCAGCTGTGCATTGTTGTGCAGCAAAATTGTTCCATCCCTATTCACAAATCTAGGATGTTTCTTTTTCCATTTTTCAGGTATACACTCAATTTCTCCACAATACAAGGTTGCTGTTATTGTTTTCCCTTAAGGCAAGAATGAATAATGAATATCCCCTTTGAAATCTAATCTGCATCTAACCACTAGCCTACTCTCTTACTGTTGTCAAAGAGTATCCATTTCTCATTGCATGTAATGATTCGGTGCAAGAATGTTTTCATTTTTATAATTGGGAAAGCAACAGAGAGCACACTTCATGGCAACATTTTTTTGAGTCTTATTCAGTTCATATAGAACAAACCTATCCAGTTTCTTTACTTTTCCAATTGTTTTCAAGTGATGAGAAACAGTTGTGTGAGATGTTTGGAGTTCTGATGCAAGTTTTCAGACTGTAGTTTTCAGACTTTGATCAACCAAAGCAATCAATTGATCATGTCTGATAACTGATCATGGTCTTCCCTTTGGTTTATTTTCAAGACTATAATCTCCCGCACAAATCTTCTGAAAGCATCTCTGTACAGTTCTGATTTCAACAATACCATTACCAAAGTCTGCCTTGATATTCCGAAATGCTTCAGAGGCAGAATGACCCAATTTGTACTCAAAATAAGATTAGTTGACATTGTTTCATTGGACTTATGAGCAACAATATATTGAAAGAAAAATTATCTGGGAAGAAAAGAGTCTGGAATAAGTCAAGATTTTTTTTTATATACTAAAGAGTTTACTTTGTTAGACAACTGGAACAACAACCAACCAAATACATTTGATATGCAATAAAAAGTAAACAATATAGAATTTAAAAACTGAAATAACTCCAAATCATTACACTCTCATAGTATTTCTGATTGGACATGGCTCTTTAAACCAGACAAACTTTTAAAACCTCTGGCACAAAATTGGCAGATATAAAACATATATTATGTTGCCATTGGAATTATTTTTTGAAAGTTTGTATGTCTTTTTCAGTTCACCAGACAACTTGTGCATATTCCAACAAATGTCTCATGAATTGTTGGTATTTAATGTAATTTTGGTAGTAAGAAGTTTGGTATAATGATTTTACATATGGCACAATTTTTCTGATTTATTAAAGCACAGCTTACCACAAACATTACATGTGAGATCATCTCTGTCACCTAAATGGTCTGAAAGTTCTACATCATGACCTTTTTGGACAATTCTTTTCAGCTGTCCAGTTTGCTATCCAAGAACTCTCAAAAGCATTTATATCAGTCAGAACATAGCCAAATAATACAAAGCATAGATATAAATATTTTTCAACATAATCTCTTTAATTGTCAAATCATTTAACCCATCACTTCTTCATGGATCATAGAGAGTGAACATTATACAGTGAAAATTTCAGATCAAAATTCAACTAATAGCTAAGTGAGGCTCTGGATATTGATCCATCTTCCTATACACTGTGTCTCCTATTATTAGTCATTTCATGTTTTATTGATATATCAAATAAATACTTAGTAGAATCTAGAGGTTTATTTGCTGAATGTTAACAAAATCTATCTGTACAACTGGGATGGAAGCCAGTTTGTTCTGCACAGATGTAAATAGATGGCAGCCATTTGTTTGAAATGTCCTGAATTTTGAAAGTTCAATAGCCCTCTTATAAGTTTCAAACTTTATGGTTTATAAAGTTGATTTGATGGATAAATAAAAATGTTTAATAACTTCAGATTTTGCAAAAGATGAAACAGTGTGAAGAAGTTTATTGAAGATCCTGCACAATTCCTACGTTGCTTTGAGAACTTTATCTAATCGATCTGTGTCATATATCAAGAAAGTTATAAAAATATCTCTATGGTATTATTAGCCATTATGGCAGCAAGGAAATGTCAAAAATCACAAGATTTCATGTTCTGAATCAAATCACAAAGAATTCATGTTAAATCCAAACTAAAAGAGAGATATGAACAGACTAAGATAGATAGATAGATATGAACAGACTGAGATAGATAGATAGATAGATAGATAGATAGATAGATAGATAGATAGATAGATAGATAGATATAAACAGACAGATAGAAGATAAGGATGGATTTAGATAGATAGATAGATAGATAGATAGATAGATAGATAGATATGAACAGACAGATAGAAGATAAGGATGGATTTAGATAGATAGATAGATAGATAGATATGAACAGACTGAAATAGATAGATATGAACAGACTGAAATAGATAGATATGAACAGACTAAGATAGATAGATAGATATGAACAGACTGAGATAGATAGATAGATAGATATGAACAGACTGAGATAGATAGATAGATAGATAGATATGAACAGACTGAGATAGATAGATAGATAGATAGATAGATAGATAGATAGATATGAACAGACTGAGATAGATAGATAGGCTATATAGAGCGACAAAAAGAAAAAATGTTTAAAGCTAGACACATTACTGTCTTGGTGTAATTTTCTTAAATTGGTCAACTTAATTTAATAAGCTAATGTGAACAGATCATTTAGGGGATTTGAAAATCTTTTGTACTGATTATTTATGTCAAGCTAGTCTATGGGAGAAATATTCTTAAAACTTAATAATTTATACCCATCTATATATATATATACACACATTTTTATATGTAAATATGAAATTCCTGTAGTCTCCTTGCATGTGCGCGTGCGCGTGTGTTTTTCCAAAAGACATAACCTTGTCATGAATAGTATGTATTTTCTGTTCTGAAATGTAATGTCTGGGTACAACAGGAAATTTCTAAACTTTCCTTTTCATCATAGATTTAATCTGCAGCCTGATATATTAATGCCTCTGTTTACTGATACATAATACACTTCATCTTATCAATCCCCAGAAAAAAAAACTGACTGTTTTATTGGTCGAGTAGATTAACAGCCAGAGAAAGACAAAATTCAGATGACCGTCTGGCACTTTATTGTCCACTCGTAGATTGTCAGGCAAAATAATTGTCTGTGGCAGAAAGCATAATTTTTTTTTCTCTATATGAATCATTTTTCAGTTGATAATTTTGAGTTAGGAAGAAGAGTAGAAAATGTGAAAGGTGGGTACATGAAGACTTAAATGTAAGTGATGAGGTTGTTAAGGAAGACAATAACAAAAAAGGTAATGAATAGAAAATGACGAGAGAATAAGAGAGAAAAGAAAAATAGAAAGATTAAGAGTTGATAAAGAAGAGACTGTAGGAGGTGGAAAAAGAAAGTTAAAGAAAAGAGAAAAATAGGGAGAGGAAAAAGAAAACTGGAAAAATCAGAAAGGAGGAGGTTCAAAAAGAAATCCGAGGAAAGGTTTAGAGAATAAAAAAGTGAGAAGAAACAGAAGGTCAAAGGATAAGAAAAGAAAAATAGAAACAGATAGAAGAATGTATAGGAGGAGGGGGAGTGTGGATAAGAGAGAAGGTGTCAGGAAAATGAATAAAATATGAGTCATGGGGAGAGGTAGAGTGGAAGAAAAGGAAAGAGGAGTGGAAGAAAAAAAAAGGAAGTGGAGAAGGAGAAAATACAAGAGGGGGAGTGGAAGAAAAGTAAAAGAAAGAAAGAAATAAAAGTGAAGAGGGGAGGAAGAAAAATGAAAGTAAGGAGGAGAGGAAGACAAACAAATACAAAGAGAAGTGGAAGAAAAGAAGAAAATAGAAGGTGAAAAATTAAATTGAAGAAGGAGTGGATGGAAAAGGAAAAGGAAGAAAGGATAAAAGTGAGGAAGAATGGAAGAAAAAATAAATAGAAAGAGGAGTGGAAGGAGAAAATAAAAGTGAGGAGGAGAGTGAAAGAAAGGATAAATAGAAAAGGACAAAATAAAATAGGATAGAATGTAGCTTAAAAGAAAAAATAGAATGTTGAAAAGAATAACAAGAAAGACAAAAGAAACATTGAAGAGAAAAGAAAAGCAGTAAGGAAAATAATGAAAGGTATACAAGGAAGAAGACACGTAGCAGCAGAGTATATATTAAGGACGGGAAAGGTTATTATTGTTTGAAATGGCACTTTCACACAATCTTTCTCTGTAAGTAAAAGGAGGAGGAGAAGAAGAGGAGGAGGAAAAAGAAAGACAAGGAGGAGAAGCAGTAAAAGTAGTGGTAGGAGGAGAAGAGAAAAAAGGAGTAGAAGAAGTTGAAAAAGGAACTGGAGGGAGAGAAGCTGAAAAAGGAACAGGAGGAGGAGAAGCAGAAAAAAGAGGAGAAAAGGAAGAGAGAGGAAAAAGGAACAGGAGAAGGAGAAAAGGAAAGGAAGAGTAGAGGAGAAAGGAATAAGAAAAGGAGAAAATGAAGAGTAGAGGGAAAAAAGAACAGAAGTAGACAAAGTAAAAGATGAGAATGAAGGAGTAGAAGGGGAAAAAGGAACAGAAGAAGAAGAAGAAAAAAAAAGGAAGGAAAAGAAGAAAAAGAAAAAGAAAAAGCAGCAGCAAAGGAAAAGGGGAGAAACCATTTTGAGATCGAAAAGAAAGGAGGAATGCAAATAATATAAGAAAAAAAGGAAAAAAGCAAAGATAATTTTGAAGAATTTCTGGAAATGAAAAACATGAAAACATAAAAAATATTAAAGAAAAAAAATGAATGAAAAAGGTATAAAAATCAAAATGGATAAAAGAAACTTAAAAGAAAGAAACAAAACAAAAATGAAAAGAATAAAATCAAATAAAAAAGAAAGAAAAGTGAAAGACAAAAAGGAAAAAAATGCAGAACAAAAGAAAAGATAAAGAAAATAACAGCAGTAAGAAAAAGGGAAAGAAAGTAAAAAAACGTGAAGAAGGAAGATATAGAGAAGAATAAAAAGAAAATAGGCAGGAATAAAGATACAAAAAAAAAAACAAAAGATTCCAAGAACACTAAACAATTGATATAAATAGATCTTATGAAAGAGACTCTCAAAATTGGCCAGATCATTCTTCAATAGAACTTATGCTATACAATAAGTGGTAACAGACATTTAAATTCTTTATTTGATCAAAAGTGTAAAAAGCTGAAATGACAACTTAAAACTCATAAGCTTCTTGGGTGAGAAGACTGGGAATAGATCAAAGTGTAAACACTATGGTATAAAAAAAAAAGACTTTTTCTTTTTCTAGAGTGCAGTTGTATAAAATGGTGATTATATGAGTTAACTATAACAATAATTTCAAGTCAATTTTTCTGTAGACTTTGTTCATATTAAACTGCAAGATTTCAACAGAAGATAAGGCAAGTGATTATCATAAATCTTAACATAATATTAACAATTATTGATGTATTTAGCCAGTCTATCTTATGTGCCATATCCCTTCAAGATTTGAGCGATCATGGTTCTCTATAACTTCCTGACATTTGTAGCACTTAGCAATATTTGTCTCTTTACCATCACCTCTTTCCTGTTTTGCCATCCAGTTACACAAGCTCATCAGGTGGGTTGCTTTCCCCTGTCTCTTTTGCCTTCTATATGCCCTGTGAGTGTCATATTTTTCAGGCATTCTTTTCTCATTACATGCCCAAGAAACTTCAACTTTTTCTTGCTCTATGCATTATTGTTTCTATTTTACCTAAAATTACTATTCTCCATACATAGTATTCTCAGTATGCTGCTGCAGAACCATGTCTCTGTTATCTCAAGTCTCCTCTTCATCTCTGAGGAAATCCTCCATCATGCATTGCCATATAGGAGGATTGATATTACATAGCAGTTCAGAACTCTTTTCTTTGTTTCTAATGACATTTTCTTGCTTCATAATATTTTTAGTTTTTGAAAGACATTTTTGTAATTCCAGTGAGCCTTTAGATTTCAGTATCTCATTTTTCATTGTCTGTTTAAACAATTCCCAGATATTTAAACTTCTGTATTTGTCTGATTTTAACGTCTCCAATCCATAGCTTACATCTGTTTTTTTTCTCTTGTTAACAAGCATATATTTCGTCTTTTGTTGTTACAATAAAGAGCTTATGATTAGGTCATGTTGAAAGCACTAGTTTTCTTTCAATCACCTAATCTGATTAGAATTAAAGCAGTTTAGATTTTTTGTTATCATTTCACCTGAAGCAAGGCAATAAAGCCACTATGATGCAAGGGGTTACTGAGAATGAATGAATCTGAGAAAAACATTACTGAGGAAAGAGGACAATAAAAGAAAGGGTTTCAAGGGGACAGAAGATGACGATTGACATTGCATTTAAATTTTTGAAGATCAAAGTTGACAGAAAAGCAAGAAGCCAGAAGAAAGTTTTACAAGTGAGAAATGTAAGAGAAGTAACTGTTAGTATAGAACTTATAGTTACATCAAGAAATTTCAACTGTAAAATGATGAGGCCTAGATGCCTAGACACTAATCTGGTACTACACTTAAATTTGTAAAGTTGAGGTACCAAAGACAAAAATCATTAGAACGATTACCATGAAAATATTTATAGAAAAGCCAAAGGGAAGCTACTCTATGGTGGTGAGACTGATAACACTGCAGATTCTCTTTTGGATTTTGTCAAGAATCTATAGATATATAGCAGAAGCACCAGACTAGGTGCAGTAGCAATATTCAATGCACAGACAAATGGTAAACTTATAAAAGTGTAAGATATTTTGGTGACAAAAATGATCTAGAACAACACAGTGAACCAATTTTCCTAGCAGCAAAATAAGCAATTGATTTGATATAATCATTCGACTTCATGTCAGTGAAAAAAAGTAATAGAACAAGAAAGTATAATTAGTTACTTTCTGAGAGGTTAGCATCAGTAATGCTGATGAAAGGCAAAAAAAAAAAAAAAAGAAAAAAGTAGATTAAAAGAGAGAAGTTACATTTTGGAGATGTTAAAATTAACAAGCCATTTCTTTTCTCAGTTAACAACAGATGGAAGGTCATTTTTGTGATCAGCTACTAGTTTGACTTTATCAAACTGATCAGATTTACTATCAAACAGAAGTAAATACTAAAATGTTATAACTGTTTATGTTTTGAATTTTTTTTATAGTATTTGAAATAAATATATTAGAACAGCATAAAAATTTATTTCTATGTAAAGGCTAAAGTTGCAAATAATTAATTTTATATGTAATAGTATCTTGTAAGACATCCATTGAGGACCTGGAGCCCCACAAAAAATTTGACCGTTCAGCTTCTAAAACTGACTGTGATACATCATAATCATTATAAGAATAATAGAATTAGATATATGAGATATATCCAATGGATTTTATATATTCTATACATATGACAGGGGTTATGTGGCTGAGAAAATTTTCAAGTCCGTTAATGACAACTGTAACATTGTAAGTAAAACAGTATCAAGAACAAATGATAAATTCGATGTAATAAAGATAACAGATACAATTTATACAACTCATAACTCTTTGGGTCAAGTCATTGGATCTAACCAATTCCTTTATCCACTCGGCCATGTATTGTGAACATGACAATAAAGATGAGGACAACACATTGAACACTGCCAATAATATTTTTTTTTCAAATATGTATTGATGGTAATAATGTTTTTCATAAATGTATTGCTGGTATTTCCATCACAAAACCAAATTTTTTTTCATAGTGTTTTGACCCCATTTTGGGGGTTAACTACTTGCCCATAGCTAGGGCCCTAACAGGTGCTACCACCCCAGGTCAGGGTGGATTTAAAATCACCTGATCAAAGGCCTTGTTGCCAGATGTAGTTTATCGTCATACCCAGGATGCCTCATTGGGAGTGGGGTGGTGGTCTTACCTCTCTACAGAGGTGTAGTTGACATATTCTGAAGCCCCAGCTGACAGGGCGGGACAAAATTATGGGAACAATAAATGAAATATACAACAATGGTGACATACTAGAAAGCCTTAATAGATTCAAAGCACTGCCTAAGAAGCCAAGTGAAAATGAATGGTAAAATTCCATAGAACAATCAGCCTAATGAGTCAAATAACTAAGCTTATTATCCAAATTTGGATGAAGAGAAGATATAGCAGTATTAGACTGAAAATAGGACAAGAACAGTATGGGTTTGTTAACAACACAAGAACAAGAAATGTGATATTTATTATCAGAATGGTATCAGAGTGAGGAATAAAAAAATGCAGAAGGATATCTACCTATGTTTCATAGACTATGTGAAAACATTTGATATGATATGAAACAAATATCTGTTTAAATTACTAGAAAAACTTGATTTATTTTAGAAAAGTTGTTGGGTTATCTTGTAGGGTTACCTTCCTTGTCAGGCTACCTCCTCCTAATTCCTTAGTTCCTGAAATTGCTACTAGGGGACACTCTCCATATATTATTTATCTTCTTGTCCTCTTTTTCTTTTCATTTTTCAGTGGACACTACAACAATTTAATCTCTCGTGAAGATTGAGTTTTCCCCTCTGTGGTGGGGTGCTATGCATTTCCTTCAGGAAACATGCATGAACATTACACACACACACACGTCTGTATGAACATTCACTTTGTTACACACACAGTACTGTCTTTGTCAATGGTAACCCTTATTGTATGTTAATACACATATATTGGTTTGTACATATATATATATATATATATATATATATATATATATATATATATATATATATATATATATACTGGTCTTTGTTGTTTTCTTCCCATTTCCTTATATTTCTTTTGGTTGGACTAATCCATGAACCTGCCATATTTGTAGTGGGCCCCATTTCAGGAGACCACATGTGTTTATCGAACAACATGTAAACACAACCAGCCCACTACAAAGTATTAGAATAATCCAGAACATGTACTGGGAAGAAAGTTGCCTGTAGAAAATGAATTTAAGCATAAATAGAAAGGAGTATAAGATAAGAAGACATTTTCATGATGTATTTATTCAGCCTATACACTGAGGCTTTCCCTACTATTATGTCCTCTTACATAAAAAAGAGAAATGTCATTTTTAAATATAAATAGAGTAGAATTATTCATGCCAATGTATAAGTAATTTATCAAATACAATGCATTAAATCTTCTTAATATAATAATTCTTCATTATTTACATTATTCGGACTATTGTCCTCATCTTTGTTGCCAGATGAGGAAAATAGTCTGAATAATGTAAATAATGTACATAATACCTCATCTCAGAAATATAGGCAGATATAATAATTCTTAGTGAGATATTCTTAATAAATTCAGCTTGCAAAATAACACTTATTTTAAAAATAAAATAATCAATGTATAACACAACTTACATTAAAAAATAAACAAATATGTATAAAAAGATTATAAAATTATATATTAAAGATTAGAAATGCATAATAACATAACAAAAATGATAATTTAATAAACAAAGAAAAATATAATACTAAATAGATAATTAAAACAATCAAGAGTTTCCTTTTAAAATATTACATGGCTTTCTTTGAACAATGAAAAAATACGTCTGTTCACTTCAATATCTGTGTTCAAAAGTGTGGTGATATTAAGAGTACAAGAAGCCGTATTGGAGTTTATTATTGGTAGGTACAATTTTAACATAAGATTTGCAGTGATATTGTGTTGATGGTAGCCACACACAAAAAAAACTACAGGATCTCTTAGACAAGCTAGTAAAGTGAGAAAAAAAAACAAACTAACCATCATTTGTAAGAAGACAGAAGATAGGATATAGAATTCTGAAAGCATATATTGGAATAGCAAAATAATAGCTTTCAAAAAACTAAAACTATTAAGATGCAGGAAAATTTTGTTAGAAACAAAGAAAAGAGGTGCTGATCTGCTAATCAATTGTCCTGGCAATGAATGATGGACAATTTCTTCACAGTTTGAGGAAGCGACTTGAAGCAACAGAGATGTGGTTCTACAAAAAAATGCATGACAAATACCATGAACGAAGCATATGGGGAATCAAGGAAAATGGAAATAAAAAAGATACAAATAATTGAAATTTCTGAGACATTGATATTGAAGAAAGTGGGCTTGGAGAAATTGATGCTCACAGGACATTCCGAAGTTAGAGGGTTGAGGAAGATGCTGAGTAACCTACTTAACAAGTTTGTATAAATTGGTGGCAGAAAAGGAACTGGGAGAGATGGTAAAGTGAACAAATACGGCCTACATAGGATAGGGATACTGTGAAGAGCTATAATACCTATGTCAAAAAGTGACATGTCACTGGAAAGGTGAATTCAGTGATATATATATATATATAGTACACATTTTCAATTAATATGATCTTTAGCTTTCAAATTTTAGTTGTCTTTAGTAATTTTAGTAGCAGTGAGCAAAAGTTTAAAAAAAAAATGCCAGTTTTCAATTTTTTATTCAGTCTCTAATTTTCACAAACATTTCTGGGAACTTTTGCACATGCCAAATAGTTGCTTGAAGGTTAGAAATTGTTTATTTTTATTATTTCGGAGAATTTGAGTAATGGTTTCTTGAAATTTTTGTTTTTATCATAAAGTTTTGAAATTTATCAAAAATGGTTTTATAGAGTAAACAGAAAAAAAAACAGTGGTCTTAGAATCTGTAATACTCTGCTTGTCTGTCAGTTATTTTAATAAGCATTAGGAAATTATAAAGCAAGTTACAAAGTGATAGAAAGTGTGTGTCTGAGACTCATCTGAAAATACATTTTTGTTTTGAATTCTAACAATTTTATTTAAACAACAAATAATGTCCCAATTGCAGATGAAAAAAAGAAGAAGAAAAAAAATGAAATCAGAAATAATGAAAAATACTTCTAAGAAAGTTGATGAATTTTTTGTAATGACAACCAAAGTGTTATTTTTAATTAAGGACAATAATAAATGATTAATTAAACCATGCAATAATTGAATAGCATAAAGGAATAACCAATGATAAAAAACTGATAATGTAATTTAACATCTGAATGAAAACTAATCTGTTTACTTGTTCATGAACTGTAATAAGTTAAGCACTGTCAACATTTATATGATCATTTGTTGTACTAAACTTAGTAAATATCTACTTAGTCACGTGTTGTACCAAGCTAAGCTTAGTAAATATGTACTTGTATATGTTCTAAGTAGTGTAAATATCTCATGACTCTTGCACTGTATTAATCATAGTAAATATTTTGAAATTAATATTGTAATAATTGGTGAGGAAAAAATTCTTAGCTAGCATAAATGGGCCACTGAAATAAAAAGATATGAATAAACAAAGAAAGACTCTATGCTATGTGTGCAATACAGGATTTATGTACACACATACAACTATGAAACAGAGTCTTAACAAAAACTATCAAAAACTAAGTTGTCCATGTTGCCATATAAGTTATCATACATTGGGAATAATAAACAAAGGAAAATGCTGACCAAGTAATGAAAAAGCCTTGAATATTACAGTGTTTTACTAGAGATAGTCATTTTGAGACGTTATCTCTTATGATGAGAGATAAGGAAGGGATCTTTGGCTAATTTGTCTGCCACTTGGTAACTGGTGTGGCTAATTTTATTTTCTTGCTCATACAGGGTTGTCATGTGACACCTTATATGTAAGGGTAGATAATTATTACTTTTTATTCCAACAATATCTTTAATTTTAATTTTTCCTTTTTTTTTTATATTGTTGACATTGACTTATTTTACGATACTATCCCATATACAGAAATATTAAATGTGAATAAGAATCCTTACAGCAAACATTTTATATTCAAATCTATTTTTTTGGAGAACTCTCAGTTTCCCCATTATCACTGTATGTGACTTCATTTGTTGTATGAAAAGTTTATCCTGCCACTGAAGGTGACTGTTATCTGAACAATAGTGTCTTTGAATTTCATACTTGTGTTGCCATCCTGCTATGGCAACAGAAAACAAAAAAACTTTGAGTGAAATTAATAATAAAGATACTGAAAGTTTTGTTTTGTTTTGTTTTATGGCATATCAACCTCAATGGGTGATTTAATGCCAATGACTTTTTTTTGTTTTCTTTCCAATAATATTTTTGTTTTGTTAAAAATCCATTTCTATCAATATTTCTTTCCTCAAAAACGTATAGCTGGTTATAGTATTTTTCAAAAACGTATAGCTGGCATATCTTTTCAAAAACGTATTGCTGGTAATATCTTTTCCTTCAAAAATTTATTTCTTGTAATAATTTTTTATTTATTTCCCTACAGTTCCATTGAAGTATCTTATGTGTATTTGTGATCATTGTTTTCCTGTTTGGTTCATTGGATTACTTTGTGTTTTAAGGTTTGTTTAGGTTTTTCCTTTCAAAACTGCATTGCTGGCAACATTTGGTTTTCAAAAATGCACTGCTGGCAACATTTGGTTTTCAAAAATGTATTGGTGTTAATAATTTTTTACTAAGAGTTTCTGGTATTAAAACCCATTTTTACACTTTCACAGTGTTTTGACCTCAGCTACAATTTCATTGAATAAGGTTTTGTTAAAGAATGTATGGCTGGTAATATTTTTCTTTTTTTTTTTAAACATATAGCTGGTAATATTATTTTTTCAAAAACATATAGCTGGTAATATCGTTTTTGTAAAACGCACTGCTGGCAACATTATTTCTTCGAAAACATATAGCTGGTAATACTATTTTCCCCAAAATGTATAGCCGACAATCTTATTTTTTCAAAAACGACCTTTCTGTTGGATGTAGTTTATCGCCATACCCAGTATGTGGATGTAGTTTATTGCCATACCCATGGAGATGGAGATGGATGCAGTTTACCATCATACCCATGGAAGCAGATGCAGTTTATCATCATACCCATGGACGTGGATGTAGTTTGCCATCATACCCATGGACATGGATACAGTTTGTCTTCATACCCATGGACGTGGATGTAGTTTATCGTCATACCAAGGACGTGTGCTAGACTGGGAGTTCACTATTTGCCCATAGCTGGGACCCTAACAGGTGCTACCACCCCGGGTCAAGGTGAACCTGGGAACACCAGCAATTAAGAGGTGGTTCCACGCTCCTCAAAACCTCCCGATTATAGGCCTTGCTGTTGGATGCAGTTTAACGTCATACCCAGGACAGTATACTGAAAGTGAGAGGCCTCGAAAATGAATGCAGTGGAATGGGAAGTAATATTAATAATGCAGAGTGCTAAAGGTTAAAGTGCATTCACTATCAATAGCTTGCAAGATTAACATGATAATGCATGAACAAGAATTGTTAGTATTATGAAAGTTTTGTCTCCAATTTCTTTTTTTTATTATTATTTTCTATCGCTGTTGATCCTTTTAGCTGAATTATTTTGCCAAACAGTTCTCTTCTCTTTAAAAAGATACATACTAAGTTTTCTTTATGTATTCCATTATAAATAAGGAATCTTGCTATAAGTTAGAATACCACATTATTTCAATGCCATCAATTTGAAGCAATGTCCATTGTGCATATAAACCACTTACAGAGCTTAAAAATATAACACAGGAAAGATGATATTTTTTCTACATTACAAATTACATTTTTATTCTTATATACTATCTATCTATTCCAATGTCTGTCTGTTCTTTTATTTGAGGTAATAAAGGAAAGCTGTTCATTTAACCAATGGGAAAGGTGATGGGACATCTGTCCATGACTGGCACTTTCACACCCTACTATTTGTATTGGGTGAAAAGAAAGGACTTCACTGTTTTGATGTGAAAATTTCAACTGTATTTGGCCTTAGTCAGTCAGGTGTTAACAGACAGCAAGCTAGAAAGTATCTACTTTGAAAAGCTTCATTTCAAAAGATCAATCACGTATAAATATTTAAAATTTAGATAGTATATAAAAAGTATTTTTGACTTAAACGTAAAAATTCACTCTCTCTCTGTGTGTGTGTGTGTGTGTGACTATTAGTTTCTTGCATAAAAAAATTAAAAAAAAAGAAACTTATCTCAGATGCAGCTCTTCAAGAATTTGAACTCTAAATCTGTTATGGGGTCCACCCCTTTTTCATATAAGTGGACTCGACCAGAGTGTTACTTGGACTGTTGCGTTAAATACCCAGAGTCAGAATGGAGAGATAGAGAGAGTGAGCAGAGATTGTGATTGAGTTGGAGGTAGAGTAATAGTGAGGTAACCACTTGTAGAAATCAGTTACAAGCATGTAGACTCTAAGGAAGTCCTACTTCGAGACTGTAGTGTAAATATATATATTATTATTGCGACTAACCACATTCCTGGATTTACTAACAGAATTACCCTTTGTATTATTGTGTAACTACATTTAATTTCTTATCTTTATTTTTTGTGTTTGTCATTCATTGGAGACCGAATTTCATCTCGGAATCCACAACAAAATCTTAGATTGGATTTTCTGAAAATCTGTCTAGAGATTGGGAATTCATTTCTGAAACAATATTTCCTCATTTTATTTAAAATGGAAGATCTGAACATGTCCTGATGGTTGCGGTTGATGTTAAAATGCCACAGACATTATTTGGATACAAAACTATAAAAAAAGATTGTGAATCAGAATTAAAAAGATGTAGAAATAAGAATAAAACTATGTAATTTATGATATTTAAATCATACATTTTTCATAAATTTATAAAAATGACTTATATTAACTTATATAAATTTTGTATCACTGATATATATGCCCTTCAGTTTTCATCACATATATAGGTTTTATTTTCATATATATATATTTTTTAATAATTTTTGCTCTGTTTTTTGACATAGAGCTCGCAATGGATCTATATCCTCTTGAAAATTCCATACAGATTACCTATAATTTTATTATATATATATATATATATATATATATATATATATATATATATATATATATATATATATATATATATATATATATATATATATATATATATATATATATATATATATATATATATATATATATATAGAGAGAGAGAGAGAGAGAGAGAGAGGGGCATGCTGGGGTAATGGATAGTGGCTTGGATTGAGAAACTGGAGAGCCGAGTTCGAATCCCAGTCGAATCCATTACATTCACTTACGTGCTAATACCCTTGGGAAAGGTGTGAATCCTCTTCTTCCCCCTCCAGCTATGGGTAAATAGCAGGATAGACTGGGTTCTATAGCCTTGGATGGCAACTGGTCTAGGAGAAGGAGAACTCTGAATTCAAAACCTGTGGCGGGTCATTTGGGGACTTTGTGGCACGTAGTGCACAAAGTCTCTGTATTCGCCTCTTCAAAAAGTGTGGATGGTCCTGCACGAAACCTTCCCCACTATAATCAAATCTCATGTGCTGTTGTTGGGCTGTCGGTTTCCTGGGAACTGATCTGCTTGACCCTCATACGTTGAATTCAACAGGAGAGTTGAGTATATATATATATATATATATATATATATATATATATATATATATATATATATATATATATATATATACAGTAGCGTCCAAAACTAAGGGACAAAATTTTAAAACCTAATATTTGTTAGAAATAACAACTGTGAAAAGCTGAAATTTTGACAACTGGTAGTCGTTATCATCCATAATAACATACTAAAATTTAAATCATTTGCAAAGGATAGAAAAAGAATTATAACAATTATTTATTTATTTTCAAAATAGGATCGTCCAAAAGTAAGGGACAAAATTGAGAAAAACAATGTAAACAGTATGCTATATTCAAATTTTTTGATTTTCTCTAAAGAATAAGTCTTACTTAGTCATTTGTAAACGTTGCACCAGCCGGTACCATGGCGAAACGCCAAAAACTTGATTACTCTGTGAGACAAGCTATTGTGAAGCTACACAAGGAAAAGCATACCATTAGAGAGATTTCAGAGAAAGTGAAACGTTCCAAGAGTGTTGTAGGCAGGGTTGTTAAATCCTACAATGATACTGGCAAAATAGTTAGTGCTTTTAAAACCGGCAGACCCCGCAAAACTTTGGCAAGAGAAGATCGAATAATGCAGCGTATGTCATTAAAGGACCGTTTTAAGTCTTGCACAGAAATTAAAAGGGTTATGAATAGTACCTCATGTGTTAATGTGCCAAGACAGACTGTTTCTAGACGACTGCAAGAAATAGGGCTGTTTAATGGAACCCCAGGGAAGAAACCACTTGTTAGTTCGAAGAATAATAAGAAGAGATTAGAGTTTGCAAACAGGTATGTAATTTGGACATATGAAAATTGGGCAAAAGTATTTTTCAGTGATGAAAGCAAGTTTAATTTATTTGGAAATGATGGAAAAAACAATGTAAAGAGACGTATTGGTGAAAGATTAAGTGCAAAGTGTACTAAGAAAACTGTCAAGTTTGGGGGCGGAAGCGTCATGGTATTTGGAATGTTTTCTAGCCAAGGTACAACGCCTCTTGTCCGGTTACAAAGTCATGTAAACGCGCAGATCTATAAAAACATTGTTCAAGATCATGTTGTGCCAATCATACAGAATTCAGGTTTCGATAGGGCTACCTTTATGCAAGATAATGCCCCATGTCACAAGGCAAAGGTGGTAATGAGTTACCTTAGCGAGCAAGATTTGGAAATTATGGATTGGCCACCGCAAAGTCCTGACTTAAATCCAAAAGAAATTCTTTGGAAGACCTTAGGAGTGAAAGTTATGGAAAGAAATCCCACTAACACGGAGGATTTGTGGGTGAAGCTTCAAGAAGAATGGTCTAAAATTAGTATCGAGGATTGTCAAGAACTGATTCGTTCTTGTAGTCGAAGATGTGCAGCTGTCATTGAGAGCAAGGGCTCATTTATTAAATATTGATTGTACATGTATTTTTATTGTTTTTTTTGCCGTTTACATTGTTTTTCTACATTTTGTCCCTTGGACGTTCAAAATTTGAAAATAAATAAATAATTGTTATAATTCTTTTTCTATCCTTTGCAAATGATTCAAATTTTAGTATGTTATTATGGATGATAACGACTACCAGTTGTCAAAATTTCAGCTTTTCAAAGTTGTTATTTCTAACAAATATTAGGTTTCAAAATTTTGTCCCTTAGTTTTGGACGCTACTGTATTTATTAAAGACATTTTTTATGTTTAACGTTCTTTTTATAGATACAAATATTTAAGTAAATGCTCTGTTTATAATAAACAGTATTAAATAACATTTACTGGCCTGAATGTCTGAGAAATTTTCATAGAAAATATTCGTCCTTTGACAGGATTCGAACCTGCATCCTATACGGAACTGCCATTTAGCCGGGCGTGCATAACCGATTCGGCCACAAAGGATCGTTCGGTTGGCAAGGTCGAATTTACTGCTTATAAACTTCAAACCTTGCCAACCGAACTTTGTGGCCGAATCGGTTAGGCACGCCCGGCTAAATGGCTGTTCCATATAGGATGCAGGTTCGAATCCTGTCAAAGGACGAATATTTTCTATGAAAATTTCTCAGACATTCAGGCCAGTAAATGTTATTTAATACTGTTTATTATAAACAGAGCATTTACTTAAATATTTGTATCTATAAAAAGAACGTTAAACATAAAAAATGTCTTTAATAAATAAATTGTCAGACTTTGTCCATTTCTTAATGTATGACGTCATTTGTTTACATTTGATACACCATGAGCAGTTATGAATGTACGAGATTCATGGAAGATTGAAGTTTATAAGCAGTAAATTCGACCTTGCCAACTGAACGCTCTTTTTTGGCTGAATCGGTTATGCACGCCCGGCTAAATGGCGGTTCCGTATAGGATGCAGGTTCGAATCCTGTCAAAGGACGAATATTTTCTATGAAAATTTCTCAGACATTCAGGTCAGTAAATGTTATTTAATATTGTTTATTATAAACAGAGCATTTACTTAAATATTTGTATCTATAAAAAGAACGTTAAACATAAAAAATGTCTTTAATAAATAAATTGTCGGACTTTGTCCATTTCTTAATGTATGACGTCATTTGTTTACATTTGATACGCCATGAGCAGTTATGAATGTACGCGATTCATGGAAGATTGAAGTTTATAAGCAGTAAATTCGACCATGCCAACCGAACGCTCCTTTGTGGCCGAATCGGTTATACACGCCCGGCTAAATGGCGGTTCCGTATAGGTTGCAGGTTCGAATCCTGTCAAAGGACGAATATTTTCTATGAAAATTTCTCAGACATTCAGGCCAGTAAATGTTATTTAATACTGTTTATTATAAACAGAGCATTTACTTAAATATTTGTATCTATAAAAAGAACGTTAAACATAAAAAATGTCTTTAATAAATAAATTGTCGGACTTTGTCCATTTCTTAATGTATGACGTCATTTGTTTACATTTGATACGCCATGAGCAGTTATGAATGTACGCGATTCATGGAAGATTGAAGTTTATAAGCAGTAAATTCGACCTTGCCAACTGAACGCTCCTTTGTGGCCGAATCGGTTATGCACGCCCGGCTAAATGGCGGTTCCGTATAGGATGCAGGTTCGAATCCTGTCAAAGGACGAATATTTTCTATGAAAATTTCTCAGACATTCAGGCCAGTAAATGTTATTTAATACTGTTTATTATAAACAGAGCATTTACTTAAATATTTGTATCTATAAAAAGAACGTTAAACATAAAAAATGTCTTTAATAAATAAATTGTCAGACTTTGTCCATTTCTTAATGTATGACGTCATTTGTTTACATTTGATACGCCATGAGCAGTTATGAATGTACGCGATTCATGGAAGATTGAAGTTTATAAGCAGTAAATTCGACCTTGCCAACTGAACGCTCGTTTGTGGCCGAATCGGTTATGCACGCCCGGCTAAATGGCGGTTCCGTATAGGTTGCAGGTTCGAATCCTGTCAAAGGACGAATATTTTCTATGAAAATTTCTCAGACATTCAGGCCAGTAAATGTTATTTAATACTGTTTATTATAAACAGAGCATTTACTTAAATATTTGTATCTATAAAAAGAACGTTAAACATAAAAAATGTCTTTAATAAATAAATTGTCAGACTTTGTCCATTTCTTAATGTATGACGTCATTTGTTTACATTTGATACGCCATGAGCAGTTATGAATGTACGAGATTCATGGAAGATTGAAGTTTATAAGCAGTAAATTCGACCTTGTCAACCGAACGCTCTTTTGTGGCCGAATCGGTTATGCACACCCGGCTAAATGGCGGTTCCGTATAGGATGCAGGTTCGAATCCTGTCAAAGGACGAATATTTTCTATGAAAATTTCTCAGACATTCAGGCCAGTAAATGTTATTTAATACTGTTTATTATAAACAGAGCATTTACTTAAATATTTGTATCTATAAAAAGAACGTTAAACATAAAAAATGTCTTTAATAAATAAATTGTCGGACTTTGTCCATTTCTTAATGTATGACGTCATTTGTTTACATTTGATACGCCATGAGCAGTTATGAATGTACGCGATTCATGGAAGATTGAAGTTTATAAGCAGTAAATTCGACCTTGCCAACTGAACGCTCCTTTGTGGCCGAATCGGTTATGCACGCCCGGCTAAATGGCGGTTCCGTATAGGATGCAGGTTCGAATCCTGTCAAAGGACGAATATTTTCTATGAAAATTTCTCAGACATTCAGGCCAGTAAATGTTATTTAATACTGTTTATTATAAACAGAGCATTTACTTAAATATTTGTATCTATAAAAAGAACGTTAAACATAAAAAATGTCTTTAATAAATAAATTGTCAGACTTTGTCCATTTCTTAATGTATGACGTCATTTGTTTACATTTGATACGCCATGAGCAGTTATGAATGTACGCGATTCATGGAAGATTGAAGTTTATAAGCAGTAAATTCGACCTTGCCAACCGAACGCTCCTTTGTGGCCGAATCGGTTATGCACGCCCGGCTAAATGGCGGTTCCGTATAGGATGCAGGTTCGAATCCTGTCAAAGGACGAATATTTTCTATGAAAATTTCTCAGACATTCAGGCCAGTAAATGTTATTTAATACTGTTTATTATAAACAGAGCATTTACTTAAATATTTGTATCTATAAAAAGAACGTTAAACATAAAAAATGTCTTTAATAAATAAATTGTCAGACTTTGTCCATTTCTTAATGTATGACGTCATTTGTTTACATTTGATACGCCATGAGCAGTTATGAATGTACGCGATTCATGGAAGATTGAAGTTTATAAGCAGTAAATTCGACCTTGCCAACCGAACGCTCCTTTGTGGCCGAATCGGTTATGCACGCCCGGCTAAATGGCAGTTCCGTATAGGATGCAGGTTCGAATCCTGTCAAAGGACGAATATTTTCTATGAAAATTTCTCAGACATTCAGGCCAGTAAATGTTATTTAATACTGTTTATTTTAAACAGAGCATTTACTTAAATATTTGTATCTATAAAAAGAACGTTAAACATAAAAAATGTCTTTAATAAATAAATTGTCAGACTTTGTCCATTTCTTAATGTATGACGTCATTTGTTTACATTTGATACGCCATGAGCAGTTATGAATGTACGAGATTCATGGAAGATTGAAGTTTATAAGCAGTAAATTCGACCTTGCCAACCGAACGCTCGTTTGTGGCCGAATCGGTTATGCACGCCCGGCTAAATGGCGGTTCCGTATAGGATGCAGGTTCGAATCCTGTCAAAGGACGAATATTTTCTATGAAAATTTCTCAGACATTCAGGCCAGTAAATGTTATTTAATACTGTTTATTATAAACAGAGCATTTACTTAAATACTTGTATCTATAAAAAGAACGTTAAACATAAAAAATGTCTTTAATAAATAAATTGTCAGACTTTGTCCATTTCTTAATGTATATATATATATATATATATATATATATATATATGAAGAAATATAGTCTTAAGATGTGCTATATTTATGGGATAAAGTGCTCAATATCAGAGATAGAGTGTGTGTAAATATAAAATTGAACATAGAAGTCAACACTTAGAGGCGACAGTCTGTTTCATGCTAGATGCAATCATCAGGCCACAAGTCTGACGATTACATCTGGCATGAAACAGGCTGTTTTTATATAACACCACTCATAAGGGACAGATAGTCCAATAAATCTGACCCTGATGATTGGTGTTACACGGAATTTTGGGGTTGGTCAATTGAACATTTACTTTTATTATTATTGATTTATTGAATATTTTTTTTCTAGTTATCTATTGAGCACATTTTGGCAAACATTCTGCTGGTCTTAAAATATATTAAATTCTAGTAATTTTTGTGTATTTTGATAAGTGTCTTTCAGTTTATATATATATATATATATATATATATATATATATATATATATATATATATATATATATATATATATACTTGTGTGTTTACTTTCTAAGACCATTTTATCAACCAACCTATGTTTCTATTTAGCTTATCTAACATTTCTAAAAATGTGATCCAGGTCCATTAGTTTCATGAAGAAATTCCTTGTAGATCTGTATTATTTTTTTTACATTTTTTTAGCCTGTTGAAGTTTATGCTGTTCACTTTTTAAAATATTTTATCCATTTTTGGCTTTGTTTTCCAGTTGTTCTGTATTTTGAATATTTTCAAGTTATTTAATATTTCATTTTTTTTTTACTCTCTCCCACACTTCATTTTTCAGGTGGCATTTCTCACTTCTTTTAATATGCCTAATTTCTTTTCTTCTTTTTCCATATTTTCATTGATTTTTAGTTTTTCATTCTCTTTCACTCTTTCCTATTTAATTTTCACTTCTCTTTCTCTAATGATTCATTATTATTTATTTATGCAATTTCATATTCTTTTCTTTTCCTTTATTTAATTATTCCTATTTTTCCTTTCAAAATCTTTCTTTTTTCATCCCCACATCTTACTTCCAACCAATTCTCATTTTTTTTTTCTTTACAAAAAATATCACATATTTTTTCCATCATGTCTTGTAACCTGTCATCCATTTTCTGTTCTAGGTAACACATTATCTTTTACTTTCCTTGTTCACATATAAAAATTTTCATTATGCTTTCCTGTATTTTATCTTGGAGTTGCATATTTCTTTTGTGTGTGTGAGGCCACTAAAACTATGTAAATACTTTTCCATGTAGGTATTCCTCAAGAATTAATGGTAAGTAAAGCTTTTCTTAATGGAAAATAAAATTTGAAATACAGTAAAATATTTTTTGTGATACATTTTTATGTGTATGTATATATATATATATATATATATATATATATATATATATATATATATGTATGTGTGTGTGTGTGTATGTGTGCACACACACACAGTATTTCCCATTCTTATTTTAAACTGCTAAATAAAACCACGAAAATGCTTTAAAATTATGGATATTTCATAGTTTTCAAAAATTATGAATTTAGTTTAACCTTAAGCACTCTACATTATTAATATTTCTTCTCTTTCCACTACATTCTTTTTCAAAGGCTCTCAATTGCAGAATTGTTATTGTTAATTTCACTCAAAGTTGTTTTCTGTTGTCATAGCAGGATATGACAACACATCTCTGAAATACAAACACACTATTGTTCAGGGATCAGAGTCACTTTCAGTGGCAAAATAAACTATATGTACAGCAAATGATAATGGTTGAAAAATATGTTATATGTATACTTAAGCTTTTATCTGTGTGTGTGTACATGTTGCAGACAGAAAAATAATAAAAACAAGGAATATAAAAGTGGGGTGAGGAAGAGATTGAAGACTGTGGTCAGAGAATACTGATCAACTGTAATTTTATATTAATGCTATTTACAATCTTTAAAACTGATATAAAATGAGAAACCAAGAAAAGATTGGTAAACATATATATTCTGAAAAGTTTTCAGCTCATTTCGTACATCAGTATCATAAGGATTGGTCATTAAAATACTGGTTTTGGTTTGGGATGAACTTTAAAGCATGCAATTATATATATATATATGTGTGTGTGTGTGTGTGTGTGTGTGTATGTGTGTGTATGCATATATATATATGTGTGTGTGTATCTTATTACTATAGACATTATTTTTAGTGGGTAGATACATTTCTGTAGCTATGCTTTTTTTTCTTCTTTTTTTTTAATTACATTCACCCCATGCAAGGCAGTAAAGCCACTAAGACACAAGGGGAGTACTGGGTGTGGAAGAATTAGGTACAGAAACATGCAGAAAGTGGAAAGAGTAATCAGAAGGACAGTAGATAGCAATTGACATTGCATTTAAATTTTTCAAGATTAAAGTTGACTGGAAAGCGTCAAGCCAGAACAGAGTTCCACAAGTGAGAAGTGTGACAAAAGAAACTGTCAGTATAGAAGTTAAAGCTACATCTAACTAGCTCAAATGTAAATTGATGACATTTTGATGCCCGTCTAATACTGCACTTAAATTCAAAAAATCTAAGTACCATAGTGAAGAGCTCATCTAAACAATTACCATAAAATTATTTATAGAAAAGGCATACAGAAGAATCTTACATCAGTGGGAAAGTGAGTGAAGCTGAAATGCTAGTTAAGGATCAATAATATTGCTGATTCTGCTTTGGTTCTTATTAAGGAGCTCAATTTCCACTATGTTAGGGTCCCAGATCTGTCTGGGTTAAATAGGTCTCTCTGTGGAAAAATTGGGTTATTAACCTGCTTAACTCAGAAGAGATGGAACACCTAATATAAAACCTACAATTTCAACAACTTTCAATGATACAGACTCATTCTTCTTTTAGAGTAAATATTATCATGGTTCAGAGAGTGGGACTGGTTCTGTGCAAGTCCTTTTTTTTTAAAGTGCATTCATTAAAAAAAAACATCACAAGTTGACCTTGTGATTTAAAGTACAATGGCTATTTGTAGCTATTTGTATAGAAGCAAGTGTGCGTCACTGGCTGGGCTGAAAAGTCACACACATGCTGCACAGGGCATAGTGACATTAATAACAACCAACTTAAATATGTGTAACCCACTAAAAATAATGTTTGTTGTAATAAAGAAATAATGGTGGATAAAAATGCCATTCAAAAATTATATATGGAAGTGTGTAAGGACTTTTCCATTGATTTTTGATACAGTTAGATTTTTGATTTGATTATAGTGCTGAGGGCTTTCAGAAGTATTAATAGGGAAATACTTCATGGTTAGGGTTATTCTCTGTTATTCATTCCTGAGAATCTGAAATATTTTGAGGCTCAAATCAATATATTAGGTTGGTGCAAAAATAATGACGTAATAATGTCATTTTTTGATGTTAAAAAATACATCAAAAAACGACATTATTACATCATTATTTTTGCACCAAACTAATAAAACCATAACACTGATCTCCAAAGAAAATACACATTTTTCTTATACTCACTTCCATATTTTATATATATATATATATATATATATATATATATATGATGATAATATATATATATTCTGACTATTGCCATTGCTTGATATTGTACCATTCTACTGTTTAACCAGTAAGCACCATTCAGCATGTGTGTGGCTTTCCAGCCCAGCCAAGGACACACACTTTTTTCTATATTCCTTGTATGCAAATGACTTTCTGGCTACAAATAGCCATTGCACTTTAAACACCAAGGTCAACTTGTGATGTTTTTTTTTTAATGAGTGCACTTAAAAAAAAAAGGACTTGCATAGAACCAATCCCACTCTCAGAACAATGATAATATTTACTCTAAAAGAAGAATCAGTCTACATCACTAAAAGATGTTGAAGTTGTAGGTTTTATATTAGGTGTTGCATCTCTTCTAATGAGCTAAGCAGGTTAATAACCCAATTTTTCCACAGAGAGACCTATTTAACCCAGACAGACCTGGGACCTTAACAGAGTGGACCTGGAGTTAAGGAGCTTCTGAGCTGGATGCAGGTTAATATCATAACTAGAGTACAGACATACATACACATATGTATGTATATATTGTATATTTTTGAATGTCATGGACAAACAAAACTGTACTGTTTTTTTATGAGGACTAAGTATGTAAAAAACTGTCTATAACAGTTATTTTTATCAAGTATTTGAATAATTCCTTAGTTATTTTCAAGGAGGTTGCTGTTAATATATTTTTGTATTAGTATTCTATGCTGTGTTGCATACTAATAGCCATTCCATGTTAGAGTGCTTTGAAAACACATCCAATACATTTCTTCCTTACTTTTAACTATGTATTTGACATCAGAATTCAAATAGTATTGTATTTATTATTTACAATATATTCAGATGAATTTCCTCATCTTTATTGTTATCACAATATTTCAGCCATTGTGCACTCTGGCGTTCTTCAGATGTATATTGATCTTGCTAACCTATAGGGATTTCTGAAATGAACCCTTTATTTAATCTATATAAATTAAATAAAGGGTTCAGTTCAAAGTTTACTGTAGGTTAGCCAGATCAATATGCACCTGAGGAAGGCTGGAGTGTACAACAATTGAAATACTGTGATAACAACAAAGACGAGGACAATAGTCTGAATACAAATAGTGTAAATACTGATAACTCTTCATCCCAGAAATTCAAACTAAATGTGAACAGGTGATAAAAACAACAAAGATGAGGACAATAGTCTGAATACAAAAAGAGTAAATAATGATAACTCTTCATTCCAGAAATTCAGACAGCTGGTGATGAGGTGATAAAAACAACAAAGATGAGGACAATAGTCTGAATACAAAAAGAGTAAATAATGATAACTCTTCATTCCAGAAATTCAGACAGAAGGTGATGAGGTGATAAAAGCAACAAAGATGAGGACAATAGTCTGAATACAAAAAGAGTAAATAATGATAACTCTTCATTCCAGAAATTCAGACAGCTGGTGATGAGGTGATAAAAACAACAAAGATGAGGACAATAGTCTGAATACAAAAAGAGTAAATAATGATAACTCTTCATTCCAGAAATTCAGACAGAAGGTGATGAGGTGATAAAAGCAACAAAGATGAGGACAATAGTCTGAATATAAATAGTGTAAATAATGAAAACTCCTCATCCCAAAAGTAAAGAAAGAAAAGATTGTATTTGTTATCCAAAAAGCCTTTTTAGAGTTTTTAATTTATTTATGCATTATTTTATGCATCAGTTTCATTGACACAATATCATGCAGTAGGTTGGGATGCATTTTATTTATTCATTCATTTCTATTTATCAAATATATTTAATATGTTTGAATTTAAATTGAAGGAAATTTTATTAAAACCTCGTTGTTGATTTTTTTATAGTTAATGCTGCAGGTATTTGTCTTCAGGTGGGTGTAAATTTGTTGAATTACCTTTCAGTATTTGTTGGATTTCTTGTTTTTTTTTTATTGTGTTGGTTGTTGACATGCAATTTAATTGAGACATTATCAGACATGTTATTCTCCAAGATGAATTATTTTATTTTTGTAACAACAGGAAGATGCTGAGAATACCATGGACTGAACATGTGAGCAACAAGAAAGATTTGGAATAAAATGGAAACAAAAAGAACACTTATATTGAAAATCAAAAATAGTTGAAATTGTGGAGAGCGATGAACATCAACGTCCTGAAGGGACATGACACATAGAAGAAGTGTATAAGTTATTTGGATTTTTATGATTATGGGAGAAACATTCTCCAAATAGGCAAGAACATTTATAAACATTAGTTTATTGAAGTTTTGAGATTGTTGTTACTGGGTTATTACTAATGATAACATTGGAGGTTTTGACTTGTTTATAGTTGATAATAAATTTGTTTTATTACAATTTTTGACAAGAAAAGCAGGAATAGAGAGTGCTGAAAAATTTGTACATTGTTTTTACAGGGTTTTGGTATTTCTTGTTGACTATCAGTTCAGTTATGTCCCATGCATGATAAAAGCTTAGGCAATCATGTATCATTCGATGCATAACTGATGAGGTAGATTTTTTCCCTCAGTAGGTTGCCATTTCTTTCTACAATAGAACAGTAGACATCCAAGGCTATAGAACACAGTCTGTCCTGCTATTTATCAAAAGCTGGGTGGGGAGGAGAAGAAGCGGGTTTATACCTTTCACAAGGGTATTAGCTCATAAGTGAATGTAATGGATTCAACTGGAATTCAAACTCAGCTCTCCAATTCCTCAATCCGAGCTGCTATCCATTACACCATTGTGCCTCCTGTATTCGAACTTGGTTCTCTGATTCATCAATCCGAGCTACTATCCATTACACCATTGTGCCTCCTGTATTCGAACTTGATTCTCTGATTCATCAATCCGAGCTGCTATCCATTACACCATTGTGCCTCCTGTATTCGAACTTGCTTCTCTGATTCATCAATCTGAGCTGCTATCCATTTCACCATCGTTCAGGAATTCATGTGGCATTAAATGTACAAGAACGGACCCCCGTGTTTGACTATACAAAGTCATTTAAGATCAGAAATACTGATTATACTGGCTTAAAAGGCATTTCTGTTCCCATATCACTCAAAATTAACTCTCTGTCAGCTTCTTGATCCAGAGAAACATCTAAGATTCTAGAACTGCTATCGTCTAATCCAGAGGTGGTCATTGTTGGTGAGGTATTCTCCACTCAAGCCAAAACCACACCTAGTATCTAAAATAAGGCAATTCTGATCTGGTAATATTAACAATACTAGCCCTTTAACTAATGAGATTGTGATTTTCCCAAAAAAAGAAACAAATCCCTTTTAATAAAATTTCATATGTCCTAACACCCTGTCTTGTTGTTCATCAGAAGTCACCCTCACCAAAAATATTATACGTACAGTAGGTGTAATAGGATAACCCAACCAGGCTTTACCTTTTTCTTACATACTGTTATATAGGAATAAAGTGTCACTGCCAACACTGGAGTTTGAACATAGATTGCCAGTGAGCAAACACAGGCGATCCCATTTGAATTAAGTAGATCATTTGACCATAAAGGAAATGAAAATATGGGAATTAGCGTGATGTCTAAATGATCACTATTTCTATTCTATCCTCTATTATTATACAGATCACCATTTCTATTCTATCCTCTATTACTATACGGATCACTATTTCTGTTCTATCCTCTATTACGATATAGATTGCTATTCTCTATACTATTTCTCTATACAGATCACTACATGGATTACTATTCAGTGGTTACTTTTTGAGCGAGTATTATTGAGAAAGTACTATTAGTGTGAGTATTATCGAGCAAGTACTATCAGTGTGAGTGTTATTTGAAGACATCTGATACCAGTATTGTTCAACAGTGTTATTATAGTTGTATCTGCAATTACAAAATCTCTACTACAATGAGCATTATGAAATTGACAAGTATTTGTTGACATCACAAAGTGGCAACAAGTGTTCATTGACATCACAAAACATACACACATGCATCTCACACCCATACATATACACATTTGCTTAAAAGTCTTAAATGTTTTTTCATTGACAACTATGTGTGCATACAAATATACTAGTGTTACATATATTTGTGTGTTCTCCTTTCTGATGTTCTCAAAAAATAATCTTTCATGATATTTTTGCTTCTTAGTAACACTGCAGAGACTGTGAAATTGTTGTCTAATGTTATTGAAATTTTATTTCAGATTAGACTCTCCCACTTTCAGATGGAATGTGAAGTAGACAAGACGGAGTATGTTCGAGATCATCTTCACTTTGCTTTTAATCAAAGTCACTAAGCTCTCGAGACATTTGTGCACAAAAATGACTTAATTACTGATGGATTTTTCCATTTCAAGGAGGGGAAGTTTGAACTAACAGACTCTCTGCATTCTAGCCCATATTTTCAGTTTGATGAGGTACCAATTGTATGCACTGATTAAAGAAGAACCACATCAGACCACTGGGGAATTGGTAAGAAGATGGCAAGCTTTCATGTTACTGTTGTTTGTCATCTTCACCAACAACTAAAAGGTCAAACCTAAGCTGCATATAGAACAAATGAACAAGCCCAAAGATACAATTCACTTGAAATGACCTGGTTGGAATTACAGTATGATTATTCAATACTTGCTCCTATGTTGTGAACTTTACAAAACATGCAATTAAATAGCCCTGTTGAGAAGTTCTGCCACACTTACTATATTTACTGATTTAGCTCTTTCAGACTATAACCTTTTTCAGTTACTTTATAACAATTTAAGGGGTGATTCATTTAACAATGATGTGCAGCTTAAAATGTGACGATGAATTTTTCAAGCAAAATCCTAATGATTTCTATCATCAAAACATTGAATAATTAGTGGGTCATTGGTAGATCATAAAGAATGAACAGGAATACATTGCTGAATGATCCATCACAATTATTAATAAATGATAATAAGTATTAAAATAAATTATAATTTATGTAATAACCTAATACTTTTGATTTTCTTGTATTGGCATTCATTATATATATATATATATATATATATATATATATATATATATATTTTAAGACATTTTTATGTGTATATGTTCTTTTTATAGATACAAATATTTAAGCAAATGCTCTGTTTATAATAAACAGTATTAACAACATTTACCGGGCTTAAATATTTGTATCTATAAAAAGAACGTATAAACATAATTGCGAGACTTTGTCCATTTTATAATGTGTGATGTCATATATATATATATATATATATATATATATATATATATATATATATATCTATATATGCCAAATTCCTCATGTTGAAATTTGTTCCTGAAAATGTTAAATTTCTCAAATGGTTCTCAACATGAAATTCATGCCCTTATAAACCTGTATACCGGCATAATCTCTATAAGCTTCTCTGCTATTAGTTTGCTGACCTTATTGGCTAAGCACTGACTCATCACCCGTGTACCATTCTTACATTAGCCCCTGAATGCATGTGTTTCAATAGCGTTATGTTTTATTTTGTGTGCCTGTGTTACAATAACCAGCATGAATTATCTTTACAACAGATTGCCAAATTCATTTTCTGAATGTTCTGGATTGATCAAGATATGGAAAAGTTCATTCAGTTAAAGATGTATGGAGTGTTTGTAATGCTGATTGCATTGTTAAAAAAAAAAAAAATAAGTCCTAAAAATTAGATGTGACATTATCTAATTAAACCATCTTTTCATAGCAGTAATTGATCTAATTCTCTTCACTGAAGAGATTTGAGTCAATAACCCCCACATTTCTTATAGTCTATAATTGCATTTCAGAGATGAAGCAAAGTTATTATGACTGGTACAAGGAGATCATACTTTTAAAAAGGATCTTCTATGATACAATCATATTTCTATCAGAATCAAAAACCATTTTCTATTTTTTTGTCTTATTTCATTAATATTTTGCCTGCGACAATTAAAATTAAAACGAATCCAAATTAAAATATAAAATATATCCTGTAGGCTTTGAAATAATTTATTAGATAATGTGAAAAGGAGAAAAATCAAAATAGAATAAAAATTTACAAAAATGCTCCAACAAAAATAGGAAGACAATCCACATGTAAATAAGGATAACTACTCGTGTCAGAAATTCTGACAGATTAAAAATTGTCTGAAAAGAAAAGAAGCCTACTGCTTTCTTTTGTATAATGACTAAATAATAGATAGGAAACATCATTGGAAAATTTGTACTACATTATTTACATTACTTGGACTATTGTCCTCATCTTTCTCGCCATATTTATTACAATGTTTCAGCCGTTGTATGCTCCGGCCTTCTTCAGGTGGTTAGAATGCCAAACTGAACCCTTTATTTTGCTCTCTGGGGTAGACTGTTCTAGTTCCATGTGCCATGTTTAATGTTAATTTTTCCTGTGAAAGTTCTACACTGCCTTAACCGGGTATTGAACTCACATTTTTTGGGTCCTGTCACTGGATCTAACTAACACCTTTATCCATTGTGCCATGTGTCCTCGAGTTAATGTAGTGGAAGATTCGTATGTCTATTGATTTACCTGGTATTTGTAGCTATTTACTAATCTTTACTTTGTGTAGAACACAGTCCTCCAGTTGCTTACAGTGCTGTTCCTAAGCAGTTCGTCAACAAAGAAGTGAGAAGCCTCATTGCTGATCTGATGTATTCATTGTAGCTTGACCATCAACATAGTATTTGTAGCTAGATATTTTATCTTTAAATTAGGAAGGAAAAAGGTTGATGTACCTTGAAATATAAAGATTAAGAATTCCTTTCTAGTGGATGATTTTATATCTCTGAGAAAGCCCAAAGAATGCATTGGCTGAAACATAGTGATAAAAACAAAAAGGACAAGAATATTAGTCCAAACAAGTTGAGAATAATGATATTGAACCATATCTGAATTCCAGACAATATTCACTGAAATTATGAAAATATCTTTTATGATTTCATTTCAATTTATTCATTAATTTCCTTTTACACATTATTTCTTTCTATTTGTTTCTGTTAATGTTAGTGTTCTCATATTGAACAATGATCATTTACCGATTGCCTGATACAATTTTATCAATACCTAAAATTCTACTTTGGCTCATTAGCAGTGAAAGATATAGCAAGTTTATATATTTGTCTCAAGAGCAATGATCCCTATCGCAATTTCTTTCAGTGCGTCTTGTAGAGCTTTGCAGCTAATTGAACATTGGCAATTTTGTGTGGAAGTAATAGCCTTATTGATTTCTATGGTTTTAACTTTGCTTGGATTACTCTTCTTCTATCATCCGGAGTTTGTCGACCTTCCAAACTGATACTTGAAAAGCTGTTCAGTGGGGCTGCAAATAGCTTTATCACTTAAATAAATGCTTAGATTGGTTGACCAGATTTGCCAGATGAGATATCCCAAAGCACTCAATCATCCCTTGAACATTTGTGACTGTTTCCATAGACTTCTTTTGTATAATTCTTAGGAAGCATTTCCAGTCTGAGCCAATTCACAAGTGATTTATAAACTGTTCTCCTTAATAAAGGTTCCTTTTCCTGATTTTGAGGGTGTACTGTTGTTATGCAGAGATACAACTCATTTATAATTTGATATATTCTTTTTGTTATCTGGATGAATTTAATATATTTGTATTTTACAGCCATTTATTTTTAAATAAAAATGTTAAGTGCAGATGTTAAGCTCTTCTAAATTATTCTTTTGCAGCCATTATTAATCTAATAGGAAAATAAAAGGAACAGATGTTGAACTGCTGGGTGACATCTTAAGTAAATCAGTTTAAAAATACCAAAGTGATTTAAGAATTATTAGCCAAAATTAATCAGGAGAAAAATCAATCTTAGAGATGTGACAGTTCAAACACCTGCCATGATGAAACAAAAGCAAAAAGTAGCAAATAAATGGGGATGTAGTTGATTAAGTTATTGAACATCTCAGACAAAACAAAGACAAAATGATAACAAGAGCAAACATTAAAAGGTAGCTTTTAAAATGGCAAGCATGTTTATAAATTTATGCATACAGACACTGCTTATGATTGGTTTTTGTTCTAATGGGTCTATTGTGATACAAAAAATAAATCAAAACTCTTCAGTTCCTCCTCTAGAGTAATATCTTCCTACTGTTTCTTTTCATCTAAGACAGGAGATGCATTTGGATATTTAGTAATTCTTGAACCTGCAGTCTACCTGTGGATTAGGTCTGCAACAATACTATGCAAAGTAATGGTGGTTCTAGTTAGGTTTTACAGAGTGGAGTTGCTAGCAATATACCCAATTGTTTTGGATTCAGAACTGTGTTCTTCTCTTAAGGATGTACAGATGGTTTAATGGATAGTGGTTCAGAAGGAAGAATCTAAGAGCCACCTTTGAATTCCAGTTGAGTTTGTTACATTAACTTATACACAAATTCACCTGGAAAAGATATGACTCCATCTTTCCTCTCCAGCTATGGTTTACATAGTAGGACTTGTATCTGGAGAATCATGGTTATCTTCCAAAATATTGTTATTACAAGCTTCACTCACAAAAATTAAGTATTATTTCTTCATTATAAAAGAATTATCCTTACAAACAAAATGTGTTTCAGAAATCACAAAGGGTTGATAAACTGTAAAAAAAAAAAACAACAAACAAATTTATCAACCTATCAAGGCTAAAATACTCAATATGCCTTTCTATTGACATGCTCTATCTTTAAAAGAATCAGATCAGACCAAAAAAGAGAGTATTTCTGCCATATTTGAACTGATGTTGCCCAGTAATCACTTTCGAGTCATAACAGAGTTAAAAAGTGATTATGCAGCCTTGTAGGTCATGAATCATTTTGTACCTTGCAATCCATTTCCTATAGACAAACTGTTGCTACTCTATCAGTATTTCTATGACAAATGTTCATATAGGTTACATTCCTTAGTTTCACCAAGACCTTCACAACTAGGAATGGTCATGACATGTACATGTCATCAACTTATCTGCATTCCGTTTGGTAAGGAGGAAATTCTTCTCAGGCAGTTTCTTCCTTAGAATTCTCACTTTATGATTCTCATGTTTTCCTAACCATTACAATCTTGACCTCTTTAAGCCTGGAGTCAACAGTTATCTATCCTACATATACTTATAATATGCATATTATCACCTTCCTTTATATAGGCCCCCACCAGTCATCAATGACCATGGATTTGATCCCACCCATCTGTAAGGTAGGATCAAGCCTGGGCAGGATGCTATGGAGGACAAGATGTTGCCCATGGAGCATGTCCCCCCTCTCCATGTCGCTGATGGATCCAAAAGAACAGCAGGACCATTACTGTTTGGCACCAGCACCATTGCAGGAGCTGCCAGAATGAAGCTGAAATCAGTGATGAACTGCATAAAGTGCTACAACTCCAAAGTTTTAGCTGTATAGTATGTGCTAAACCAAGGCTACATACAGTTTTGAATTCAGAGTTACTTTCTCCTAGACTGGTTGCCATTCAAGGCTACAGGACCCAGTCTGTCCAGCTATTTACCCATAGCTGTGGGAAGAAGAGGATTCATACCTTTCCCAAAGGATATTAGCACGTAAGTGAATGTAATAGATCCTACTGGAATTTGAACTTGGCTCTCCAAGCTGATATCCATTACTCCACCATATCTCCTCTACCTCCCTTTACACCCTTACAATAGCCTCATTCAACCTTGAGTAGATCTTGGTTTGGTTTGGTTAGTTTTGTTTTATGGCATATCAACCTCAATGAGTTATTTAATGCCGACAAAATTTTTTTGCTGGTAATATTTTGTTTTGTCAAAAATCTATTTTTGGTAATAATTTTTCCTTCAAAAATGTATTGCTGGTAATAATTTTTTTTCAAAAAAAGTATTGCCAGCAATACTTTTTTCCTCAGAAATGTATAGTGGTAATATTTTTATCTAAAAATGTATTGTTGGCAATATTTTTTTTCAAAAACGTATCGTTGGTAATATTTTTTTCTCCTCAAAAATGTATTGCTGGTAACAGTTTTTTTTTTCAAAAATTATTGCTTATAATTAAATTTTTTTAGAAAGTATTTCTGTTATTAAAACCTATTTTTACACTTTTATAGTGTTTTGACCCCATTTTTGGGGTTAAGTATTTGCCCATAGCTGGGATCCTAACAGGTTCTACCACCCCGAGTCAGGGTGGACTTGGGAACACTAGCAATTAAGAGGTGGTTCCATGCTCCTCGAAACCTCCTGATCAGAGGTCTTGCTGCTGAATGTAGTTTATTGTTTTACCCAGGATGTGGATGTAGTTTATCATCATACCCAGGATGCGAGTAGCTCTTGGGCGGACAACAGTATAAAACAATTAACTGAAAGTAGAAAAGAAAGATTTATAATTTCTTTCTTAAATGCCTTCATATGAAGTATGATACAAAGGTAAACACTGAGTGGTGTTAAGACTCATGATCATGTGTAAAACTGAAGATTAGATAGATGCTACTAATAGATATTTATTAAACTCATCTGATGATGTCACTAACCAAACTCTGGAGGACTAGTGACATGTAGGAATTGTCCTATGAGTTATGGATATAGTTGATTTTGGCTGATGGTAGGTTTTGCATGTGGGAAAGGTCCCATGAAACTATGGACTCCAGTTGTCAAAATGGCACCATACATGTTGGTAGTGGTTTCATAATAAAATGAGACATATAGCAGTAACTAGGCTTGCTGGTCAGTCTAAACATATTGAAGACTTTCAAATTACACCTCTTCATTATCATTTGCACCCAATGGTTAGCAAGCTTGTCTCTCTAGAATGATTACAGCTGAGTAGTGAGATTGATCCTCACTTGGTACCCCATACATTTGGCCTTTTGTCACATCTAAGCTATGCTTAGAAGATTACCATTTAAATAAAACTAACAGAAATATAAAGCAATATCTTAACAAAACATGTTTGATTACTGACCTCTAATAATGCTTCATGTGAAAATGGAACATTTCTTTAGTAAATAGAGGAGATCAGGCTGTATGAATGATATATTTTTTTATATTAAGAATAGACATCTTAAATTATAAAACCTAAAATAAAATTCAAGAATATATATAGTATCTGTCCATATTTCCGAGATGAGGTATTATGTAAACTATTTATATTATTTGGACTATTGTCACCATATTTATTACAACATTTTGGCCATTGTATACTCCGGCCGTTGTACACTTTGGCCTTCTTTAGGTGGTTGGAATGTCAAACTGAACCCTTTATTTCGCTCACTCGGGTAGACTGTTCTAGTTCCACATGCCATGATTTTAATGGATGTCAAGGACACATGGCAGAGTGGATAAAGGCATTGGTTAGATCCAGTGACAGGATGCAAAGAGTGTGAGTTCAATACCCGGTTAAGGCAGTGGAGAACTTGGAGAGGGGAATTAACAGGAGGTAACTGATAACTGACATCCATTAAACATGGCACATGGAACTAGAACAGTCTACCCCAGTGAGTGAAATAAAGGGTTCAGTTCAACATTCCAACCACCTGAAGAAGGCTGGAGCATGCAACGGTCAAAACATTGTGATAAATATGGTGAAAAAGATGAGGCCAATAGTCCGAATAGTGTAAATACAATACTATATAGGTTAAAATTGAAATATTAAAAACTACAAAACATTTAAAATGAGGACAAGCAGGAGTATGCATTGAGCCTGAAAGTTTCATATCAAACTTAAATTATGACAGTTATTTTATCATTTAAGGAAATATAAACAATTTGGTAACTGGCCCTAATCAAGTCTATCAAGCTTTAGATAAGAATGGGGTTGCTTTAAACATCTCAAAAGCATTTGACAGGGTTTGGCATACCGGTCTTCTTCACAAGTTAAAAGGCTATAGTATTTTTGGACAAATTTTTGAACTGATTCAGTCTTTCTTATACAATTGTGAAATGAAAGTTGTCCTCAATGGCCACTCTTCTAGATCTTTCTGCATTAATGCAGGTGTCTCCCCGATCTCTATCCTTAGACCTATGTTGTTTCTAATTTTCATCAATGACTTTCTGGATGGCACCAGTTCATAACTCAGTATCTGTGCTGATGATACAACTATTTACTCTTGTCTTAGTAAGTCTGATCAGTTTGATAATGGTCAAATTGGCAGCTGATATAAAAAAATAACCTACAATTTGCTGTTAATTGGAGCAAGGCATAGCTTGTTCATTTTAATGTGTCCAAAACAAAACTGCTCTCTATCAATCTTCCGAGAGACCCCTTCCATCAGCATGGCTGATTCTAATCTTCAGGAGAGTGACTCATAGCACATTCTCAAGCTAATATTTTCTGCTGAAATGATGTGGAAATATTATTTTGAATCACTTGCTACATCTACCTGTTGGAAAGTTGCAAAATTTCTGTCACTTTTAAAGAAATTTCTTTCTTTATAACACAATATTTCCACTGATTTGAGAAAAATATGAAACAATTTACAAGAGATGAATCAGCAGATGAAAGGTTAATATTGCATCAAAATAAAACAAAAATAATTATATGAGATGTTAAAGTAGCAAATTTAGTTCATGTATGATTTATAAGTAAAACAAATGTATAGAATAGGTAAAGGCTAAAATATAGGAAATAAAAACAAATGTTAATATACAAAAAATATTATTCTAAAATATTTGTTACCTAAAGGAAACCAATTAAGAAGTGAACAAAAACTTAAAGCCAAAAAACCAAAATTATCAGACTAAAAGCAAAAATATATGCTTAAAATTATCAAAGTGAAAAGCCAGATAAAGAAACTAATAATTCAGGAAATGTATATTATTTCTAAAGATGTTTTCTTATTTGTCAATGATCAAATATTATTTCTATCTACAAGGGAGGTCTGCACAAAATTATCTGCAGTCATGTCTGCTTGGTACAAAACTTCTTCAAGAGAGTTTACCAGGCAAAAAGAAAGAAAAGATGAAAATAGAATAAATGTTAAAATGATACAACTCAATTCAAGTCATTCTATTGAAAGTATTTATCAGTTGTAAGTTCCTTTAATTTGGTCTGGAACATCAGAAATGTGTGCCAGGTTAAACATTATTGCTGGTCTTATTTAGAAAATCTTGTCCATCAGAATACAGAGAATAAACATAAGTTGGTTAGAGATATCTGTTGGTAATGTTTACTCATTATTCTTCAGGCTTTCATTATTTCCATATTTTTAATGTTTTCTATCTTTGTGTTTTATCTAATGAGCGTTTGGTTGCAAAGGGAAGGAACAAACAAGGATTAAAATTTCAACAACATTCATTGGTCAAAATACAGAATATACATAGTTGTTTGAAAGGTGGCAAAATTGTTCATGTGTAATTTCTTAGTTGCCCTTTATGAGGAAAGAGATTATGTGTAAGGGTGTTGTTGGTAGGGCTGGGAATTGACTAATTTCTGGGGTTGATTGGCCGAGGTCACAATTGAGGCCAGAAGATAGGTTTAAAGTGGATTAGTCATTGATAAAGTTTGATACACACTCTTTTTCATGGTTGAAATCAATGACTGAAGTGTTTGATGGGTTGGCAGTCATGTGACATCAAGAAATTGAATCCAAACTGCCTAGTAAGATGGATTGGCAGGTTGATCGATCAAGGTCATAGTGGTGAGTTGATTCATGGTAGTGTTTTGTGGGCTGGTTGCCAAGCATTGGTGACGAGGGAGGTTTGGAGTGGATAGTGAAGTTTGAGCAAGTGGTATGTATCTGTTGGATTCTGATAAAATGTAGTATCAACAAAATGGAGTCATGATGGTAATGACAATGGAGGCCTAGAGTGGATAGTGAAGTATGACTAAGTGGAATGTCTCTGGTAGATTCTGGTTGAATGTGGTATCAATGAAATGGGGTCATGGTGGTGATGACAAGTGAGGCTCGCAGTTGGATAATAATGATGCTGAAGTGGCTTCAGGAGTCTGGAAATGTTGAAGCTGACCTGCCTGCTGCATTTTACATGAAGCATCAGGTGAGATTAGTGAAGCTTGTGTGAGGTTCTGTTTGTGACAAGAAAATTGATCATGGCAGTAACAGTGATAGTGCATCTGCATGCTGAGAGGTGGCCTTTTGGTCTGCTATTGTGTTGGTTGTTTATTTTGTGCTTTGTTTTCTTAGCATTCTCATTCAGATGACATTTAGTGTGAATCTAATTGCAGCAGAGTAAAACATTTGCAAATAAAATAAAATTTTCTTTATACTGAAATCCTTACTAAAGATAGATATTATCAAGTTGTTCAACATTAAATTGACGACATATTTTTAAAAAATTATTTATAAATTCATAGAAAAATATTATTTATTTGTAATATTCTCCACCTCTATTTTTTTTTTCTTTTGGAAACATATCAGAGAAGATAGACATCTTTAAATCTTGGTTTTCTAAACTGAAATCTCCAAATTTTTAAAGAAATAAATCTGAGTGCTCATCTGCTCAAAGTATTGTCTTCAAATGTAGAATTTATATTTTCATCACAGCTTCACTTCAGGCAAATATGAAATATAAAGACCATCAGTTTACGTTTACCTAGAACATAAAAATTAATCCATCAAATGAAAAGATTTACTGAATAGTGAAAAAAAAATATTCTAAAATAAAATCTAAAACAAATATTATTTAAAAAAATGATAAACTGTCAAGTTTAGACTATAAGAACTAATTTTATATAGCGCAACTGAGTATTTATGGTTAGGTACTTATTAACAATAAGTTAAACAATTTACTTTCTCTCAAGTATCTTTCAATTCAATTATATATTGCTGGATACATTGTGGCACTGAAATGCATTATGTGTTTTATATTAAATTTACAAACCAAATAGAAATTATTACAAGTTTCTGAAGGCAAATGAAAATGGACAAATATGTTAGCAAACAAAAATATACTAACCAAAATTGGAAAAAATATAATTTTCACTTATACTAATTATTTAACTATGATTTAATTTTGATAGAAATTGACTACACTGAAGAAACTGTTAAGAAATTATGTTATCAAATTAAAAACTACAACCAAAATATCTAAACTTTTTCTCATGCACGGAAATAATTTTTGAAGATCTTCTCTTACATCCTCATCTTTCTCATTATTATCCAAGAATCTTTCAAATTAGTATCCTTAAAACATCCAATAGAAAATAATAAGAAGAGTCACTTTATATCAGAAAATATTATATTTAAAATATTAAAGCATTCAAAATCAGTACTATTATATACAATACCTTACCAGAGGAGCCAATGACCAAAACATGATGAATAACAACCTATGTAGCTGTGACAGAGAATTCAAAAGGGAAACCAGCCACTTCCAACAAAATAAGCTATGAAATCAAGAATAGCTGAACATGTATTGAGAGAAAAGAAAGCACAAACATTCAGTATAAAATAAAGAAAAAAAGTTAGAAAAAAGACAAAACTGAAAAATAAAATGATTGAAAAATAAAACAAAGTGGAAAAAAATTATTGACAGCATTTTTGCCTTTGTTAGGCAGGCATTTTCAGGTTAGAATAAAAGACAAATATATATGATTTTTGTTTATATCGAAACCGCTAATGTGTGTTTACTATGTTCTACTCAGAAATACTACTAGTAAACCTAGCATAGATATGAACAGCATATAAAACAATTCTAATTATAAAAGTCATCAAAAGGTTAAAGATTCAAAGTATTCAAGTGTTTGTGTATTCTATTTGATTCCTGATAAACAATTAGAGTGACTAATATTGAATTGAAATTACACATTAAATTTCAAAGTTATAGCTTTTAATCTCTATAATCCTTATCCCATTTGTAGACACTGATATTACTAGCAGAATAATAAGCATGGCACTGTTTTATAATAATTTAATCATTTTTTACAGGTGTAAAGAGTATAATGTTGGGTGACTTTTGGAATCACTCAGTAAGAACATCATTACCTATTCAAAAGATTCAGCTCATGATCTGGTAGTACTATTCACTGATGAAATATGAGGTTAAAATTATGCTTCATTATTTAATAAAAGGGATCATTTTTACTAATAGGCAGGAAATGAAAAAAAAAAAAAGGTTTCTATTTGATGTTTAGCATACTTGATTGATATTGATATATTGTATGCAACTGATTACAGAAATGTTTTATTGCTGTATGTCTTATTGAAGCTCAACATGTCATCAGCTGATTATTGTATATCTATACTATATGGCATCAAATTAGATGTAATGTCTGAGTTCAAACATTATGTAACATTTTAAAAAAGTGTGACATAATAATTCTAAAATTTCAGTATAGGATTTTTAATATGATTATATTTACAAAAAGTTTTTCTCTTAAAATAAAATTGTATTAAATGGCAATGTTATTTCTTGTATAGAGTGAGGGTCAGTTAGTTTATCTTTTTAATCCTTGTGCTTGTGTAGTGAATTCATTTGTAATTGATTGCCCATTGCTTATGTCCTTGTGCCAAACATGCTGAGTAAATAAGAATTACTTCAACATGAAGCAGCAAAAATTATGCTTTACAATAAAATTATAATGTTACACACAAATTTTCAGTTTCAGAAGAAAAAGATATTAACTTTAGCTTTTCTAAACATTAAACCAAGAAGATTTTTAATAAAATCATTGATTTTGCTTTCTTTTGCATGAGAATTTTTATGTTAAAGATAATATAAAGAGGTGCTGAAAAGTTCTTGATCCAACCAAGAAAAGAGTGAAAATAAGAGTCAAATTTTACAAACTCATTTTGACTGAGAACTTATAATTTATTTAATAAAGACAAAAAATATTGGGTTAAATAGTAATTTTTTTTTTAAGCATTTCACACAAAGTAAGGTGGGAGTGCCACTAGCATGCAAGGGGGGTTACAGAGAATGGGAGCAAGAATAAATAGGCATGATGGAGGAAAGTATGAAGAGAAGGATGGGGAATTAGATCAAGGCATCTGGAGATGTCAACTGATATTGCATTTGAATAATTGAAGATTATTCAAAAGATGAAAGGACAGTAAGTATGAGACATGAAGCTGTTGGAGTAGAAAAGATGGCTACATTTAACAGTTTTGACAGTGAAAGTGTGGGACTGAGATGCCAACCTAGTAGCATGCTTAAATTCATGTGGTTTGGGAACCAGTGAGAGTAGCTCGTTGGAGCAGATCATGGGATGTAAGGTGCTTAACCATTTCGGCGTTGAAGTTTTGAAGACTTTACCGAAGAGTTGTAGGAGACTGATAGGATGGTAGTTAGATGGGTCAGAAGGATCTCCAGAGTTCTTAAAGACAGGTACAACAGATAACTACTTCCAACAGGCTGGAAAGCAAGATTCATTGAGGCAATAGTTAAATAATTTGGAGAAGACAGGGGCCAGTTTAGGCACACATTTCTTCAGGAAAATGGCTGGTATCCTGCATCCACCACTAGCCTTATGGGAGTCTAATTTGTTGCTACAGTACAGACAGAAGAAGTGATTACTATGGGCAATAGCAGCTGAGCAAGCAACTGAGAACCAAGAGGATGAACATGATATAAATTTATATTTTCTTGTAGGGAAGATGAATAAAAAGGAAAAAATGAATACGTATATGGTAACAAAGGAGAAAACCAAGTTTTATTTTGAAAAAGAATTTGTCTTTTCTGTGCTGTTGAAAAATAAAATCAGACTCAAGATCAGATTCACTTTAGCTGGCCTCAAAATATGATAATTGATTGTGCTTCTCAATCAATCACAACTTTTCTTACCCAATAAAAGAAGATTAATTTGCATGGCAGGAGAAAATCTTGGCTCTTTAAAGGTGAAGAAGGTAGGTGTGTCTTTGTGAGTCGTGAATTTTTGACGTTTGATTTGATTTACTATATTTATATCATAACATGATACAGCTGAGACTCAGGGATTGTCCAGGTATATATTTCAATCAGTTCATGTTGCATTTTTCAATGATGAAGTACATTACAAGGTATGCAGAGCTGCAGAGGGGAATTGCTATAGGATGTGCCATCTCTCCAGTACTGTTTGTGATGCTGACGGAAGTAATCCTGAGAGGTCTGATGCCAAAGTACCGCTTCCTGCAGAATGAAGTTAAAATCTGGGCATTTATGGATGATTTAACAATAATTCAAGATGATAGGAAGTAGCACAATTGGTTCTGAAGTTGGTAGAGTGGAGTCAGAAGGCCTTCAAACCAAAGAAGAGCAGGTCACTGTCTATGAAGGGAGTTCTGTCATTAATGAAGTGTATTCCATTGCAGGTGAAAAGATACCAACAGTGTGGGAGCAAGGGGCCTATTAAATATTTTATTAGTTTAATATAGAAGAAAAGTTTATATTGACTAAACCTTAACATCAGAGTGAATACTGACAAAATGATAGTAAGTATATTGCATAATCTTGACAATATTTTTCTGATATTTACTAAAAAAGATTGACATTGATAAACTTCCTTCAGGTTTTACCAAGTAAAAGAATGATTTTATCCACTATGGATCAATTTGCACATAATTTCCTAAAAATATATAAAGTAGAAGTCCAGGACATTTCCTAAAGTATGCTGTCTCTGCTGTAAGTATTTTTGCATTGCCTGTCAAAAACAATCATGTGTTACATTTATCAATCAATCAACACTTGTGTGTCATTTGACACTAGAAACATTCAATGTTCTCCCTGCTTTAATTGGTCAACAGTCAACAACTTGATATCATGCCAGTTCTTGTTCATTCATTTGAGGTCATCTTGGATGGTTCCCTGCCAGTTGTTTTTCAGCCAACCTGGACTCAATTTTCCATTAAGCATCTACCATCTTATTTTGAATGTAAGTCTCACAGGTAGGTGGGAATCTTACTACATGAACCAGCCATTTCATTCACTATTTATGGTTTTCCTTTAAAATGAGACATAACTCAGCTTGCTTCCTAACTCCATTGTTGCTTACAAAATTGTTTCACCTGACTCTTAATATTTTCCTTTTCTCAAATGCATTTAATTTCTTCTTCTGCTGGCTGGATTTTAAATGTCATGTTTCAATGACAGGTTAAGAAGACATTGTAATTGTAAAACTAGATTTTAGTTTTTAAGGAAAATTTCTTGTTTTTCCAGTTTTTGGTCAGACCTGTGAAAGCTGTTGATGCTTTGCCAAATTCTTCAGTTTATTTTCTCGCATAATCTGCAGACAGACACATTTCCTTCCTTTTGATTTTGATCTATTCACTCTTCTACTAAGAGACAGACACTGAATTCAGGGAATTGGTTGCCTAACAATACATAATATTTATTTTTGTCATGGGTAGTTGATAGAATGATAAAAATTTATAGGGTATTTTGCTAAAAGAGATTAAAGATATCTGATCATAAGAATGATCTTTTGCAAATGTTACAGGAATGAACAGAGAATTCTAAGAAAGAATTTAAGATACATGTAATGCCTCATCTTATGAAATACTAAAAAAATAGTGTAAAATATATTTTTAATACTAAATCGTATTATTTTGACAAAAACTTATAATTGTAAAAGTTGTTTTGATGACTGAATGTATTTCATACATTGCTATCATTACATTTCTCCTGCCTTATTCAGCTGTATGATCGACAAGAAGAGAAAAATTTCTTTTCTATAGAAATAGATACAAGTGAAACCAGTGTATAATTGGGACACAATAGATTCACACTCTAAATGATTTTATCTGGTCTTGAAGTGCCCAGCAGTTTTATTACCAGTAAAATCAATATGTGAGATTTTCAAAGTAACCACTCACTGTCCATAGATAGGGCAAAGAATATAAAATAAATTAAATCTTTTGAAATCAAGCGCAACTCAGCCAGAAAGTATTAGGTTGGTGCAAAAATAATGACGTAATAATGTTGTTTTTTGACGTTAAAAATATGTCAAAAAACGACATTATTACGTCATTATTTTTGCACCAACCTAATAGAAAATTTCAATCATGGGCTTATATAGTCAGACCCTATTCTAAATAAGGGCAGAGGCATAGTCATAGTTAGAGAGGTAGAGTCAGACAGAGGTGGAATTCTCACTGGCCAAAGGGAAGATCTGGTTTCTGTGAGAATGCAGAAGTAGCAGTTAAGATTTTTCAAGACCCCTAAACATATCCATGATGAACTGATCCATGATTTTATGAACCTTTTTTATTGGAACCTACAGATATCTTTCTCACTAAGGCAATATCTCAAGAGAGATATATTCAAATTTTTTTTCTCTATGTGATATCTTGTCTTCAGCTTCTTTATTGAAATAAACTGCACATCTTTACCAGTTTTGTTTACACTAACACAAATAGGAATCAAATTACAATTGGGAAAAACAGGAACACTTACAAAAATGGGAATTGAAACTGGCCAATCTGAAAAACTGTGAAGGTTGGTTGGTGTAAGCATTCTGAATGTGGTAGCCAAAATACATCAATTTTTCCCTCCCAATTCGAGAACACCAACTGCTTTTATTGGCTGAGCATTTTTTTAATTTTTCAACAACTGGGAGAGGATGCCAAATTTTTGCATATCAGAATACTTTTATAGAGACTCCTGCAATGGATTTTTTTTTTTAATCTAAATATTCTATCTTCAGTATGTCATGCGGAATACGTGCCCTTTTTTTTTGGTAAGTAATTTTTTTTTCTGTCGTAGGATACACGTGATGCATTGTCGCTTGGTTTGGCGAGGTAAGTCGCCATTTTCTTTGCTATAGTTGGTTGTTTGGTTGATTTTATTTAGTGGCATATCAGCCTCTATGGATTATTTAATGCCAATATCTAAATATTTTGAACACAATTTTACGTCTTCAACTAAATATATTTTGAATGCAATTGTAAGGCTTAATTACAGATAAAATATATTTTGTTGGTTATTCTACTATAAATATATTGCTGGTCATTTTACTACAAATAAGTATTGTTGTTTCATCTGTCCTATGAGTAATTTTCTATATAAAAATGTATTGCTGGTATTTTTACTATAAAAATGTATTTTTATACTTTCATAGTGTTTTGTTTTTCCTTGAGGGTTCACTATTTGCCCATAGCTGAAACTCTAAGAGGTGCTAATAATCATAATTTCTTGTTTGTTTATACAAATCTGATATGAATCCAGTAAGACTTGCATCACTAAATCATTATTATCTCACTGTCATCAAAATAAACAATTCTTACAATCTAAACTTATTTTCTGGCTTTAAATAATCGGTTGTTAATCTATCAATCAAATATTTTTTTTTGTTTGCTATGTATTTATCTAGAAAATAAATTCATCTCCTTCATTACAGTCTGTGCATACTGAAATTACTTTGGGAAATCACCAAATGCGGTCATTACTTCTTGTTTGACTACAACAGGTGACAACAATATTTTGTACCTGTAAATGACAAGTTTAAGGAAATGGAAGACAATTTCAACAAGGTGATATTTTGTATTTTTCTGTTTATATCTTCTTCTTTTATATGCTATGTCTCTTCAGGACATATGTGCTCATGACCCTCCACATCTTCCTGTCCTTAATTATGGTTTGGTTTGTTTTGTTTTATGGCATATCAACCTCAATGGGTCATTTAATGCCGATAACTTTTTTTTTTCCTGGTAATATTTTTGTTTTGTCAAAAATCTATTTCTGTTAATATTTTTTTCATCAAAAATGTATAGCTGGTAATATTATTTTTTTCAAAAACGTACAACTGGCAACATTATTTTTTCAAAAACATATTAACAAAGACCTTGCTGTTGAACATAGTTTATCATCTTGCCCAGGACGCAGATGTAGTTTATTGTCATACCCAGGATGCTCCTTAATTATCTCCCCTTATAAATTTTGATTTTTTTGTTATATCTTCCAAAACCTGTTCTACCATCCATTTACTCAAGCTCATTAAATACATTACATGCTGTTTCATCTGTCCCTCTTTCCTGCAATCTGTCCTATGGGTATCAGGCTTTCTTGTATATTAATGTTCTTACCTACTTTGGATAAAATGTTCTTTTTGATGAATGAAAATGAAAAAAAAAGATTGAGAAGAGATTTAGTAAGATTTGCATATGAACACTTTCACTTCTTTTATGGAATATATATATATATATATATATATATAAAATATATATATATATATATATATATATATATACACACAAATATATATTGTTAAATATAACTGATGACTGTGTATTATCTTTGATCATAAGTTGTTCTAAGCTTTGTATAGTTGCTTTAATTTAGGAGACAATAAAGACAAAAACTGTACATGTTTAAATGTTCATATCACCACTCTGAAGATGGCTCACATGAGCCGAAAGCTTAGATTGAGGAACAGCATATTAAAAAAATATCCAAATGTTGGACAGTTTTTGTTTTTATTTTCTCCTAAAATTAAAGCAACTATATGAAGCTTAGAACGGCTCGTAACCAAACATAATAGACATTCATTGTTTGTTACATTTAACAATATATGTTTGAATAGTGATATGTTGCCCCATTGCACTATATATATATATATATATATATATATATATATATATATATATAAATAAATAAATAAATAAATAAATAAAAGCATGTCATAGTGCAATACTGTTTAGTGCAATTATTTTGTAAACCATTACAACAATGCACTGAGTTTAATTCTCACAGGGTTGCCTTGTCCACACTAAACTATGTCTAGTAAATACTTTTATTTCAATGGATTCTCTTCTCAAGACACAGGGTCAGATATTTTGAGAGTTGCAAATTATTACTGATTATAATTTTGATCATATATGTTGCTTTAAATTCTGAAGATCTGTTTATTATTGAAGCTTAACATTTTAAAATAATAATATTATAGGTTCTTTATTTATAAAACATATAAAATTTTATGAATATGGTTTTTAATTATGTCATTGGGAAACAAAGTTTTAGTTACAGAGATAACAATGAATGCAAATTGTCCTTGTATTTATATCCATTGCTTAATTTTACCAGCTAGTTGTCGATTTCTATTGGCCATTTTTACAAGTGATCATTATAAGGTACTTCTTCTGTAGATGTGATCAGCTGTATTTGATCATTTTAAAATTATACTATATTTTCATTTATCATTTACTGTTTTTAATCATAAATATACATGTCTGGAACAAAACCAGAAATCTCTCAGCTTTCTTTTTATTGTTCTACAACTTATTGAAAACTTAATTTCAATATTAGCATTGTAAGATTCCTTAAATATGCATTCTTGAAAAAATGCCAACAAATGACATTTAATAAGAGAAGATTAATATTTTCTGATCATCAAATTCCCTTGAGAGATTTCTTGTTGAACAATAAAAACTGCAGCAAACATAAATGACCTTAGATTTCAGACAATTCCCTTTGTGATTAGACAGGGTTTATAATAGGGTCATATATTGAACAGACAGTTCAAGTGATAAGTCATTAAAAGTGATGCTTAATAGACTTGATATAAATATCTCATGATGAGCAGGTATATAATGTATACAAACCATTGGAAGTTCCCTACAGATAGTAAAAAAATGTAATATTACACTTTAAAATTGTCTGAGTTTTCAGTGACTGTTTATTTTTTGATCACAAGACAAAGAATTTGTCTGATAACTTAAATTTTAATTTTTTCTTATGTTGCATTTGTCTTATTTTTGTCTTTTCTAGTTTCTTGTACAATCTCACAAAACATTATAAGGCCATTACTTGATTTAGACTATTTAGACAATCACAACTGTAACGTATATCCAAAAGTTATGTGTAAATAACATGACAGTTATTGATGCAGAAAAAAGAAACAGTGATCTGAGTTCAAATCGCACTTAGTCTGTTGCATTCACTTTTGCACTAATACTCTTGGAAAAGACATGAATTCATCTCTTCTCCCTGCAGCTATGGGTTAAATAGCAGAGCAGACTGGGCTTTTTAGTCTTGAGTGATAACCAATTTAGGAAGACTATTTTAAATTCAAAACAATGGAGAATGTAATGGGAAACCACATTAAAATCTCTCCCCCCCCAAAAAAAAACAAAAAAAAAACATGACAATTCACAGATAATAAAGAAAAGGAATCCATGGAGAGCCATTATTGCATTTCAAAAAAAAAAAAAGATCTCCCAAAATAATCAACATGGTAATATAAACAGAATACATGCATGATGTTACTAACTTATCGACTATGCACCTCTCTTCACCAAAACAATCAAATCCCACTGAAAACATTGGTTCTCATATGATCCCTAAAGTTAAGCAGTGCTGAATTTGTTTAGTACTTAAATGGGGGACTGCTTAGGAAGACCATTTCACATTAAAATGAAATGACATCATTGATTGTAGTCAATGTTTCAAACTATCAGATTCATTTTCTTGTATTTGTCATTTGTTGTAATTTTTGTATAAGACAGCCTTGAACCAACTGAGAGGGAGAAGATATTAATTATAGAAAAGACTGAGATATCAAGGCATCCTTTTCTCCCCTTTTTTTCATTAAAGGCAATGTAGAAATGAATTAAAATTCCTTTATAAACATGGATAAAGACTAAGCTATTTCAGAATTTATCACTGCTAATTCCTGTCCAAACTTCATCAGTCATGTGAGGGGCTTTACAAGATGAAAAAAAATAATAAAAACAAAATCAATTCCGTGAGTATTAAATGTAAATGTACACACACAAAATCACACATGCGTATGCATAAATGGAATAAAGGTAACACAAAATCACATATGTGTACATATACATACAAATACACACATTTTTGAATAATCATGAAATGGTCCTGAAAAAATTCTTAAGAACAATATCAGAAATCGCTTTCTTTACAATTACCAAATACTTTTAGTAAGATTTAAAGGAACAAGCATATCTTATTTTTGGAATGAATGTCAAAACTAATTTTGGTGAAGCTGTTAAAAATGGTGTTTAAAAAAATCAATCTGGAGTCTGTACTGTTTTAGTTTGTAACAGAATTCAGAATGTATCAATACAGAATAAAGCATTTTGGGACTCAACTTTGAAAGGCAAGTATGAATCCCAAGAGATAAACACTAGTGCTTGTGTTAATGCTCCAACAAGAATATTAAAGTTAATTGTTGTTTATTATGCAAGTTTAAGCAAAAAAGGTTTATAAAACATGAATTGAAATGTAGCTTTGGAGTCTTTTAGAGTGTTGTAAGGTTGTAATTTCCCCAAATATAATCTTCTTTTAGATTCTTTTCATTTGTTTCATTTTGGCAATGAAGATGGAGACACTGGTGGGAGTTTATGGTGGTTGTAAATGATTTATTTCAAGAGGTAAAATAAAGATAATAGGACAAGAAAGTAAATGATTTCTTTTACAAGTGAAAGGAAAAGCAAGGAAAATACCAAGGGGATTATTGAATAAATCAAATAGGAAAGAAGTAATAAATTTCCTGAGGATTTCATTTGAGGAAATTTAAAGCTTTGTCTTATATAAAGAGATGGAATGTAGAAAAGGATGAAGACAAGAGAAAGTTCAAAGTAAATATCAGTTGAGAACAAAATTGTCTGTTTTGAAAAGTCTTTAAATAGATTGCTTTAAAATAGTTGTGTTAATACTGCTTATTTATGCAGGTATGTAACTCAATACTGAATTAAGTGCATTGACAAGGAAAGATTGATTGTTTTTTATGGCTTATCAACAGTTTGTGAGTTATTCTTGATTGCAAGAATAATTCTTTTTTTTTTTGTAACTGAATATTGCATTAGAAATTTTTTTGAGGGTAATGATCTTTCCATATACAAATCCTACTATTTAACCCATAGCTGGAGGGATGGATTACTACCTTCCCCAAAGACATTTGCTAATAAGCAAATGTAACAAACCAGAATGGAATTCAAACTCATTCCCAGCTGTTATCCATTACATCACTTGACAAGGAAGGAGAGTATGTTGAAAAAATATTTGTTGTGTAAAATAACTCACTTTCATTATCAGGCTCAGAATCTATTAACTTACCTAATATGTATGATGTTAGGACTGGATGAGAAAGATGTGTGATCATGATTCTTTGCACAAATAATTGGGAGGCTGGCTTCACATCAGTGAGACATAATTAGTTTAATATAAGCAAAACATATGTATTGTCCAACTTAATTTCTTTCTGTTTAACAAATTATACATATGGAGACCAGTTAGGATTTCATTGAAACTTTGAGATATTATGATGTTTGTAGAAAAAATGAGAGTAAAAATATGTTGTTTTAGTGTAAGGATTTTTGAAGTATTTTGGGGTCATTGATTGCGGCTAGTTAATTTTAAATGTAAAACATTTTGAAGACCAGCCTTCCTCATCCCCCCCACTTTTAGCATTTGTGCCACATTTCCTGTAATTTACCAAGAATAAATATCATTTTCTTTTGGTTTTCATAGCTTTTTCTTCTAGCTAACTTATAGTAAATCTTTGAGAAATAAACAGCTATTTTCAAATTCATTTCTATTTTGAGGAAGCTCAAAATATATACAATATTGATTTGAATCCCTCATTTTGAAATGCTCCAGCCATTTCTTGTGTTCCTTATAAGAAGAGGCCTAAAAAGGATATGCTGATGAAAGACTTGTATTCTTTTCTATGCTTTTGCTAAAAATGAAGGACTTTCTTTATAAAACTTAATAAGAAACTGAGTAAGAATTTGTTTCTGCCCACTAAGAAATGGTTTCTGGTAAAGTGACATTGATATTTGGAAAGATTCTGAGAAGTCTTTACCCTAAAAACAGAGATTAGTTCATTTTAATTTTGATATAGTTTCTTGATGTATAAATTAAAAAGTTAAATAATTTAGAAATTGTCTATTGTACTGTTAATCAATTTCTAGAGAAAAAAATCTAGAGTGGTTGGTCTGAAGTTTTTATTTTAGAATAGAACTGCCAAATTTTAACACAAAATTGAAAACTTATCATCATCAGTCCATTCTGTAACCATTTATCTATACTTGCAAATACAATTTATAAATTAACTTAATTCTTACAACCTTGAGTTATTCAAAATAACTAAGGAATAGAAATCAATTTATATTTTCCTTTGTAGGAAATTTAGGTCATTTATGGAGACTTCATTATTTTTTTAACTGCAATTCCCTAAGGTTTGATTCTTAACAGAACTTGGAGATGTTTTTTTTTTAATTATTTATTTGAATATATTATTCCTAACAATAGCAATTTTGTTTTTTAGATTATTACATTTTTGTATTCTTCTGTTTTATTTTCAGACTTTCATATTTATATCCATTATGGATGGCAAAACACTTTTAATCAGGAGAGACTAAGGAAAAGAAAAATTATAAACCAAGAGATTTTTAAAGAATGCTTTGTCTTCTTCTATATATGGTTTGCCTTTCTGAACAAAGATTTAGGAATGTTTTCTATAATTGTTACAGGCTCTCAGGTGGATAGAGTGGTCTTTGTCAAAAGAGACATGTTTTTTCACAACAACTCTGGCCTTGTGGAACTGCCACCTTTCTTTCATGGTTTGCTTTGACAAGGAAGGTTGCCGGAGATTTGTGTTTTCATGACATCCTGTCAACTGCCTCTGTTTCCAACTTGACATTGGTTGAGTCCACAAGAGATGGGAGTCCATTGTAAGGAGTTAATATATATCTTATGTAGGGACCAGGTTCTCTATTGGCTAGAAATTCATTCTTCAAACTGGAGGGTCTTTATAAAATGATAGTCATCAATGCTTGTGATGGGGCCTGCCTAGCACAGCAGAGTTTCTTGTATCATAGCTTCAATATTTGTGGTCCTGGCTGATTTGATAACCTCAGTGTTAGAAATGAAATTACCCAAACACATATTAAGAATTGTATGGAAAGCTCTTGAGTAGGTGTAGCTAGTGTAAACCAGAATTTTGCATTGTATAAGAATCTGAGTTAAGATAGTTAACATTTAATTCTAAGTAAAAATTAAATTTCTAAATGCAGGTTTTCAAGATAGACAGTAAAAAGAAAAATTATGCAGGTTTTCAAGATAGACAGTAAAAAGAAAAATTATGCAGGTTTTCAAGATAAGTAAAGATTGATGGAATTATATCTCGCATGTAATATAATAATGAACCAGTGAGCCAAGTTTGAATTCTGGTCAAGTTTATTAGATTCACTTTTGCACTAAATACCCTTGGAAATGGTATGTATGGCAGAGTAATGGATAGCAGCTTGGATTGAGAAAATTGGAGAGCCGAGTTCAAATTCCAGTCAGATCCAATACATTCACTTACATGTTAATATCTTTGGGAAAGTTCTGAACCCTCCTCTTCTCCCTCCAGCTATGGGTAAATAGCAGGCCAGACTGGGGTCTATAGCCTTGTGTGGCAACTGGTCTAGGAAAAAGTAACTCTTAATTCAAAGCAGTATGTAGCCATGATGTAGGACATACTATACAGCTAAAGGATCATTCACATTGGCTTGATGATCCCGACTATGGTCAAATGATTATGATCATGATGTATACATGGGTACTTATTCTAACAATGATCAAATAGCAGAGCAGACTGGGATCTCTAGCCATGGTTGGCAAACAATCCAGGAGAAGAACAACTCTTAATTCAAAACCCCAAACTTGGGGCACAGGTTATGTAGCTCTAACAAGATGAATACTATACAGCCACTGAAAAGATGACAATTGCAGAGTGGGACTGTGGACTCTATGAGCTCAACTGAGATCAAATAAAGAAAAATTTATCTTGATTTTAACTTTTCTTTACACAGACCCCTTCATATATATATATATATATATATATATATATATATATATATAAAATTTTAGATTCTTTTTCTCTACCTTGTGATTATTGTTAAAAACTAAATGACCATGTTTAATTGCATTTTAGTGCAATAGTTTAACAATCTTAGCCACTAGGCGATTCCAAAAAACATTATCAATCATATTTACCTACTTTCCCATGAATATGATTATTTTTGTTTTTAATTTTCTCACAGGGTCAGCCTTATTCCAAAAGGGTATGATATGTTGGGCTAAGGCCCCTAGGAGAAAAGATGAAAAAGTGTGACATGCTGACATTCACATTTATTATATAGATTATACAAGCATTACATTTAATTTCAGACTGGAATCAAAATGCTATTGGCATCATTGTTCCATTGGCCTTAGAGTGGAAAATAAATTATATCAGCCTGGCCACTGAAAAGTCAAATCAACACAAAGATGAAACAAGACATGGTAAACTTAACAACTGTTTTGTTCAAAGTGCTGCTGGATCAGTTTTGCTCCAATCGGTCCCTCTTGGGACCTGAATTGCTTACAATCATCATCATGATAATCAACATTATTGATTGTTATAAACAGTCATGTAATAAACAGATCTCCTATTTATGTCAAAGATAAACAAATAATCTAGCATGCAAAACTTTTGGGCCACTTTTGTTAATTTTACCTGAAAATCAAGAGTGATTAGCAGTATGCTTTTCTCAGTAAATTTTATGTTCTTTTCTCATTCTTCTTGGCAGTAATCTCAAAGCTCTTGGAGATTGTGGGGGTTTTCATTGGAAAACTTGTTTCTTCAGTTTCTACTACAATGATTCAATTACATTTGTGCTGGCCAGTTTTCTAAAAGTTGAACAACTTCATCTGTAACAGGGCAGTGGCTCTCACTGAGTCATATTAGTTCATGCAAAGTGATTAGTAACTTGAGGTATTGGAAGACAATAATTCTGGTTTAAGTAGTAGAGATATCAAAAAGAAAAAATATGGAAGAGTTAATCAGATTGGAGTCTGATCGAAAAAGCCTGGTTTAAAAATATTAATTTAAACCTATAAAATACTTATAAGGAGGCACTTGGAAGAGTTTGAACTCAAATTAAACTAAGTAAGATTTAGTAAGATTCAGCAAAAGTAATAATCTCATCCCAACTCCATAACCTCAAGGAAGCTGACATGACCTAACTAATGAGTTTGCCAAAGGTCCATAGGATTTTCGGTAACTTTAGGGTCTATTTGTTTAGCAACGCATCAGGCATATTCATATTAATTTCAACAAAAATTTTGGAACTTAGAAATCCAGGTCAAAACTGAAATGCACTTTATGGTATGGCTATCTGGGTTATCTAACAGGAGGTTCTTTGTTTGAGAAGCTAATTAATCATGTCTATTCTGGGCTGAAATCTATATAAACGAAATACATACCTGCCAAAATCAGTTTACCCAGAGATCGTCAGAGAACATGCCTTAAAGTCAAGGTCACATGGAGAACACCAGCAGCAGCAGCCTCACATATTCCCATCATTAAAGGAAATTCACTGTAGAAGTCATTCACTGTTTAGACATTTCTTAAGCAGATATGTCTCACTACCTCAAGAATAAAAAAGAAGTGATTGAAACAAAACAACCCCATAGCTGTTGTATGATTTTAAAATTTCACCTTTAAATAATTTGTTGATAATTTTTCAACAACATTGTTATTTCTGTTAGCAAGTCTACACCTTTTACAGCAAGATTGCTCAGTGTTGTAAAGAGAGTATGATCCAGGTATCTCTAAGTTCAGCCATGGAGCCAGACTGACAGGACAAAGTCATAATTACCTGTTAATGAAGATATGTTTTTCTTGTTAAGGACTTCTGATTTTAGGCCAGTGGTTATTAATTTCAATGTTTAATAAAATAAGAAAGTGAAAACAACTGAAACACATGTACCCACTAAAAAAAACATTTATAGTAAGAGGAAATAATGTTGGATAAAAAATTCTTTCAAGAAATTAGTGTTTATATTTCAGATACAAAACTAAAGCTAGCAGATATAGATTTGTAGAAGTTTCAACAAGAGACTCTTGTTTCCTTTACAAGTAATTCTGATTTTGTCCTGTCAGTGTGGTTCCATGGCTGAACTGGTACACTTTGGCTTAAAAAGTGGTTTTCCCTGAGAAAAGAAGTAAAAGTGTAAAGAAAAGGGATGCAGGTTCGATTCATGTCAGAGGCAGAATTTTTCTTTAGAAGGACTTCTAAATTTAGGCACATTTTTATTAATTTCACTATTTAATAAAATGAAAAACTGACATAACAAATCAAGCACATGTATCCAATAAAAATAACATTTATAGCAATAAGAAATAATGTCAGACAAAAAATCCTTTAAAAATATATCTATGTAATATATATTATCATTATTTTAGTTTGATGAATTACTTGAAAAGCAAAATGTGTTACATATATTTTTTTCTGTTTAGAATGCAGATTTTACAAGAATACTAAATGAAAACACTGCTTTGCTAATTAAAGCTACTATAAGCAACATACAAATTGTTTTTTGTTGAAAAAATATAGCCTATAGCTGTTAGTAACAAAAAGATAGAGAAATACTAATGATTTCAGCTACGACAAAAAATTATTGAATCCACAAAAAAATTACTTTGATATCATACAAACTTCACAGAAGAAAACAAATTGCAGATAATTTTTTCAAGGTTTGGAATAATTACTAATGAACTAGAAATTAGAAAATCAAAAAATACATGCACAAATAAAGATGGAAGTGCAATTTACATTATTAAATAAAACATTAATAATGTTAATTAACATTGTTAATTAACATTAACTATATTAATGATATATATTACCCATAACCAATTACTGTTTGCATATATAGTTCTAAAAAATTGGACAATGTTTGTCTGAATACAGAAATAAGAAAATATTAATGTCATTTTCAAAAATTATTTTTGCTTCCTAAAACCTGAGTGTAATTGATAATTTTTTCCTGAAGTGAATCCAAATTTGTTTGTGCATTCTTCAGAATAAAATGAAAAATTTCCTGTAAGATTTTATAATTTTGCATCATATACAGCTCTAAAAAAAAAAAGAAACCTTTAGCCTAAAAAAAATTAACAAGTTTTATAATTAGACATTGTTAATAAATTCAGATAATTTTGATGCTTCTCATTATTAATTATTTACAAAAATTGTTTTATGCTGAAAGTGACTCAAATGTCATTTTAATAATGGACAGCATGTAACTTTTGTAAATGAAAGAAACTTTTTACTAAGCCTCAGGCAATATTTGAAATGTATTTAAAATGTATTTTTTTGTATTTAGATAAAATTTTAAAATCTCCAGGTAGACTTCAATTAGCTATCTGACCCTAAACTAGCAGTTGACAAATGCATTTTCACTCCCCAGTTCAGAGAACATGTGAAGAGAAATTCTTTAGCAACACATGAATTTATAAGGAACATGGAAAAAATTTTTAGTAACAGATAGTTGAAGGAGAACTAAGACTAATTTTGCAATAAATCTTCTGCTTTACAACCTATGAAACAGATTTACTGGCATGCAGTAGGGTTGTGAATTAAAAAAAATGTCATCAGCTGTTTAAGCAAAGCTCTAGAGTGTATTTAGAAAAGAATAGTGTAGACAGTCAGCCTCCAGGACTGGTTGATGAGGAAAGGTATGTTGTTAATATTAATATTTATGTATGTAAAATGAAAAATATCTTCTTTACATACATACATCAATATCTTTTTGCTAGCATTCTTCTTCTTCTATGTATCATGTCTCTTTATGGCTCTCCACAATTTCTTGTCTCCTGTTCTTCGTAGTTCTTAAGAAATTTTGTCTTTTCACTATGTCTTCTAATCCCTGATCTGTCAAACATTTCAGATTATGTGCTGTTTCCTCTGTCCTTCAATATATTCTGTGAATGTCAAAAGTCCTTCTAAGACATCATTATGTGTCCTATCTCCTTCTGATTCTAAGTATGCTTTTTTTTCCATTTTCTCTGAAAATTCATCATTGCTCACATGTTCAGTCCATGGTATTCTCAGAAGATTTCTGTAGAACCACATTTCTGTTGCCATAATTTTTTTCTTAGGCTGTGAAGAGATTGTCTAGCATTCACTGGCATATAGGAAGACTGATATTATATAACAGTTAAGTATGCTTTACTTCATTTCTGATACTTTACTTAGCTTTTGAAAGGCATCTTTTGCTATCTCAATGCACGTATGGTCATCTGTATTAGTTTCTGTCTTCGGATAAAAGACTTCCCAGGTATTAAAATCATTGTACTTGTTTGATTTTGGTATTTCCAATTTGTAATTAGCATGTTGGGCTTTTCATTAGAGGAAAACAGCACATAACCCAACTATCTCTCTTGAATTCAATATTTCCTGTGAGTGTCAAATATTCCAAATCCTCTTTCCTCATTACGTGCCCTAGAAATTTCAATTATCTTTGTCTGATGTTAAGTATGTGTCCTTTGTGATTGCTTACATGTTCATTCTATCATATTCTCAGCATCTTTCTGAGGAATGCTATTACTGTTGCCTCAAGTCTTTTTTTCAGCTGCGATGAGATTGTTCAGCATTCACTGTCATATAAGAGGGCTGATATTTTATAACATTAAGTACTCTTTTCTTTGCTTCTAATGAGACTTTCCTGCTTCTTAATACTATGATTAGCTTTTGGAAGGCATCTTTCAGTATCCCAATATACCTTTGGTTTTGTTGTTGCACTTTCCAAATGCAATATTTTACAATTTTCAACAACTGAGGTATATATCTACATAAAGGGTATGAAAATGTTATTGGCCTAATGCACTTAGCAAAATCAGTAACATTTCAGAACCTCCTTCATGTGTACTTAATTAAGTGGCCAGAGTGTGTGTGTGTGTATATATATATATATATATATATATATAAAAGTGAACATAGAAGTCAACACTTAGAGGCAACAGTCTGTTTCATGCTATATGCAATCGTCAGGCCACATGTGGCATGACGATTGCATATAGCATGAAACAGACTGTCGCCTCTAAGTGTTGACTTCTATGTTCACTTTTATATTTACACATGCTCTATCTCTGATATTGAGCACTTTATTCCATAAATATAGCACACCTTAAGACTATATTTCTTATATATATATATATATATATATCATGTATCTTGGTTCCATTGTCCAATGATGCTAAAATAGACAAAGAAACTGAGTGCAGGATTAGAAAGGATAGTTGTACCTTTGGTAATTTTTATCACAGGCTCTAGAATACCTGTGATGTTTTTTTAAAGGTGACTCCATGGTGCAGAATCTTGGACTCTGTACAAATGACAAATCAATCAACTTGATGCTTTCATATGCATTGCCTATCCGTAATATAATATTGGGTGACCACATTAGAAACAATAAAGTTCTGACTAAATGCCACATGACAGTTATTGAAGCCAGCCTAATTAAAATTCAACTCAGGTGGGCAGGACATCTTTCTTGTATGAGCAATAACAGACTTCTAAAATGGCTCCTCTTTGGTTAACTTCTAGCTAGCAGGTCAGTTGGATGGGCACTCTTGTATTTCAAAGACAATGCAGTATCCCCTTTTCTTCCTGGGAAAAAAAAAGCTTCAGACCAAAGGAGATGGCGCCTGTTCTGATTCTAATCTATACAAAGGTTTGAGCGAGGCCAACTTGAACATCAGGATCAACTGCATACAAAGATTAAAGAAAGCTGGTAGCATGCTACCCCTCTCAATGATAGCCTTAACTGCCACTATGGCTTTGTCACATGCAGTAAAGAGGGCCTTGAATGTGTGACAATTGATCCTCAACCACTCAATCATCTGCTCAAAAGTTTGCAGAACACTTGCAGGTCTTGGGAAACACATGCATGCCTATAAAATAAAAGTTGAGCAGCTCTTTATTTTACTGAGCCCTTATTTGTTGTCTGTGATGAGAGCATCCACTATATATATATATATATATATATATATATATATAATTTTCACTCACTGGCCACATAATTAAATTCACATGAATAAATGCACTTCCATGCAAATTTATAATCAGCCAATGATGTGACAGCAATTTAAAGAATATGGACATTTAAACTTGATCACAGCAAAAACTGTTGAATTTTATTTCATGCATTTGTATGAGAAAGGTGAGTTAAATGACAGAATGTGGCATGGTCATTGGTGTCAAACAGGTGGGAATGAGTATTTAAAAACCTGCTAATTTTCAAGGATTTTTGTTCTAGAGTTTATAGAGAATAACGAGAAAAAGAAAAAAAAATGTCTTAAGTAGCAATTCTGTAGCCAGAAATTCCTTGTTGATGAAAGAGGTTGAAGGAGAGTGACCAAGCTGGCAGAAAGGTGTCAGGAGCTTTAATAACTAATCCTAACAACAGAATTCTCATAATGCATGGGCAACACAGTTTTGGTGTGGAAATACAAAGTCTCTTTCTCTCTCTTGGAGCAGAAAGACATGCTTTCTTAAATGAGCTCACAAGAAAAATGTCTCTTCATACAGATAAGCTTAAAACAATTTCTTTCTTTGCAATAATACATACAAATTTGTGTGTGTGTGTGTATGTGTGCATGCTCTGTATCAGGTCATTCTGATAGGATGCTACTGGTATCATGTAAGCCAGTACTACCTGTTGCATGGTTGGGTAACTGGCGACTAAACTGGTTCGGCCACCAGGTCTACCTGGTGATGAGGGTGGCTAGAAACCCTGCAGGACAAAAACAAGACCTGTCAAGGGGTGGATGAACCTCTTTGAGTGGTCAACAGCCATCTAGCTATCTCCGTGCAAGGCCATAGAAATATTATGGCTGGTATGCAGACGTGCAGTTAGCCCGCTGGGGATGGGTCCTCCCAAGCCTTCTGGCAGCATCCTAGGAGAAGGAAACTCTAATAGAAAACCTGCTTCATAGGCACGCATATCTTGCAACTGCTTGTCTCTGGACAATGAGGTTTTGTGGTGAGGGTCAATGCAGTGCTGTGCAAACTCCATCTAACCTTAAAACCCACATGAGCTTTACTGACAACTTGCTTGCTTGCATTATATATGTTCTGTGAATAATATGAATCAATAATGTAAGCAACTGTATGTTTAATTAAAAATTTTAATCAATTCATTTAATAAATATGTTACATCTAGTTGCATGCACACTAAAAACTGTTCATATTTTATTTCATGTTTTCATGTAATATTGCACATGAATATTAATTTCTCATGTTTGGATGGGTGATATAATCACAGATAAAAATAAAATCAAGAACAAGGCCTCATATCTTTTATACTCCCACAACAATAGAAAGATAATCCACATATGCTTTGTACAGAATGTAGGCTTAGGAAAGAAATTTGAGAAGGCATAACAATAATAATAATAATAATATTGTATTAGACCAAATAAAAAGTGTGCCTGAAAATTCTGATTTTTAACATCTTTTCTTATCATGCTTCTATTTGGTATAATGGCCTAAAATATGCAATAATAATAATTATTATTTTTATAATCAAATCTTTCATTGGCCTATTACATATACATGTTTAGAGAGAGAGAGAGAGAGAGAGAGAGAGAGAGAGAGAGAGAGAGAGAGAGAGAGAGAGAGAGAGAACGATACATATTACTTTTATAAAAAACTTTTATTTTAAACAATAAATATTTATTTTTCAACTTCATCTCTTTCCTTGTCAATGCATTTAGGATCATGCAACATGACAACTTTCCTCACAGAATTACTATTAAGACAAAGTCAAATAATCACAGACAATTGTTAATATTTTGATAACTTCTATCTCAGAGGAAAGGAAGGATTACCTTCCCTTGGTCAGATCTTGACTGTAACATAAAAAATTGGGCACCACATATAGAAGGAATTTTGATTATATACTTATTTATTTTTTTAAAATGCTGCTAGAACATGGGGGCTACTGGGAGTGACAGTGAATGAGAAGATTGAAAATGGGGATATATACATTATTAAGGCCTCAGAAGAAGGAAATGAAAGCCCTATTCTAAAAAGGAAATAAGGGATAAACATCTACACCTGTTCAATAGAAGGTTAAAGAGTATAGACTAGGGGCAATAAATCTCATGCAGTTGAAATTTTAATCCTGGTTTGCTCCTTTGCTTTCCAATCAAACACTCATCATGGCACATTTTCATTAGTAGAACTTCTCCTAGCAGGCATTAATTTCATTGTTTAAAAATAAGGGAGGTCTACTCAATCATGTGTACCCACTAAATATGTTTATAGTAATAAAAAATAATGTCAGATTAAGAAAAATGCATTAATTGCATAGACAGGTTTATATACATATGCATACACACAGAAAATAAGCAACATATTGTAGATGAATTTTGTTCAAACATTTTTATTAAAGGTGATAGGCCAAGACATAATTAAACTTGTTCTCTTTCAACCAAATATTATCCCTTTAATTAAAAGTCATATTTGAGAGAGTAGGCAATCAATCTAAATTTATCACTTCAATTAAATGCCATAATTCAGTGAGTAGGTAATCAAATATTATCCCTTCAATAAAAAATCTTAATTCAAAGAGTAGGCAATCAATTTAATATTATACCTCCATTTAGGTCATAATTCAGAGAGTAGGCAATCAATCAAATATTGTCCCTTCAATTACAAATCATAATTCAGTGAGCAGACAATCATTCAAATATTGTCCCTTCAATAAAAAATCTTAATTCAGAGAGTAGGCAATCAATTTAATATTATACCTCCAATTAGGTCATAATTCAGTGAAAAGACATTCAGTCAAATATCATCTCTTCCAAGGCAATCAATCAAATATTTTCTCTTTAGTTAAAAGTCATAATTCAGAGAATGGGCAATTAATCAAATACTCTCCATTCAATTAAACATCATAATTAAGAGACAATCAATATAATATTATCCCTCCAATTAGGTCATAATTCAGAGAATAGAAAATCAGTCTATTATTATCTCTTCAATTAAAAGTTATAATTCAGAGAGGGGGCAAACAATCAAATATTATCCCTTCAATTAAAAGTCATAATTCAGAGGCAATCAATATAATATTATACCTGCAATTGAAAGTCATAATTCAGTTAGTAGGCAATCCATTTAATATTTTCCCTTCAATTAAACATCATAATTCAGAGAGTAGACAAATAAATTCATGTGAGATTACTTTCGTATTTACTATATTTAATTTTACTTATGGTACTCATTCAGTTTTCATACCAGACACAGTTAAAGGCTTTCAATGGTGATCAAGTCATTCAATGCTCCAGGTATTATCTCTGTATTTTTGTTGATTTTAGTAATGCTGCTGTTGTAATAATTTCATTTTTGGAACTACTTAAATTGACTGGTCCGCTCATAAAAATAAGGAAAATTTATTTGGAAATATTTTTTATAGATTAACATTCTTTAGACTTCCCTTAGGCTGTGACATTTTCAGAATAAAAAAAATATTGATTTGTTATCAATCAAGGTGTGTCCTCTTCATAACATCGATACAGTGTAAAATAGCAAAATAGATTGCTTTTTAATTCTTTTTACAAAAATGTCTTTAAAGAACAAACAGATGTATGCATTTTTAAATTAGTACGACATTTTTAATTAAAGAACAAATATTTACATAAATTAAGAAAAGTATGAAAAATATGTAGATCACTGATGTCAGCAAACTTTTCAAGGCACAACATTTGTAAGTAAAACTTGTGCAGATAACTCTGTAAATATCATAGATCGATTTATCACTGTATTGATATTATAAAAATACCCCACCTCTGCTCTTGTAAATCAATTTAAAAAAATCAATATTTTTAAACTTTGACAAATGTTGTGGTTTAAGGAATGCTAATCTATGAAAATTAATCCATGGGAAATTTTTCCCTTTTTTTTTTACAATTTAAATAGTGTTTATTTTTGTTTTTCAAATTTCCTGGGATTCTAATTAATTCTTCTTTTTGGAAGCTTCTGTGAGACTATTCCATGTAATCTGATTATGATGAGTACAACTGTCACTTTCATATTCCAAAATTTGTTCAGTTCCCTAATAAAATCCTGATATTTTTCCAATTTTTCACTTTCTTTCACTTACAGTCTGCGATCTGCTGGAAAGTGACATCCACTCTTGCTATTAATATTATATTAGTTTTATACTATTATAAATATGTTTATTAAATTTGTATTTATTATATTATCTATTGGCGCCTGACAAGGTTGGCTATAGAAGTAACAGTAGTTTAGACAAAAGGCCCAGATCACATGTTCCCAAACTCTTTTGTATGAAGAAATGCGACAAATAAACAGCAAAGATATTTTAATTTTAGCAAAAGTCATCTGACAATGAAACACAGTAGGAAAATTTAGGTAGAGGCTGCTTATATTTTCTTCATAATAATGTGTGTGTTTGTGTGTATATATATATATATTTTTTATCCTGTGACCCATATGGTTTTAGGGGCACCTTGTGTACTGCAGCTGCAGTAGAAGAGGTGCTTCTTAGGCAAGATAGCCTGTCGGAGCACAACCCTCTCCAGGCTGGTTTTGAATTCTCCTAGACTGGTTGCTACCCAAGGCTATAGAACCCAGTCTGTCCTACTATTCACACATAGCTAGGGGAGAAGAATAGGATTCATACCTTTCCCAGGATATTAGCATGTAAATGAAATAATGTATCTGACTGGGATTTGAACTTGGCTCTTTGATTCCTCAATCTGAGCCATTACCTATTATTCAACCATACCTCCTATATATATATATATATATATATATATATATATATATATATATATATATATATATATATATATATATATATGTGTGTGTGTGTGTGTGTGTGTGTGTGTGTGTGTGTGTGTGTGTACATGCCTACAAGGTAACCAAAAAGGTCCTAGCCATTTTTGATTTATTACAAAAAAAAGATATACAGCAAATTTGATAAACCATTAGTCTTCAAAGTAATCCCCATAAACATTCAAAACCTTTGGTCAACATGCCTCTTGACGTGCAATGTGCTGGTGTCTTGGATGCAAAGAAGTCTGTATTTGCCTGCCGCAGGTCTTCCTCATTTACAAAGGATTTCTCATGAAGGTGGTTGTCCAGGGAATGGAAGAGGTGATAATCTGTTGGTGCAAGGTCAGAATAGTAAGGCACAGTGTCTCCCAGCCAAGTTGCTGTATGGTATCTCTGACCACTCATGTCACATGAGGCCAAGCATTGTCATGGACGAACAGTACACCCTTATGATTCAGTGCTTGTTGCACATATCCTAACTTCTGTGAGTACACAATATACAAATGGCAAGGACGTTTTTTGGTTACCTTTATTTACATGTATATATATATATATATATATATATATATATATATATATATATATATATATATATATATATTTCATACTAGACACAATTGTTAGGCCGCCAGACTGATGATTGCGTCTAGTATGAAACAGCCTGTCGCCTCCGAGTGTTGACCTCAATGTTCACTTTTATATTTACATACACTCTATCTCTGATATTGAGCACTTTATCCCATAAATATAGCACAGCTTAAAACTATAATTAGAGTGTATGTAAATATAAAAGTGAACATTGAGGTCAACACTCGGAGGCGACAGGCTGTTTCATACTAGACGCAATCATCAGTCTGGTGGCCTAACAATTGTGTCTAGGTGTCTAGTATGAAATAGCCTGTCACCTCTGAGTGCTGACTTCAATGTTAACTTTTATATATATATATATATATATATATATATATATATATATATATATATATATATGTATACACACACACACACACAGAGGGTGTAATAGATAAACCGTTGCAATTTTATATTTTTAATTTTGCTTATGCATGTTGTTTGTTTTTGATTTTATCGACTGCATAGTATAGTAGGGTCAGTTGGGCAACATCTATGAGAAAAAGACCACCATGACATAATTCACTCTGCCAGAAATTTGGAAACAGCATGCTGTTCTGCTTGGCATTTGCACCAGGAGCTCCAATACAAACATTTCAGAGTGTTTGGGTGTCAATCTGTGTCTACAAATGATGTACCAAGTGTGATGAAAACCAAATATCCAGTCAACGTCACGGTGTGTGGATTGATCTCTACTGATGGCAACATTATGCCTCTATTCATCTTCCCACAGGGCCTCAGATTCAACACAGAGACCCCACATCAAATGGGGAGGTAGTGAAGCCTTGAGTCAAGAGGGTGGCTGCTGGAAGACCCTATCTGGCAACAGGACTCTGCACCATGTGACACAAGCAGAAGAACCCTGTTATGCCTGTCAGACAATTTTTGTGACCACATCACCCCTTATAACTGGCCACCTAACTCCTGCAACCTCATAGATTATTATATGAGGGGCGCAGTTGAGTGAGAGACGCACAAAACTCCTTGTAACACCAAAGATGAACTGAAGGCAAGAATTATGGCAGTATTCACAAACTTAAAGAGAGTGTCCAGAAAAGTTGCAGGAGATTTCAATGTCATCTGGAGGCTGTGGATGAAGGCAATGGGGATTTTATTGAATAAATTTACTTTTAGCATTCCAAGATATTTTTGCGTAAGTTTGGGAAATATATCTGCTAAAATTAAATGTCTGTGTTATTTTCATTTTTGTGTAATTTAGACGACAATTTATCCATCGCAGCCTTTACACAAACGTACACACACACATATATACATATATATATTATTCTGAAATGAAAGGTGACATTTCAATGAGTTTTTCCATGATTTGTGTGTGGAGTGTTAATTTTTAATGTTTGTATGTTAAAAGGGAAAAAAATTGATGTTACTCTATAATGTATAAACAGCAAAAAGATATGTGCCATTTATGGAGATGGTGCCATAGTTGAGTGTTCTGTTTGTAAGTGATTCACTAGTTTCAGAAGTGGAAATTTTAATCTGGGAGACTGAAAATGTTCCGGCACACCTACAATCCTTGATGATGATCTGAAATGCTGATTACATATAATTGCATGAAACAGGACATTGCTGAGATACTCCACATATCTCAGTTTTGCCTTGTAAAGTATTTCAAAACACTTGGATCTATGGTTCATTATCATGTTTGGGTGCCTCATGATTTAATGGACCACATTTTCACCTCTGATTCTTCGTTTAAGCTCTTCTCAAAACATAACATTCAAAAACCAGCCATAGACATCGATCTTGATTCTTTTTATGCTCTTCTGAGCTTGAAACAATTCCAGTTGTCAACTCATATGTCTAGCAGAGGTGTTAACCACCATTCAGCTACTTCAAGATGCCTCAGTTCCTTAGTCTTCCTGAAGTAGTCAATGCTGTCAGGTGTATTTCTTTTGCTTCACCATTCTCACTCATTTTTATGTTTTTATTTCCACAAGTTACATCCTAAATGTTTCATCAAGGGAAGAGAGTGAATATGTACCTTCACTAAGAAGCTTAGATACGTTTAATGAGAGTGTCAGTTTGCCAGACAATGATTATTCCCCTTCAAGCGAGGATAGTAAGTAGGAAGTAGATGGGAGAGTTTGGTGTTGTCATGTGTTGCTGGATAACTGCATGCTATTAACCACCACCACCACCACCACCACCACCACCAACACAAAAATATTTCCAATTCAAAGGAAATCCAGGAATTACAATTGGTGCAGACCTAAAAGATATGTCCTTTTAAATATGATCAGTCTTTTTATCGTCAAGTGGATTATTGATTGTGTAACTGACAAAACTAATTGTTTTCTTAACAGACTGGACAACATGATCCTTTGTGAGACCCTGTATCTGAGGCTGAAACAAGGACAAAAACTCCTCTCACACCTGAAATTCCATATGCAAATTATATGAAACACAATTACAGATTTACCACCAAAAACATCGGCAGGTAGACTCACAGCATTACCAGGAAAAAAGTAAATCCATCAAGAAAATGTCTTTTGTGCAGATGGAAACATGACCATAGAAGGAAACCAGTCAAGAAAGCGTCAAAATATATATGCAAACTGTGGCAAGTAACTTTATGTTTAGTGCCATGCTTTGAAAAGTATTAGGTTGGTGCAAAAATAATTTCGTTTTCTCACATAGTAACATATGTTAGAAAACGAAATTATTTTTGCACCAACCTAATACATTAGAAAATAATTTAATTCATAAAATGACACATGGAATAATCTCTGTCTATATTTCTGAGATGAGGTATTATGTACCCTATTTACATTATTCGCACTATTGTCCTCAAGGACACATGGCACAGTGGATAAAGGCATTGGTTAGATCCAGTGACAGGACCCAAAGAGTGTGAGTTCAATACCTGGTTAAGGCAGTGGAAAACTTGCAGAGGAGAATTAACAGGGGATAACTGATAACTAACATCCATTAAACATGGCATGTGGAACTAGAACAGTCTACCCCAATGAGTGAAATAAAGCATTCAGTTCGACATTCAAACCACCTGAAGAAGGCCGGAGCGTACAACAGCCAAAATGTTGTAATAAATATGGCAACAAAGATGACGACAATAGTCTGAATAATGTCAATAGTGGAATAATCTCTATACATTTATATTTGTAAATAAAGGTAATTTTTGCTATTTTTATTTTTTAAGCATTTCACCCTCAAACAAGGCAGGAGTGCCACTAGTATGCAAGGGGTTACAGAATATGAAAGTAAGAGTAAAGAGGGGGAGTGTTTGAGGAAAGGATAAAGAGAAAGACAGGGATCAAAATCAAAGGATCAGAAGATGTCGATTGACATTACATTTGAATATTTGAATATTATAGCTATCAGGGAAGTAAGTAAGAGGAAGGGAGTTCCACTGTTGAGAAGTGTGAGATAAGAAAGTGTTGGAGTAGAAGAGGCAGTTACATTTAACTGTTTCAACAGTGAAAGGGTGGGATGAGATACAATAATTTCATTCATAAAATGCCAGTAAAAGTAATTTCATTTATTTATATTTGCAAATTATTTTAATTTCTGTTATATTTTTTATCTTGGACTTAGTTAAGCTTAGTAGATTTCTAAATTATAAGAAGTTGGATTGTAAAATGAATTATATAGTCCACCAAAATTATAGGAATTTTGCAGTTCTGCATCTTTATATAGCTTTAAAATTGCTTATCACTAGTTTTTTTTCTATGCAGCCATTGTTTACAACTTACCAAATAATATATAATTTGTTCAAGTACAGAAAATTGTTGTCTGCTTTCTAATCCATAGAAATCAATGCTTAGGGGATTTTCTTTAAAAGAATATGGAACTATTTTTTGATATAGAATAAAAGTTCATGACATTTCAGTTGGTAATTCTCTGATTTACATAAGAAAAAGTATTTGTCTTTATTTAGAGTAAACGATGACTGGAAATGCTGTGTTTTTTGTTGAACATTGCCTGTTACTCATAGGCATATACAGTGTTTCTGTGCAATTGCCTTTTGTTCTAAATACACACTGTTGCCCACATACTTATGGCATCCATATCTACAACACTTATACAGACCTGCATTTACATGTATTTCTCTATCATACACAAAATTATATATGATTCTTTTTCACACACATCTTTATGTCCTCTCATTTAACCAACCAGGATATCTTTTCTCTTCCCACTCCCCCCTACATAAATTTGGTATAAAGTTGGTTTCAAACCAGAAGCACAAGTAATTATATTCTCTCTAATATCATAAAAGTTATTTGTCAGTATGAGTGTTTTAGAACCAACAAGATCATCAAAGATCATATTGTAACAATAGAAAAGAAGTCATACAAACACACACACACACACACACACACACATAATTTTGTGTATGATACAGAAATACATGTAAATGCAGTTGTGTATAAGTGTTGTAGATATGGATGTCATATATCTATCTATCTATCTATATATATATATATATATATATATATATATATATATATATATATATACACACACCCACCCACCCACATGCACTGATCATCTTTTCTGTTTAATGCAGCATTCATATCTTGCCTAAGGTCTGGCAGACATGGGAAGTAATGAACCTGGCACTCCCACACTGACCCATGATGCATCAGTAAGAACTTGAAATTTTGAATTGTACTTTGAGTGATTGCCCTTTTCTTCCATGGGCTGTATCCCTTCAGAACACCAGCAATCATGGCTCTCCACAAATTCCTGTCCTTTTTAACTCTTTTTTATTTTATCTTTTTCTTATCTCTCCTAAACTTTGTTCTACCATCCATTTAGTTAAGCTTACTAGGTTGGTTATGCATTGTTTCCCTATGCTCTTCTTGCCTACAAAAGCAAAAAAAGTCCAGTTAGTCTTAATATTTTACTCATATCTGGAGAAAGACAAGAAGGAATAATATCTTTTTTAAATGTATAAGTCTGAAGTGAATAGAAATAGACTTGGGTAGAAGTTGAACTTGGCTTGCTGATTCCATTTTTCATACAGATAACAAACACACACACACACATTTTATATATCATACAATCAAAATTAAAATACCATTATGTAAATAATCATTTTCCAATTGTATGAAATATATTGCTCTGTTTATTATAAAAACATTGAGCTCTATGTATGAATCAGTTTTAATATCTAATATTTTATATTGAGTTAATAGGATTCACTTGGATTATATACCAATATATATATTAGGAAATGTATTAAACCTGACAGATTTGTAATTTATTTGTTTATATGTTATTTTTTTAAATGGATACTCATATTTTGAGTAGATACCCTGTTTTTATTATTAAACAGTATATATATTTATTTACATCTACTGGCCTGAATATTTGAGAATTTTTTTAGAAAAATATGCAGGAGGACGCATATTTTTCTAAATTAATATATATATATATATATATATATATATATATATATATATATAGGGTGTATGTATATCACAATCACAATCTATCTTAAAATTATATAATTATTTAATATTAATGAAAAATACCAATATAGAGCAATAGTACCCTGGTCCCCAACAAAGAATTTCTCACAGGATCTTATATATTCATCTCAATGCTCCTTTTCAAAACAATCTGAAATTTGCCATCAGCTGCCTCATCCCAGTCTCTTTAAAATACTGAATGACATTTCAACATTTTAGCTTCAAGGAAAGTGACAGTGAAAGAAAACTGGACAGTAGCTGGGATTTGCATGATTTGATACTTTCCAAAGAAATCTTTATAAGAGATGAAAACTATAACGAAGAAAACGGCGACTTACCTCATCAAACCAATCGACAGAAAAAGTGGCTAAAAGAAAATGGCTAAAAGAAAATTACTTACCAAACAGAAGAGCACGTATTCCGCATAACATGCTGAAAATCAAATAACTGAATTAAAGAAAAAACAAGTCCGTCGCAGGAGTTGCTATACAAGTATTTTGATATGCAAATTACGGAACATCCTATCGCAGCTGTTGACGAATGAAAAAAATAGGTTCTGCCAATAAAAGCAGTTGGTGTTCTCCATTCGGGAGCGCAAAATTTGGGCATTTTTGGCTTCGGCATTTGTTAGAGAGTGAGTTATTTTTCTGACTGGTTACATGCATTGTGATTTGAGATAGTACTGGTGAATCGAGTTTTCAGCATTTCTTTCTGCCCCCGATATTCAAGTCTGTACTTACAGTGATTTTTCTTTGTGTTGTGGAAGTAATCTGCGGCAAATACTTCCTTTGCTTTCAGAACACTTACAAAAACACTACTCACTTGATCATTGTGAATGTGATGATCACAGTAGATAGGCTAATTCAGTAGCATTTTGCTACTAACTGAGCATCTTAATGAGGAAAGAGGGCTTGGAAAATCTGATACTCACAGGACATTTAGAGAGCAAGAAGGACAGAGAAAAAAATGCATAACATAGTGAGCTTGATTAAATGGATGTCTCGGACAGTGCTTAGGAGAAATAATAGAAAGATAAAGCTACAAGGGAAAGGAAGTTGTAGAGAGCCATGATCAACTACATGCTGAGGGTGACACTGCATATACAGAAGAAGAGTATTTCCAAAAGACAGTGCCTGTTCATGCTTGTACAATAAAGTCCCCTCTGATTGGCTGCCAAGTTAAATCAAAATTGTGCAGCAAGTTTTGGAGCTATTCAAATTGACTAGATACTTTCATGACACTTTATATACAATTCTGATCAATTCCCTACTTATTTTGTGTTTCTTGGCAGGCATTATTTTCAGTGGTTTAGAAAATGGTAAATTATTGTTTAAATTCATTAATTTTGAATGAAAGCACCAAAATAGAGAGATAAGTATTCACTTCAGAGACAAGTAACAATTTAGCAGTAAAGTTAAAAGGCACACAATCAAAGATGCTTTATACGAGGGTGGGATGAAAAGTTCATAGGCTGATTATGAAGGAGTCATGCTAGAGCTGTGACATGCTAGGCATGCATTAATCTCATTGCTTCTTGTTAACAACTGCATTGTTTCTTTCTAGGTAAACTGAGATCTGTGACTGTTAATGGTTCCTAACCAAGTATTTTTTCATGTTGGAAAACAGATGACAGTCAAATAAGGTGAATAGAATGGTTGATCAATCATAGAGTGGTTGATCAATCAGTTCAAATCCCACTATACAACACTATGCAAAATAATATCAGTACTTATTTGTAAACACTTATTATTAGTGCTTATTTGCATGCACTAATAGCAACATTTACAAGCTGAAATTACTAAAATCGAATTCTCCCAAGGGCCTTAATAATATAGCATTGTACGAGATTAAACTGAACTTAGTAAATATGTTTAGGGGTCAGGTCAACAAAGGCTCAATGGTTAGTGAGAAAATTTCTCTGACAAGAGGAAAAACAGTACATAACTTACATAATGAACATTTGTAAATGGATGACAGAACAAGGTTTAGAAGAGATAACAAAAAGACAAAATTTGCTAAGAGCTACAAAGGACAGGAAGTTGTGGAGAGCCATGGTTGCCAACATCCTGAAGAGGAAAAACACATAGAAGAAGAAAAATATAAAGAATGTAACAATAATACATATTTGACACAAAAGCATTCTAATTAAATAAACCATTGCTAGGGGGGGTTCACCCCTGTGTACCCTACTGTTATTCCTTCTATTAAATAAATTTTAGTAACTATCTGCATACAATAGTATAATGATTAGCAATAAAGACTTCAAAGAAAGATAGTCTTACTACAATGAAGATTAGTACTGTTCTACTTTTGTCAAATAGCAGAAGAAAATTGAAATTGCAATGTTTATCTCTTAACTAATCAAAAGAGCTGTTATTTGAATCAAAAAATAGTAATTTGTCTTTGGTTGGTTAAATTTTGTTTAATGGCATGTGAATCCTGATGGGTCATTTTACACCAATGAGGTGAATACATAAATTGCATATACACATATCCATATATACTTTTTTTTTCCCAATAATTGGTAGTTTTGTAGTTACAATTCATTTTTAATAGACTGTTTAATCTGTCAATTTGAATCTGTTTAAACCAGTCCTTCTTATATACCCATACATAAACAATTTTTAAAGCAATTTAAAACTTTCTTTTATATAATTTAAAGATTGCATATTTGGTGTATCTTAAGTGTGTGCATGTTCACATATAAACAGCTAAAGACGTAACAAATTTTTGCTGTTAGCAAATTCCTCACCTACCCATCAACCTCTGTAAGTTACACCGGGAATTGTATGTTAAATTCATTCATCATCTTTTTGGCACTTTACGAAAATGCAAAAAGAAATGAACCTATCAATACTTAGCAAACCAAATATACTAATTTGGATAATTCTGAAACTGTTCACAATGACTTAAATTTTGACTACTCAAGTTTGTCTAGTAATTTCTTACATTCTTTTGTTCACGAAGAAGAAATGAAGAAAAAAATTGTATCCAACAGGAATATTCCTAGTCCAGACTACATCTATCTGAAATACAAAATACATTCAAATTATAATTCTTTTCAAATGAAAATATTCACACAAAATTCAAGCAACATTAACTTCATTTAAGGTTTCTTTATTCGGTTTCTTTCTCTTTGGACATACATATACATCTATGTACCATACATATTGATAATTACAAATTACTAATAAAAAAGTAATTCTCATCACTATAAGGCAATCATCTGCTCTTAAAGTCCTTCATTCTTAATCATGCTGTATGTAGAAAATAAATTTATAATCAAATTTGTTGTTCTTTCTAATTCAGATGCACAAATACCCTTGGAAAAGGTATGAATCCATTTTTTCTGCCCCAACCTAAGGGTTAAATAACAGGATAGACTGTGTTCTTTAGCCTTGATTGGTAACCAGTCTACTGCAAACAGAAATGGCAACCTACTTCAGGGGAAATCTTCAGCTTTGTCAGTCATGTATCAAAAGATACATGATCGCCTAAGTGTGTATAACATGTGGCACTTAACTGACTGTTAACCTGTGAGAACTTAAATGCTTTTGTAAATGCTGTGATACAATATATTATACATTTTGTCTATATATGGTTCTAGATATTTAAATGTATAAAATGGTGAAAAGTTTTTGGCCTAAGAAGACATTCCAAAAAATCTCATGTTTTTCAGCACCTTCTAAAAAAAAAGAAGAAAGAAAAGAAAAAGTAAGTGCCCTTCCCTGTACATAGCTACTTTTTACACAAGTATCCCACTTTTGAGACATTGTACCAGACTAGGCAAAGGTCAGTAAGCATCTGCATAGGTAAATACTTTCAGATTTGAAAAGCAGTTGCACACTTCATTAATATAAACCTCACAGTCTACAGGTCATGTAGCTTACAGCCATATTAAATTGAAACACAGGTTCTCTTACAATCACCAAAGTTAAACAATGCTGAGCCTGGTCAGTAACTGGATGAGTGACTGCTTGGGAATACCAGGTGCTGTAAGTTTTGATGTGCAGGTGATGTCATGGATAACAGTTTAGAATTGGACATTAGAGAGCCAATTTCTAATTCTAGTTGGGTTTTTTATATTTACTTACATGCAAATATCCTAAGAAAAGGCATGAAATCATCTCTTCGCTCCCCAGCTATGGGTTAACTAGTTGAATTTGTATAAGTAAATCATTATTATCTTCACGTAAGTTTTTACAATTTAAAAATGTTTTCTAGGTTTAAGTAACCTGCAAAAGGTTGATAAGCCTTAAAAAAAGCAAATCAATCAACTACAGGTTATGGATCTAAATGTTAAACTGTAAGATGGAAAAATATTTAACCATTAAAGTCTTCCATATAAAAATTACACACTAATTTTTTGTCAAAAATACATTACTCACAAGTTAATTTATCTAGTCTAAGTAAATCATAATAAATATCTACATATACACTTTCTATGGGGATGCACAGGTGATGCAATGATTATCTGTGTTGAAAATGTGGAACTGGCATTCTGAGTTTAAATTCTGACTGAGTCTCTTTCATTCACTTTGTACTAATACTCTTGGAAAAGGTAGGAATACAAATTTCTTTACCTATAGGATAAATAAGAGAATGAACTGGGTTTATTGCCTTGGGTGGCAGCCAGTCTAGGAGAAAGAAAACTCTGAATTAAAGCTCTACTACCTCGTGGCAATTAAAATTAACAAAAGGGATGGTATACTATATCTGGTACTGCAACTGCACCAGTGCTAAACAGTATTAACTTACCCATTTTATTAGACTCTACAGGTGTGAGCCAGAGTGATGAAGATCTAGAGCTACCCTTATATCAAGATCTTCCCTCTTGGCATTGTTGGTAGAGTCTAAAGTAAGCAAATAGTTTGGTACCAGTGTAGCTGCAGTAGTTGCCAGATGTAGTATATCATCCAACTGCCTTCTGGGCTCCACTCCAAAGGGTCCATTTAGGTGTGAGATTCTCATGGACTACATACTAAAATAGTAGATAGTTGATTATTTGATGAGAACAATAAATAGTAGTTAGTGAATTTGTCATGTAATGTTAGTAATACGGGACTAAATTTTACATGAAATAAGTGAATATTTACTTCTGTACTTCATCAAATTAACATCAACTGAAGCAATTAATTACACAGGAATTAAAAAAAAAGTTAAAAGCTCTTAAACTTTATCTTTCTCTTGTGATTCAGCTGAAACTAGCAATTCAGGTTCAGTTTCAATTATATCAATTTTAAAATATTAGTGAAAGGTATGAATCCAGTCTTACCTGGATTCTGACCAACTATCAGTCATCTTTGGCATATGTTTCTACTTGTTCATGCATCTATTCTCTCTCTATATGATGTATGTCCTTTCAAAACATAGACAAGCATGGTTTTTCACAAATTCCTATCTTTAATTGCTCTCAGCAATACTGCTTTCTTGAAGATCTTCTTTTGTATTTATGGTAATTATTCATCCATCCATTTGCTTCAGCTTTCAAACTTATTGCTTTCCTTTATGTCTCTTGCCTTCTGTGTGCCTTATAAGTGTTACATTCTCCAAACATTCTTTTCTCATTATATGTCCTGCATTTCAGCAAATACAAATCAATCTTAATTTTCAATTCAAATTCTAGCCCAATATTAATATTATACAATTATACTAAAGAGCCAAACCATCTATCTACACAACTTAATCATAACTATATTCCTGTTTGGTAAACTTATTTAATCTTTTGTTTGTATTATTGATTGAAAATCCAACATAATTAAAAGAAATTTAAAGAAATTATATCATTTTGTCTAATATTTTAAAGAAATTATATATGTGGTTTTGAGTCTTTTTTCAAATGTTTGATCTTTCTTCATATGAACAGAAGAGGCAGATATTGTAAAAATTCAATATTTTCTTATGAAGGAAATTTTTTTTTATCAAGGAATATGGATAACAAATTCTGTAGATAGGTATAATCCATTTACAGGTGTGAGGATTGTAAGATAATGTCTTACTACAAAGATAATGAGTAGAAATAGTTATATGAACAGGTATTTAGGTGTAGACAAGCTTATTAATTTATAAATGTGAATGTCACTGTGTCACACTCTTTCAACTTTACTCCTAGAGGCCATAGCCCAACATATCATGCTATTTTGGAATCAGCCTGATTCTGTGAGCAAATTAAACAGATTCCAGTTTGGATACAGACCCACAATCCTGATTTTTGGATTCTCAAGTTTTTATTGCTGTCATTGTTTTTGGTCATTTTTTACGTTTTTTAGCAACAAATTTTTTGTACGATAACAATTTTTATAACTTGTAAATAAATTTGGGAATAATTAAAATTAATTGTGAAATCCAGCAAAAGCCACTCACGAAATAAAAATAATTGTTTGTACGGAAAGTAAGGATCTACGTACATCAAATTGTCTTTAAATTAAGTGGCGGCAGAAGAATTATTGTTGAACTTTTAAAAAGTAAGCTTAAATATTAGTGTAATACTTAAATTCAGCATTCAATTGAGTTCTTCTGTAGTTTATTGTCGTCTATTGTATCTACTCCTCCTTATCTATTGTGATGAAAGCCCAATCAAGAGCCTTCCACAGGAGCTAGCTTAAATGCTGCCCAATAGGGTGGTTTTAAGCTAGTATATGTATGAAACATAATAAAAATGAAAATTTTATAAGTAGTAAAAGGAAATAAAATGACAGCTCTCCCTCTCAAATGTTAATGCTCTGATTCTGAAGAAGTTTGTTGAAGATTTATCTTTAGTATTTGAGAAATGGAAATAATTTTGTTGTTATAAGCTGAAATGTCAAAAACAGCTGAAGTGACAGCAATACAATGAATGTTTTTAATTTCTCTCACTATTAGAAATTCAGTCAAATGATGCACATATGCCATAATAAGTAAAGAGGTAGTATAGCTGTGGCAGTGCATCCATGGGATACAGACATAATTTAACACTGAATGCAGAATAACAGGGCCAGAAAGATGGACAACTCTTGTTTTTGTTTTGCAGATATGTTCCTCTTTATACTCCCTCTGCTTCCAAGTGGTGATACTTTCTTTCCAACAAGATAACACAATCTCTTATCATGTGTAAGTGACATGAAAGTGGGTTCCAGGAACACTTTACCTATTTTCAGTTACTCTTTGGGTCGCCTTGCTCATTAAGAGTTAAACTCCATTGAGCATGTATGGAATATGTTGCAGTTCTCTACAAATTTTCTACAGCCATATCCAATAAATAAAATTAATCTATGGTCAGTTTTGGAACTTTGATAAATATACTCCAGCAATGTCAATCATCATCTTGTCTCCTTGGATCCTGTCCTTTTTATTGTCCTTTCTCCACAGCAATATTTTTTCTATTTCTTTCATTCTCAGTAACCTCTTGCATCTTAGTGGCGTTATTGCTTTTGTCATGTAGCCAACATAATTCAGATAGAGGGAGAAGTTTCAGATTATTCAAATTTCTGTCACTGTATTTTGGTACTTCAGTTCATTCTGCATGCTAATGTAATGAGGTTTATTAAATAAATATCTTCAAGGAAATAAAAAAAGAAATGAGAATGAGAAAAGACAAGAATCAAATAATGGTAACTTATGATATCATGGGTAGAATTTATTAAACAAATATGTAAAAACTTTTAATCTAATGATTCTATCTATAATGACACAAGCAATACTAAAAGAATAAATTGAAAATATCAACATTTTTACATTATAGTTATCATATGAATAATTATAGCAAATATGAATTAAAACTATTTATATTATTCAAACTGTCATCCTCATCTTTATTGTCATATTCACAACATTTAAGCCATTGAACTCTCTGGCTTTCTTCAGGTGATAGAAGTTGAAATTTTAAACCAAATCCTTTATTTTACCCACCAGGATAGATTGTTTTAGTTCCACATGCCATGCCTTTTCTGGATATCTCATTATCAGTTATTTCCCTTCAGTAAATAAGTTTTTGTTCCCCTCTGCTCTGGCTAGATATTAGACTCAAAACTCTTTGGGTCAAGTCACTGGATTACTTCAACCTATGCCTTTATCCAGTGGGCCATGTGTCATTGAGGATAACAGTCCAAACAATGAAAATAGTGTAAATAGTTACAATACCTCATCTCAGAAATATAGACAAATGATCAGTTTTAAAAATTTAAATTGAACATTTACTTACCAATGTTCAATGAAAAATCTTATAAAAAAGTATAAAATCCAGAGGGAAATATAGAGGGTGAAACTGGTATTTTCTCATCGCATGCAACACAAAATTTGTTGTAGAGCACTCTTTATAATTACAAATATGTGATTATTCCATCATCCAATTCCACCAATTTGTGAAAATACTTTACATAACTTTGAATGAAAAATAAACAATCAGAGTAACATTTGTGGAATTTCATAAGCCACAATGTTTTCAAGTTTTTACCAGATTTTCAATATTCAGTTTATTTGTTGGGAATTGGAAATCAGGAAAAGAGAGATTGTCAGAGGTCAGGAATTAATACAAACATTATTTACAGAGCTATTTCATGTATAATGCTAATGCGTTTCTAATGATTTTACTAAAGAAAATGAGGAAAAAAGTGATTGTCAGTGTTTAGGATTATAGGCATAACTGAATAACAGAGTTTGGTTATCATCTAAAACTTTAATATTGTTTCCAGTTTACTATTTGTAAATTATGCAATACCAATGTGAAATATGTATCTGCATTTGTCATATTTTTGAAATAGCTAATGTCTAAGTTGAAGACAAAAGCAAATATGTCTTCCTTCATGCCTAGAAATCTCTAAATTGAAGTAAAAAAAGAAATTATTAGATTCCAAGATTTGCACTAACTAGCCAAATGAATTTGAATGAATATTTAATTTAATCACAAAATCAAACTAATGATTTAGCTGACAGGACTAGTATTGTTAACTGTTTGAACGTTAAGCAGCCATATTCGATGTGAACACAATATGGGCTTATAAAGATTTGTGCAGTCCTTTAATTTTATGGTTTCATTAGTAATGTTGCTTTGCTTAGTTGCACATGAGATTTCTATTTTTATTTGGTTCACATTTAATAAAGCAATTAATTACACAGGAATTAAACAAAAGTTTAAAACTTTCTCTTGTGATTCAGCTGAAACTGGCAATTCAGGTTCAGTTTCAATTATATCAATTTTAAAATATTAGTGAAAGGTATGAATCCAGTCTTACCTGGATTCTGACCAACTATCAGTCATCTTTGGCATATGTTTCTACTTGTTCATGCATCTATTCTCTCTCTATATGATGTATGTCCTTTCAAGACATAGACAAGCATGGTTTTTCACAAATTCCTATCTTTAATTGCTCTCAGCAATACCGCTTTCTTGAAGATCCTCTTTTGTATTTATGGTAATTATTCGTCCATCCATTTGCTTCAGCTTTCAAACTTATTGCTTTCCTTTATGTCTCTTGCCTTCTGTGTGCCTTATAAGTGTTACATTCTCCAAACATTCTTTTCTCATTATATGTCCTGCATTTTAGCAAATACAAATCAATCTTAATTTCCAATTCAAATTCTAGCCCAATACTAATATTATACAATTATACGAATGAGCCAAACCATCTCTCAACTTAATCATAACTATATTCCTGTTTGGTAAACTTATTTAATCTTTTGTTTGTATTATTGATTGAAAATCCAACATAATTAAAAGAAATTTAAAGAATTTATATTATTCTGTTTAATATTTCAAAGAAATTATATTATTCTGTCTAATATTTTAAAGAAATTATATTATTCAGTCTAATATTTAAAATAAATTATATTATTCTGTCTATATTTCTGGGATAAGTTATTCTATTTAAGCTATTGATATTGTTTGGACTGTTGTCCTCATCTTTAATGTCATATTCACATTTTGGCTATTGTCCACTCCTGTCTTTTTCATAATATATATCCTGGAATTTTGAACTGAACTCTTTATTTTTTCCATGGAGGTAGATTGCTCTAGTTCCACGTGCCATACCTTTTCTGGATATCTCGGATATCTTAATAATATCTTAATTTCCTTTAATAACTCACCTCTCCAAGTTTTGTTTACTTCTGCTGTGCCCAGGTATTGAACTCACAACATTTTGGGTTAAGTTACTTTTGAATTACTTCAATTAATGCTTTTATCTACTGGGCCATGTGCTCTTTTGTCTTGTCTGCCACACAAAATTATTATTTATCTTAGTAATAATATTAATTTGTCATGGCATCATAAAAAATTTTTGAGGGTTTTCTATAATTTTTAGTGGCTTATTCACATCAATTACAGAAGACAAATATCCCTAAGGCCTGTACAGAGATGTACATTTCTGTAAGGGTTTCCTTCTACTAGGCAGATGTATATGAATTGGGATCAAATACAGATCCAATATGGATTGGAATTCAACAGAAAGAACAAATAGAAAACGTTTATCAATCTAACATTTCACTTTTATTAAAGCTTACCAGAGAATGAGGAAAAAAAGAATAAAGAAATTTTGGTATTTTTATTTTTGTATTGCTTGCTTTTCATTGTTTAATCAGTCTTCATATTTGATTTGTTAAGTAACGTTTATATAATTTACAACATACCAAACTCAAGGAGATGTATATACTTTATTTGAAAATCAAATAATTGACTCCATATTATCATGTCATACAAGAATACTTATTTAATGTTTGATTAACAATATACCATTTACATTGCTTATGTTTTTTTTTTAAACTTTTGGAAATAACATTCTGTTCATTTATTTGATATGCATTTTTATTATTTTATTAAAATAATTGTGTTAGATAAATCAATTAAACAAAAATTAATTTTAGGATAAAACATTTGTGAAATCCTTCTGGAGTTATTGCAAGTAATACACAGCAAGTTTTTTTTTCTGTTTAATAATTCTGGCAAAAGTTTACTTTTCCCATTTGGTTTAAAGATTGAGCTTCTGACTTTTGGTGAGATTTTTCAAGCTTAAAATGTTGTTCTGTACGCCATGGCTTACAGTATTTTTGGCTTTATTTCAGAGTGATTGGTTTTTGGATTTTATTCTTATTTTTCTTCTTGTATTTTCCCTTTATATTAACAAATGAGAAAAGATTGAAATATTTACAAAGTTTGCTAAACTTTCTAGTTTGTTAATGGAATATTGATTATGTATAATGTCTATGTAGTATAGAAGTTTTTTCAATATTGCAGTTATCCTGTATATAGTAAAATTGTTTGACTGCCAAAACACACACACACATTTCAATGCTAATGCACCTAGCAACTTGCATATGAGTTATTCAGGTATATGAATTGAATTTTTCATATTGAGTGATGATGTTGGTTCATAAATTACCATAACAGGATTGCTAGTCGGTACCTTTTAGTGTTTTTGGTGTTTTAAACTTTTTCTGACAGTTGACATGTTTTACCGTGCTACTGCAGGCATTAGGCAATCACAGTTTGTTTGGACAAACTGACAATTTCACAGTGGAGGCAGGGTTAACATTACCAGAATTAATCCTTATAACACACTGACCACAGTTTCTTCTTGATTATCAAGCTTGTCAAAGTAACAATAAATGCATTCAATGCTGTTCTTTATATAATAATAATAATAATACAAAAAATATATGAAAATTATGAGAAATTTATGTTTTTCTCAATCCAGCAGAACTTCTGCCAAAAAGAGCTCAAAAGATAATTAGAGCTAAAATATTCAATAAATCAAAATAAGTTCAAGTAACTTATCTGGTTAGCTCAAGAGTTTCACATTGAAATGCTGATGAAACATTATCCTTTTTTTTTAATCATTTCACCCAAGCAAAGCAATAAAGCCACTAAGATGCAAGGGGTTACTGTCTATGAGAGAATATGAGAAAAAGAAAGCAATAATGTTTCGACATGAAACAGTTGAATCAGTTTTCTAAAAAAGTCATTTGAACTTTTCTTGAGTTATTGAATATATTATTATTATTATTATCAAAATGTCACACTTGCTTGGATTTTAATAAAACTTTAGGTAGTAAATCTGACTATGTCAGACAATACCATAGTCATAGCAGTAATTTGTTTTTGGGAACTAGGTGAGATAAGAAACTTTGCCATTTCCAGCATAGTGTGTGGTTCATTGTTGGTCATAAATTGAATTTTAGATTGACTTGTCCATCAAATCACCACAACCACCATCCTGCATCCCATGGTTTCTTGTGATTCTCATTTAGTATGATTCCTACCCTGCAATCTGCGAAGCTTACTTGGACCAACTAGGTGTAGTATTCATGCTAGTATAGCTCTTTGGATTGCTGGGATACACCAACTTTAAGGAAACCTTGCTTTGTCACAATGGTTTCTTAGAGCCAAATTTGTAAGGCTATGAAAAAAGGAACATGTTCACTTCATGTTGGGAGGCACATTTTCTTTAGTAGGACTTCTCAATCTCGAGGCCAGTTGACACTAATTTCACTACTGGAAATAAAAGGGATGTCAATTCAAACATATGAACCCACTAATTATAATGTCTATAGTAATAGGTAATTATATATATATATATATATATATATATATATATATATTAATCATGTTTACCCTAAGCAAGGTAGTAAAGCCACTAAGAAACAAAGGGTTACTGGTGTGGAAAAATTAGAAACAGAAAAAATGATAAGCAGCAAAAACAAAAGAACAGTAATCAGAAGGACAGTAAATAACAATATTACATTTAATTTTTGAAGATTAAAGTTGGCCATAAAGAATGGAATTAGAAGGGAGTTCCACAAGCAAGAAGTGCAAGAAAAAAAATTGTTACAATAGAATTTATGGTTACATCTAATCAACCCAAATGTAAATTGATGCCATCTTGACACAAATATTGTACTATATATATCCCAGGGTCATAAATTCACATCAATACAACTAAGTATATTAGCTCTATCACTGATATTGAGCGCTTTCCAATAAGAACTGCAGATATATAATATATAAATAATACATATATAGAAATTTTACACACACACACACACATATATATATGAAGAAATATAGTTTCAAGGTATGCTATATTTATGGGATAAAGTGCTCAATATCAGAGATAGAGTGTATATAAATATAAAAGTGAACATTGAAGTCAGTACTGTTAACTTATATATATATATATATATATATATATATATATATATATATATATATATATAACTATAACAAGGGGATGGCTCTTATCCAAAATATAGGAGAAAGCCAGAAGATGGAGGTCCCATCAGCAAAATCAAAATGAGACAATATGGACATCATGTTGAGCAAGAAATCACCAATACATACAATACATATTTGTTGTGACAATTCAACTGTTATATCAATGTTGAAATCTGTTCATCAATCCATATAATCAAGTATTGTATCAAATACATATCAAAGGGGTCAGATGAAGCGTTTTTTTGAACAAAAAGCGTTTTTTTGCACCACTGAATTTTTTTCTCTTTGATTTAAATTAGATTTAAATTTAAACAAGAGAATGACTCCTTCCCAAAACATAGAAGGAGAAAGCCAGAAGATGGAGGTCACATCAGCAAGATCAGCGAGTAATAGCGAACTGCATCATTTTTCTCCACAAATTATAAGAATGAATTAAAATCAATCATCATTTTTCTTACAAAAAGTTGTGGGTAATCGGGCTAGCATGCTATATATTTTTATGTCGTTTTCAAATATCTGCATCATATAAGTAAGGATATTATGTCTTATGTTGGAGTATATGAGATTTCATTACAATATTGCCAGATAGATGGCATATTATTCATGTGAAATTGATTCACAACTTTCTCACATGTATTTGCATGTAAGTGAATGTAATGAACCTGATTGGAATGTGAACTTGGCTATTACTTGATGCTGCTATCCATTACAACATCACATACCCACTATATATATATATATATATATATATATATATATATATATATATATATATATACAGGGTGTGCAGGCAAAACTTGTATAATTTTGGTATTGAAATAAAAAGACTTATAGTTGATTAATTAGTTTATTTAAAGAAATATGAATGGTTCCAACATTCAAATACAAAATGAAAGAAACATTTTATTCAATATGTCCTCCTTGTTTCTCAATTACTGCTTCCATACATACCCCCTGGAACTTCTACAACTCTTCTTCAAAAAGCCAGAGGACATCTTGTCCCACTCTTCTCCAATTGTAATTGTATCCATAAGAGAGTTAATGTTTGTATGAGCAGTTTTATGAGTAGCATGTAGTGAAACACTCTAAACAGCATAATCTAGAAGGTTGATATCTGGACTGGAAGAGGGCCAGACGTGTGATGGCCAAAATTGGATTTTCAGAAATTCTGTACTTTTTTGGTTGTATGGGAAAGATCACCATCCTGAGTCCATACATAGTTTCCATCTGGGTAGTTGGCTTCGAGCCACAGTAATACATTGTATCTCAGAGTCTTGTAATAGGCATCAGCATTAACTTTTTCACCAGGTTTGTAAAATTTCATAGGTATTTTTTTTCATCAGAGCCCAAAATCTCAAAGACTATAACTTGAGCAGAATGCTTCATTCAGAAAGTGCTCTTGATATGGGCTTTTGAGTGCACAATGTATCTGTCGTTCATGCGATTCAGAACAGCATCAACAGTAAAAATCTTTTTGTCTGACAAAATTTCCACAATGAACTTGTTTCTTTTAAGATAAGTAGGGAAAGGGCAAGTGATATAGCAGGAAGCTTCAGACTAGGAACCTGCAACGAATGCAGAGAAAAATGGATCCAATAGTGCCCAGCCAATAACCAAGTAATAGCCAACACATGTTTCCAAGATCATCTGAGATGACTATGGACATAGAGGAGCCCAGGAGGAGAAACTAAAAACCAAATTGATTACATAACCATAAGCAAAAGATTCAGGAATGCAATGATTCACTACAAAACCTACTCAAGTACCAACTGCAAAAGCGATCATTGCCCTCTTATATGTAAACTAAGAGTGAACCTGCGGAAATTGAAGAAGCCTAATGCAGCACCCAAACTGCAATACAACAAACTCCTGAATGATCCTAACCTAAAAGAAAAATATACGGACAATGTAAAGAGAAGATATGAGGCAACAATTGAAAATCAAAATGGGATGCTTTAGTGGCATCAGCAAACAGTATCATCCCAAAGTAGACAGAATGAAGAAGGAAAAATGATTGAAAAATGATGGGAAAAACCCTGTCAAGATATTGGGATGGAGTACAGAAAATTACACAAGGAAATAAAGACCAAATGCAGGCAAGCTAAAGAAGAATGGCTAAACAAAAAATGTGCAGAAATAGAAAGATTGAGTACTACAATCAAAAGAGACAGACACAAACAATTAGGACAGCTAATGGGACAGGAGACATGCTTGTCAACAGGCTGCCTAAAATCAAAGGACAGAACACTCAGAGAAAGAAAAAAATTCTTCAATGCTGGAGTGAGTATATTGGAGAACTCTTCCATGATGAAAGGGAACAACAAGCAATACACAGAACTATTGACGGATCTGGAATTCTGAAAACCGAAGTAAAAGCCGCACTGGCCAAATTGAACAGAAACAAGGCAGCTGGACCAGACAGAATGGTAGCAGAAATGCTGACAGCCTTAGATGACTTTGGCACAGACAAGATCACCAAAATAACAAATGAAATCTTCAATAGCGAGGATATACCAGAAGACCTCAGCAGATCTATCTTCATAGCTATGCCTAAGAAACCAAGTACAAATGAATGCAAACTTCATTGAACAATAAGCCTGATCAGCCACATGACAAAACTCATCATTCATATTTTGTTGAATAGAGCATGCAGCAGAATCAGGCCAGAGATAGAACAAGAACAGTGTGTGTTCGTTAAAGACACCAGAAAATGGAACGCGATATTCATGCTCAGAATGTTATCAGAAAGAGCAATACAGATGCAGAAGGACGTGTACCTATGTTTCATAGACTACACAAATTCCTTCGACAAAGTACGCTACAAGGATCTGCTGGAACTGCTCAGCAACCTTGATTTATTCAGGAAAGATATCAGAACAATCAAGAACCTATACTGGCAGCAAACAGCATGCGTACGCATAGGGAATGAGTTCAGTGAATATACAAAAATAGAAAGGGGCGTAAGGCAAGGATGCATCTTCGCACATGACCTGTTCAACCTATACAGCGAGGCAATTCTGAGAGAATTGTAAACCCTACCAGGATTTAGCACTGGTGGCCTCAATCTTAACAAAATAAGATACGCAGATGACACAGTTGCTGATAGAAGGCACGGAAAAGAAATTACAAAATCTCCTACAGAAGGTAGAGACGAAGACAGGACTAAGCATAAACTACAAGAAAACAGAGTGCATGGTTGGGGATGAGCCCCCAAAAATGTGATTTGAAGGTTGGCAACACTAGGATCAAGCAGATGCTGAAGTTTAAATATCTGGGAAGCATCCTGACAGAGGATGGTAAGCGTGGCACTGAGATCCATAGACATATTGGGATGGCCAAGGACACATTCCAAAAGCTGAGCAGAATATTGTGAGACAGGAGGATTTCTTTGGTAACAAAGAAAAGAATACTGATCTGTTATGTGACATCTATTCTTCTTTACAGCAATGAATGTTGGATGATTTCCTCAAAGATGAAGAAGAGACACGAGGCAGTGGAGATGTGGTTCTACATAAGGATGCTAAGGATATGGACTGAGCATGTGAGCAACAATGAGGTTTTAGAGAGGTTACAAACATGGAGAAGTCTTATACTTAACTTCAGAAAGAGGCAGCTGAAGTTTCTGGCACACACAATGAGGAAGGAGAGCCTGGAGAATCTGATACTCATGTGTCAAATAGCAGGAAAGAGAGACAAGAGAAAGCAGTGCATGATATACCTGATGAGCTTGAGCAGGTGGATGACTGAACATGGTCTGGGGGAGGAAGTAGAGGGAAGGAGATTGCTGAGAGCTGCAAGGGATAGAGGAAGATGAAGAGCCATGATTGCCTATGTCCTAAAAGGACATGGTGCATAAAAAGAAAGAATAAATTTTTTGCATCTTTCCAATCTTCTGGCTTTTATGTCTTGGTGTTCTTGTGTAAGATTTTAGTTTTAAGTCAACTTTTACTGCTGTTCTGATAGTCTTAGCATCCACCTTAATTTCACTTGCTAATTGATCTCATGGATTTTGTTGTGTCTTTTAAGATTTTGGATTTGAGAGTGTTAATGAAATCATTGTTGCACTTTTTGTTGATTTTGCCAATTCCAGGTTTTCTCTGAATAATTTCCCTCATAATGCTTCTCTTCTTCACATTAAAACCTGTCTATAGTGATACTCCAACTATGCTTGAAATCTAGGATGAACATGTACGTTTGTCATATCAAACACACTTTTATATTTGTTTTTCTCAGCACTCATCTTTTACACAATTATCAGAAAAAAATGTGAGTAATTATTATAGAAGGTTATGATAATAAATGCATCAGGTTTCATAAAATTAGTTGAACTGCTTCACAAGAAAAACAAGTAAAACTTTTAGTACAAATTTTGCCTCCTTACCATATATATATATATATATATATAACAGTAAATTATAGTTTGCACAAGATTTACTTGCACACATTTATGATTACTTGTTTAAAAGATAGTGTACCATTATTCTTTTTTATTCTTTCTAGAATTACCACTTTGTTTTTTTTTCTGTATTTTAAAAAAAGATCTTAACATTCCTTCACTCAAAAATTCTAAATTTTTAACCATTTAAATGATTTTCTGATCCCCACCTTTTATTAAACTCCCCACCAATTAAGATTTTTCCTTCATATTAGGCATCTAATATATGTGTTCAAAATGATTGAAATATGATTGAAAGTACTTTGAAAATTAGGCACAGTTTTGGTAAGTTACTTTACAGGTTTCCACCAGACATCAAAAAACTTGACATCAGGAGACACTAAGCAAAAAGCTTAAGAAAGATTCTTTGTTCATTCTATTTAATAAAACATGTTTAAAGAAAGGACTCATCCCTAAATATATATATATATTAAACACACATGGAAACCTACCAAACACCATCTGCAATATTGTTGTGGAAAATAGGACCATCATAGGACCTTCACATATAAAAAAATGGCTAAAAATCATGGAAGCATTAATATTAAAACAGAAAGAAACCTACACTCAATAATATCTACTATGAACATGGCCAGAACATGCTGAGTGTTTATAAAAAATAAAATATAAAAAACAAAACAAAAAAAATCGAACCAGCCATACAATACATTATACATGAAGTACAAGGCAAATAATCATGCTATGCTAATTTGTAATTAAAAAAGATTGTTTCCAAAGTTTTATTCTGCCTTGTTATACAATAATAATTAGTCTTTTCTAAATGCAAGCAGTTAGATTAATTAAAAAATGAACTGAAGGTTAAAGAATGCTGTTCACTATTTAAAACTAATTAATTTCATTGACACACTTCTACTTCTGACAGCTTAAATGATTTCATTATGTAGAATGATATTGTATCTACAATATCAACTTAATATAAAAATATTGGTATTTACATTTGTCAGCTGTTAAAATAATTTAAGATTAGGCTTTAACATTATCAGTAAACAAAATGCAAATGTTCTGAAAGAAACATGGATAAGAGTTAATGTTCATGAGGATTTTAGATAAGCATTTTAAAATCCAGAAATTTATTTCTCAAGCAACTTATATTTTTCTGTACCTGATAAACAATTAAATGGCAAATGTTATTAGAATTTATTGCTCTCCTATATAATTCAACCTTGTTGCTTTAAAATATATTTACAATAAGTATTGTCATTATATTCTGAAGATGATGTGAATAAATTATAAAATATTAAGAAATTCTACTCAATTTTTCTGTTTGTTATTCAAATACTGAATGTCTACATATCTACTTTTCAGAGTTATTTTTCATCATATCTGTTAGGTGTGAGCAAATGTTCCTAGCTTCCTCTTTTTTTGAAAATTAGAGGCTGAATATAAATTAGAAAATATTTTATTGAAAATCTAAACGTTTCCATACATCTAATACATGAATGTGTTTCATATTGCTCTACTGGTCCTATTAAAAGTATGAACTCAAAACTTCTTAAAAATTACCATCTTGATAGGATTTTACAAATTGCAGAGCATAAATGAGAAAAATGAAAACAATTATTTGAAAAGTCAACATCATTGTTAACATAATACATTAGTTTTTTTAACAGTTTTATTCCCAAGTGAGGATTGAAGTAACACTTATAATGGAAACAAGAACTGCAATAGTTCCTTGTGATTTGTAAACTGGATAGCAGAAAATGAATTCAGAATATAATTATGTGCACTGTTGGCTGTATAATAGAAAGTTTTATAAAAAAAGGCATGAATCCATCTGAGCCACTGCTATTGACTGATTAGTCAGTTTTAGATATTTATTTTGTTTATTTTATAACATATCAACCTCAATGGGTTATTTAATGCCAACAAGCTTTATAGGATAGGTTCGTATGAACAGAATATGTATTCTTTTGTAAGAAATCCATTTATCAATCATGTTTCATGTATAGTTTGTAGATCATAAAATATATTGTTGGTAATTTTACTATAAAAATGTATTTTTAGATTTTTTTAGGGTTGCACTGAATATCATTTTGCTATAAAAAGACATTGTTGCTCATTATAAAAAAATGTACTGTTTTTTGTTGAAGACAATTGGAGAGACTACTATCTATATTAAACTATTGAACTATAAGATCATTTAAGTCATGTGATGCTAAATACTAGTACTCCTTTATAAATTTCCACTTGACATCAAATGATTTATTTGACATCAGGAGAAACTTACTATTAGCTTTAATGAAATTTAGTAAAAATAAACCACCCTTTTTGAAGCAAACAAAAATAAACATGCTATTAACTTATTCTATTGTAAACAGATATATCCTAATTATAAACACAATGAAAAAGCAATTAAAAACATAATTCACTGGTATATATCATTCAGCTATTTAAAATTCAGAGGGGAATTAACAGGAGATAACTGACATCCATTGGACATGGAACATGGAACAAGAACAGTCTACCCCAGTGAGTGAAATAAAGGGTTCAGTTTCACATTTCAACCACCTGAAGAAGGCTGAAGCATACAACGGCCGAAACATAATAAATATGGCAACAGAGATGAGGACAATAGTCTGAATAATGTAAATAGTGTAACATTTAGAATCCCTCAAATTGTTATATGCTCAGATATGCAGAATGTATATTCCATGCATTAGATGTGTCTTTACTCTGGGCATTTAATGCTTCAAGTAAGGAAAACTCTTTGGAAAATGGGTTATATTCCTGTAACCATTGGTTGTTATATTACTGGCTTCATACTTGTTAATGACACCCAAAACACAAAGACCTGAAGAAAGAACATCATGCTGAGAATTCAAACAAGATGTGTTCATTGTATAATTGAATTGAGATGATTAGCATTTTAAAAGCCAATGAAAATGTCAGTATCTGTGTGAATGTTGCTTTCATGTTAATATGGTATGACAAATGCTTAGAGGATTCAGAAGATTACTGGATATCAGATAGAACTATGCATCTTGCAGACACATCAATGAGGATGTATAATAAGGAAATGATGTGAAAACCTTTCCGAAACACTATCAAAGAAGTTGTCAGAGCTTTGAGTCAACATAAGGGCATGAAGAGAACCAACAATGTTGAAAGATAAGATATTTACAAGGAAAGGTGGGGAGGAAAATGGAGAGAAATATTGTAGGAAAAATTTGAAGAATAAGAAAGAGTCGTCATTTGATTTGGATTCTTCCAAAGAAATGAAGATTTTTCAAGAATCCAAACCCACAGAACCAAACATAATGTCTGGAATCTCTATTACCCTTGCAGGAATTTGTGTTAATGAAGCTTTAGCAGAAAGTAGCAATTCATTGACAAGTGAGAAACTTGGACGTTGGGCCTGTTTTCAATCAGATCATGGCTTCATGCATCAATGCATGATAATCTGTGAAAAAAAAAAGAATAAAAAAAAATGAAAGTCATTAGAAAGTGGCTTTGTAAGGTTTAGGTTTATATTTATTTGTAGTAAAAATTTTGATTGAGAAGAAAATTGTTTTAACTTTTATTAAATAATTTGCTTTATGGTCTGTCTATATTTCTGGTTAGATCCAGTGACAGACCCAAAGAGTGTGAGTTCAATACCCGGTTAAGGCAGTGGAAAACTTTCAGAGGGAAAATTAACAGGAGATAACTGATAACTGACATCCATCAAACATGGCACGTGGAACTAGAACAGTCTACCCCAGGGATCGAAATAAAAGGTTCAGTTCGAAATTCCAATCACCTGAAGAAGGCTGGAGCGTACAACGGCCAAAACGTTGTGACAAATATGGCGACAAAGATGAGGACAATAGTCCGCATAATGTCTATACTGAATTTGCTTTATGTTTATATACAATTCCTTCATTCAAATAAAGAAAATTCTAGGATAATCCTACCCCCTCCACTGATTTTTCTAGCTCACTCACTGCTCATTAGATTTAAAAAAAAAATCCAACCCTACTCCTTTATTTCACCCCACCTTTTATTCAAGATGTAAGAGTAGGAAGTGCAGGTCACTTAACATAACATACACACACATATATATTTGTGTATTTATGAAGCAAATTCTTTGAGGCATGTCTGACTGAATAAATTACAAATATCATGTCTGTTTATTATCATAATCCTTTCATATTCATGAATATTTTTCCATATATTACAATTAAATGAGGCAAGAAATGCACTGAAACAGTGAAAATCACTTCTATTTCCCAAGTACTTTCCATCTCTTTCTGAGATCATCATCAAGGGTTGCAAATGGTAAGACAAAAATCATGTGTAACTATCCATTACTGAATTTTTTCTTTTGTGCTTAAATTTTAATGGAGAAAGTGTTTGGCTTAGTGCATTCACAGAGAGGAGATTGTTGAAAAATACTTGTGTAAAATAAAAGCATTTTTATTATTGAACTACAGATTTATTGGTATATGTATAGATATATTTGCTGACTTATCAATATCCCCTTAAATAACGATACGTCCAAGGTGTCCTAAGCAACTCACTCGAAGCCATTTTAATCATTGAGCTGAGAAAGTGATTCAATACAGCTGACAGTTTAGATATTTCTGAATGGGTTTGCGACCATACATGACATCCGTATAAAAGTCTCAATCTGACAAGACTTTAAGAACATGACTCAAGTTTTCAGGTTAATATTTTGTAGCAAGTTGTAGTGTCAATTTCTCCATCTCCTTCACTAAATTTATCATAACTGAGCAATACACCAAACTATTTGAAGTGTTTAGTATTTACTAAGTCTGCATCTTGATTTTTATGAAGGATCCAGTGTAGGTGCCATAACTGCTTTCATTCCAATTCCAGATCATAGTTTTTGGCTCAAAGTCACCTTTCAGTACTTACACGGGTGATGCTAGTGAATCAAATGTCTGGTATTACTGAGACTTGTACATCCTATTTAAAAAAATCTTTTGTGGTGAAAAGATCAATTAAAAACTACTCTTTAGAAAATTGGTAATGGAAATCAGAGACAGGATCACCTGGTGACAAATGAATCATCAACCTTCAAAATGCTTACATAAATCACTAAATGCAGACTGTGGAGGAAAATTGTTAATAATAGATCTCCTGAATCCATCCCTTCAACTGTATTGTTTGAGATTTAAATCCAAGTTATACATGAGGATCAGAATAGAGAGTCATTTAAGAGAAGGCATGACAGAAGAAAAAAATGATTCTTGTAAATATGAAATAATGATGACAAGAGCAAATTTTTGGTTATGGAGATGATACAGTGAAAGTAGATGATATTTGAATCAGAACACAATATTTTGATTTTTCTGCCAACATTTGCTAAGAAATGATCTTTTTATCTTCCCAATAACCTCTACAATCGTCCTCTAGTGTAAACATGTAATGCACTGCCAAGTCTACCAATCTCTATTTTCTTGACCTATCCTACTAGTTGTGAATTTCTTGCAGATTCTTGTCATAAATCTGTCATATGTGTCGCTTCAGCTGAATTCAACATACTCAATTTGTGATTTTCTTTCATATATGTATGTGTGTGTGTGTGTATAGTACTTGATTTGACCTTTTCGAGTTAGTTTTCTTTAACCAATCTTTATTGGTCAGATTATTTTTTGTTGCACTTTTTTTCTGATGGTGGTTTAGGGAGTAAATTTATTTAAGTTTATCTATAAAAATATAATATTATTAATATTTATTAATCATTGATTCACTGATTAGCTAATGTGTTACAAGTTACTTTGAGTAATGTGTCATGGCAGATTACTCAGAATAACATTTCAAATTTATCTTGGAACAATATCATAATACAATTGGGAGGAGAATGAATTAAACTTTGAAATGAAATGAATTAGCCAATGACAACTGATTTCTGAGGACACCCATCTGCCAGGACAGCTATCCAAACTTTACGACAGATGCCTGCTCAATCCACAGAGCACACTTGTGGTTTCATACTGCAATTGAGTGGACCTTAATTACAATTTTGGCGAGAGAGAGCACATAATCTGGCATGGTTAATTTTTTGGACAAAGGCAGTACAACATCAACAGCTTCCCAAAAGTTCCATCTCCTCATTTTCACTCACAAGGCTTGGGTCAATCTGTTGTATGGTTTTCAAGTATTTTCCAAAGATGCCACACACTGGAATCGTCTACCCTGTTTGATAACATTAAGAAGTAAAATCAGCCATAGTGTTGTTAAAACCTGACTCTCATGGTCAGAAAACCAATGTTCTATCCAAATTGCTACATGGCCATGATAATTAAAACTGATCATTGGTATATAACATCATTCCTGTATATATCCTGCGACAATTGTGAGGTGCAAATGATTTATTAGTCTTTTTCTTCTATCTGCCATGTCCCTTCAAGTTGTTGGCGATCATGGCTTTCCATAATTTTCTTTCCTTTGTTCTTCTTAATATATTTTGTTGTTTCATTATCTCTCCTAAACTTTACACTACCATCCATTTACTCAAACTCACTAGGTAGTTTATGTGTTCTTTTCCTCTGTCTTCCTCTTGCTTTCAATCTCCTGTGAGTATCAAATTTCCAAGCTTTCTTTCCTCATTATGTCCCCTGGAAATTTCAACTGTCTCATTCTGATGTTAAGTATTAGTGTCCTTTTTGATTCCATTTTCTCTAAATCTTGCTAATGTGTTCAGTTCATGCTATTCTCAGCATCCTTTTGTTACTTCCAGTCTCTTTTTCATCTATGAGGAGATTGTCCCACATTCACTGCCATATAGTTCAGAACTCTTTCCTTTGTTTTTATGAATTTTTTGTTTCCTTATACTTTGCTTAGCTTTTGGAAAGCATGTTTCACTATCCCAATATGTCTTCGGATTTCAGTGTCATATTCACCCTTGGTTAAAACACTTCCCAGATATTTAAATTATTGTACTTGTTTGATTTTGGTATCTACAATTTATAATTTGCATGTTGGGCTCATATTTTTGCTAACAACTATGCATTCCATTTCCTTGCAATTGATATTTAGTCCTTTCTTCTAGCTCTCTTTCACTACCTTCTGCAGTTCTTGTAATTTCATTTCTCTCTGCAGATACAATATTGTTAAGATTGTAGCCTATACAATCACCAAAGTTAAGCTATGTTGAATTTGGTTAGTGCCTAGAGTGTCAACTACTTGGGAATACCAAGTGCTGTAAGCTAGGATGTGCAGACTGTGTAATGAACAAGGGCTCAGAATTGAAAATCAGAGAGTTGAGTTTGAATTTTAGTTGTGTTTGCTATATTTACTTACACACAAATACCCTTGTGAAAGGTATGAATTTACGTATTCTCCTCTGCATCTATGGATTAATTAATATGACTTGTACAAGTAAATTATGATTACCCCCACCCACAAAAAATATTTTCCAGCTTTAAATAATCTGCAAAAGTTTGATAAGTGATAAAAACAAATCAATAAAAAAAATAAAAAAATAAAAGTAGGACTTGTAATTCTCTGTGAATGACCTCACTGTATAGGTTGAATGATTCCAATGAGAAGTTACATCCTTGTCTTACATCTCTTTATATTTTTGTATATTTACTGAACTCATTTTCTATATGTATGCAGGTGATTTGCTGCCAGTATAGGTCCTGGATCTAATATCCTTCCCACATATATCAAGGTTACCGAGATGCTCCAACAGTTCTTTGTGATATACTTTATCAAACACTTATAATCTATAAAAGACAGGTACACATCCATCTGCATTGAATTTTCTGATATAATTCTGAGCATGAATATTGCATTCTTTGTTCCAGTGTCTTTACTAAATTTGCACTGTTCTTTCTAATCTGATTCTGCTGCATACTCAGAAAACAGATAAGTTTTGTTATATGGCTTATTTGGCTGATTGTCTGATGGAGTTGGTATTCATTTGCACCTGGCTTCTTAGGCGATCATATCAAAATAAATCAACTTAGGTCCTCTGGTATATCACCACTGCTGTAGATTTAATTTGTTATGTCTATAATCTTGTGAATGCTGAGATCATCTAAGGCTGTCAGCATCTTTATGACAATTCCATCACGTCCTGCTGCTTTGTTTCTGTCCAATTTGGCCAGTGATGATTCTACTACTGATTTTATTATTTCTGCTCTTTTGATATTTTTCTGTATTACTCGTTGTTCCCTGTTATATTCTGTGCTAAGGGAATAAATATTTAACACCAGGTGGATAATAGAAAAAAGGTTTATTGTACAAAACCAGTACAATATGTAATACGGTACAGTTATACACACAAGTCAATCTAGTAGTGATTGCCACTAATTGGAAGGTCGAACGTGCTTGCATCTTCTCGCTCTCACTCTTTCTCCAGTTTCTCGTAGACTGTTGACTTTATAGGTACTTACTCCCTATAGTGTAATCACTCATGAGGGTGACTGGTTATTCCATTACATCATTCTCTTTTGGCACAGACGAGTTCTCCAATGTATTTATTTCATCTTTTTAGTATTTTTGTTTTCTCTAATATTAGTCTTCTGTGCTTAGATTTTATGCATCCTGTGGATGAACATGTCTTTTTTTCCTGTTAATTCTTTTATTTTTTTTATGCATATCTGCTTTATCTGTGATACTCATTCTTTCTATATCCGCATATTTTTCATTGAGCCATTCCTCTTTAGTCTACATTCTGTGCCAATCCTTGGCATTGTTTTTTGTTTCCTTTTCACCATGACAAGAATTTCATCTGTTTATCTATTCTTTTTCCTTGTCCATTTTTCTTTGAGATGTTTTTGATTGTTGATGTTACTAAAGCTTCTCTTAATGTATCCCACTTCAAGATTCCATTCTCATTTTATCCATTATATCTACTTTTAACACTGTCATTTGTGCCATACAGGAGTCTGTCATATTGCAATTTGGGTGCTGCCTTGTCCTACTTCAATTCCCAAGTTTCTAAGTTTACATATCACTGTAAGATGTACCATATCTGAACTAATGAAAGCTTTCCTGAAGGTACTACTTCTGTTTCCTGAGTAGTTGTATGAATATGTACTCTTGGGTCTGTAATAATTGTATCCATCCCACCACTTATTTATAAAAAAAAAAAAATGAATGCTGCCACTTTTATTATGACACCAATAATTTTTTTTTCATGGAAAATTTCAACTCCCTCCCTACTCATTTATTTTCATGGAAATGTCCTAGAAAAAAATTCACTTGAGAGAAAAAAAAACAACAACAAAAAAGAAAGCAGAGAGTATCCTTCCATAGATCAAAGTGTCACGGCCCTCAGTCAAGGATCAATGTAGTATCTGTGCATTCAGCCTTAGTATTTTAAAGTTAATTTTACCATGCTAAGCAGAAAAATGTTGGCAGAATGAATATGTCACTTACTTTCTGGCCAGAAGTTCAAATCAGGATAGAATTCCATTGATAATTTTGTAGATTTATTTAATTTAGCATGATAAAAGGTAAGAGCAAAGAAACAAAGAAATAAAACAGAAAACCTCATGCAGTTCATTATTATATATAATTCCTTTGAACAGGATTTTCCTACAGTATCTGTCTATATTTCTGAGATGAGATATTATGTACACTATTTACATTATTCGGACTATTGTCCTCATCTTTGTCGTCATATTTATTACAAAGTTTCGGCCGTTGTACACTATGGGTTTCTTCAGGTGGTTGGAATGTTGAACTGAACCCTTTATTTTGCTCACTGGGGTAGACTGTTCTAGTTCCATGTGTCATAATTTATGGATGTCAGTTATTGGTTATCTCCTGTTAATTCCCCTCTGCAAGTTCTCCACTGCCTTAACTGGGTATTGAACTCACACTCTTTGGGTCCTGTCACTGAATCTAACTAACACCTTTATCCTCAAGGACACATGTCACAGTGGATAACGACCTTAGTTAGATCCAGTGACAGGACTCAAAGAGTGTGAGTTCAATACCTGGTTAAAGCAGTGGAGAACTTGGAGAGGGGAATTAACAGGAGATAACTCATAACTGACATCCATTAGACATGTCACATGAAACTAGAACAGTCTACCCCAGTGAGTGAAATAAAGAGTTCATTTCAACATTCTAACGACCTGAAGAGGGCCAGAGTGTACAACAGCTGAAACGTTGTAATAAACATGGCGACAAAGATGAGGACAATAGTCCAAATAATGTAAATAGTGTAGAATTTTCCTAGTGTGTAATAATGTAAATTCTAAAAATATTCTTCATTTTGCTGAATTCTAACTCTATTTAAATATATTCTAGTTTGCATTGTTTACCGTCTATAAGTGACTAATTCATTCCTCTGTAAGTTCTATGTCTCATATGAATACAGGTAAGCTTGACTTTCCAGAGCCTCATTTACTGTGAATTGCCATGATTCTTCTTGGAAAGATAATTTTATTTTCAATTAACTATCCATAGTTATAGTAAAGATTACTCCATACAGAGTTATCTTTCTCCTGGACTGATTGACAATCAAGGCTAGAGAAGTCAGGTTTAACCAATAGCTAGGAAGGAAAGACGGATTCATATCTTTCCCAAGAGTATGTGTCAAGTAAGAACCAACTCTCAACTAGAATTTGAAATTATTTTGCTGATTCCATTTTCTAAACAGTGAACTGCAGGATTTCAATATTATTCTTAGTTTCTGTTTTTCACCCGTTCTATTCCTTCATGAACTTTTAGAATTTTGTAGTTGAGTATTACAATTATGTGGATTACTGTCATATTCAATGTTCTCCAATGAAGGGAACAAAAAAGATGTCCCTTTGTCTTTGGATAAGAATTTCTGAAGACTGACAACAATAAAGGATAATGTGTCTGGAAATATAGGTTTCATGGTTGTACATAAGATAACGATAATTTTAATAATGTTTATGTAATTAAACTTGCACACTCAAATATATCATGGAATTGATAGCAATTAAAGTTAGCAGATGAATCATATGACATTTGCTAATGTCTCTGCTCCCCATGACTTTTCGATCATAACATACTGGAAGAATTTATTATTTCAGTTATATGTGTAAGTACAAACAGCCAATATCTGACAAGAGATAGCCAATTGGTTGGAACTTCAGCATAGAAAATCAAGAAGTCATTTCCAGGTTTAATATAACCAAAACTTAGTTTTGTTGCTCATCTGTCTTGGGAAATAAGCACTTTACTTGTATTTGCAGTGATGTTATTTGAGTTAGAAGATTTGTAGATAAAGTATATAAACAATTTTCTTTTAAAAGTTATTGCATAGCATACACTGAAACATTCAAGATGTCTGTTATTAAGCATATTACTTTAGGTTTGAAGCCTAAGAAAATGTAAATATTGATTCCAATTTGATCATTGAAGTCAAATCATTATTTTGAAGAAATATGTGGCATTTCAATTATCATTTTTTTTCATTATTTTTATGCTACCTTATTGTAGATTTTCAATAAGGCATTTTCACTATTATTATTAGGCTGCACCAGAGGTAGTTTTGACCAACACTGTCACCAGCTACAAAACCAAAACATCAACCTGGAAACTTGAGTCATATTCTTAAATAGCCTTGTCAGATCAAGACTTTCATATGGATGCTATGAAATAGAACTAAATCTGTACAGAAATATATAAACTTTCAGCTGTACACAACTGCTTTCTAAGATCAATAGTTAAAAAAGGCTTTGAGTTAGTAAAGCCTGAGGGTCTTAGCAAAGATCATCCTGCTTTGAACTTTGCGGACTGGTGTTACAGAATCACAAATAAAGAATTGTACCAAATAACAGAAACTACATCACTTGGTGACTACCAAAAACAGCAACAACTAAAATGAATAGCAAATGTAACTAGAAAATAATGACATTAGATATTAACATTCCACACTACTTCAAATAAAAAGTTAGGAAGGAAACCTCTATCAATACTGGAAAGAGCAACAAAAGCTACTGAACTTTTCAATATTATTATTTTGCTATTCATTTTATGCAATCTTGTTGTGGCTTTTTAGATGAAGAATTTACACTATTGTTATTTTATTATTAATTTTATACCCCCTTATTGTGGCTTTTAAACAAGGAATTTTCACAGTTACTGTTTATACTAGGAAAGAGAGAGTATTTACAGTTGCTCCCAATATAGGCATTAACATATCAGTGATATACTAAGAAGTTTACACATTGGAAAAAAAGACCAGAATAGCTGAAAGAAAGGAATGACAAACATGTACTATTCTCAAAGAGATTTTTATACTGTTATATGTCATACAATACATTATATACAAATACATTTTATACCTGTCACTATTTGCCCCAGACAGAGAAATTATAATATGTGAATACAACACACCACAATGTGAAAGGGTAAAAAGCAAGAGGGTTTTATTGTCAAGCCAGTGGTGTTCACTATATTCTTGGTGGACCATACATTTTTCATTTTGTTCTCTTAATTGCCATGGTCAAACATGTCTTGCACCTTAATGGTTTACATACCAACTCCTTGAACTGAGGTTACTCACCAGTTGATACATGTCTCTTGTAACTTCCTTCTACCAAAATTATCCAATGCATTCCTACACTATTAGTTTTATGCCATTTTATTATAGTGTTTTAGATTAAGCATATTCACTATTATTATTTTAGTAGTAGTAGTTTCATGCCATCCTATTGTGGCTTTTACATGGGAAATTTTTGCTATTATTATTTTATTAGTTTTATGTGGTTTTTTAAATGAAATATTTTCACTATTATTTTGATTATTTGTAGTAGTTTTATACTATCTTATTGCAGCTTTTAAGATGCATTTCTACTATTATTGTTTATTAGTTTAAAGTCACCTTATTGTGGCTTTGAGATGAGGCATTTTCATGATTACTATTAGCTTAATGCCATCTTAAGGTGGCTTTTTATATATGAAGCATTTTCATTATTACTATTAGTTTAATGCTATCTTAATGTGGCTTTTTGTATATAAAGCATTTTCATGATTACTATTAATTTAATGCCAAGTTAGTGTGGCCTTTTATATAGGAGGCATTTTAACTATGACTATTAATTTAATGACATCTTAAGGTGACTTTTTATATATAAATTTTCACTATTACTATTATTTCATGTCATTGTGTTTTTTAGATTAAGTATTTTATCTTATTAGTAGTTTTATTTACTTTTTACTGGATAACTAAGAAACAAGAATAAGCTAGCATAAAACTACTATTAAGCTATTTTGCCTAAGGTATTTTACAAGGATATAATTGTATTTACTGTGCAGTTTATATAAAGATTATGCATCTTCAATCTCCTGGCATGTGGAGGTGTAATGACTCCACTACATACACAAATATACATGTCAAGAAGTTCAGCTTTTAAATCTCAGCCTTGTGGTAGCAGTCACAGCAGCAGCAAAGTTTTGTTGATGTCCTTACACAACATATGGATCAATAGATAAAGACAGATAGATGTACATGGAGACAGCAATAAGAATAAACATGCTGTGTGACTGAGTGAAATTTGAAAAGCCAATCAAGTGAAAGGAGCCAGCCCAACTTGATTTATTGCTCGTTCTAATTCATTTCAGGCAAATGTTTTTCTCTTGGCCAATAATCAATCTGTACATTGACAGAAGCTTGGCCCTCGGATATATGCAAAGTACTTATCATGAAAACCCTCACCTCCTCTCTGTTCAACATCCACTCCATGTCATCCAATACATTTCGATCAGGAACTTCCACTTTTCATCCTTTAAACTAGACTCCAAAATACAATTTAAATTTGCCTCTACACTGTCTTCATTACATTAAAAAATCAGAGAGGTTTTCACATTATTATATTTTATTATGTAATTCAAAGTTTTCATAATAATATTAGTATTAACCAACCAATGTTTATGATATTTTCAGGATATACTTATATCTATATTGCAGACATACCATTATAAATTTCAGTGAATAATTTTTGTTTTTATTAGAAATATTTACGATAACATATTTGAGGCCATGAGATTTTATTATGCAACATCAGGATTGTACATTATATTGTAAATAAATATATAAAAATAGTATAGTATAAAACAACATATAAATTGAAAACAGTGACAAGATTAGAAGAAAAAATGGCTTAAAGTGAGTCACAAGTTGAGAAGACATCAAAATAAGCAAGAAAAGTGAACTGATCAGTAATAAAATAGTTGAAGCTAGTGTTAAGAATGTAAACAAATAGAAAACAGGCAGAATACTAAGAACATTAGCTAAAGACATGAAAGCAATCAAACTACCACCTTTAAGTAAACACCACAAAAGAAGCTTGTAAATTGGGGGAAGAAGTACATGAAAAATTATTTCTTGCTAGCTGTAAGAATGTTACAAAAACTTAAGAGTAATAAGCAAAAAAGTGGATTATGCAGCAAGAAAATATTTGAAGCTGCTGCTGCTGACAATATAACCATAGAGAAAAATGTTGAATATAAAGAATATTGGTTAAAGATATAGAAGCAACCAAACTAACACATTTAAGTAAATATCACAAAGAGAAACATGTCAGGTGAAGAAGTACATGAAAACTGATTTCTCAAAAGTAATTTTTATTAATGAATGTAGAGTTACATCGGTTTGACATAATGGCTGGAATAGAATTTGGACCTTAAACTGATCAAGTAACATGTCTTAGAAAATAACAGAGGGAGGAATGTAATGTTCTGGGTTACTCTTGTAGGGGTCAAAATTACAGGGTTTTTTCAAAATTGATGATTGTATCATGGCAAATGCAGATAACCAGACATTTTTACTGTAACACAGGTCATAACCAAAAAGTTTCAGCTAAAGATTATTGTTACTTAAGACAATGCTTCTTTAAATTCTGCAAAGTTATCTGTTGCCCACCTTTCTCAAAAAGGTTTCCAACATACCAAATCAATGGAATGTGTTACAGAATGCATAGGCTTGCCCAGAATGGCAAACTACTGATCAGAATTCTATCAGTGGTGGATTGATATAAGTCCAAAAAGTGTGAAGATACTGAGATAGCTGCAAGAATTAGAAGGGTCAAAATGGCTCCCACACTAAGGTTTCTTCGTGGGGCAAGCAATTATATAGGAATTAAATTTTAGCCAACCTGATAAAATGCATTCCCTCAATTATTTTCCTAATGCTACTATAACCACTGTTACTCATAAAATAAAGTAAGATACAAGAGAAAATTGTCTGTCATTGATGCAGCTATGATGCAGTATTGGTGTTAGAATAATTAAAACCAGAGACAACATGAAATGCAACATTATTTACATAATAAATGACTCAGATAACTAGTGAAAATATTACCAAATGCAGTTAGTTAAAGTAAAAATTATTATAAAAACATAATAAAATCTCCCCCATCTGCAAACAAATCTGGTTGGAAGGTAGGTTGTCACAATTTGTAGAACATTAAATTTAGAAGCCACAAGAACATTCCTTCTAACCAAATATTTCAAAAACTTGTAAGTTAGGTTACCAAATTACTTTCTCATCTTGATATTTTTAAAGATCTGTTTAGATTAGTATAAGACTAAATAAGAGGAATGGACATAGGAAGATTGTGTTGTGCCAAACTTCCAACTAAAGGTAAATGATCAGCTTATAAAGTCATCCTTTAAAATCATATTTTCCCTCATATTTCAAAATTATGATACCACATTGATTTCTAATTATACAGTGTGCAGCAGAAATGCTTCCCATATAATGATAAGACATTAGCCAGATGACGACACCATTGCCGCTAATGTCTTACCATTATGTGGGAGGTATTTCTGCTGTGCACACTTTATAATTAGAAATCAATGTGGTATCATAATTTAATTTTTAATTTTCAGCCTGACCATAATAGCCATCATATCCTGAACACTGCTTTGTGTTATCAGAAATTACCATCATTCAGTTCTTTATTCATTCCACTTAGCCTCAGCTCTTCTGCTTGGCTATCAAGGCCCAGTGCTCACATTTCTTATAGAAAATTCCCAAATGCTATCTACAAGGTAAGCATATTTAATCCGTATAAACACCAAGCCAATGACATTTCTTAAGCTGGTAATCTTAAATGGTAAACCTATGTGACTGACTATTTATTTACAATAATTTTCTTTTCTTGCTTTAATATTCCAGCCTAATCTTGATTATCACACCAGTGCCATTTTAGCTGCTTGCCTGGAAAACAGCACACTTCCATATCGTCTTTGGAACAAAAGTGGACACATGAAAGATATTACCCATTCATTCCATGGTTTGGGAAGGAAGGTTAGTAGTAATGTGATGTGAGCAAACTATAAGACAAATCTCAATTCATATTCAATGATTCCTTGTATCTTGCTGACAAAGTTGTTAAGAAAAGAAAATGTTATTCACTTTAAATTTTGACCTAGTCATTTATTGATATAATTACTACATCTGATCAGACTCTTGTCATAATTGAAAATGAATAATCTCTGTAAAATATCTTAATACAGATGAGAAAAAAAAAGGTTGGATAGCAATGAAAATAATACAGGGTGCACTGCAGAAATACCTCCCGCATAATGGTAAGACATTAGCTCGATGAAGACACCATTACCACTAATGTCATACTATTAGGTTGGTGCAAAAATAATGTCGTTTTTTGACGTATTTTTTAACGTCAAAAACGACATTATTACATCATTATTTTTGCATCAACCTAATATTATGTGGGTGGTATTTCTGCTGCTCAATGAACATTTTTGTGACTAGTGAATATATAAAATAATAATGATGCTTATACAAGTAAATTTTAATCCTTAAATCTATTCTATTAAATAAAACAATATATATATATATATATATATATATATATATATATATATATATATAGGGAGAGAGAGAGAGAGAAATTCAGCATTGAACATTACTTTTTCTAATTTAATAATAATTATTGTGCTAATGTAATATTGAGCATTTGATTAGTAGAAATTCTGTTAAATTTTATATTTTTTAAATTATATGATTTTACATATATTGTTAGTTTTAATAGCTAGTATTTTTATTTTATTTTCTCTCTCTCTTTCTCTCTCTCTATATATATATACATATATATATATATATATATATATATATATATATATATATATATATATACATACATATATATGTAAAATGTCAATATATATATATATATATGCAATTTTTTATATATATTATTTATACTTGTTATTGGTACTTATTGAAAAGTGCTCAATATCACTGATAGAGCTAACACATTTAGTTGTATTGATGTGAGTTTGTGACCCTGGATTTCACACTATTTGCAATCATCAGACAAACATATATATATATATGTGTGTGTGTGTGTGACATGAAATCTATTCTTCCATAGTTATACTGAGATATTCCATTATTATGATAACAGGATGCATTACTTCATGTCAGTAAGTAAATATGCCTCATGTTATTATAGAAAAAGAATATCTTATTTTCAAGTAATGAGAACAAGTTACTAATACAAGGGTCATTCAAAAGTTCTAAGCGTCATCAAGATAGAAGAGCCATAGCTGAACATTTTTGTTGTGGCAACACACTACCACTTCTTATAAAACTAGAAAAACTAATTCCGATTTCTGTCTTAATTTCTGTGTAGGCAAGGCCTATACAAATGTGAGGGGTGAGCGAGAAACCTAAGAATGGATAAATAAGAGGCCCAAGCAGCCATAAAGCATCTGCAAAAGAAAAGTATGACACTCAAGGAAATCCATGAGGACACTTGCTGAGGACTCTCCTTTTTATGAAACAGTGAAAAAGTGGGCTACAAAATTCAAGCAGAGCAGGGATAGCACAGAAGGTGATACTTGGTCAGTTGTCCAAAAACCTCAACAACTGATGAACAATTTGCTGCCATTCTCCATGTGATTTTAGATGATAGACATCTAACTGTTCAGCTAAATAGTATGGATCAAACCTGAGCTAATGCATATGCATTTAGCTATTTTAACTGAGATCTTGGGGATGAACAAGTTGTTGGCAAGATGAGTCCCAAGAATGCTGGCACCAGAGCAGAAGCTGAAAAAGGTTGACATTTCTAGGACACATCTGCCTCGCTTCCATGCTGACAATGAAAATTTCCACCGCAGATTAGTAACACAAGATGAAACCTGGGTTCACTACTTTGAACCTGAATCAAATATTCAAAGCAAGCAGTGGAAACGCTCTGGTTCTCCACCCCTGAAGAAGTAGACAGCATCTGTTGGCAAGGTGAGGTCTTCTGTCTTTTGGTATCTTGAAGTGCAATCATGATAGACTACCTGGAAAAGGAAAAATACTGCTCCAAGATAACACGCCTATTCACACTGCTCAGTAGCTAAATCAGACAACTGTGGCTTTGAATTGCTACTCCATCGTTTTTACTCACCAGATTTGGCTCCATCTGATTTGTTCTTGTTTCCTAAACTCAAATCCTACCTATGTGGTTGCCAATTTGGAAACAATAATGTGATCATATTAGCTGTGGAGTACTTTTTGGAGGACCAGGATGCTACCCTTCCTGATGGGATTGAAATGCTTAAACATTGTTGGACCAAGTGTATTGACGTCAAGGTGGACTATACTGAAAAATAGAGAAAAACTGTCTTGTTCTTCTGATTTCTTCTGGTTGAGGCTCAAAAACGTTTTGAATGACCCTTGTATATATGTTTTTTATTTATTTTTTTTTTTTGTTTAATGATTCAAAAAGTATAATTATTTCTTATTTGCATCAACAGTGTTGCATTGATAAAAACCCTAGAATATAACCTGGCACAATTATCAAATTACTTAAATACTGAGATCATTTTTTGACATTATGGGTAAAAGTATTTATAAATAAAATGTTTATTTAAAACATTCACCAGAATGAGTTGGATACATCAATATTTTGGTATATATTTTCCATTTAAGAAGGAATTCAGAGTAAACCATAGAATATAAAAATAGAGGAAGGAAATTTCAGCTTTACATGTTTAAATATTAGATTATCCCTTTACAAATCTAAATATCCTTGAGAAAAATTTTTTTTCTTAATTTTGAAGATCTTATTAAAATTTTTCTTTCATATTGTTTGTTTTGTTTTACAGCATATCAACCTCAATGGGTCATTTAATGCCGACAAGATTTTTATTGCTTGTAATATTTTTTTTCCAAAAATGTATTGCTGATAATATTATTTTCAAAAATGTATTGCTGGTAATAATTTTTTCTTCAGAAATTTATTGCTGGTAATTTTTTACAAAAACATATTGCTGGTATTAAAACCTATTTTTATACTTTCATAGTATTTTGACCCCAGTTTGGGGGTTAACTATTTGTCCATAGCCGGGACCCTAACAGGTGCTACCACCATGGGTCAGGGTGGACCTGGGAACATCAGCAAAAAGAGGTGGTTCCACGCTCCTCAAAGCCTCCTGATCAGAGGCCTTGCTGTTGGATGTAGTTTATCGTCATACCCAGGATGGTTTTCTTTCAGAAGTATTTTTCTTTTTGTGACATTCTATTTTTCTCCAACTAACTGATATTTTAACTCTTATATTCTACAACCTTATATTCTACAACCTTACATTCTACAACCTTATATTCTACAACCTTATATTCTACAACCTTACATTCTACAACCTTATATTCTACAACCTTACATTCTACAACCTTATATTCTACAACCTTACATTCTACAACCTTACATTCTACAACCTTATATTTTACAACCTTATATTCTACAACCTTATATTCTACAACCTTACATTCTACAACCTTATATTCTACAACCTAACTAGAGAAAAGGCAACATATATTTGTTCATAGATGAAAGCTGAATGGGGTGAGTATATTACAGTTTTGAAAAATGTTTGTTGGGGGACTATATTCACTGTTGTTGAATATGATTAAATTTTTTATCTTAAAAAATCAGAATTTAAATCATACAGAATATGTTATTATAACAAAACTATGCTGACTTTAATAATATTTTCTATAAAATTATCTGAGAAGAAAAGTAAAAGTGAAATTATTAAATATATTAAAAATGTAAATAAAAAACATTAATGGATCTGTGGATAGTTAAACAACTTTTGACAGTAAATCAATATGTTTTTGGTTGTATGCTGGAAAAGCTAGAGAGTGTAGGTATTTAAGTAAATAAATATGAAAGATCAGGTAAGTAGAGATTTCTTTTCTTTTTATATTTTAATTAATCTTGTCTGAATATATATATATTTTTTAACTTTCAGACAGACATTCAGTTTTTCACAATTTTCATTTGAAAGTTGTTGTTTTGAGATTTTCAGATGAAGAACTTTTCATACTTACACATATTTTTAGTTTTGATGTGGTTCTTCATCATTTTGTTACTTTTTATCAATATTTTCAGTCAATTTCTTCCTTGGCCATTAAATTAAACTACAAGAATCAGAGCATAGAAGTAGATTTCAACAAATTTATCTCACATTTCTTGGCTGTTTATAGCAAAGAAAATCGCAACTTACCTCGTCAAACCAAGCGACAGTGCATTGCGTGTATCCTACTAAGAAAAGAAAATTACTGAACAAAAAAAGGGCACGTATTTCGCATGACATGCTGAAGACAGAATATTTAGATTACAAACAAGTCCGTCACAGGAGTCTCTATAAAAGTATTTTGTTATGCAAAATACTTGGCGTCCTCTCCCAGTTGTCAACAAATGAAAAAATGCTCGGCTGATAAAAGCAGTTAGTGTTCTTGAATCGAGAGGAAAAAACTGATGTATTTTGGCCACCGCATTTGTCGGCAAGTGTTATTTTTCTGACTGGTTACATGCATTGGGATTTGTGAGATGGTACCTGCAAATCGAGTTTTCGGCATTTCTTTCTGCCCCTGATATTCGAGTATGAACTTACAGTGATTTGTTCTCTGCATTGTGGAATTAATCTGTGACAAATATTTCCTTTGCTTTCAGAAGGCTTACACTGTTATTTGTATAATGTCTCAGCCTTGATACCCTCTGGCTTTTTTTATTCTGTCTGCTCTATTCAGTATTGTTCTTGGAATTTTGAACTGGAGAAATAATTTGTGTTATTTAATTCTTCTTTCTGAAGTCTAATTGTTATGCTGATTTGCTCATTTGACTGAGTCAAAATTTCACTGACTCATGAACTAAACTCACAAAAATCAAGTAAACTGCAAACACTTTTTTCTTTGCACTTCACTAACCATCTGAGAGCCTCGACATCAATAACCATCCGAAAGGATATTCCCAAATCCTCATTGACAAAATCAAGACATAATTACATAATATGTCAGATTTGTAACTGAAATCTTTGATTGCCCCTTTTGCTGACAATTATACATCCTGTCTTATTATAAGTTGGATATTGAAGTATGTAGCATATGCAATGTAGTATAATGGATAATGGCACAGAAAGAGTCATCAGGGTGCCGTGTTCAAATTCCAGTTAGGTTTGTTACATTCAGTTATGCACGAATACCCTTTGGAAAGGTATGAAGCCATCTTTTCTCCACCCAGCTATGGGTTGAATAGCAGGAATGACTGAGTCCTATATCCTTTGTTGACAACCAATCTTCCACAGAAAGAAATGGCAACCTACTATGGAAAAATCTTCTGCCTAGTCAGTCATGAATCAAAAGAGAAATGATTGCTGAAGCATGTATCACATATTATACTTAATTCACTGACTGAGTTATTTTTTGATTTTTTTTGTTACAAGTAAATTATGTTGAAATTTAAATGTTTGCACCTGTGCATGTATCTAATAATTATATAATTAGTTATTTATATTGCATATGTAATGTTACCATTGTCAGTGGGTGTATGTCTTTAGGGGTTTTCTCCAAATGTGAATTCTTCTTCTTTACTCTCACTTGAGTGGGTCACATATTGTCTTCCTGTTATCTG
>OZ010585.1:10619194-10969194 GCA_963932145.1 Acanthosepion lycidas | reverse complement strand
CAAGTCTGCTTCATTGGTGAAGGATTTCCCACGAAGATGATTATCCAGGGAGCGAAAGAGGTGGTAATCGGATGGCACAAGGTCAGGCGAATAAGGTGGATAGCACAATGTCTCCCACCCAAGTTGCTGTATGGTATCCCTGACCACTCGCATGGCATGTGGCCTGCGTTATCATGGAGGAAAAACACACCTTTGCGATTCACCAGTGCTGGCTCCTTCTGGCGCAATGCCTGTTGCACACGTTTCAATTACTGCGAGTATAGGTCTCCAGTGACCGTTTGGCCCATTGGTAGCAGTTCATAATGAACCACTTGACAACCTGTCCACCAGACACAAAGCATAATCTTGCATGTGTGCATAGGCGGAACACTTGGGAGTTTCGTACAGAACCCACTTTTCATCACTGGTAAGCACTCGATTGAATAAGGATGTGGTACGGTGGCGAGAAAGCAGTGATATACAAGGCTGCCACTCGACCCTTGTGGGCCTCCAACAGCATTTGCGGAACCCACTTGCTCAGTTTGTACGTCTTACCTAGGCAGTGCAGATGAAGTCTAATTGTTTCATTGGAAACGTTAAACTGTCTTGCAAGTTCACCATATGTTAGACTACTGTGCTCTTCAATGGCTGCCTTCAGGACTCCGTCATTCAAAACCTGTGGTCGTCCACTGCGAGGCTCATCATGGAGAGACAAATCTCCTGACTTGAATTTTTGAAACCAACGCCTTGCAGTATGTTAATCCACAGCACTATCCCCAAATGCTTGACATATGTGGTGACTTGATGCAGCTGCTGATAAGCCCACTTTGAAGTCGTAAAGCAAATAGCCCCGAACGAGATCTCTAGACACTTCCATCCTTCTCACAGCTGTCCGGCTTATAACAGGCACAGTGCGCATGTTTTTTATAACGTCTGATGTTCTTACTTCTGGCTGTCCAAATTTGAAAACAATTGCTATACGCATTTTGTATATATTTCAACTTCATTCAATGACTAATCAAAAAACAGACAGAACTTTTTTGGTTACCTTGTATATACATATGATAAAAGGCAGAATGTGTGTGTGTGTTTACATGTTTGATCGAATCTCCTACATTTTTCAATCGATTTCAACCAAATTTGACACAGTTACTGCTAATGGTCCTGTGGAGGTTTTGACAACACCAAAAATTGATTTAAGTCAATATTTAAATAAATATTATTGATTTTTCATTTTTGATTGGACATACGCCTGTGTAATTATGTGCGTTCACTGCACACAAGCAGATATGGGCACTTTTCATGTCAGAATTAATAGCAGTAGCATAATTAGTAAAAAATCAGATTTAAGTGCTTATATGGGAATTAGAAAGGACAAGAATGGCCATATTTTGGTTTTGGATGCAAACGTTATCACAATGAAGGATTTCTGTCGCAGAATGCGCACATCAAGCATCCCAAATGGGGTAGAGGTTTCAGGTAGCCTACTTTTATTTCAGGATTTAATTCTCATACCATGGTTTTTTAAAAGGATTTTTTAATGTTTCAATGCAGGCATGCATAACTTTCCATGTTTTCTGCATTTTCACAGTAAAGTAAATGTCAAGGCCATTTTAAAAGGGAATTTACAGAGCTACATGCCAAATTTTACCAGAAAAATGAGTAAAAACAAGGTGAAACTGCTGCTTTTTAGGTGTTTGTAGCCCATTTAGCCTAATAAAGCATAGGATTGAATTCAGTGAGCAATCACTAACACATTTCATGCTACTTCACACCACCACTTTTAAGCCAAGTGGACAGAATCAGCTCCCCCCAATTGTCCAATTTATCCAATATTTCACATTTGATTGCATTTTTCCATTCGAGGGGACACCGGGGGACTGTTTTTTCTTTTCATGCTGCTTATGTGTAGCAAAAGGCACCTACTCACTATAATTTTACTACTGTGCATCACTGCCAAAAAAAGTTCTTGCATGTTTTCATCTAAATTCGTGCTACTTAAATACCTTCATTATCCATCAGTAAACAAAATTAACATTGCTTCAAATTTTGATCGTAAGAAGTGTAAAAATGCTTGTATTTTCAACTTTTGATTAATAAAACTACTTCATATCTCCTGACTGCTCAAAATTTTCAAAGATAAATGAAGCTTGAAAATCCCATTTTCTGATTGGCTGACTTTGAGAGACTGCGCTACATCGGTGATGACATAAATCTAAAAGGCAATGCCTATTTTGGGATAAGGAACTACATAGCTTTCATATTTATCAATAAAAAACCTGATACAATAAAGTCGCCAGATACTATTTTCAAATGTCATCTGCCACTGTGCACTGCTTTGACTAACCCAAGTGGAGGTTAACCAATCATGTCAACTGTTTAAGGTTGCTGCGAGCTCATTGGCACGGTTGCAAGCATTTAACCTTGGGCCCATCCAATCATCTGCATGTATGTACTTCACCTTAGTAGGTGCGCTCAAGGTCAACTGGTCAACTACCTCTTTATACCATAACTCACATGCGTGTTCACACTTCTGTGATTACTATCCCACACTTGGCTCACTTCATTCACTTCTTACAGAAACCGCAAGTTGTTATGTATCCAAACTGTTTTTTTTACTTAGTTATAACTACATCTGTCTCTGTGTTTATCAAATTTACTTCCCAAATTACCTACTACCGTTTTAGCTTTAGTTGAATTTTTTAAACTTCACTTTTTTTGTCTTCGATCCCTTTTTGATACAGTTACATACATTTTTGGAATCCCTCAAACCTGCCTACATTTAGACTACACATATATTTTGCACTTAAAATACCTACATACCTTTTATTACATTTGCCTTTTTAAAATTGGTTAAAATGCTGCCTAAGAGAAGAAAACTTTTTGGATGGCACATGGCACCATTGAAATATATAAATGCTCTCTCCAATAGTGAACATTCTACTCCTACATATAAGTTATATATATATATATATATATATATATATATGTGTGTGTGTGTGTGTACTAATAATAAATGTTTTTCCTCACTGTTAGTACAACTCTGAGTTTCATACTCAATGCTATCTTCACCAGCACATACTGTGCAACACCATATATCTTTCATTTTAGAGATAAGTAACATAGTTTGAAAATCACACACATACATACATATATATATTCATGCATATAAGCCTACGTCACTACACAAACATTTATATTACAATCTATTCTCAACTACCTGACACACACTGTATATGCAATACACACACATTATATATATATATATATATATATATATATATATATATATATATATATATATACTGCAACAGTAAAGTTCTTGGCTTGTTTGTGAATTTGCCAAAAGATTCTAATCTCTTAATTTCTCAGTAACGTACAAGATAAACATTTTGATTTCATGTTTTGGAGACATCCACATTCTAGTGTGTTGTCAGGTATGCTTATATATTTGTTTATATGCATGTGAATGTGCGTGTTTGTGAGAGTGACTATTTGCATATAAATTTTCTGCTAACTTGGGACAAATTTGTTTTCACCTACATAACTCTTACATTTATGCTGTGTACCAGAATTTTAGTATATATATATATGTATGTGTGTGTGCATGTGTGAATACTTGTTTATATATTGCTTATCATATTTGTATCCATGAAACTTGGTGGATATGCATTTAAATTAAAGAAAAAAATTGCTTTTTTTTATTATCCAGTCTTCATTTTTGCTCCTTTACTGTCTCTGCCTGCACCAGAGGCAAGAAGGAAAGAAAACAAGATAAAAATTATTAATTATTTTTGGAACTCAACCAAACTTTGAGTATCTTGCTCAAGGTTACAATATTTCAATTACAAAAATTTAAAGACTTCAATTTTCCTTCCATATAACATCAACAAAATTCTCTTGCTACAAAAGTGATTAAAATTTATAGGTGCTGCTATTAATATAATTCTAAAGTTGGTTCTAATCGATCATTAATTATGAATTTTAATTGCTTTATTTATTTCTCTCATATTAATAGTATTATCATGAAATTTATTATTAAATAAAGCATTATTAATTTTTGGCTAGTATTTCTTAATCTTAATTTTAGTTGACTTTTATTGTAACTACTCAGTCTGAGTCATAATACTATCTTAAATTTTATTATCAAATGAAGTATTGTCAGATATTATTAATTTTTAATAGTATTTCTTTCCTCTTAATTGTAGTTGTTCTGCAGTATTAAATACTCAGTATATAGCAATGGGTGAACACTGTAGATTAGGAATAAAAAATAAGCTCTAACCAAGGCCTGAGCACACATACATTTTTCCTTGAGAATTCTACCTATGTACAGCAAGTGTTTTATCAATTGAGCTCCCACAGCTTTTACAGGTTACAAAAAAATCAAATCTAAATTTAAAATTCATTCTATCTCCACCCATAATCATTTGATAATACAACTTAATTATTTTTTTATTGTCAGCCATTATTAATTTTCAACTAATATTTCTTTCATCTTAATTTTAGTTGTTTTCAATGAGACTATCAGTCTACAACAATTAGTAAATGTCACAAATTGGAAAGAAAATAATTATAATTTCTACTGACTGACTAACCATAGTCAGTTATGTAACTATTGTGTTAACAACAATAAAAAAAAGGTATGATTCCAACCTTTTTAGGAAATTCTTTGTTTCTCTAGTTATTCTAGTTTTGGTTTTAGATCTAGCATACCATTCTTCATCTAAGTGCTGTGTCATTTCAGGATATGGGCAATCATTGTTCTCCACAACTTTGTACATTTTGTAGCTTTGAGTAAGGTTTGCCCGTTTGCTAGCCCCCAAGCTTGTTAGGTAGGTTATTTGCTGCTTTTCTCTGTCCCTCTTGCCTTCCATATATTGTGAGTTTGTCATATTCGCCAAGGACTCTTTCCTCATTATGCAACCTGAAAATTTCAGTTGTCTCTTTCTAAGTGTCCATTTTATTTCCATTTTTCTTAAAACTTGATTGTTGCTCACTTGTTTAGTCCTTGGTATTTTCAGCATTCTTCTGTAGAAACACATTTCTGTTGCCTCAAATCTATTTTTCATCTGTGAGGAGATTGCCAAACATTCACTGGCATATATTACATAACAGTTCAGTACTCTTTTCTCTGATTCTAACAAAATTTTCCTGTTTTTTAATACTTTACTTAGATTTTTAAAGTCACATTATTCCATCCTCTGTTAAAACATCATCTAAATATTTAAATTTTCATACTTGCATGTTTATGACACCAATTTATAATTTGCACCTTTAGCTGTTCCTTTTGATGACAATGTCCATTTGACCAGAAGTTTTCATCTCAAGAGTTAGGAGTCGAATGACCAAAATCAATTATTTACACATAGGTTGTGAGTGGCACTTCTGGTAGCTTTGAAAACATTCAAAATATAATACAAATTATTAACTGACCATTGACAGTGTTTCCCTCACATTTTCAAGAGACTTTTTTGTGAGCCAGCACCTGCTTAAGGAAAACTATAAATACAGACCATGAAGCAAACAAGGGGCAGTTGGTGAATGGATTACATATGGTCAACTCAAACAATTTACTAATCCACTGAAACATTTCATGCTTCTCTGATGTAGATTCTACAATGAATCCAAGTTATGAAGTTTTCCCTTTTCAAGGGGTTTTATTAAACATGCTTCGATGTCTTGGAATTTTTCCAGGTTCATGGACTATTAAACACACCTCAATGTGTATCTTTGTACTTCTGCATTTTCCTGGTTTTATTAAACACACCTTAACATGCGACCTTGTACCTCTCCATTTTAGGGGTGTTTATTGAAACACACCTTAACATGTGACCTTGTACCTCTCCATTTTGGGGGGTTTATTGAAACACACCTTAACATCTGACCTTGTACCTCTCCATTTTGGGGGGTTTATTGAAACACACCTATATGTGTGTATTTTATCTTTTGCCTTGTGTATATGTGAACTTACACTTCTTTTCAAGTGTCTTATTATATTCACCACACAATGTATAGAATAACCAAATAAATTGTTTTTTGTTGATAAACAAATCTTTATCTTCTTTATCATTTTAAGTTCACTTGCCTTGCTTCATCATTGTGTTGTACGCTTGATTAAGATTGCTTTATTCCAACTTGGAATAATTATTATTCGCTGCCACTATCTTATACCAGTTAGCCACAACATCACTTTCTCCACCCCATAAATCAACTAGTCCCATAACTGTTCCTAAAAGAGTCAGCACCTCTAACAACAACCATGTATTCTATCTTCTTACAATTGATGTTTAATACTTTTTTTCTCACTTTCTTTTACTAGCTTTGGTAGGAGTTCTTCTCATTTCCTTTCTGAGTCTGCTGTGTCATCTGCATATCTTACATTGTTTCCTCTTTCATCATGGAAGACTTCTCCAATGTATTGATTCCAGCTTTGAAGTATTTTTTTGTTAGCATGCCACAATAAAAGATAAAGAGAAAACGAAAGAGATATTGCAAATGCTTTACTAGAAATCTATACAAACAAACCTTGATTCTCAACAATTTGTACAAATGTGAATTTTACAAATGTTCACTCTATATAGGGTCAAAGAGCCATTTGAAATAGAGGGTTACTGAAGGAGTTTGTTATGTGAGTGGTAAGAGTTCATACCTTGAAGGGGCAGAGTTCATGAGGATATGTGGGAAAGATAACAGTTAACCCTGGACTTGAAGAGGTTAAGACTTTAGTTGAGAATAAATTTTTTGATTGCAAATGTAAATAAAAAAATTACCACAAAGTGTTTCTAGGCTATAAGTATTTTACAAGTTTTCCTGTTATATCGTTGATTTAACCTAACTTTATCTAGTATAAAAATATGTCGTAAGAACATCTTGTTTGAACATTTAAAAAAAATGCCACAAAAGTTTGTTATACTTGTTAATAAATATAATAATTATTATTATTATGTATTAGCAGCCATACTCAGCTGGTCGATCAGAAAAGCATTCAATTAGAATGGAGCAAAAACAGCATCATGTTTAGATGTAACAGAGTCTATCTTCAATTACTTTAAAGTACTTTCATTGAAAAACATTTTGAATTTAATGAAGTTATTGATATAACAGAAGTAGTCTGTATTTATTCAATTGAAGTTAGCCGAAGAAAATGAAAGGATAAAATAGGCAACATGAAGACCCACTTCAGACCACAATTATTTTGGAGTTTTTGAAATTCAATTCGTTAGTGTGCTATGAGGGATGTAAAAGAGGTTGCATTTATAAAGCAATTGTTAAATTTGATGAAAATTGGTTTTAAAGATCATAAAAAATAAGAAAGAAACCAGTAAAAATTGTCATTTTTTGCTAGTTACACAGGTTTTCACTATGTGGATGGACTCAATTATCAAGTTAGAAATAAAAATGACTTTATCGATTATTGATTTTTTAAAAAAATTATCGATTTTTATGCTAAGAACCTATCTCTTACATTGTACAATGTATATGCCAAGTTTGGTCAAAATCAGTTGGATGGATCTTGAGTGAAAAGGTATCACACAGACATCCTCTGTTTATATATATATATATATATATATATCTATATATATATATATATATAGAGAGAGAGAGAGAGAGAGAGGGAGAGAGAGAGAGAGAAAAAAATATGTAGTAAGAAACATCTTGCGTTCGAAAATTTTAAAAAATGCCACAAAAGTTTGTAAATGTTCTTTATGGCTTCAAGCGAGATATTTAGCTGATTTTGATGTAAAGGGCAGACAGTCTACAAGTCAATCAAGGAGATTAGTACAGAAGGAATCATCAAAAAGTATCATTGCACATACAGCTGCAGATGTTATTCTCAGCATTGAATATGTGCATCATACCAGTCTGTGCTTGTATGAATATATACACACATATATGTATATGCATATACACAGGCACAAATACTATCCACTATGCAGATACAGATTTTATGATGCAAGTCAATTTTTTCAGGCTGGATTTTTGGTTTGGTTAGGTCTGTTTTACGACATATCAACCTCAGTAGGTTATTTAATGCTGACAAAACTTTTATTGCAGATAATTTTTTTTTTCAAAAATGTATTGCTGGTAATATCCTTTTCTTCAAAAATGTATCTCTGGTAATATTTTTTGCAAAAATGTATAGTTGGTAATATTCTTTTCAATAAAGTATTACTGGTAATATTTTTTTTCAAAAGTTTATTGCTGGTAATAATTTTTTACAAAGTATTTCTGGTACTAAAACATATTTTTGCACTTTCATAGTGAATTGACCCCAGTTTGGAGGGTGGGGGGATTTAACTATTTACCCATAGCTGGGACCCTAACAAGTGCTACCACCCCAGCTCAAGAGGTGGTTCCAAGCTCCTCAAGACCTCCTTATCAGAGGCCTTGCTGTTGGAAGTAGTTTGTCATCTTACCCAAGACATGGATGTAGATTATCATCATACCCAGGATGAACCTAGATGGGTGACTACTTGGTAATACCAGCTGCTGTAAGCTTGGATGTGCGAATGATATAATAGATAATGACTCGGAATTGATAATTGGAGAGCAGAGTTCCAATTCCAGTTGCGTTCGTTATATTCACTTATGCACAAATGCCCTAGAGAAAGGCATGAATCCATCACTTCTTCCCACCCCAACTATGGGTTAATTACTAAGACTTGTATCACTAAAACCATTATTATCTCAAATGAAAAAAAAAATATAGTGTACAAAATATTTAGATTTTGGCATTAAATAATCCATAGAGGTTGATATGCTGCTAAATAAAAACAACCAATTTTTATTATATATAATATTTGAAGATATGTATGCTGCAAAAAGATCCACACATGAAGTTTTTTTTTCTTTGACTTTTTTTACAATAATGTTCACCCTGTACAAGGCACAAGAGCCATTCAAGGCAGAAGGCTACAGAGACACAGTTGATGGGAATACGTGTGAAAGATAATGAACAGGTTAAGATTGTAGCAATCAGGTTTGGTTTGTTTTATTTTACGGCATATCAACCTCAATGAGTTATTTAATGCCGACAACTTTTTTTTCCAGGTAATATTTTTGTTTTGTCAAAAATCTATTTCTGGTAATATTTTTTTCCTCAAAAATGTATTGCTGGTAATATTATTTTAAAAAATGTATTGCTGGTAATATTTTTTTTTCAAAAACGTATTGCTGGTAATAGTTTTTTTTCTTCAAAAATTTATTCCTGGTAATAATTTTTTTACAAAGTATTTCTGGTATTAAAACCTATTTTTACACTTTTGTAATGCTTTTTACCTCAGTTTTGGGGTTAACTATTTGCCCATAGATGGGACTCTAACAGGTGCTACCAGCCCAAGTCAAGATGGACCTGGGAACACCAGCAATTAAGAGGTCATTCCATGCTCCTCAAAACATCCTGATCAGAGGCCTTGCTGGTGGATGTAGTTTATCATACACAGGTTAGTGTAGTGATCAGGAAGCATCCTCTTGGAAGTTGGTTCCACAAAACAGTTGTTAATCGGAAGAAGCTGTCTGAGAGGAACTTACATCTTACCAATGGAATACGAAGGTAATGAAGAATGTTTAGCTACAATGTGCTTGGCATGGCAAGTCTTAGCTGTGAAGGTTATAACTGGTGAAACTAAGGAATATAGTTAAACACTTTCCATGGGAAAAGCAAGTGAGTTGTGAAAGGCTTGCAATGTTTCATCTGTGGAAAAGTGGTTGTATGGTGGGAAATAATTCATCACCTACAAGGACATATAGATTGTATTGGACTATCAAGATCAAAGAATGTACACTGACAGAAATACTCCATTTTCAGCCTCTGATCTGGCTCTTGTAAAGGTAGGGGACAGCAGGAGGAGTCAGCTGACAATTTTTCCAGCATCTTTAGCGATGGATTATAGGTAAGAGTTCCATCTGAAGTATGGGTGGAGCTTAAGTCCCAATAGGCACTCAAGTTACTCCCTAAGAAAACATTTGTTCATTGTGATAAGCAAAAAAAAAAAAAAAATTCAGGGGCTACTCAGTGATGATGGAATATCACTATTTTATTTTTCAAGGGATTGAATGCGACCAGCCATTTTTTCCCCTATTGGGCTGTTAGAGTTTGGTCCGAGGAGAGATCAGCTTCCAAGCTCTTCTCATCTAGAGTTTTGGAAGTGCACCCTCATACCATTGTATCATCAGCATAGATATTCACAAATGAATCATTTATGGAAAGTAAAAAGAGAGTTGGATCAAGAAGTGAGCCTTGGGCATGTCTATGTTGATCACTAGGGCCTCAGAGGACTGACCATTAACAACTACCTTCAGGGACCTACCTGTTAGGAAGGACTTGATAATTAAGAAGACTCTTCCAGGGGTTCCATAGCTAGAGAGCTTGTGCAGTAACCCTATAGTGTGGAATTTTCAGCTTATAATATTAATTCTTATTAAAAATATTAATAATAACTTGTTTTGGGATTGTCAGGTTTTATTATGTAAACAAACTAAATATTATTATGTTGGAGCAAAAATAATGACATAATAATGTTGTTTTTTGACGTTAAAAATACGTTACAAAACAACATTATTACGTCATTATTTTTACATCAACCTAATAACAGCAAAAAAATTGCAATATGAGCATTGGTAAAAATATGATGCTTGAAGATAATAGGTTTATAATACCCAGAAATTCATACAGAGACGTTCTCAAGGACACATGGCACAGTGGATAAAGGCATTAGTTAGATCCAGTGACAGGACCAAAAGAGTTTGAGTTCAATACCTGGTTAAGGCGGTAGAGAACTTGGAGAGGGGAATTAAGAGGAGATAACTGATAACTGACATCCATTAAACATGGCACGTGGAACTAGAACAGTCTCCCCCAGCAAGTGAAATAAAGGAATCAGTTCAACATTCCAACTACCTGAAGAAGTCCAGAGTGTACAACGGCTGAAACATTGGGGTAAATATGGCAACAAAGATGAGGATGATAGTCTGAACAATGTAAATAATAAACAAACTAAGTGTGGCATAGATTTTTATAAATAAATAATATACAGGCCATTGAATCATATTTATTATTTTATATATTATATATTAAAATATATATTATATGTTAAAATACGCTCTTTGAGATTATGTAGCCTTTATCAGTCTTAAAGCTTATAAAAACTAAAATAATAATTTCTTGTAAATATTTCTAATTAAAAACAAATGTGTCAAGGTGAAATTTGCATAGTATGTTTCTCATATATATAGCCTTAAAATTTTACCAAAATTAGTTGATTAATACTAATTTTATTATAAAAACATTGAATGATGTAATAAAATCTGACATTGTACATATGCATGAACAGAAGACATTTTTATATATTAGGTTGGTGTAGAGTTGAAATTCACAAACAAGATGGCAGATTCAAAACTTATGACTTCTAGTAAATCTAATTAGAAAATGTATAGACATTGCAAATCTTTGTTTTATAATTGCAGATGTGTGTATGTCACAAAAAGATCCACACACCTGAAACTTTGCAAATATATTAGTATATCTACAATTGTCATTAAATATTGTCAGATAGGTAGATAGTAAATGCGATATACACTATGCCAGATCTTATGCAAGTCAATGTCTTTCTTAATAAAACTGGTATTAACCAATCAATGTTTGTAAAAGTTTCAGAATATAATTATATTTATATGATAAATATGCCATTTGTAATTCAGCTGATAAGATTATGTGAAAAATAACCTATTTGGTGCAATGAGAACAAACATTGTTCATGATATTGAAAATAAATATATATCATTGTATAACTGTTGCTTTATTTTTTAATTAAAAGATAGAGAAAGATTGCTATGGGTCATAAAGATATAATCTCAAAAGAGAAATAAGATAAAGTTATTGAGTAATGGGGACGCAACATTAAAAATTGCTAAACAGTTGAACAGTGAGCAGAGAACAATCAGAAAATAAATTGAAATAACTAGCAAGATAAGAACAAGCAAGAAAAATGGCTTTAAGAATATTATTAAAAGAGATTATAGAAAAATTAAAAGGCAAAGGAAGTTGAAATAACCAACTAGAATTGCAAATATAGAAAGAAAAGAGGCAGAATATTGAGTACATTGGTTAAAGACAAATAAAACAAAACCTTTAAGTAAACATCACAAAGAAGGACTCTATTAAGATGTGTGATGAAGTACATGAAAATTAATTTCTTGACAGTAATTTTTAATGAATGGAGAGCTAAATCAGATGAACATGACATTGGCTAGATTAGAGGTTTGGTCCTTCATGGAAATAATCAAACAATACAACTTAAAAGACAACTATGTAAGTGGAGTAATGTTTTGGTCTGGTATTTTTGGCAGTGAAATTATTCATCCTTTCAAAGTTGTTGATGGTATCATGATAAATTTAGGAAATTATTGTCTATTCTTGGACAAGATGGTCATAATCAAGCATTAATTATTGACTAGTATTGATGGTTTGAGTAGATTCAATGATGAAAGAAATACTACTCGAAAATGAATGATACCACAAAATGTGTCATTAAATAATAAAATTCCATATAATGTTATTACTAATGGCTGCAAACTGAGGTTCTAAGTAGTTGCAATACAAAAAAAAAAAATAAGTGAAATTACAAGAAAAGAAATATGGGTAAAAAATAGTGTATTCTTTGTCATCAACAACAAGCAGAGTGAAAATCATTGATTGTTCTGGAAATCATTATCTTTCTATAAGTAGCAGTTGTATCATTACAGTAGACATATTGTTTGCAGAGAAGCCATTTTCATTAAAAGAAAGCCATTTTCTTTACCATTCTAACACATCATGTACATAACAGCAATAACATTTGAAATATCTGTCAAAGAAAACAGAACTTTAATTTTGAATAAAATTTTATCACTTGTGATATTTTTATATATAGCTGATGCACTTTGTTGGAAACTGGGTGTATTATGTCAAGCAATTTCAATCTTAAGAACTCTGAACAAATATATGTAACAATGAAAAGGCCAATAGGATAGTTAACTGATTATTAATTATCTACCTTCATCTCCATAACTCAAGAATTCTCAAACTGGGGTAAACATACATAATTTTGAAGTAAGTGCTTTTCACCTGTCTTGTAAATCTGGCATAGATTTGTTAACAATATATAAATCAATTCCATAAATTCAAACATCTCTAGCTTGCATGTATCTCTGTTCTCATTAAACTTCATTCTCAACCAATTATTGTGAACAAGGTCTTCATCAGTGTACATAGAAAAAAATCTTGTGAAAAAGAGTTAATGTCGAGTGAGAATGGTATGTAAATATGTCACTCTGAAATTATCTCTGAAATTGAGTTACTTGTTGAAAAGAGACAAGCTCATACATCACATTAGGAATATAACATTAATTGAAATTAATAACATAGCTTAAGGGATCTATATTTGCTTCTTTTTCTTGAAATGATAACTTTTACTAAATTTTATAAAATGGTAATTTTTCATAGAGTAAATTCAATTTCCATAGCCTTTTGGTCATGTATGCAGTCAGTTGTAAAATTATTCATACTACTAGTAAAAAACAACTTTTGAGAATAGAATCAAACAAAGAATTGTCCATAGTTTTTAAAGTAGGAAATTGTATAATTTTAAGTGAAAATTACTAAAAAAATACCACTAAACACTCTTTACCCTAAACGAAATGCCAGAATTAATGTTACATAAATATTCACAACTTCATTGTAATAATGATGAAATTTTGGCTTATAGCATTGTTAAACTATAAACTGTTATATCACGTTGTTACAGATAGCTATCCATTCAAGTGTGATTTGTCTTGGATGAAATTTACAGTGGATTCTTCTTATAAATAGTGGACAATATTCTGCTGTCTATTATCACACTGTGTGACACTGGTAAAGAAAAAAGGTTAAAATAAGATATGAACTGGAACAAGACAAGGAGGGTTAAAGTACAGAATGAAGTATAAACTTAATGAAGAAACAAAATCGTTTTCCATCAAAAAACTAGTTTGAAGAAAAGACAGATCTGAACAGAATTTGCATTGTTGGTTTTGGGAAAGATATTATCAGAAGCCAAGTGTTGGGAAAAGCTTGGTTGGGAATATTGGAAGCAAAAGCTGAAATTGAAGAATTGATTTATATTCATTGCTTAAAACGAAAGTTATGAAAACATGTCTCATGATTACCAGATGAAAGAAAGGGTCAATTAAGTTATAATACTTGGTAATTTGAAGAGGAAGGCAAAATCAAGAAAGTGATTTATGCCTACCTGTCAAAGAGTAGACCAATTTTGGAAATGTAAACAAATCAAGAAGTAGGATTTGATACTGCACTCAAAGAAACTGAGATAAGAAACAAATTGTAATGTTCATGAGTACTTTTAAACAAAAAGAAAAATTTTGCTAATAGTGGGTCAGTGGAAGCAGCTGGAAAATCACTCCTTTCATAAACAAGACTAGGGGCTGAAAAAATTTGTTGTTGAAAATTAAGATAATTACATTTAATGACTAAAAGTTAAGATCGCCTTTTTGCACACTTGATTTAAAAATCAGATTTGTCAAAAATACAGCTGAAGCGGCAAGCTTAGATGAGACACTAAGAAAAAGGGAGAAATTACTTCTGCCCATTTTAAAGTAATAGCAAAAGGCATAAATAAAGAGAAGGAATGTGTTATACAGGCAGGACGATACCCACAAACATCACTCATAAGAAGAAAGGATCTCCCAAATTTGAAGAGATAATATTGTGAATCAGATAATAAAGAACTCTTGTTAAATCAATACAGAAACCTGGGGAACCACTCCCTTCTCAATATAAGCAGAGTGCTTAAGCAACCCAAAGCAGAAAGAGATGTGAAGTGGCAATTAGCAAAGATGCTACTGAAATCCATGTGACTTGCTGCTAAGAGAACTCCTGATTTGAGCCTTGTTCCAGAATTATCACTGATAGGCAAAATGTCACTATAGAGATTGCAGTGGGAAGTGTTGATTTTGTTGTATGAAGAACTACATAAACCACATTGAAAATTGACCTAAAGGATTTTGGTTTTTATTCCATTTGCAAAGAACATTTCTATTCTTTCCTTTATAACACGGCTTCACAATGGTTCAAAGAAATGCTATGATTGCTGATGATACTTGATCCTCACCAGCTCCATGATGAGAGAAACACAATGTGGGCAGAGCAGGGTGTGGACTGAGGTGGTCAGTATTCAATGACTGTTGACCAGCGGCAGTATCAACCAGCATGGGAATTGACCCAGAAACAACCGGGGTTATGTGTTTATACAAAGAGGGATGAGAAAACCTAAGAAACAAAGTTATTGATGTGAAGAAATATGAAGAAATCTGTAGCCATTTACTTAGTGTTATTGTGGTGTCTTTGGTCAAGGAGTTGAATGTTCATGTAAAATTCAAAAGAACAGAGCTCTCTCTAAGATGATAGCAAGAACCAAGTCCAGACTAGTCAGACAAGCCAAAACCAACCATATTAACTCTCTTGAAGACCCGAAGAAGTCTGTTAAGATGATCTTGTTAACAAAATCTTTTATTTTACACAAGAAAGCTCTCTATGGGTGTATGGCAAAAAATACCCCAAAACCCGAACAACTTTTGAAGAAACACTCCAAAGTTCATCCAAAGATTATGCTACTAAATAACTTAAAGACTCTCCAGTTATATGGAAAATTGTTACCATGGTTTGATAAAACCATTAGAATTTTTGGTCCTGAATTCTAACGTGTATGTTTGGTAGAAAATGAAAACAGCTTATGATGAGGCCGATACTATACCAGTTAGGAAAACATGAAGGTGTTAACATAATGCTATTGGGATATTTTTCTTCTTTTAGTCCTGTAGACCTTGTCTGTGTGCAATATACTATGGCCAATTTCAAATATATCAAGATTCAGGAGGAAAAATTTTACAATTCTGAAAAAAACCTGAAGTTTGAGAAGTTTGCATTTCAGTAGAACAACAATACCAAGTAGTCAAGAATAGTTTTGGAAGAAAGATGTAAACTTTATTCATTGGCTATGTCAGAGTTTGGATCTGAATCCCATGGATGGTTGTAAAAATTTCTGTTCACTGAAGGTCACCAACAAACCTTGCTTAGCTGTAACAGTATTACAAAGAAGATTGAGTTAAAAATTGCACAAAACTTGTCCTAGGCTATCCAAAGTGACTAGAAGCTGTTATTGTTGCAAAAGGAGCGGATATGAAGTACTGAGAGTACTATGTGTTCTAGGTGTGAATACTTTTGCAACATTTTGAAATCAATATATTGTTTTTTTCATAAAAGTAAAATGTAGAATATTAAGTTTATAATATGAACTTCCAAGTAAATTTTGTGTACAAATTTGTATGCACTTAATCATGCTTTTAATAAAATTATATAAAATGGAAATAAAAAGAACACTTATTATCAGAAAGAGACAATTAAAATTTCTGAGACATATAATGAGAAAGAATGGTGAATTTAATGCCCACAGGATATATGGAAGGCAAAAAGGACAGAAGTCATTGAGCTCCCTACTTGTTAGGCTAGTGTGAATGGATGGTGGAATTGGGGGCGGGAGGGATGGCAAAGGAAAATACATTGCTAAGAGCTAGAAGTGATAGGATGTCATGGAGAGCCATAATTGTCCACATCCTGAAAGGACACAGGGGGTGTGAATACTTTTATAACCCACTGTAGGCTTTTTTATATATGCTATATCAAATACAAATTTTACACAAGACTCTCAATTAGGAATGACATTCGATTGTGTCTGTCTGAAACTCTTCCTAGAATTGAGTTATTTATTGAAAAGAGCCAATCTCATCCATCACATGAGAAATATAACATCAAATTAAATTACTAACAAATACAGCATGTATATTGTCTGTTCTATGATATTCATACATTTTACATGATATTCTTCACAATGAATATGCCAAAGCTTGCAAGAGACAATGAACAGGGATGCTGGAATGAAAGGTTTGAAAAATTTCTGCTTCAGTTGTTAATGTTTTTGTTTCTTTTCTCCTTTTTACAGTGATTGTTTCTTTAGTTTCTATCATATCTTTTATTGTCTAAAATAAGCCTTAACCATTACAATTTTGTTTTCTCCCTTTATAGAGTCCAGGATTTATTTCACTTCTATTTACTGAAAATATCAATGTCTCCTTTATTTTCTTTATATTCTTGGAATTTATTTAGTGAAATGGTTAGCATGAGCATCTCATGAGTCAATTTACTAGTATAGTGAGTTCAATTCTCACAGGTGTTCTTGTGCCAAACTAAGTCATATTTAGTGAATAACTATACAAATGGATATATATTTAAGAGATGGACAGAATAGTGATAGCACAATATGAGGGGTACAAATGTATATGTAATTAGCATTCATTTGTACCCAGCTCAATGAGTCAGTCTACCAATAGTTATCAGACTATCTACTTATGTTCACTTCAGAAATTCAAGCAAAATGGATGCATCAGATCTTGTGTGAAGATTTGCAAATCTGCTATTATGGAGACATTTGAAATGTTTTTCCAGTCTTACAGCGGATATTCTTAAATTGAAGCATAGAAATTTTAATGGCACAAAGTGTGCAAGAAAACAGGGAAAAAAAAACCAACTTCTTGCGACACAAAAAACGAACGCCTTCTTGCGACACAAAAACAAACGCCTTCTTGCGACACAAAAACGAACGCCTTCTTGCGACATCAGAAATGAATGCGACACAAAAATGAACGCCTACTTGTGACACAACACTTTACAACAGCAAACAAGCAAAACGGCACCCAAGACTGCTGCCGACAGACGACCGACCGCAACGGCTTTTGTCACCCACGAAAAGACACCAAATGACTCGCACATCTTCTTCGTCTTGTAGTCCTCGGTCGGGTCCATTATGGTACTCCAAGGTGTTCCCGGCGACAACACACACATGCAGTTCGAGGATGTTTCCACGCATGCTCGTTGCACAATGCTGATTCATTATAAATGTTCAGAACAACTAACCAGCAGGAAAACTGTCTATATTTCTGGGATGAGGTATTATGTACACTATTTACAATATTCAGACTATTGTCCTCATCTTTGTCACCATATTTATTACAACGTTTCGACCATTGTACGCTCCCTCCTTCCCTCCAACAGTCCAAATAATAAGTAATGCAGCAGAAAAACATCAGAAAATATGGAAGCAAAAATCATGGACTCATGTCACTGTCACTGGAATCACTTATGGAATCTACCAGATCTTTATGGAAAGCCTTAGCATTGTTTGCTATGTTTGTCTTCTGACTCTTGAAGAATTAATACTGAAATGTCTGTGTACATCCTCAAGTGGATTATTTAGAAGGGGATGCTGATAAAACTTAAATGAAATACATGATTTACTGGAGGTATAATGTACTTTTTTTCCTCTGGAGTTATAATGAACTTTTTTTAGATCTAGTTCAGAAAATTCACACAACTCCCTTGTACAAATAACTTATATGCTCATTTCATTCATATCAAAGCTGAACATGTAATGGGTATGACAATAAACTACATCCGCATCCAGGGTAAGACGATAAACTATGTCCAACAGCAAGGCCTCTGATCAGGAGGTTTGAGGGAATGTGGAACCACCTCTTAGTTGCTAGTGTTTCCAGCTACACCCTGACCCTGGGTGGTAGCACCTGTTAGGGTCCCAGCTATGGGCAAAAAGTTAACCCTAAAAATGAGGTAAAAAGCATTATAAAAGTGTAAAAATAGGGTCTAATACCAGAAATACTTTGTAAAAAAAATTATTACCAGCAATACTTTAAAAAAAAAAAATATTACAAGCTATACATTTTTGAGAAAAAAAATATTACCAGAAATAGACTTTTGACAAAACAAAATATTACCAGGAAAAAAAGTTGTTGGCATTAAATAACCCATTGTGGTTGATATGCTGTAAAACAAACCAAACCAAACCAATGCTGAACAATCATTTAAAGGATGGTGATAAACCCAGTCAAAGCACTTAATTTGATTTATTAGAATATACAAGGTTTTGTAGAATTATTAACTTTGAAATCAGAATTCAACTAATTAGTAGCATTTTATTAGGCCAGCAGGGCTTTACCACTTTGTCCATTTGATAAGGTATGACACAAATATCTATTTGAACTTCTAGGAAAACTTGATTCATTTGGAAAAGACATTGGAATAATCCAGAATGTATACTGGGAGTAAACTGCATAGAAAAGAATTGAGAAAATAGACAAAAATAGCAAGGATGTATCTTGTCGCCTGATTTATTTAACATATACAGTAAAATGATCCTAAGAGAATTACAAGTCCTACCAGGATTTATTATTGGTGGACATAATCTTAACATAACATACACAAGTGACACTTTGTTGAAGGTAGCTACAGAAATAAAAAAAAAATTGTAAGAACTCTGAGGAAAAGAATTAATGGAAAGTTAGGAGAAAGGTCAGTGGGTTCTCCCACTTGGTTTTGCTAAAAACACCAATGAGGGGGTACTCATTAAGTCGCTAAAAAGTTAAACAATTCCTTCATCTCTGTTTTTAACTCCTGTTCCAGATATAGTTAAATGTATATAAAGAATGCTGCCAGCAGTACACGTTCACTCCTTGGTCCTCTGTTGACTTTTCAACTTTCTCACATACATACGTGTCTATCACACATGCTTATGTCCCTCATAAATAAACAAGCATATTTTCATAGATAGTTTCAAGTGTCTTTTCCTTTCATTTCAATTATGTACACATGCCATTACTTTTGTTAACACATGCATATAATTGCCGTTTGTTTTAAACTCATTGATTCGTGCTACTTAATTTAGCCAGACTAGTCTGGCAATATTGTTTGTGGGACAAATGTTCCAGGAGCCCATACAATCATACATACACCTCACAAACGATGAGGTAACTACCTGCAAAGGGACTAAATACAATAATAATTAAAAAAAAGAAGAAATATACTTTTTTTGACAAATAACTTTCATACTTTTTGTCCAAATTCTTTTAAATTTGAACAGTTTACTCTTAAAGATATATCAATTCAGTATATGAATGAATCAAGTAGTATTTCAGTGACAAACAAGGTTTTCTTTACAATGTGAAATTTTCAAAAGTTGAAGATTCTTATAGCTAACAGCAGAAAAACAAAAAATGTCTGTTTTTATCAAGACAAACTATTTATTAATGAACATAATTATGAACAACTGTATTAGTACATTAATACTTTTGCATTTTCTATTTCTTTCATTCATTATGGAAATTAACTAATTAAACTATACCTGTACCCCTACCTGTAACGCCATTCAACCAAGGTGGGTTGAGCCGGCGCCAATATTGGAGTTTCATGGGAATTTGGAATTCACAAGTAGTCCCCAACCTGCATGTATAGCACATGAGATTTGATTATAGTGGTGAAGGTTTCGTGCAGGACCATCCACACTTTTTAAAGGACCGAATACAGAGACCTGGTGCACTATGTGCCACAAGGTCCCCAAACAACCCTCTGCAGGTTTGAATTCAGTTTTCCTTCTCCTAGACCAGTTGCCATCCAAAGCTATAGCTTGATGGAGAAGCAGAGGATTCACACCTTTTCCAAGGGTATTAGCACGTAAGTGAAAGTAATGGATACGACTGGAATTCGATCTCGGCTCTCCAATTCCTCAATTGAAGCCGCTATCCATTACTCCACTGTGCCTCCTCTAATTAAACTATGGCCATCTATTGCTGATTGTTCCCCATAAGTTTTCTATTGGATTCACATCTGGGCTTATTGATTTCAATTCATAACAGGAAGGTAGATTTATTGTGTGAAAAATATACAATTGTAGCACAAGGTTGAAAGGGAAGTGGGGTAAGGCTGGTTGATATTAACTATACTTGAACTATCTAATCAGATTCGTGACCCATTTATTCATTACAATTTGTTCATTCACCACAAGAAGTCATCTATCACCATTCAATCGTACATATACCAAAATACTACATTTTCACTGGGAACCTATAAAACCCTATGACATAAAAAATATCAACAGTTCTAATGTCTCTTTTTTCTTATAAAAATATATAACAATTTTGTGAACATGAAATCATGGGGGAGGGGATGAACCCCAAAAAGCACTAAAAAAATATAACAAACATTCAAATATGTTAGTAAGACCCATCCACCCCACAAAAAAATAATAAAAGCCATTGTATTCTGCATTTAGACAGAATCAAGAAGCTCACTAACAGAGTGGGAAGGATAAATGATGGAGTAGAAAAATCAAAGACTAACCCAGTCGACATACAAAAAATGGGACAAAAACAAACTGGGGAGGTTAGGAATCATGACATGGATCATAATAAAAGGGAATGCCAAGAACAACACTTACTAGTTAAACAAAGAAAATCTAACAACTAGGAGAGGGTTCAAAGGAAATTGCCCCATTGCATCAAAGGGGACTTAAAAAAGAAAATCAAGGCTGGCCCTATTCACATGAACCAAGCTTGCCATATTTACCCACTTTTTGCTGAAATCTGTTATCTGAAATCAATAAACACTTTCTATCAATTCAGATCTTCACCTTGAGCTGATGTTCAAAAAATCTAACCAGATTCTGATGAGAATAGTGTTCGTATCACAAGATTACCTTCATCTGTGACATCCATGCCACCATTCTTGCAACATCAGATAATGCCATCTGTTTCACCCCAGAAAACAGGGCCAACACATTATCGCACATGTATGCAAGATCAAATGACACAAGATATTTGGGATCAATACAAACCATCAAATTGCCAACACAGTCCCAGAACAGGTGCACCTGAGGACAATGGTAGAAGGTATGTGAAGCTGTTTCCTCTAAACAAGGTCACACCGATGACAGTCAGACAAATCTACCGAGCCCTCTCTGAAGGCTACATCATTGAGAGATAGCACATTCTGAATACTCACCAGGTAAGCAAAAACTCAGAGTTGCTGAGGTAATCTGTTGCTGGCACCTGAGACCAGAAGGCGCAACTCAGTTGCTGACAAGCCCAGCCACGAATATAGAGGATTCTTCAAGACCTCTCCACTAATTCATGAGGCAATAGTCTAGGAGGCTGTGAAAGGCCACTGGACCAAGGAATAACCTTCAAGGCCACCTGACACTCTCAGAGGAATCTCTACTGATTCCAGGACTTACGATGGTGCTCAGTGCTAGAAACAGGAGGAGTGATGGTAACACTCCCCTCCAAGATCGAGTCCTCTGTCAATGCACAGCTTAGAGGACAACCTCAACATATGCTGATAGCTCTTCAAGTGCGACATTCCCAGCCCAACATGACATGGACATTGAGCAATGATCGCTCTGCAGACCTGATGCTTGCAACTACCCAACAAGAGGGAGGACAACAAGCCCTCAATCACTTTCTTGTGGTCCTTGCAGAGAGAAATTACAGCCAATCAACAAAGGATAAGTGGAAAGATATAAGTGGCACACATCTCAGCCCTACCCTTTATGAAGAATCGCTGTCAGAGCCAAGTTCAGACTCCCGCTCCAACCTTTGCCTGCACCTCTGACCAATTCTTCTTCAGCTGGAGGCCAGGTTGAAATCACACTCCAAGAATGTGGATGGGTCCATCTGTTTAACTAAAGGGCCTCTGAAGAGCAACCCCCTTCTAAGCACCTAACTCCAAGCAGGAAGACTTGTTGCAATTAATCTTGGCCCCCGTCACCTTCACATACAATTCAAGTGCCTTCTGTACCACCTCAATGTCACTGTGACACAACACAAAAAGTGATATGTCATTGGCATATATGGAAACCCTGGCTTGAGCAACTCTAGGGACAGAAATTCCACATAGGGCTGCTGGACTGCACACCCTGTCCCTCAGCTGACAAAGGAGGGGCACCGAAACCAAAGTGTAAAGTAGGAGTGGTGGCAGGCAATCCTATTGGACCAACTGTGACAGTGCAAAAGCACATAATCACTTTTTGTTTACCTGTACCACAGCACTGAGCAAGCAATACAGGAGGCAGTTCCACTTGCAGAAGTCAGGTTTGAATCTGGCGGCCTGTAGTACAGCAGCCAGTTATGATGGCTGATCCTATTGAATGCCCTGAACTGATCCAAATTGATCAGTGTGGATTGATCATCACCTTTTACACCTTGCAGAATCACGTGGATCAGATGTGGGTTACTCTGAATTGTTGGTGTTTTCAAAGCACAAGTCTGCTTGGGTCCCAACAAACTTTCAGGAAATGACTGTAAATGCTCCATCAGGATCATGTCTCAAATCTTTAAGTCAGTGTTTAGCAGTTGTATAGGCCTATAGTCATCTAAATCTCACCTGCCACCCTTGTCCATTTTCAACAGCATGATCACACCTCTGGAGATTCAATCAGAGATGGAACCCTACTGGAAACAGTTGTTGAACATGACAGTCAAAATCAGTACAAGTGACAGAGATGTGTGACAGCCTCAAGTACAATTTATAGGGTAGACTATCATATCCCAGAGATTTACCATTGCCAACTTTCTTCAATGCCAAATAAACTTTGCCTACTGTGATCTCACCCTTGCAGTTAGCTGCTTCAATAGGGTCAAGGTGAGAAAGTCAGTCAAATAGCTGTGAAACTCTTCACCATAGAGACCAGCCTTGCTGTTAAAATGGTTTTTGAAATGCCATCAAAATGCCTTGTGCATCTTTGGTCAACCTCAGATTTTGCACCTCCAGGATATTGACATCCTTGCACAATTCTGTGTCCATATTCACAGCTTTATTAGATATCTTTTTAACCTATGTCTAACTACTTGACCCTAACAATGCTTGCTAGTCTCACATGCCAGAGCCTGCCTGAATTGTTACCACATCTACACTGAATGATGAGAGACTACAAAGCAGGCAGGCAGCATTACTCCAATTTTTCAAGCTCCTTTCATTTAAGCTGGTTAACTTGAAAGATATGATTCAAGAGAATTTCTTAAAAGCAGACTGGATGGAAATCTGTGAGGGTCAGGAGCCCGACACATATTCCCAGACTGCCAGTGAATTTGTCAGATGTACGTCCATGTATGCTGGGATATTTTTCTCAGCCAGTAAAATAGGGTTAATGTTTGACATGACTCAGACCACTGCATTCATTTTTCCAACCTTGCTTTTGTGTGCTGATGCCAATTCATAGTTTGTGAACTTTCTGCCTTCTTACCTGTTAATTTGCCTTACATATATTATTGGCTTAATTGCTTGATAATATTTCATTTTTGGTCCGTTCTTTTTTCTTTTTATTACAATCTTTGTTAATTCTGTTTGTTGGACTTTTCTGTTATTTGATTTTGCATTTGATCACTACTTACTCACTTGACAGGGCTATTGCAGGCCAATCAAAAAAAAAGTTATCCTCTTCTCTCTAAACCAAACTTTTGCATATTTCTTTGCCCTGTTCCTTTTTTTTATTACAATCTTTGTTAATTCTGTTTGTGGGATAGTTCTATTATTTGATTTTGCATTTGACCATGGCTACTCACTCCACAGGGCTATTGCAGGCCAGTCAAAAGACAAGTTATCCTCCTCTCTCTAAACCATACTTTGGCATAATTTTTTTGCCCTGTTCCTTTTTTTTATTACAATCTTTGTTAATTCTATTTGTTGAATAGTTCTATTATTTGTTTTTGCATTTCACCATGGCTACTCACTCCATAGGGCTATTGCAGGCCAATCAAAAGACAAGTTATCTTCTTCTCTCTAAACCATATTTTTTTTTGCACTGTTCCTTTTTTTAATACAATCTTTGTAAATTCTGTGTGTTCGACTTTTATTTGCTTTTGCATTTGACCATGGCTACACAATCTAGAGGGCTACTGCAGGCCAATAAAAAGACATGTTATCCTATTCTATCCAAAACATACTTTTGCATATTTTTTTTGCCCTGTTCCATTTTTTTATTATAATTTCTGTTAATTCTCTTTATTGGACTTTTCTGTTATTTGTTTTTCCATTTGACCATGGCTACTCACTCCATAGGGCTATTGCAGGCCAATCAAAAGACAAGTTATCCTCTTCTATCCAAAACATGCTTTTGCATATTTTTTTTGCACTGTTCCTTTTTTTTAATACAATCTTTGTTAATTCTGTTTGTTGGACTTTTCTGTTATTTGTTTTTGCATTTGACCATGGCTACTCACTCCACAGGGCTACTGCAGGCCAATCAAAAGACAAGTTATCCTCTTCTATCCAAAACATACTTTTGCATATTTTTTTTGCACTGTTCCTTTTTTTTAATACAATCTTTGTTAATTCTGTTTGTTGGACTTTTCTGTTATTTGTTTTTGCATTTGACCATGGCTACTCACTCCACAGGGCTATTGCAGGCCAATCCAAAACAAGTTATCCTCTTCGATCTATAAGATACTTTTGCTTATTTTTTTTGCACTGTTTCTTTTTTTTAATACAATCTTTGTTAATTCTGTTTGTTGGACTTTTCTGTTATTTGTTTTTGCATTTGACTATGGCTACTCACTCCACAGGGCTATTGCAGGCCAATCAAAAGAAAAGTTATCCTCTTCTATCCAAAACATACTTTTGCATATTTTTTTTGCACTGTTCCTTTTTTTTAATACAATCTTTGTTAATTCTGTTTTTTTGGACTTTTCTGTTATTTGTTTTTGCATTTGACCATGGCTACTCACTCCACAGGGCTATTGCTGGCCAATCAAATGACAAGTTTTCCTCTTCTCTCCAAAACATACTTTTGCATATTTTTTTTGCACTTTTTTTTTTTTTTAATACAATCTTTGTTAATTCTGTTTGTTGGACTTTTCTGTTATTTGTTTTTTGCATTTGACCATGGCAACTCACTCCACAGGGCTATTGCAGAGAAATCAAAAGACAAGTTATCCTCTTCTATCCAAAACATACTTTTGCATATTTTTATTGCACTGTTCCTTTTTTTTAATACAATCTTTGTTAATTCTGTTTGTTGGACTTTTCTGTTATTTGTTTTTGCATTTGACCATGGCTACTCACTCCACAGGGTTACTGCAGGCCAATCAAAAGACAAGTTATCCTCTTCTATCCAAAACATACTTTTGCATATTTTTTTTGCACTGTTCCTTTTTTTTAATATAATCTTTGTTAATTCTGTTTGTTGGACTTTTCTGTTATTTGTTTTTGCATTTGACCATGGCTACTCACTCCACAGGGCTACTGCAGACTAATCAAAAGACAGGTTATCCTCTTCTATCCAAAACATACTTTTGCATATTTTTTTTGCACTGTTCCTTTTTTTTAATATAATCTTTGTTAATTCTGTTTGTTGGACTTTTCTGTTATTTGTTTTTCCATTTGACCATGGCTACTCTCTCCACAGGGCTATTGCAGTCCAATCAAAAGACAAGTTATCCTCTTCTATCCAAAACATACTTTTGCATATTTTTTTTGCACTGTTCCTTTTTTATAATACAATCTTTGTTAATTCTGTTTGTTGGACTTTTCTGTTATTTCTTTTTGCATTTGACCGTGGCTACTCACTCCACAGGGCTACTGCAGGCTAATCAAAAGACAGGTTATCCTCTTCTATCCAAAACATACTTTTGCATATTTTTTTTGCACTGTTCCTTTTTTTTAATACAATCTTTGTTAATTCTGTTTGTTGGACTTTTCTGTTATTTGTTTTTGCATTTGACCATGGCTACTCACTCCACAGGGCTATTGCAGGCCAATCAAAAGACAGGTTATCCTCTTCTATCCAAAACATACTTTTGCATATTTTTTTTGCACTGTTCCTTTTTTTTAATACAATCTTTGTTAATTCTGTTTGTTGGACTTTTCTGTTATTTGTTTTTGCATTAGATAATGGCAACTCACTCCACAGGGCTACTGCAGGCTAATCCAAAAAAGTTATCCTTTTCTCTCTAAACCATATTTTTTTTTTGCACTGTTCCTTTTTTTTATTACAATCTTTGTTAATTCTCTTTGTTGGACTTTTCTGTTATTTGTTTTTACATTTGACCATGGCAGCTCACTCCACAGACCTACTGCAGGCCAGTCAAAAGACAAGTTATCCTCTTCTATCCAAAACATACTTTTGCATATTTCTTTTGCTCTGTTCCTTTTTTTTATTACAATCTTTGTTAATTCTGTCTGTTGGACTTTTTTGTTATTTGTTTTTGCATTTGACCATGGCTACTCACTCCACAGGGCTATTGCAGGCCAATCAAAAGGCAAGTTATTCTCTTCTATCCTAAACATACTTTTGCATAATTTTTTTTGCACTCTTCCTTTTTTTTAATATAATCCTTTTTAATTCTGTTTGTTGGACTTTTCTGTTATTTGTTTTTGCATTTGACCATGGCTACTCACTCCACACGGCTACTGCAGGCCAATCCAAAACAAGTTATCCTTTTCTCTCGAAACCATATTTTTTTTTTGCACTGTTCCTTTTTTTTATTACAATCTTTGTTAATTCTGTTTGTTGGACTTTTCTGTTATTTGTTTTTGCATTTGACCATGGCAACTCACTCCACAGGGCTACTGCAGGCCAATGAAAAGACAAGTTATCCTCTTCTCTCTAAACCATACTTTTGCATAATTTTTGCCTTGTTCCTTTTTTTTTATTAAAATTTTTGTTAATTCTGTTTTTTGGGTAATTCTATTATATGTGTTTGCATTTGACCATGGCTACTCACTCTACAGGGCTATTGCAGGCCAATCAATGACAAGTTATCCTCTCCTCTCTAAACCATTCATTTGCAGATTTACCTATGGGGTGAAGTAAGGTCATGCTCGATGATAAATTCATTGTCTTGAATCTTTTCCTAAAATAGATGCGATAAGAAAATGATCTTGGACATTCTGATAGACATTAACTGTAACTGACCTTTTCAAGAAGATATTGTATCTCTAGTGTGACTATCTCTAGATGCAGAGATCACAATCACGAAAGAACGTACGAAATTTTGATCATCACTGAAAATGACACAGATCCATTGAGCAACAAACTTTAATGATCTCTAGCCCAGATTAAATGTTTCTGTTTCTTTTTAAAATTTAGTGGTCACTGTGAAATTCATATTCAAGCTGATGGAGACTCCAGAATTTTGTGGATTTAGAAACAGATTCACCAGCATCATTCCAGGCTTTTGAAATAAGGATCCTGTTCAGCTGATGTTCCAATCTAGTTGTTCTCTTCATTTCAGAAACATAGCTGACTGTTTTGGACATATTCATTTTGTTATATTTGAGACAATAGACCAAGAGCATCATGTGTTGACAGCTATCTTCTTGGCAACTTTCCACAATACATGAAGGAAAGACAACCTTTTTGTGCTTCCAATATCTCCTTAAATCTTGCCAGTCATGATATGGGGTGACATCATGTTGAACAGCAAATATTTCACTCTTTTTATGCCAATACATTGACACTGAGTAATACTCATGAAACAACCTTATATGTAAATGATTAAATAAATTTCAATTATCAGAAAGGAAATGCCAAATTATTTACATATATTTATATACCATTAAGATAGGATATAGAATCCCGACAAAGTTTTAAACAAATTTGACAAATGGAAAATCATTTCATTGAAACTAGATTTGATTACGTGTTTCACCTTTCTAAGCTTCATCAGATCCAAAAATGAAAGAAATTGTGTGTGTGTTACTATTTATTCTGTATCTTTTCATTACAATTGTTAGTTAATGTTGAAAGTTATTAATATATTTTTCTAGCTTTATTGAATTAAAAGGTAAATCCTCATCTCATTTTCAGAATGGCTCAAAAGCATGGAATTCATATAGCCTTTTCTTAAATTAATCCATGGCAAATCCTCATCTCATTTTCAGAATGGCTCAAAAGCATGGAATTCATATAGCCTTTTCTTAAATTAATCCATGGCAAATCCTCATTCAATTCTTTAGAATAAGTTGAAAGTAAAAAATTTATGTTTTTAGGTCTGTCGATATGTTTTCCATGTCAACAATGTGTGTTTAAAATAGGATATTGAATCCTGACAAACAATGGAAACAAAAAGGAAATTTGTGCTTAAAATGAGAAAAATATAACTGAAATTTTTAAGACACATAACGAGGAAAGAGATTATGGAGAATATTAAGAGGCAGAGGGAAACTGAGTGTGGAGTAATTGGTCATGGTTAAGTGTAGTTGGCAAAATACACAAGCAAACAGAATTGATAAAGTTCTCAATAAGCAATGAAATAAGGAAGAAAAAGAAGAGAGAAAAATAATACTAAGCAAACAATATATATGCAAGTCAAAAGTAGACAAAGCAACAGTAATAAAACAACAACTTCACAAAGTAAGAATTGTGTTCACATTCAGCAGAGATACAGTGAAGTGCATGTAACATTCTGATATTAAGACAAAAAAGAAGAAAAATATGGTGGATGAGACCAAGAAGTGGTCTGTTTTTATTGGTTAGAAAGAAATTCCAGCATGCATCTGTAGGATTTGTCTATAAATTTAGGGAATTGATGTTTTTTAGCAACATTTCTATGTGATTGGAACCAATACTTACCTAATGTGTAACTTACCTGTGCAAATGGATAGCAGAACATGGACAAGGATGAATAGTGTGGGGAGAAACATCACTCAGAACTACAAAGAATAGGAAGTTTTGGAGAGTGCCAGAAAAAACAAAAACTTTTTAAAGATTATTTTTGAAAGTAATAGTAGACTGGAAACTGTAGAGAACCATAGTGATCAATGTCTTGAAGGAATATAGCATATATAGAAAGATTTTAAAAGTAATAATCTCTATTCACTTGACATATTTTTATTCGGATTTTATTCCAAATCAAAGCAGAAAATAACAAAACAGAATAAGCAAATTAAAAATATCAACAATAAATTACGGATGACATCTTGGAAATTAGTCCATTTTTTAAAAATGTAATTAAGATTTCCTTTTACTTTTTTAAAAATTTGTTTTTTTAATAGCAAATTGTTGGGTGTTAATTTGATAAATAGATGCAAGAAGTAAAATAAGAGAAAATAAAAAACATATCTCTAATTCCTTTCCCTGAATTTATATATACTCTTTCTTTTTATAAAGGTAATCCATTCAAATTAACCATTTCAGTGCTCTGCTGCCCTATTGCAGGAACTCTGACACAAACAGTGAAATTAATCAATGAATTTCAACTGGAAAAGATGAATTCTATCCAAAATTTAAAACAGTAAATGAATAAAATTACAGTAAAATAAATAAATAAATAAATAAATAAATAAATAAAAGCAACAATTGCAGATTAACTAAGACATAAGGAAATGAAAAAATATCACAAACACAAGAAATACAAAAAGAATGTTACCTCCTTTATAAGAGCAATAACAAAAAATCACATCTCTCAAAAAGCCATTGACTAGTGTAGAAAAGTTCAAGTAACACTGAATCTCATTATTGTGTTACTCAGGAGTTAGCCATTTCCAATGAAAGTTGCTGAGGCATGGTTATCACTTTTGTGCTATAAGTGGAAATATGTTTCTCCTCATTTTAGATGAGAGAAGTTGCTCAGACCTGTGGATCCCAACCCTGTGGCAACACCTTCCTCATTGTACTAAAGTGGTTGGGTCAGTGTAATACCGATGCCAGCATGACAGTAGTTGTGGGGGCTGTGAAAAAGAATAATTTTTGTCCTTGGCCTATATGCATGAGTATGGGTATGGCACTCCTCATGTTAAAACATCCACATCCAGTATTGGTGGGCAGACTAGGTAAATATATACCTGTGTCAGACTCAGTTAAGATCAAGAAATGTACCAGACTTTGGTCAGAAGCATTTTGACGCATCAATTTGCATGTATAATAGTTGTGACCTCATGCCAGATTAAAATATTTAATATTAAGTATTATATTAGGTTGGTGCAAAAATAATGTCGTTTTCTCACATATGTTAGTAATGTGAGACATTATTTTTGCACCAACATAATAATATTATATTTCTATAGCCTGCTAGCATGTCTGGTTGACCAATTTATTGATATAGTGAATTTGATACTCACTGAATGCTTCAATATGGCAGCATTGTACCAGACTAATCTAAGCTTATATAATGATAACTAAAATTTTATTGTTGAAAGCTAAGAGAAAAAATTAAACTTTATTTTTTGTAATGCTTTCTTTATTCTCATTCAGTATTGTACAAATGACCAACTTAGACTTTCATTTAAAAAAAACAAAAATTAGATTAAATTTATTCATTTGATTAATGTTGTGTTGATTAAAAAAGGTAATTTCCTTTCTTTTGTTATATTTTTCTTCCTAATTCTCTTTTCTTTCTTATTCTTCTTTTCTTCTTCTTATTTCTTCAAATTTATTTTTTATTTTTTTCCCATTATTTTCTAGAAATTTTCCCCATTTGTCTTCATAACAAATTTTCATTATTTTTTTTGTTGTCAAGTGATGTATTCATATAATTTTTCACATATAATTCTGGAAATCTTTTTTTATAAATTTTTATAACAACTTCTCAATATTCAATTAATTATTTATTCGATTTCATTAACTTTATTAATTATTCATCACGTCATTAACTTGTTTCTAATATTCAATATTTATTACTTATTTTATTTATCATTTTAGCCAATAATCTTTTTCCTGTTTCTTTACTCAGTTTAGTACTGTGTAACAGTAACAGGGAGTAGGGGGATTGTGTTACATCAAAAGTCTTGGTCTTGAAAACCAGCATTTAAAATCCTGGCTTTTATCTGAGCTTGAACACTGCATACTAATGAAATAGGACTTAAGATGAACCTTTTCTAAACAGAAATTATGATTGGGAATTGGAATGAAATCAGTGACGCCACCTAGTCCAAATCCATTATACCTTACAGACTACACTTTGTTCAGGCACTTACCAAGACCTTGCACTTTGTGCTTGGCCTGCAAGATCCCCAGACCTCACCATATGTAATTTTTTTCTTGTGGGGATATGTAAAAGATCATGTTTATGTTCCACCACTACACAGTAACTGTGATGACCTTAAACATTGAATAACAACAGTGATCAACTCAGTGGATTGTGATATGCTGATATGCATCTGGGAGGAATTCTCCTATTGCATTGATGTTGCCCATGCTGAAGGTGGTGGCCACATTGGGCACTTGTAAGACAGGAAATAAAAGTTGATTGTGAGTAGAATACTTGTGACTTGGCTGAAGTTTTCTATTGCTTTTCCTTATTGCATAATGAAATCAATTCCTTCTTTTTGAATAACACTGTATTTTATTTCATTTTGCTTTGATAGTTTTGATAATTCAATTTACTTTTTAAATATTTGATTTTTAAAATATATTTGCTTAAATTATTGAATTATTTCATTGTTTTATTTTGAAAAGATCGTTTTCATCTCTTTATTTGAATATTATTTTTAAAAAATTATTTATGTAACTTCTGATATCTTGGGTTAGAATTATTAAACAAATATGTCGAACTTTCATTTCCTTTAATAATTATATATTCTGTGACAAATTCTGATGAATAGATCTAAAAAAAATAACCAAAGTTGTCTTTTGTCACCAACAATATTTGAACCTGGTGTGTATGTGTGTGTATATATATATATATATATATATATATATATATATAAGCAGATGTTGGAGTGAATGGATGAGTTTTTGTATTGTTCAAAGAAAGCAATGTCTTATTTTTAAAGGGAAGTTTTGATCATTTTAGTCCATTTATTCTTATATTTTTGTTGTTTATTATAATTTTTGTGATATTATTATGCATTTATAATCTTTATTTATTAAAATACATATTTGTGTATTTTTTTTAAAAGAAGTCATGGTATATATCAATTGTTTTATTTTTTAAAATAGACGTTATTTAGCAAGTTTAATTTATTAAGAATGTCTCATTAAGAATTATTATATTAAGACATATTCAATATCTTGTATTTGTTAAGTTATTTATACACTGATATAAATAATTTGACTCTATTTTCTATATAAGTGTGACATTTCTCTTTTTATGAATGAGGATGTAACTTTCAAAATTGTAGGAAAGGCATTACGAGTTGTAATGTTTGTTTTGTTTATCTATGTGTATTCATTATTGTCAGTTTTCTGCCCTATCATCTATTATTCTAATATTTTTTATAACAACATTTGCCTATAATTTTATTCTTTTCTCATTTATTGACTGTGAGTAACATTGTTTTTTTTTTGTTTGGATGAAGATGTATTTTCAAATTTGTTGAAAAAGCATTTTGAGTCTGTGGGGAAAATTGTGAAAATAGCCAACCTTGGAAATGCCCACGAATCTGTGCGATATGCAAACTCCAGTTGCTTAAAGGTAAAAAGGAACGAAAATGGCGGCGCCCATGTTTTATGCCGGGCGGTCTCAGACAGTTAACGTGAAATCTCTTTGTCTCGTCATTCGCATGCAAATCGTGGTCGGTATAAAGCAGACGTATTTTTGTTTTTGATTACTGTTTTTTTTTTTTTTTGTTTTCTCGTGAGAAGGTTGGATGTGTGACACTGTTTTGTCGGTTATCCTCCTCACATTTTTCCTATCCTGCTACTATTAGTTGAGTTGTTGCTTTACCATCACAGAGTCATAATGTTACTTTTTTTAAATTTTTATTTTGGTTCAGATTTGTAAATTTTTTAACAACAAAATTAGTAAAAAAAAAATAAATGTTCTCATATATTCGAAAATAATTTTATACTTTCATTCTTTTCTTATTTATTTATTGATTTCTATTATTATCATTAAAAATACATATAATAATATTTTTTAAAGTGGTACATTTGATGACTAACTGTTCATTTTGTCATCCTGTGTATGTGGGCATAGGGGACTCTGGATAGGGGTAATACCTTTGATTTCTGGTACACTACACATGTGAGAGGGTGGGCATCACTGGTCCTTAACCATCTCCTAAATCTCCCATAAGATGGATTCAAGTTATGATGCCCCTGTAAACCACTTCAGCTGGTGGGCTAAACTCATGTGAGAGGGTGATGTTAACATAGCACCATAGGATGAAGGACATTCTTGATGAAAGTCCCTAGCTAGAGATGATGAAGTACAACAGCCATGTGTTTACGACTAAGGTGTGCAACATAGATGGAAGGCATTAGCTGTTGCTTAAACTAGAGTGGGATGGACACCATTATGTTAAAATGCCCAAGACATGCCACATGATGAGCACACCAAGAAACCATTCATGGAAACCCAAGCTCTAGCACACAACCACAAAATATGGAGGAGAATGGTGGACAGCTCAGCATGTTGGTGCCACCATCAATCCTTCTGGTGTTAAGGGTGAAAGAAGAAGAATATATAAATAAGGCATTGCTTTTGTTTCTTATCTCTGACCACCAATTTTAATGTTAATTTATCATCCTCTTGCTTAAGCTTCATCATTTTCTGCACTAATCTATATAATAATTGCAAACTTTTTCAATTAAAGGGACACAACTCTCTAAATTTCAATAGTTCATGTTACAGAAATTTTGAATTCTCAAGTTTTAATTTTGTTGAATTTTTTATGTGATTTTTGTACGAGAACAATTTTTAACTTGGAAATAAATTTGGGAATAATCTAAATTAATTGCAAAGTCCAGCAAAATCCACCCATAAAATGAAAATAATTGTTTGTACGAAAAGTAAGGAATAAGTAAAGTAAGCTTAAATATTAATGCAATACTTAAATGCAGTGATCAATTTTGAGTTCTTCTTTAGTTTATTTTTGCCTACCACAGTATGCCTTGCAAAAAGAAATCTCTGCCAACATAGAATCAGATTGTAATCAAAATAGCTAAGGCTACAGCGAAGAAAAGAAAGTCTCGTGCAAATGTAATCCCTGATCAAACGGCAGCCTAAAGAGCTTTCATTACTAAGAATATGCAAAAACTTAGGGATTCTCAAATTACTGAACAAGCTGAACAACCGATCAAGAGCTCTCTGTAGGACAAGATTAATTCTGCCCAGTAGAGCAGCTTTTTAGCTGGTAAAGTAAATATTTCTGACAGTAAGGAGAAAAGAAGAATCAAGGATTAAAGAAAGAAATTTTTAACCAAAATTTATTCACAATCAGAAATTAGAAGCTTCTTAGTGGTCAGAAATTAAGGGAAAAGAATTACTGAAAAAATAGAAGTTTACTTACACACACACATATATATATATATAAAATAAAATTTGATATATAGGGAAGAATGTTCAATATCAAAGTCAGGGAACTTGTATGGACATAGAAGTCAACACTTTAAAAATAAATATACATAAAAAATTAATCAAATTCACAAACAAACATATCCTCAGATCAAGAAAACTGTGCAAAATATTCAAAATAAATACTAACATTTATCAATATCTGCACTGAAAACCTGCTATAAATCATAAAATTACTAATACATCACAAATACCCAGAATCCCGATTTGTAACTGCAGAACAAAGTACAAATGCCCATTAAATGTTGACTGCCAACAATCTAATATACTAAGCTACTGTAACATTCAAGAGAAATATAAAAAATATATAGACATATAGGAATAAAAGAAGGTCCCTGTAAACAAAGAAGCTACTCACACAAAATATCATTAAAAAAAACAAAAAAACTTTTAAGGAAACTAATAAAGATAAAACAAAAAGCAGAAAAAATAACATGGAGAATAGGAAAAACAACACCAACTTGCAACAAAACCTCAAAATAATTAACTTTTGCTAATAAGGAAAAATAGCAATAATCACCTTTCGGGGACAATATAAACTGAATCTCATTTTAAAATGGAAACTTGAAAACAAATTCTATGCTACCTACAATTAAAAATACCATGACCTAAAGCTAATGAACATTATTTTAAATATCAAAATTTAGAACCAAAGAAATATATAAAAAATAAAATATATAAATAAATGCAATAATAAATAATTTGTAATTTGATGCACAAATAAATAAGTAATTAAATACATAAATAAAATAATTAAAACTAAATAGCAAATTAAGGTTGTGACTATAAATGATATAAAGCATTTGTCTTAAAGGTTTTGGAAGGTTTAGTTCCCTTGCTTCCTTACTTTCCTTAATCTACAGTAGCTTATATAGAGAGCCTACTAAAGGAGTACTGACGCATGTTCTGAAGATCACATGGTGTGAAACAGACAGTCAGCATGCAGTGCTGACTTCTATGTCCACTTTCTTTATACATATTTCTTTTGCTTCTCGCCATTTTTATCTTTGAGGGTTGCAGATTATTTTCAGTTCTTATGGTTTTCAATTCAAAGTTGTCCTTTTCCTAGACTGGTTATGAAACACAGAGCCCAGACTGGCCTGCTATTTAACCCATATCTGGAAAGGGAAGAGATGGATTCATACCTTTCCAAAGGATATTTGAGTGTAATTAAATTTAATGAAATTAAGAGGAATTCAAGTTCCTAGATTTCTCAATTCAAGCTGGTATCTATTACACTACCTGCACACCCATCTGTCCAGTATTCTCACTGAGGAAAAGGTGATGTCAGTGGATTCCTAATCCTGTGACCATTACTTTGGTGCTGTCTAACAAACCATAGTTTATCCACCTTCATCACAAGGAGGAAGTTGTTGGCCACTTGAAGAGTTATCATCAAGGTGACTAAGGAGCCCCATCTACCCCATTTTTGAAATAAGGACGATCCTTCTCCTAGACAAACTACCAACCAAGGCTAATGAGTTTTGTCTAACCATATTCTAAAGGGGAAATAATATATACAAGGCAGGAATACTTCTCCTTCTGGTATTTGATATAATCATATATATATAATCAAGAGAATGAAAAGTCTGAATTCAAACCAGTTGGGCATATGTGCAAAATGGTATTCCTTACATCAAACCTTGCTCTGTCCATTTGATATAATCTATTCTCAAGCAGTTACTCTGGACCCATTGGGATGTATAGTGATAGTGCTATATATCTATATCTATATCTATATATCTATATATCTATCTATATATATATATATATAGTCAGCCATTAACAAATGTTTAAGACCACTTAGCTGTAAAAAGGTTGGACTTGTTTGTTCTTTTTTGCATTACCTTGTATCATATGAGATTACATGATGCAACAGCTTTTTGTTATTGCATCAGCCGTTATTCATACATGATTTATGGTCAAGAAGTGTTTATCATTGCCAAATTAGCAGACATTGTCATACTATCTGTGCAGTGAAATTGACTTAGAATATAGGTGAAAATATTCTCACTTTCAACTACAAAGCGACTCCCAAATTGTGGTTCTATGCAATGAAGACTATTCTGAAAGTGAAATTAGTGTAAAAGTAGGTTGTAGCTAAACAAGTGTGCACACTGCTATTGTGAATTTCAAAACTTGCGAAACATTTAGTGACAAGGAGAGAAGTGAACAGACAAGGAAAATTAGTTCTAGAGATGACCATTAGATGAAGCACATTGCTACATGATCCCCAACAAGTTCTTGTGAGAAGATCCAGACTACTCTGCTTGAAAATGGTATAGATATCAGTTCTATAGCAGTTTTACATCATCTGACATTTGAGTTTAAAATTAATTTAAACTGACTCATAAACCATGGCCTACTGCATTTATGCAATCCATGCATCTGACATTTGCTAAGCAACATCAAACTTGGAAAACTGAAGACTGGAGTAAAGTTATGCTTTCAGATGAATCTACTCTGCAACAGTTATCTTGGAAATTAAAAATAAAGAAAAAAAATAAATAAATAAAGTAAAAGAAACATTAAAAAACCGTTGGCATGAGATATGGTGAAAAGTATAGAATTCAGACTAGGAAGAATCATGCCAGAACATCTGGACTTCTTACCTCCAGGGATAACAATGAATGGTACAAGGTATATGGAACTACTGCAGGAGAAACTGCAACTGCATATGCACATTCATCTGTGGAAGCATTTGTGTATAATTGTACTAAATGCCACTGTTAAAAGTTTATTGAGAATCTTTTAAACAGGAGCAACATAGCAACACCAGACTTGCCGAGAAACAACCCAGATCTGAACCCAGTTGAGAATTTATGGAAAATTATCAAAATAAATTTAGCAGAAAAACAACTTTCACATACCAAATCACTGATAGAAGCTATTAATGAAGTCTGGAAAAAAAATCTTGGTTGACTACTGTAACAACTTGATTCACAGAATGACCTGTGGCATCCAAACAGTAATTAAAAGCAAACAAGGTCAGACAAAATACTGTCACCTGGATTATTTTGCTTGAAATGAATAGAGAAGATTGTCATGTACAAATCTGTGACTAAAACTGAGTTAGTCTCTCATAAATTACTTGATACTGGGCGGTTTTTAACTTTAACTTAATATATATATATATATATATATATATATATATGTTTAGCTTTTACAGTTAAATTTCTATTTCTGACACAAAGTCAATCCATACCAGGGTTGATAAGAAAGATGACTGACATCATCATCTGCCAAAATAGGGTATTCCCCATATGAAGTGATTTGGTATTTTATTGTTTATTAATTATTTGTTATGTAATAATAGATACATTGAGCTCTTTTTGTGGATCAGTTTTAATATTTTATATTACTAGGATCCACTTGGATTATATACCAATGGATTTGCTACCTTTACTATATTTCTTTGAAAGAGTTGTCTGGTATTTTAATTTAGGATTAGAAAATGAGTGCCTATGGTTATAAAATCTCTAATTCCATTCACCCAGAGAAATTATAATTTTTGATATTTTCTTTGGGGAAAATGATCACTTGTAGGTAGATCTGCATTAGTCCCCTTCTGGACGATTCCCTGCCTTTCATCTGTGATTGAAACATTGAAATGGCTAAATTCTCTATTAGTTTTTCAACTGTTTTTTTTTTTAACTCTTTCAGTTAAATTTCTCTTTCTGACATGAACTAAGTCCACATCAGAGTTTATAAGATATCTTTGTCTGCCAAAACAGGCATTTCCCCATATGAGGTGATTTGAGATTTCATTGTTTATATATATATATATATATATATATATATATATATATATATTGTTTGAATAAAAACAGACCACTTTAAGGTTCCATGTAATAAGTTATTTCACCACAACACCTTTAACAGGGCTCTGGATCATCAGACTTTACTTCCAAAGGTTGAAATGAAAAATGAAAAGAAATTCACACGTTTTTGATGGACCTCATCAAGCATATGTAAAATTAACGAAGTGGGGAAGTAAGGTGAGAGAGAAGATAAGATATGAGTGGGTTAGGTGTACCATTTCAATTCCTTATTCTTAACCCCACTGTGTGTTGGCTAGACGTTGCTTAAGCCTAACGCGTCTTGTCTCTAGATATAGATGGGTAAGGGGTGAAGACCGACATTAAAGGAAGAAGCTACAGCAACCCTAATAAATTACATTCCACGAGGACTGATTTCATTCATATTCTTAAACGCTGTTAATTCACGTTACTTTAAAGAGCATATTTGGGAGGTTAAGGTTTGATGTAAATCTAAATGTCTAAACAATCTACGAAGAATTTAATTTGAAGTTCGTTGGGGTTTTGGGTATTTTCTATGAAACAGTCAATTGGAAAAACTCATAGACGGTACATTGAAAGAGTAATCCATTTTATATTTAAAAAGTAGGTAGGCGTCTTTTAGATGAGTTGTACCCATTCTATCAGCAATATTATATTTAAATGCTAATTTCACAGTTTCTTTGTGTATGGAGGATAAGTGTTTAGAATTGTTGTCTTTCTTATAAGAACCAGAAACTTTATTCTGAATCAGATGGTTGTATTCCGAGGGATTAATTTTGTAGATATTTTTAGATTTGTCAGCTCTGATCTATAGTTTTTTTGAATTTTTGATATTTGTAACGTCTTTTTTAAGTTTGGATTGGAATGGGTTGCATTTCTTCTGGAAGGATATTTTCTTGATTAACTCAATTAAATCTTGTTCAAAAGGTTCTAATAATTTATTGTTTGGTGGAGTGTTTTGAGATTTAAAGTAAAAAGCTTCATTAAGCTTAGTGGGTTTGTTATGGGGATTAAGATGGAAGCGAATCTTCCACCTCATTCTTTTGATGATGTCAATGATTTTTTCCATCAAAGACATGGTGAAGGATTCAATGGTAGGGTAAGGAATGTTCTTGAGTGAGTAGTCCGGTGTAAATTTATCTATTTTAGGTTGGAAGTTTGGATCCTTATGGTAATCTGATGGGAGGTAATCCAACCGAGAGCTCAACTTATTTTATAAGGAGCTAATATTTAGTTTATGAAAAACTATTAGTTTTGCATAAACTATATATATATATATATATATATATATTTTATTTTGATACCTATATTCAGACTGTGTGAAAAAAAAACAGATAATAAAATTTGTAAATAAAAAATATTAAACAAACTGATATAAGGGAAAAAATTTCAATAAAAAAAGAAAAGACTAAAAACATTTGTGCCACTTGAAAAGGATCAATCAGCACTGCAATGTCTATCCAAAAGAACAGAGTAACTTAAGTTAAAATGTAAAAGTGCTCAATACACTAAGTAGAGCAAAAACTAAAATACCTAATGAGTCAGAACTCTAACTTCCTAGGTTTCACCTAACGGGATCATTAGGATAAAACTTTTATCCTAATGATCTGTTAAGTGAAACCTAGGTAGGTAAGTTCTGGCTCATTAGGTTATATATATATATAATACAGCCTATCAAAATATATAGATTTTTTTTTCTCTATTTTACACATATCTACAAATATAAATATAATATCTTATATTATATTCAATAGATTTATCTGACCCTGATGAGTGGTGTGACATAAAACTTTCAGAGCACCAGAAGGAAATTTTTGGAACCAATCATACATTGCCTGTTCTAAAGCTGACTAATGCAGCTGCCGAGTTTAAATACATGTTGCATAATGAAATGAAAATCTCATTTATTCATCTTTATTTTGATGCCTGGTAAAAATCTAAATAGGAAAGTAATCAAGAATTCAAACAACAACCCAAAGTGGAGATGCATAGGGCTTTAAAATTATATCTAGATATAAGCGTAAACAGAAGGGATGGTGAAATATAAAAATGGCTACATATTTTGCTGCAACCTAAAATATTTATGTATTCGGTTGAGATTATGATTATTGATTAAAAGTTCTAGATGCATATGACTCTTACTTCTTGATTTCAAGATATTCTGACTTAAATATGAAAAAAAAAATAAGTTCAGTATTTTATTCATTATGTAGAATATTACAACATATCTCTTTTTATATATCTTTGAAAGTACACGGGATAAAGACATTACAAGTCTTTTTACTGGTGCAAGAATTTCTGAGTTATTTGCAACTATTGTAATCAAATGATAGATTTGAAATAATTTTCTTTATAATTTGTTTATCAATTTAAGAGTCATGATGTATTTCGTTACAGCCAAAAACTGTAATCATATTTGATGAAGTTTATATGATTTTGCTTCATATTGGCAACATTGTAGACTCACCTATTATTGCTGTCTTAGGAACAGAAAAATTCCCAAAACAAATCTCGTCAGATGTCAAAATATCCATTCTCAAGACATCTTATTGAATTAAGATGGATTTCATTATGGATATACACATATGTCAACAGCAATGACAAACATGCAGTTAAACACAAAATCATTCATTACCCTGCAAAAATTGTGATTTTACAAAAAATGTTTGTATGAAATAATTTTTTATCCAAACTTATCGATAAAGAAAAGTAAAAAAGAAAACACATAATATAGAGAAAAACCATTTACATGAAGTATTATTATCAATTTGATCACAAAAGGTATGTTCAAAATGAGTAATACCCATAATTTACAGTTAGAAAGAAGGGAATTCAGTTTTTTCTCTTATATCAGCAGCAGTCTTACTTTATTTAAACAAATATAAACAAAATTTCTACAGTTTTATTGTATTATGCGTTTCAAGATTCGAATTAAATAGAGAGAAGAATTTGCACTTTGTCATTTCTCATTTGATGAAAATCAGCTACCATGTTTATGGTTAAAAAACTTAGTGATGGCCTTATATTAAAAATTGTGATAATAATTACAATGCCAAAACAGCTATTTTAAGTGCAGGTTCCAACAGTGCAAAGCATTATGATGGAATTCCACAGAGTGCAAGGAGGCCCAGGATTGCATGCATTCTTTGCAACAGTCAATGTAACATTAGAGAAAATATCTTACCCCCAAGATGAAAATGGATTTGGATGTACCTCGCATGTAATCTAACCAAAAAGTAAAAATGGCAGCTTCATGGGTTACCCATTTAAAACATATAGATCCTGGAGTTGGATAGACTCTCATGAGAATTTCTTTTTACATATGTAAATTTTGACTGTCAATAAAGATATAAACAAGAGCAGAATAGTGACTGCAGTAGTGAACAGGAGACATGTGTTGTGGTCAGTGCAGTGGATTTTTTGACATGAGAAATGATTACAAGTCAGAAGAAACTGATGACAATTTTACAACGTACAAGCTATTCTTAATTTTTCTACAAGATGGCAGAGAAGATATTTGATATCTGATTCATCAATGAATTTAGTGGTGTTGCCACCGATTTACCAATCATGGAGTGGATTGAGAACATCCAGTTGCTATGTGAACTGTGCGACATGAAGAGGACTGGGCATGTCTTATTACTACAATTGAGAGGTGGGGCTATTACCATATCCCGGCAACTGAGTAAGGAGCAGAGGTTAGATACGGAGCAGATAAAGTAAGACAACAGAATCCTTCAATGCATTTGTCTAGTTTGTGGCATGATTTCATCCTAACGAAACTACTGATGAATTTTTCGGAAAGCTACAGAGCTTGGCTCAGTTGTTGGTGGAGAGTTTCCTGAGTGATGGATAGTGTGCACATTTGTGTCTGAGTTCCGAATAAGATATTAGACGGCTTCTAAAGTATTTTCCAGAATAGAGACTATGACCTTGAAGCAATTTCTAACCTGAAAAAGGGCCATTATGACCAATGGTCAAAAACCTGAAGAGTCAGTTGCTGCATCCATTCAATGAACATGCACCAACGTGCATCTGGAAGGTTGGCATAATTTGTTTCAGGTGCACTGATTCCAACCACTTTGCTAAGGATTGTAAGCAAGGATACCTGAAGGGAAACAGATTGCACCGTGAAGTGCACTTGTTTTGGTGCAAAATGGTTGCACCAATCTGAGTGCCAAGGAAACGGTTCAGTGGAGGAGATATTAGTGTCAGTCTCCTCCCTGAACAAGTAAAAACCATGCACTATCATAAAAATGCTTGTAGATGAGCAAAAGTGTGTAGCCTTTGTAATTTCTGGCTGCTTGCAGACACTAGTAGGCAGATCTGTATGCCACTTTCGCAATGCTGGGAGGTGAAGGTGTTGACAACTGATGGGAAATCACTAATATACCATGGCATAGAGAAATTGGATGTTGGTCCAGTTCAGCCTGCGAACATTGAAGTCTTAGTTGTGGATGAAACATTGCTAGGCTTTGATCTACTTCCAGGATCAATACTGTCTGGGAGCTTGGGGAAATGTGCATAACTAAATTGGGAAAAGTGTGCTTCCCCAAGGGAGATATATGCCAGTGTGTTGCCGTTTCCATTGACGAACCTGATTTTAGTGCAAAATTTGACCATCAGAAGAAGGTTTGGACTACCTCATGGAAATAGGTCAGTGATCAAATACCCCCAAAAAACAGAGTGCTGGAGTACACTGTGTCTGATGCTGTCTGGGACAAGTACAAAAAAAAACTGCAGTTGTGGCTAAATAATGAATGGCTGCTGCCATATCCTGAAAGTGAGCTTGGTCCACCCAGGGGCCTGATTCTGATGATGGCAGTGGTTCAGTAAAAGAAACAGAAGATTCAACCAGTGTTTGATTACAGGGAACTGAATGATTTTATGGAAGCATTCACTCTCAACATGGATGTGTGCACCCACAATTTGAGGGAATGGTGGTGGCATGGAGAAAACATGACCCTGTAAGATTTGAGAAAGGGTTACTTACAGATACATGTCGACAAGGCATTCTGGCCCTTTCAAACTATGCTGATCATGAGTAAGTGGTATTCCCTTACACAATTATTATTTGGCTTAAGTGTAGCACCTCTCATTAAGAGGGCTATCATTGACTTGGTCATATCCCAGAACATGACAATCAAAGATGCTATTAGGTTGGTGCAAAAATAATGTCGTTTTTTGACGTTCAACTTCAAAAGAAAAACGACATTATGTTTGTACCAACCTAATACATCAGCTTACATAGATGACATCTTTGTCAATGAAAGCTTGATTTCTGTGGCATGGGTGAGTGACCATCTATCCAATTGTTGACTTAGTTGCAAAAACCTAGACAGACTGAAAGATAGTACCAAAGTGTTGGCTCTGCAAGTCTGGGGGAGAATGGTACTCTCCGATGGAAGTCCTAGACCTTCCTGAAGTCATTACACCCTGAAGCATGTTTTCTCTGCATGGATAACTTTTCCATGCGTGGCTGACTGAGAATAGCAACCGCCCATATCAAGCAACAAGTGTCATGTCCATGGCATGGGATGACATAATCAAAGATGCCCCTCCATCCCAGTGTATTATAACTGAAACAGTACCCAAAGTACATGAAATGGATCTTGTTGGTGGGGATTGGTCTGTGAGTGCCTATGAAATGAAGGTATGGGTGGATGCCAGTTCTTTGGTCACAAGATCGACATTGGAAATAAATGAAGATATTATTGAGGATGCTTGTTGTTTGTGTCTAGCAGAAGATGCTAAGCATATTAATTCAGCAAAACTCGACATGATGATAAAAAGCATCATCAATCTGGTCCTCCAATGGCAGATGATGGTCATGAACCTGGTTACCAACTCTATATGCATTCATCTCTGGATATTAGACTCCCTACCTGGGAAGGCACATGTAAACATGAGGGTAATCAGTAAGATGTTGATAAGGTAGCAGTTGGAAATACTTTGCAAACTGGTTGACAAGTATGCCTTGACAATGGATGTGCTGCTGGTTGAATCTGCTCTAAATCGAGCAGACTGCCTCACCAGAGTGCTTTAAAGGTGGTTGGAGCTGCAATAGGGAGGAGCCAAACCTATACAACAAAGGTGTGCCACTGTAAGAAAGTTGAGTGAGAGTCAGGTGGTTAACATCCACCAACAAAGTGGGCACATGATATGAAGAGGCCACAGTATTTCACCAGGTCTCTTAACTCTTCAATATCATCAACAGTTGCAAAGAATTAAGAATTGAGAAGCTTCCTAATCTATTGACCTGGCACCAGTACACTGGCTGAAATGAAAGTTGGGAGTGAAAAGCAACTAGAGCAGGTTAGTGATGGATATCACACACTATGACAGTGGACATTTCATAACACTTATTGATTGTGGTCTATCTCAATTTGTAATATGGTGATTGCTTTGTCAACAAGACTCTACCAATGTCACTAATCAATTAACATCAATTCTTTCAAGTGGGGTTCAACTGACCAAAATCTTAACTGACAATGACATGGCTGTCATGTGTGGGCACTTCAGAAAATTCTTCAATGACTGGGGCATGCAGCTTTGATTCTGATGTGCTTATGCACCAAACTGGAATGGTATATTCAAAAGGAGTCACAGAAGCATTAAAACCATTGATGCTTGAAAGCAATGCACTATACCAGAGGGAGTGTACTGGCATAATGCACACCTAAGGACAACCTCTCACCTACAGTGCCAGTGGACATGCTACATAAGCAGCCAATCTGCGTATGGGGCATTGATGCAAAGCCTCCATCCAAACTGTGGTATGCTCGAGGAGCATATGAGATGAAGGACATTGTCTGGGTTGAGACTCCGAAAGGCAAGGGTACAACCAAGTTTAAGATGGGTTGCATAACTAGGGTTAACAGTAAGGTTGATGGAATTCCCCATCATGTGAAAGACTTGTGTACCTTTCAAGTATCATATTCTCTATCTGAACATGTTATAAGATTCAATAGAGCATGAACTGTTAGTCAATTTGAGATCACATTCAGCAGACAGCTCTGATACCAGCAGTGTGGAGTCTGGTGCAGGAGAACTTAATGACTTGTCAAGTGGTGATTCATCTGAAGACGAATCTTGCTCCCTCTCAAAGCTTCACAGAAGAGGCCTCCTTCTGGTTGCATTTGCTGTAATCATGAGGCCCAGGATTGCATGCCTTTTTTGTGATACTAGAATAAAATAACTTTATCTCCAATGTGAACATAGATTTAAACATGCCTTGCATGTAAACTGTCCAAAGAAAGAAATGGCAGCTTTGCATTCTTCATATTTATAACTGATATATCCCAGAGTCAGATACACTCTACTGAGATTATTTTTGTGCATATGTAAATTTTGGCTGTAAATGATGCATAAAAACAGGGACAATAAAGCAACAGGAGGATGGTTTACTACTGTTTCAAACAGGCTACACATGTCATGGACAGCAGGGTGTTTGAGAGGAAACTGATTATGGGCATTGTTTGCAAGGAAAGAAAAAAAAAGTTTAAAGCTTTTTTTGCTACAATTTTAAAACAGCCAAGCCAGAGTCTATACGTTAACCCACATGATAATTTGTGGAGAATGATGAAGATATAAGTGATGAGATCTAGAGATTTTAACAGAAGAGGAGTGGGCCTGAAATCCTTAATTGAGGTTTGTAAATATTTGATGAGGAAATAGGGGAACTTTTAAAGAATGGGATTGGGCATAAGGAAAAGCTTTCCATTCGATTATTAAAATTTAGATATGACTAATGTCAAATATATTTTTCATGATCAAGAAGTAGATATTATTTTCAATAAAATACAGTTTTTCTCCATTATCCTAGATGTATCTTTTTTCTCTCTTTCTTTACATGTCAGTTTGGGTAGATAAAAAAATCATTTTTTATTGAAAATAAATTCTTTTTACAAATCAAAAATTTTGCTAGGGTTAGAATAATTCCAAGCTTAACTTTACTGATATAAAAACCGACTGGTGTATTTTGATTCACCTGATATGCAAAATAAATATATCATTAAATTCTGTTTTTGGCGGAGGTAGTAGCATATGTATTAACAGCGTTTGGTATTAAAAAAAAGCTAAATGCTAGAAGATTGAAGATTTCAATTGTAAGACAGGTGGGTTCTCAACTGAACTTTGTGGATTCATATTATTAAATCTTCCTACAGAAACCATTCTTTTTGTTACCTTTTCGTTTGTTATCACAACAACTCAACCAATCCAATGTGGAAACTTCTTTAAATGTACAATCTGTAAGGAAAAAGAAGAATCACTTTTCTTTAGAAAATGTTAGTAATTAGAATTGAAATAGTAGAAAATATACCAACTGGTAAAATTCATGCTCAGCAATGAGAATTTCATGGGCACAATTCATTTGATTGTTTTCTTCATATATGAAGTATGTAAGTAAAGGGTATATATATATATATATATATATATATATATATATATATATATATATATATATATATATATATATATATACAGTAGCATCCAAAACTAAGGGACAAAATTTTGAAACCTAATATTTGTTAGAAATAACAACTTTGAAAAGCTGAAATTTTGACAACTGGTAGTCGTTATCATCCATAATAACATACTAAAATTTGAATCATTTGCAAATGATAGAAAAAGAATTATAACAATTATTTATTTATTTTCAAAATTGGAACGTCCAAAAGTAAGGGACAAAATTGAGAAAAACAATGTAAACGGCAAAAAAACAATAAAAATACATGTACAATCAATATTTAGTAAATGAGCCCTTGCTCTCAATGACAGCTGCACATCTTCAACTACAAGAACGAATCAGTTCTTGACAATCCTCGATACTAATTTTAGACCATTCTTCTTGAAGCTTCACCCACAAATCCTCCGTGTTAGTGGGATTTCTTTCCATAACTTTCACTCCTAAGGTCTTCCAAATATTTTCTATTGGATTTAAGTCAGGACTTTGCGGTGGCCAATCCATAATTTTCAAATCTTGCTCGCTAAGGTAACTCATTACCACCTTTGACTTGTGACATGGGGCATTATCTTGCATAAAGGTAGCCCTATCGAAACCTGAATTCTGTATGATTGGCACATGATCTTGAACAATGTTTTTATAGATCTGCGCATTTACACGAGTTTGTAACCGGACAAGAGTCGTTGTACCTTGGCTAGAAAACATTCCAAATACCATGACGCTTCTGCCCCCAAACTTGACAGTTTTCTTAGTACACTTTGCACTTAATCTTTCACCAATACGTCTCTTTACATTGTTTTTTCCATCATTTCCAAATAAATTAAACTTGCTTTCATCACTGAAAAATACTTTTGCCCAATTTTCATATGTCCAAATTACATACCTGTTTGCAAACTCTAATCTCTTCTTCTTATTCTTCGAACTAACAAGTGGTTTCTTCCCTGGGGTTCCATTAAACAGCCCTATTTCTTGCAGTCGTCTAGAAACAGTCTGTCTTGACACATTAACACATGAGGTACTATTCATAACCCTTTTAATTTCTGTGCAAGACTTAAAACGGTCCTTTAATGACATACGCTGCATTATTCGATCTTCTCTTGCCAAAGTTTTGCGGGGTCTGCCGGTTTTAAAAGCACTAACTATTTTGCCAGTATCATTGTAGGATTTAACAACCCTGCCTACAACACTCTTGGAACGTTTCACTTTCTCTGAAATCTCTGTAATGGTGTACTTTTCCTTGTGTAGCTTCACAATAGCTTGTCTTACAGAGTAATCAAGTTTTTGGCGTTTCGCAATGGTGCCGGCTGATGCAACGTTTACAAATGACTAAGTAAGACTTATTCTTTAGAGAAAATCAAAAAATTTGAATATAGCATACTGTTTACATTGTTTTTCTCAATTTTGTCCCTTACTTTTGGACGATCCTATTTTGAAAATAAATAAATAATTGTTATAATTTTTTTTCTATCCTTTGCAAATGATTCAAATTTTAGTATGTTATTATGGATGATAACGACTACCAGTTGTTAAAATTTCAGCTTTTCACAGTTGCTATTTCTAACAAATATTAGGTTTTAAAATTTTGTCCCTTAGTTTTGGACGCTACTGTATATATATATATATATATATATATATATATATATATATATATATATGCACACACACACACATATATATGTTTAGGAACCCTCATCAAAATTTATTATAGAATCAATGTTAAGGCTTATATTTTAGAAGCATTCTAAATTAAATACCAATACTCTCAGAAAGTGTGAGAAAAAAAAATAGAATTGACAGGTAACAGTTCTCATCCAACTTGCATGTCACCGAGTAAAGATTGTACAATTTCTCTTTCTTGATCATGTGATATTGAGATGATGTGATCGGATATAATCCAGACAGAGAAACGACCTTGAACTCTTTGAAATATGGCAGAAGAAGGAAAAGGGTCAATGACCTCTTTTCGCCCACACATATTTGGCAATCATGGGTCACGTGCTGAAATCAAGGCATGAATAAAGGGCCATCAAAAAGTTAGTCCCATTTTAGAATCCAAACAGTCAGCTATAAATGCTATCATCAGCTATAAATTCGGATGTGAGGAAAATATAGAAATCTAATAAGATTTCAAAGCCAAAAACAGTTCCTCTTCAGAATATAAACTGAACGGATAGCTAGCTATAGTTGCTACAATCTTATATAAATTCGGATGTGCAGGAAACATAGAAATCTAATAACATTTCCAAGTCAAAAAGATTCAGCAAAGATTTAATTCAAGGAATCAAACTTCATCAGGCTGGATAAGTGAATACATCAAAACAAAAGAAAGATACATATTCCATCACTCAACCCCAAGATAAGACGAGGAGAGAAAAGAAACCAAAAGAAACTTAGTTTTACAAACCAACCTTCGGTCCACAAGGAGAAGAGAACACTAAAAGAGAAAAAGAAATATAAAAAGAAAGAAGAAACACATATAAGAGACTTTAAAAGAAAAGAAGATAGAAAGAAAAAAGAACTTTTATAACTACCAGATAAGTCCATTGTTTCTTTTACATGTTTCCCCTGTTGCTCATTTTATCTTTTCATGTTTTGTGATGACATGCAGGTTTGACATAGGATCGTTTGTTACTTAATGTTTACCTTTCTGTGGCGATAATTCCTGGCCACCAATATTCTGTTGCTGCAACATTTATTTTTGTCTTATTGTTTTTGTTTTACTCTGTCTTTTACCTTCACCCCATTTGTATATTTTAATAATAACCTTTTTGCTTGTTATCTCTATATCTTGCCTTCTGTCGTTTGTCACCTACCATGTTTGTTCCTCAATTAATTCCATTCAGCTTGGCTGTGTCTGATCAATTTGGAAAAAGACCATTGGGAAAAGAGACGTATTTTTTTTTATTTACAATTTACAGTACCTCCTACTGCTGCCATAATGGTAGAAAAAGGGGGACCGTAACAGTTGGTGCACTTGTCCGGGAAATTTTTTCCTTTATACCAATTTGATCCACCTCCTGAGTGGAATTGTGAACAACAGTGGTTGACAGATAGAAATGGCTGATATAGAAGATTTTCTAAGATCTCCCTCTGTAGATGGATGCTGATATTGAAAAAACTTTGAGATAAGAAGATCATATAGATAGTAAAAATTATAGCAGAACACATGGTTGACAATGATGTGTTTGATGATGATATGTTATCACAGTTCTCAAGACAAACACCTGAGCTTCACAAAGCCAGATGGAAATCAAGAAGGCCAGGATTGAAGCCAGGCAAAAGATAGAAATAGAAAAGGCCAAAATCAACGCAAAAGTTGAAATGGCTAGAATAACCCAAGAAACCTAAATCAGAGAAATAGAAAACAAAAGAGAGTATATACAAAATAGGTTCAATTTAACTAGGCAAGTACAGTTAGTGCCACTGTTTAATGAGGAAGAGATCGATAAATACCTCCTCCAATTCGAGAAAGTGGCATCCAATTTAAGTTTGCCATTAGATGAATGGCCCACATTACTCCAGACAACATTAAAGGGCAAAGCTCAAGAAGCTTATGCCGCTTTATCTATCGAAGATAGTGTGAACTATGAAATAGTAATGGCAGCCATTTTAAAAGTGTAAAATTAGTATCTGAGTCATACTAACAGAAATTTTGAAATAATAAGAAAAATGATAGAGAGACTTATGTAGAATTCTTTCGGCAAGAAAAAATTTTTCAACAGATGGAGTTCTAAAAATGTAGAATCCAGTTGTGAAAATTGAAAGCAATTAGTACTAGCGAAAGAATCTAAATGCTGTGTTCCAAATGACATTAAAATATACCTGGAAGAAAGATCTATTGATGATGGGTACAAAATGGCCATGTAGGCAGATGAAAATGCACTAAAACATAAGAGAGGCAAGCCAGTTGTCAGACACACAAGCCAGACAGCATATAGTTCTTCAGCAAGAAATAAATTTAGTCTTGGGGGCCATCTCGAAGTAAGATTGTTTTAGATGATTAAATACATCTCACGTGAAAGTACCTGATCTGTAGAAGACCCGTAGTTAACCACTTGGACATTGGTCATCGAACGGGAAAAGAAAGAATGTGCCTACTTGTTATTACTGCCACAAAACAGGACACGTAATGGTAGACTGTTGGACCTGAAAGAATTGGGAAACTAAGGGTGCAAATGACAGAAAACCTTAGGGGTTAGTAACAGAAAATAAATATTCTCCAAAGAATAATCTAAGATCTGTAGAGAAATTATAAGAGAAGTATATAGACCATTTGTGTCAGATGGGTACATATCCCTGGTGGGAAATCCTGAAAGAAATATTTGTGAAAGTCCCCAGGGACACTGGAGCTAAACAATCCCTGTTCTTAGAGGATTGTATCACACAAGTGATTAACTCTGCTACAGGTGAGTATGTAATAATTCATGGTGTGAGTTATGACAGTATTCCTCTTCACCAAGTCAACCTATCCACAGAATTAGTCAATGGACCTGTAGAAGTCGGGATAGTACAGCACTTACCAATGAGAGGGATACAAATGATATTAGAAAATGATCTAGAAGGTGAGAGAGTAATCCCAATCCTTAAAATAAAGCCAACACCAATCATTGAAGAAATCAAAGAAACTATTGAGCAGGAAGGTCTAGAGATATTTCCTTCATGTGTAGTAACCCATGCACAAGCTAGAAAACAAAAAGATCAGGGAAATAAAGAAAAGGATACTAGTGAAACAAAACCATAGACCTTTCTGAGACATTTATAAGGCAAGATCATAGTCTTGAAGATAAGGACAAAATGGAATATAACATCCTCGATTTTAAAAACTTGGAGAGGGATACCCCAGACAATTCCCTTTGGTTAAACATAGAAATATAAGTCTTGCAAAAGATATCTCAGCAAGTAGGGAGTCTCTCACCACAGAGCAGAGATTAGATCCTGAAATAAATGCCTTAATCAATTATACATTACACAAGGAGGAACTAGATAATATCTCCATGGGATATTTCCTCCAAGACAACATCCTAATGTTTAAATGGCAATCTCCTCAAATTCTTGCATCCGAGGAGTGATCCACAATTTGGCAACTAGTCTTACCAAAACTGTATAATGCTGAAGTGCTTAAGACAGCCCATGAAATCCCTTCAGGCAGCTATCTAGACATATTACAAAATTATCAGATACTTTTATTGGCCAGAAGTCAAACATGTTGTGGCCAAATATTGCCGAGCATGTAACCCTTGCCATGTAGTGGGCAAATAAAGATGAAAAATTCCTGTAGCTCCATTATACCCCACTCCATATTTGAATAACCGTTCCATTGAGTCCTAGTAGATTTTGTAGGACTGATGCCTAAAGCAGCAAAATGGAATCAATAATTAGTAACTGTGATGTCTGTATCCACAAAATTCCCAGAAGCTATCCCCATCAGGACTATTTTGGCCAAGAAACTGGCTAAGTGTTTAATTCAGTTCTCCACCATGGTTGGTTTACCCAGGATAATACACCACTGGTCAGTCCCGGTCACAGCCCCAAATTGTGATCCACTCTAATCCTGGGCTGATTGCAGCACCATCTGTGACGATCTAACCATTGGATGATTCGGATGATAATCTGGTTTACTACGGAACCATGTGTGACACTAACTCCTCTGGTTGTCTTGGTCGCGGTCGATGTCTGGTTAGATTCAATATCAGCTTTGCCATTCCCAGCTCACCTCCAATGTCTGGTTACCGAAGCAACTGCTTTGATCTCTAGTCTAACCTACCCACTTTGTGATTTGATCTTAGGTAGACAAAATCAATCAGCTGTCAGGCCATAGTGCAAGCTGAATCCGGGGCAAATGTGATACTGCGCAAGTGTATGTAAAAGAAAAATAATGAAATAAACTCAAGAGGTTCAAATGTGTTGAAAAAATAACAAGTATCTTTATATCTGTTTGCTGAATACAGGACTGCATCTTTCTTCCAACCCGCTTCTATGGATTTGTGACACTTTGCATTTCTTAAGTGAGTCTTGATATCTTAAGTTGTTTTTCAATAAACTGCTTTTTGGTATCTTTAGGCGATATTCATCAAAACTTGCTTTGGTGGTGTAAGTCTAAATCGTTCTTCAAGAAAAAAAAATTGCTTTTGGTTAGAAGTCTAAGTCGGAATGCGTGGAAATCTTTCGGTCAGCTCCTGTGAGGCTGGTCTTCAAGCCCAACAGCTCTTTGTCAATCTGTCTTCAATCTTCAACCCAACTCTTCTCTCTGAATGCCCGGGGACGTTCGTTTATATGGATGCCAACCAAAACAAGTTTGGGGCCTGTCGTGGTTTGGGTTCTACAATGATTCCAAATTCCCAATAAGGATTCTCTTTGTCTTCGGACAGGAAAATTTATCACTTCCCATTTTTGGAAGTCAATTACTTTCTGTTTTAGAGGGGTTCTCCCCCTTCTGTGGGGAGAGGTCTGAGGAGAATTATCCTCCTAAACTCTTCCTTTCTCATATTGGTATCTCATACCAATCTCTTCAGTGGGTCTCAACAGGTTTTCCTTCTTTCTCATATGTTCACCTTTGCCCATCACTCATGCCACCACTCAGCCAATAAACGCTCAGCAGCTTGGGTGTGTCTAGAGTGGCCTCAGTTTACAATTATCACCCAAAGAAAAAAAATTATCTTCCCTTTTCTTTCTTTCTTTTCTATCGGTCAGAATTCTTATGGACCGCACATCGCAACTATTAAATTTTTATCTTACCCTGAGGTCACCTGGAATTCATTAGCGGAATTTTCGCCGACTCATTAACTATCACTAGTCAACTATTTAACTGGGTGGTCGACTAAATCTCTTTGTCTTTCTCATCCCAACATTATCACATTTTCAGATACCCGTTCTTGGCGACAGAAAGTCTATCGTTAACAGTTCGAACAGGTAGTAACAATGATTTCCTCTTCTCAACCTTATCTCCTCATGTCAAGATCCGGACATACAACAGATGGGTCTCCTTGCTGGACACAAGAGCCAAAACCAAGTGATATCTCTGAAATATAATTAGTGGCCTTTTTGGGTGGTCTCACTGAAATTCCTTCCCGGTTGCATGCTTGGCCCAGTTTTTGTTTATCTTTTAGAATTCTGTTTTCCTTGTCACTTAATTGATTCTGTCAGAATTCAAAACCTGCTTCTTTTACGAATTTTCTGTCTTCTGCGAAAAAATATCTTTCTTCGTAAATGAAAATAAAATCTTTACCCATTTTTCTTTTGTTAAAAAAAATAATGTCGCTCAGTATGTCTTTCGTTATAGCTCTTTCTTGCCTTAAGTATTTCTCATTTTTAATTTCCATGCTTAATTAGTTAGCCAATTACCATACCTAAATAGTGCCAGAGGGAACCAATTTTACATTCAAGTTATTTCAGTAGTTATTGGAAACCCTCATCATGAAACAACCTTGAACTCTTTGAAATATGACAGAAGAAAAATCATGGGTCATGTGCCAAAATCAAGGCACAAAAAAAGGACTGTCAAAAAGTTAGTCCTGTTTCAGAATCCAAACTGAATGGATGGTCAGCTATAAATGCTATAATTAGTGATAAACACTATCATCAGCTATAAATTCAGATTTGAGGAAAATATAAAAATCTAACAAGGTTTCTAAGCTGAAAACAGACCCTCTTCAGAATATAAACTGAACAGACTGATTGTTTGGATGTGCAGAAAACATAGAAATCTAAGATTTCCAAGTCAAAAAGATTCAGCAAAGATTTAATTCAAGAAATTCAACTTCATTGGACAAATACATCAAAACAAAAGAAAGATACATATTTCGTCACTCAACCCCGAGACAAGATGAGAAGAGAAAGAGAGAAAAGAAAACAAAAGAAATTTGATAAAAATGAAATATACTGATCCAAGTACCCTGGGTAATGTAGTTTCAGTATTTATAGGGTTATGGGGTTCTATCGCCAAAAACCTAGTAGGAGTTTGATAACAGACAGAGGCTAATACTTTATATATATAGATGTAAGTAAGTATAGGAATGAAATACTATTTCAAACATAATTATATACCCACATACATACCATATTAAAATATACCCAAACTTTACAACCAAACAATAACAGACAATAGTACAAACATGACAAAATGATTCTACAATATAACACACACCATTTAAACCAAAGTATCTATCGATTAGAAAATTATCATTACCATGTGAAATATTTGACCAATAAGAGAAAACAAAAACCCAATTATTCTTGACCCTACCTTCGGAAAAAAATTTCTTATAAAAATGCACATATTTTGACTTTCAAGAGCAAACATACTGCTGTCTACAAATAAAACACACAACAAAACATGGCTACATAGCTTTTTCCTTCCCCCACAGCACATGCTGAAAGAAATGGGTTGGTGATTTCAAAGAAATCATCTCCAATGACAACAAAGACAGTGAATCTTTGTTAACAATAAAAGACTTTTCTCAACTGCAGTTTTTTTTGATTGTACCAACTACTCGAAGACTAACTCAACTAAAGAGTATTTTTTACTCCTTTTTGACTTTTGAATTCATGCCCATATGTTTGCAAATACAAATGATTTATTTAACAGTCGTTATTATTGTTTGGATTCCGATGTTCAGCTGTTTAATATAAAAAACATGGACAACCGAATTTCTTACAAGAGGAATCTCTTGTTTTTATTAGAATATCATGGCAAAAAGAAAAGAAATGATGGCAAATATATTGAACAGCTCATTCCCAATGATGCAAGTTGTACAATGCAATGTGTGTAATGTAAGTGATTCCATATTTTCTAGATGTGAAGTTGCTCTCCAATTTTATCCCTGCTGAGCAAAGAAAGAAATTGAAACCATAATAAAATCTTGAATTACCCAGTCCTCCATCAAGTTAAGACATCCAATTTCTTTCATTGCTCTTACATTTCAGCAATGTCTCTATCATTTATATGGACATCACCCAGGAGGTGGTAATGCGAGTCCAGCTCTCTCCAGTCAGTCTGCAAAATCAAGTTGAAGAATTGAATGGCTGAAATGTTGTCCTAACAACAAAACCAATAGAAAGAATAAGGTCAATAGTCCAAACATCTGTTGGAATGAAAGGGAATTTTCTTAGAATCATAAATGGAAGTTGGTCTGTTATGTATATTTCTAGTAATTTTTATTTTTCTTGCTGACAACAGAGTTTGAAAGTCATTTGCAATTTAGTTTGCAGTTTTTTGCAAAAGAAAGTTAAGATGAAGTCATACTTTCTTTAAAATTGCTAAAAATGTAGTGCACACATTTAGTGTCCTAAAAGCGTATATACTATAAATAATACATACAAAAGCTGGTATATGTTTGAATAAAATAACTTTGCACTGAAATGTGTACCAAGAAAATTAAGTCTTCCAATACTTTTCAGACAAGTGAACTCAAATGTTTTTGTTGCTTTTATTATTGCTTTGGCTTTCACAAATGTACAATTCATATAGAAAACAAAGTGAGTATCTCATTTTAAGTAATGTTCAAAATTACTGCTATTATCTTAACATGCGAAAGGTGAAGATACTTTGACAGTGTATGAATTTCTACTTTTGAATTGAATAATTACTATGATTAGCTTTATACTTCAAAAGGCCATGTAGCAGAGTTGGCTTTGAATATATCATCAAATTTGCTCCACTTGCAAACTAGTCTGCAAGACTAGCTTTTTGTTTGTATCACTTCAGAAACAAGTGACGAAGACTGACTTTGAAAACTGGGACATGCAGTCTATCATAAATGTTAATGGTTAAAAGAGAAATCTGAGATAATAGTAATAAGTAACTTTCCCATAGATACTCATAAACTGTGCTTCTTACTTTTAACTCTTTATACAACAACCTCCCCTCAGTAGCACTCTACTTTGTGTAGCTCTTTTGCCTTGTATTAGGTGATAAATTAGTATAACAACTACCTAACTAGGTCATATATCATACTAAACAAACAACCTAAGTTATCTACCAGGATCCCCCACCATCAACAAGTGCATCCACACATTTCTACCTTTTTAGATATATTAGAAGTTGTTACTCTGTGTTCCTGCAGTTTCTGTCTAACTCAGAATAATTAGCTCTCATTCATTGTCAAGTATGAAGGATCTTTTGCATGAAACCAATACGGTTCAATGCTAAACATCTAGTATTATGATTCTAGTACTGACTATATTGAAATTCAGCTACTAATATCTTCACTGTAACCCCGGTGGGGATGTCATGGAGGTACTATACCTTGTCAAAAGGCAACCTGTGTTTTGGTTGTTATGGTTTTGAATTCAGAGTTGGGCTTCTCCAAGACTGGTTGCCAACCATGGATAGAAAGCCCAGTCTGCCTTGCTATTTGTTTGGAGAGAAGATCTTTCCCAAGGGTATTTACGCACGTGAATATAATAACTAGAATTTGAACATGGCTCTTGGATTTCTCATTACAAAAGCTGCTATCAATTACGTCACCTGCACATCTGAAAATAATCAAAATCAACAAATAGTGACATATTTAAAACTTATTAATTTGTAAATTAATTCAGTTCTTTGTTTCTTTTTGGTAAATTCAAGAAACAGCAACTAACACCATTGCTTTCTTATACTGTCTTTTCTCACTCACTAAACCATAACATTCACTCAGTTCTTCCACATTGTACATCTGAGCATAGAACTACCATGAGAGTGGTTTATAAAAGTAGGAGGATTCTCTGTTTTCACTAATCTATTAATATTTACATTTTTTTTAAGAAATAAGTGAACACATGGCACAGTGGATAAAGGCATTAGAGAGATCCAGTGACAGGACCCAAAGGGTGCGAGTTCAATACCTGGTTAAGCTGGTGAAGAACTTGGAGAGAGGAAATTAACAGGCAATAACTGATAACTGACATCCATTAGGCTAGTAAAATGGTCAGTAATTAATAGTTTCTTATACCAAAAGTACTTATGCTGGAAAAAAGTCTAAGGCATTCAGTGCATAGGCTGCATACATAGACCCTTTTCAAAGAGTTATTTACTAAGCTTAGTTTAGTGCAGTACAAGTCAATGATAGTAAGAGTTTTCAGTGAGAATAGAATATAATACTATCAAATTGATCTCTGTAACTAGCTTGCTAAACATTGCCCAATTGTAAGGGTTCTAGAAATAAATATAGACATATGTCTATGATTGAAATTCTGACACAGATATAAAACAACTTTTTTGTATCACTTATAAACTGTGTATTTTGAATTATAAACTATAAAAATAAACAAACAACAGAAATTACAAAAATGTATATGTTTGTAAAGCATAGTACAATTATAAAATCATTTTAATTTCTCTTGAAGAATAACCTAGCAGATTAAAGTATTTGCGCATGGATTTAGTGACATAGTAATTATGAGTTAAATCCCTGGGCCAGGTACTGCTGATTTAGACTTAGAAAGAGTGAGCAATAACTGAGAACTAAATAAAATTACAATTCCTAAACATGTTGAGTGAAACAAGAACAATCTAGCCAGTAGATTTAATAAAGGGTTCCATCCTTGAGAATTACCAGATCAATAAGCACCTGAAGAAGGCTGAAGGACACAACAACAAAAATGTGATGAGGACAATAGTCTGAGTGTATCTAATTTTAATTTCTTCTGCATTTTAAGCATGATATTCACATTTTCTCTTGTTTTTCTGCAGATTATTTTCAATTTTTTTCAGTTTGATTTGCTTTGTTTTATGTCATATCAACCTCAATGGGTTATTTAATGCTGACAAAATTTTAATTCCTGGTAATATTTTTTTCAAAATTATTGCTGGTAATATTTTTTTTCTCCAAAAATGTACTGCTGGTAATAATTTTTTCCATCAAAAATGTATTTCTGGTAATAATTTTTTCCACAAATGTATTATTGGTATTAAAACTTATATAGTGTTTTGACCCCAGTTTGGCGGTTAACTATTTGCCCATAGATGGGACCCTAACAGGTGCTACTACCATGGGTCAGGGTGAACCTGGGAACATTAGCAAGTAAGAGATATTTCCATGCTTCTCAAAACCTTTTGATCAAAGGCTTTGCTGTCTGATGTAGTTTATCATCTTACACAGGACAGAAATTTAATTTTTTCCTTTAAAATATTTCAAGTATTTATAGAATTTGTTTTTATTTTGAGAATATTATGAAATAAATCATTAACTTTTGAAAAATGATTGCCCATACAATCACTGATTTTATGGTCAACTTGTACCATGATTAGTGCAACTTAGTCACACGAACCATTAATACTATGTAAAGTGTCAGAGTGATGGGCGTAAAGTGTTTGCCAGTCAAGAGCTGCTTGCCTAGTGCTCTGTAGTTGCTTGCTTATATTAGCACAATTTACCCACTTTTAGAGCCTCACACATGGATGGATTAATTCAATATTGTTGATGAGGCGCTGTATAATATGCCAAAACTGCCCCCCCATCATGGAACCACAAGACTTTTGTGATGTGGTCACTTGCATGGATGTTCATGAATACTCATGTGATGTACCCTGAATCTGTAGAGATTGGTTTTTAGGTGGCTGCAATATTCTTTACAGAAGATCAAATGTATCTTTTAAATGCACTCTTCATTCTACAATCACTCTTGGTACCATATTTTTGATTTTACATTAATAACAGCACTGTTATCTTTATTTTTGGTTTTTATTAGGTGAAGCTTTATCAACCCTTATTACTAATTTTGATTTGCATTTTGTTTTCATTTTATTTTATTTTTTTACTTACTTTTTATTACGACTCAGTCTTCACGTTCCAGTCTCAATAGAGTTCAAAAGTGTCTTCACATCCTTGTGGGTGTTGAAATATTGCAAACTTCTCCCTATTTCCATGGGACATGCTTAGATAAACTACATTCCTTAGTTCCCCCAATTCTCACCTTCACAGCTAAGACACATCATGCTTCCCACATTGTAGCAAACCAACCTCATTTTGTTTGTATTCCATTGGTAAGATGTAAGCAGCATTATCCCATGAACTGCTGCATTGCAGAACTGACACTCAAGTCTAGGGTTAACTATTTTCTCCCCCAAATATCCCCATAAACTGTGCCTCTCACTCTGTAACCCTCTACTTTGAGTGGCTTCTCGGCTCTGTACAGAGTGAACATCATTGTAAAAAAAAATCTCTCAAGGTAACAAATGTTCACTTATCTGTCCCTACCTGGAATTTCATGCAGTAAGGACATTTCAGTGAACATTTAATTTTATTTGTTACTAACAAGTGCTCTATCTCTTAAAGCACTTTAATTACAAAGCTTACCTTAAAGTTTTATCTTCCAGAAATATTTTCGTCAAACAGTCTTCTTTTGATAACATACAATCTTTGTTATTTTTTTAACTTCCAAAGTACAGGGTTTATTATACATATCATTATTTAATCCTGGCAGAATGCTAAAAAAGATATAACCTTATACCAGACCTGGTTTATTTAGGCAAATTTCTCACTGGTTGGGTGTGACATTGTGGAGAGAGCAATGCATAATCAATATTGCAGCTGCAAATGCATTTACCAAGATTGAACACTCACAATTGGAAGGTTGACTGCGTCTCTGTCGCTTGTGTGAAATTTTTGTTTTTCTATTCCATTTGTCAGTGATCAGAATGAAGAGTCAACTCAACAAAGTAAGGGAGGATAACTCTGATGAAACTCATCAATTGTGACAGGCAGAAAATGGAAGCTGATGCTTTTCAACACTTGGAATTGAAAGTGCAAAGCATTTCTGCCATTGTTTTTTTTTTTTTTTTTTTATTGTTGAATAGATTTTTGTAATGTTTTAAGCTGCCATGAGAAAATAGAACATTTTTGCCAAGGCTTTCATTCATTCTTTCAATTCTTCTTTATTTGTTTATTCACTTCATAATTCTCTGGTAGGTTGTGATAGAAGCCAAGTAACACCAACTTTCTGGAGCGCTGAAGCATTTACTATTATTTCCATCTTTAGGAAAATTCACGTTTATAACATTTTTGCCTTTAACTTCTCATTTGCTCTAACCTCTTGTAAAAGATTTCTGGGAGACATGATTGCTTTTTTCTATTTCTTCCAGGTTCTTTCTTTCATCAACCAAGATATTCTACACTTGTTTTTACCAAAGTCTTTATTGGTGATAATTACACCTGGTTATCTTGCTTGAATATGGCAGCACACATTAATTCTTAAAAAAACAATGTTATTGGTTCTTTTTTCTCCTCTATTTTTATAGATTTCTGTAAACAGTTGTTTCTTACCCAGTCATTCTGAGTTTATTTTGACTAATTTAGAGCATTAAATGATATGGTAGTGCAATATGTTCTTTTTCTCATTTAGCTTCTGATATTGATAGAAAATATGTGAGACCAGCTTGTTAGCCATTACACTATAAGGGAAGAATAATCACTTCATGATGGAATAATATATACCAAACATATGACAAATTTGTATTTGAACATTTTACCAAAACTGCTATTTTGAACTGAAGCAAGTAAAAATGTATTGGATTGGAAGAAAAGTTTATAACACTTTTTGAATTAATTTCAAAGACAATATTTATGAATAGATTTATTCAACCTTATATGCAATTTTATTCCACTTTTACCATTTTTAAGGCAGCTTCATGATTCCATTCTTCCAGAACATTCTTCTAAGTGATGAACTGATCTAAGTAGTTTTTACAGGCTTCCAGAGAATTGAAATTCTTCCCATTGAGAATTATGTAGAGATCAAAATAAGTGGTAATCCAAAGAGACAAGGTCAAGTGAGTACGGTTGGTGGAGGAGGACATTCCAGTCAAGCTGTACCAATTTCTGCCGAGTCTGTAAAAAAAATTGAGGTCTGGTGTTGTCCTAATGGAAGATGATACCCTTACAATTAACCAATTCCAGATGTTTGTCATCAATTGCTGCTTTTAATCCATTCAACTGGGAACAATACTTGTCTGAATCCAATGTCTGATTTTTCAGACAAAATTATCAGATCAAAATTTCTACTTCAAAACCTAGTGAACCCCTTACAAACAGTATTCTCTGTCATGACACCATCTTCATAAAAAGGCACATATCTTTTTTTTTGTTTTTTGTATAGTGTTTTTTCTTTCTGGAAATGAAAGAACATTCTTCTCCATTTTCACTTTTAAAATTAAAATTCACAATCTACACATGAAACATTGAGAAAGGCATATCGAAATATCACTTTCTAAATATATGTTTTAAATTTCAGTCACATGTGAAATGAAATTCTCATGCTGAAAAACTACCAACTGAAAATCACTACAAGCTTTTCTCCAAATCAAGAGCTGTGCCTTTTTGTGAGGTTGTATATAAAGTACAAAGAAATTGTACAAAAGCTAAAAAATTATACAAGAAAGTTTGTCATATTATTTCCTTTTGAATATAACTGTGCATAGAGAAGTAAAAAATTCAAAGATAAAAATGCTTCATGTTATCTATAAAGCAGGTCACATGAAAAATGGGGAAGCATTTGTAATAAATTCAATTTTGGAAGGAATATTGAATTTACATTAAGTATAAACAGCTTCGTCTTTTAAAATATTAGAATGTTTACTTCCTTGTACATAGCATGTGTTTACTCCTAAGCATTATGGCTAACAATATCATTATTATTATTATTATTATTTGCTGTTTGATATAATCATTTACCAAGCCTATCACCTGAGGAAATGTTTTGCATATTGGATTGAAAAAGGTTTATCTATATATGTAAGAAGCATGTATCAAAATAATTTTGCATTTCAGATAAAGATGGATCTCCACAGATTTTCTTAATGTGTATATCAGTATTCTTCTTAATGATTTAGAACATTTCTGCTATTATTGAAATACTGGCTGAGCTTAAATGTCATATTCTTGTAATTTCTATTTTCAGATCCTTATATTTGGAGAGATTAGCAAATTATTTTGCAGATAAGTTTGTAATCAGACTGCCTAATCATATCCATAAGATATGAACACTTTCATGACTACATCTAATCTGTCTTTTTGTTGATATCATTATTATTGTTATTATTACAGAGTAGCATGCTAACAAAGTTATGTTGGGATACAAATATATGAAGCCATATATACCCATCAAAAATGGACAAATATTAAGACTTTGTGAATAAAATAGAAAAGAAATTATAAAACATGGAGACAGTAGGGTGCATAAAAGTGGAGGAGAGAGGGCATCAAAGACTGAAAAAAAAAATTAGTTCATAATTAATTTGAATAGTGTTTATTTCAACTTTCACCTGTTTTTACATATTTAAAATGTCAACTACTGACATTTCTTAGTCTTAGGCTACCCTATTTGAGTCTTAGGGCATACAATCAAGGAGTTGGCCCTATGCATCATCCAACCTCTGCACATGGGGATAATAGCAATGTATAATTACTGAAGTACTTTAAACAGTTTCAAAAATCCTTGAAAAGAGATTAGAGCAATTGGAAACTCAAGATCATCTGTATTACTAAAATCAGTGAAAATAATAACAGCACTTAAATATTAAGGAAACTTCCTACCATTGGAAAGTAAAATTCAAAATAGTCAATATAAAAATAATCAAGGACCAAAATATAATCATCTTATTATAATACTGCTTGCTCCTCTCTTAGTTAACAGTTACAGCCTGCCAATACTTCATGAAAAAAATAAAAATAAAAGAAGTAAAAGTAAAAAGAAAAAAAAAGTAAAGAAAAAGTAGTAGTAGTTTTTTTTTTTTAAGCTTTTCAACCAAAGCAAGGTGAGAGTGCCACTAGCATGCAAGGGTTTACAGAGAGTGGGAGCAAGAGTAAAGAGGCATAAAAGAGGAAAGGATGAAGAGAAGGATGGGGAATTAGATCAAGGCATATGAAGATGTCAATTGATATTGCATTTGAATAGTTGGAGATTATAGCTCTCAGGGAAGCAAGTAAGAGGAATGTGGTCAAAACTCATGTTGATTCTGCTACATTTCAGAGCAGAGGAGAAAAAGGGTTTTATTGTTTAGTCCTTTTACAGTCTTGAACAGTGTCACCTAATGGGCAGCTTAAAAGAAAAGGTAGCGAGTAATCTCCACAAATCTTTATTAAATCCAAGAATGAATAATTTACGCAACTATTTAAGCAACCTGAGTTTTGGTCAAAATTATAAGTTGCTCATAAAAATTAAATATGTAGATAAATATTTTGACCTTGCTAGAATGTTTGATTTGATTTGTTTTTTATGACTTATCAACCCTTTGTGGGTTATTTAAACCTGAAACATGTTTTGGATTGGAAGAATAACTTTGCCAGAAAACTTTTTAATTGAGATGATGCCAGTTGTGCCAGTCATTATATGAGTTCTGGGAACAATGTCAAAGTCCTTGAAAAGAATTAAACTATCAAGATGATGGTATTGTTGAAAACAGCTACAATACTGAGAAGTGTGAGTATTGAAGAGATTTCCTGTAACTTAATCTACAGTATAAACCATCATGTGTATCAAACCTCAATAAAAGAGAAATAATAATAATAATAAATGCTTAAAATTTATTATCATAACTACTACTAGTTTAACTACTACTAGTTTAACGTTATTATCACAATTACTAATGTAATATTGTCTCTACCCTTTCCTCTTTTCACTATAATAATAATAATAATAATAATAATAATAATAATAATAATAATAATACATTTTTCTGTCCCTCTGAGGGTAAATAAAATCATGCAAATGTTATTTTGGATTTCACATAATCAGAATGGCTTTTAACATTGTTGGGTGAATACAGTTCCAAGAACCGAACGATTTTTTTACCACAAGTGGAGTGTGCAGGAAAACAATATGCAAAAAGGTTTCATAAAACAACAAGAAAAAGGATAAAGATGAATGTAAAATATTCATGATTTGATAAAGTGAATCTGAATAAACACAAACAAATCTCCACAATTTTCCGCATGTGCATCAAATATGTGCACTTCTGCGTAGGTGTATTGGAGATGAAGCAGTGATTTACATGTGAATATTTCAATGTTCTATTTGTATAATATGTATTAAATTTGGGTTAGTCTACAACAAAGTCACAACCAAAAGGTACCTAGTATGGATCAATGGTTTGTAAGACTATGTTACCAGTCACTATATCACAGTGAGATACACAAGTATACCAGAGTACAACTCAAGGTCATCTAGAATTAAAATCTCAAGAGGAAGACTGTGTTACATGAATCTTCCATAGGAGAAGGGCTTGTCAGTTAGGAAAAATCAACATTCTACATAATGTCTATGATCTGGACTCAATATTTACTTATCTTTATATATAAAAAAATCAAATCAGTCTGTGCATGGCGGAAGGTAATGTTGTAGGGGTGGTGGGGAGAAGATTATATTACAGTCTTCCAAGTAGAGAAAGACTGTACTTAGAAAATCAGGATTCAAAATAGTGGCTTTTATCCAGACTTGAACAGCAAACTCTAGCACTTTTAAGAAGAATGCTCCGAAAGTAATGCATCCTTTTTTTTTTTTTTTTTTTTTTTTATCTGATGGAAACTATAACAAATACAAAGGACACAATAACACCATTGAACAGAACAATTTTTCACTTGCAAAACACTTTTTCCAGATAATCCTCACTATGAATGATGCATTTCTGGTAGTAATGTATAATGTATGTGTGTATATACGTGTGTGATTATATATAGATTATATATATGGGTGTGTGTGTATTTTGCATATATGCGTATATCAGCCTGTTCATTTGAGAAATCCTAGTAAAAAAAAAATGGAGTTCCCCACAGCGATTGAACCAGCACCCCCCACTCTACTGCAGGGGGGAAACTACCTTTTGATCCAGCCTGTGTTACTGCTCACCTACGACGAATGTCACAGCAAGTAAGTTGAATTTTTCCTTTTCGAGGAAAGTACATCCTCTTCACTCAGATTATTTTCTCAAAAATTTCATTTGTTTAGTTTCATATCTGAAAAAAAAATGTAAACTAAACAATATCTAAGAAATTAATGGATTTATTTTTAATCCGACGTTTTTATTACTTCAAACGTTATTATAGTGGACACTTCAAATTTGAAATAAAAATGGATTGTCTATTTCACGAATATCATGATTATTTAAAATAATAAAAATATCCAATATAAATCCATTAATTCTTTAGAAATGTCAATTTCTTTACTGACATTTCTTAAATGTATAGGCTGACGGACTTTAAAAAATAAAAATGGCCATCTATTTCAAATACTAAGTATCAAGTATAATAATGTTTGAAGTAATATATATATATATATATATATATATATATATATATATATATATATATATATATATATATACATCAAAGATAAAACTTAACACATGATTGAAAAATCCAGTAATAAATTTATTCCAACAGGTAAGTTCTAAGACCTGCCTTATCAGACCCAAATTACAAAATGGTTTAAATTTATTCAGACAATATATTAAAAATTATTTTAGTATTTTATACTAAAAAGATCTATTTGGATTATCCTTTCCACTTACTTATATGTCCCTATATATATATATATATGTCCCTATATATATATATATATATATATATATATATATATATATATATATATATATATATATATATATATATATATATATATTATTGATTCATCGAGTCTGAGAGAATCTCAGTTGAGTTCCACCACGGAATGTGGGAGTGAGCGGCGCTTCTTAGAGTCTGATTTGCAATCTCTTCGTCACCGAGGCCCGGCGGAGCAGTTGGTATAGTGTTCGCTTGCCAACCTAACTGTCGGGGTTTCGATTCCCTCGGTAGTGGATGCGCACTGCTGATGAGTCCCAAATATAGGACGAAACGGCCGTCCAGTGCTTCCTGAGGTTCCTATCAGACTCGATGAATCAATTAATATAATTATCAAATCCTCCTCATTACTATGTAATATATATATATATATATATATATATATATATGCTAATATCCTTGGGAAAAGTATGAATCCTCTTCTTCTCCCCCTAGCTATGGGTAAATAGCAGGACAGACTGGGTTCTATAGCCTTGGGTGGCAACTGGTCTAGGAGAAGGACAACTCTAAATTCAAAACCTTAGGAGGGTCAGTTGGGGACCTTCTGGCATACAGTCCACCAAGCCTCTGTATCTGGCTCTTGAAAAAGTGTGGTTGGTTTTGTATAAAACCTTCACCACTCTAATCAAATCATATGTGCTGGTATTTGGCTGTCAGTTCCTAGGAGCTGAGCCACTTGACTCTCATACATTGACTATGACTATATATAGTATCCACAAGGTGTTTGATTGATTTATATTTTATGGCTTATCAACCCTTTGTGGTTTATTTAAAGCCAAAACATATTTTGGATTGCAAGAATAATTCTTATTTTTGGAAGTAAATATTGCATTAACACTATTTTGTTATTATTTAACCCATAGCTGTCAGTAAAAGAGATGGATTCACAAGTTTAATTGCATGCAAGTGAATCTAACAAACCTGACTGGAATTGAAATTTTCTCTCTAATTTTTCATTCTGAGGCACACATTAAACCACCCACACATCTTTGTGAAGCATCAACCTCTAGTGCAATAACACTACCATCAACCTTTGATGGTATGGGCCAACCTACTAAAATAGGAGACATTACCTTTGGAGTAACCATCATATTTTAGCCATAAGGTTGACCACATTTTTATCATAGTGATTTAGAAATATTAACAAAAATATCTACATTATCATTTTTTTCTCAATCATCTCAACAACTCCATATCTATTTCAGTCTAATGTTTTTGTTATTACTCATTTTAATGCAACACTTTGACCCTTGTTCAGAATTCCTCAAATCTATGTCATATCCAGTCTTGACTCTACTTAATTAGAACAATGCAGCAACACTTTGAAGTAGAAAACTGTTAAAGTTTTTAGAGCAAAAGTCAATCAAAGGATAGATTCCAATCTCACCAAACTCTCATATTCTCTGGTAGGCGTACAGGAGAATTACAAATGACAAAGATATGTAGGCAGATATAATAAATGAATTACAGTTGTGGTTCTTTAATTTGGTGCTCTGTGCTCTGACACTGTTAAATAGAGTATTCTTGGATTCAAACTGTGGGAAAAAGAAAATGATAATGGCTTTAAAATTTGACAAAATTCATGTTTTTAATAAGAATTAAATATGAAGCTTATTTATGAATGATATATAAATAAAATCACTCAAACCATAATTGAAAATTTAAATCAAATCAAACCTTAAATCAAATGAATGAAAATCCTACAAGATTGATTACCTTTGATAGCAGCAATTGAAATGTGAAATAATGAGCAAGTAAGACTAGGGATCTTATTGTAAAATATAACAAGAGTGTGTTGAGGTTGGAAGAAACACCTAACCAATTTCTTTCCCAAAAACTATGGGGTAACAAGCAGAGAAGGGAAAGAGACAGGAGGAAATAAAAATAACACTGTCTCAGAAATTGTGGCATGAAATTTGAGGAACAAGCTGTCTAAAGGACTGTCTTCACAAGACACTTGCTAACTGCTGGTTTTCACTTTGCTTTTATTGACAGGAGACATTTGACAGAAATCTGTATCTAGACAAGTTGCAGAGAGGCCTGTATCTGAACATGCCAAGTTGTTCTGCTACTAATGGGAAAACCTAGCTGGGGCCTTTTTTAAATCTGCACTTATACACATTTGCCACACAACATAATCAGGTTAAATTTCTCTTTCTGGATTGTATGTGGTCCAGCAATGTCCAGGTTAAAAGATCACTAGAGTTAAAAATACAATTTGCAATCTGTTATAATAATTTCAATAGTCAAATAGAAATTTAAGTTCTGTTATATTGATGAAGATAATTTTCATATGAATTTTGCAATTTAATTAATAACAGATTTTATACTTTTAGATGTAACATGAGAGAGGTATGAAAGAAAGGTTTATTCTTGCATTTATATTTCCTCCAGTATGGGCATTATTATATATAACAACACCATATTTCAAAGACAGAACAGAAGAGCTGAAAGGAAAAAGAATGATAAACATGCTTGTTTCTTAGAGATACTTTTATACCACAAAGACATAAAACTATATATACATTTCACACAGTGAAAAATATAACATATATTTACACAGCAAGCAAAATCAAAAGACAACAAAAAAAGATAGGGTCTTACATATAATATGGAGATTCTTCTGTGTTTCTGGTAAAGTCATTTTTAGGATGCAAGATTCAAATGGGTTAAATTCATCTACTATGTTCCAGGTGAGGACATATTCCACAAAAAGAAAATAGTGAGTCATGGGTTTTTCCAAATTGAGCACTGTGAACTGGAGTTTCTATATCTGGGAAAGATATATTCCACAAGGGAAATGGTGTCATGGATTTGTAAGCTGCTGGCTGAAGAAGTTTTGCCTCAGTCTGGGGCAAGAAGCTTGAGCAAAAACGGCAACTGCTCGGTTTAGCTACTGTAAATTAAATGAATGACTGACGACTTTTGTCAATGTATGAAGTGATATCACTAAGCAGTCATCACATGACCCAAGGGAGATAATCACCTTTTGTATCCTTACATACACAAAAAATTACTTAGCAGTAAGGAGAGTTTTATTTTACAAAATAACATAAATCATCAATATTAAGTCCTACCAATTAAGTAAAATATGTAATATATTAATACAGGTATGATTAAAATTAGTATAGTTGTAATGGATTACAAATATTGTATTAGTATTTTTAATAGCAGATAACTGTTATTGCAGTTGTAGTAGTAGTAGCAGTTTTGGTAGCAGTGGATTACTATTATTGCAATAGTATCAGTTGTAGTAGTAGTGGATACTATTATTGCAATATCAGTATTAATATGAACTATATATTATTGTAGCAGTAATAGTAGTAGTAATAATAATTATTTGTGGAAAAATAAAATAATAATGAATAAAAAAAAGAAAAGAAAAAGAAACACATTTTCCCATTATGCTAATAGTAAAGAAACCGGAAAATGTATTACCCCACTTGGCTTCATCAAACGCCCATTAGGTGACAATGTTTAACTTTTATAAAAGACCACCATTTTTCTTTCTATTGTTCATCACATTCAATGAAACATTAATAAAAGAAAGATTGCTGCTGATATATGCAATATTATTTGCATATCCCTTTTCTTTATATGGGTACTCACTTTCAAATATTCTAAAAGCTTTTTAATGCATACAAAAAATAACCATTTTTTATTTACTTACCCTTTTACAGTCTGTTTCATGCATAGCAATTTTTCAAAATGGGCATTTGTTTATTTTGAACGCTCCTGAAATTTGTAATTTTTTTCCCAAACAAGTAAGGTATGAAAAGCAGAACATGCTATTGGATATATATAAAAAATATATATATTGGATATATATCAAAAATAATGTGAGAGTCTATCATGTATCTCCAAACAGCAGGTTCTCAGAAAAGGCTGTAAAAAATCAATTTTAAATCAAGATTTAAAATTTGCTGTTGTAATAGAAAATATGTTACAAGTTATAAAAAGAGAATTTTCAATCAATTACTGTTGTTTTGAGTAACTTTCATTTTGCATTTTCTAAAAACAAATATTAGACTTTGCATCAGATCATAGTCAGTCAACTAAAATTTTAAGGTCATCTACCCAAGTCTATACTATGCAACTCATGTTACCCTAAGAGTGAAGCAAAGCAACTAGCAATCAAAAGACTCACCAACAACTGAAACTACATCAATTTCGTTGTCAGTAAGTTTGCAGAACCCTTTTCTATGTAAACTCTGAGTAATATTTTCTAAATGTATAAAATATCTTAATGAACCTTTCAAATAATAAGACTTTTTAATGTGAAAAGATGCATCTATAAAGATCAACTTACATCTTTAAGTTTTGTTGCAAAAATGTAAATAAATTACAATTTTAATTTTTATTGTAATTACTTCAAGCTGATACTATATTAATTGTAATTATGACTAATTACCAACATACACTATGTTAAAATGGGAAGCTTCCATAGTTCAGTCTGAAATTCTCTGATGGTTCAGTCAGTTATGTGCCATATGTCATACACACTTAGGTGATTATGTATCTTTTGATACATGACTGATGAGGCAGATTTTTTCTCACAGTAGGTTTCCACTACTATCTGTGGTAGACCAGTTGCCATGCAAAGCTATAGAACCCAGTCTGTCCTGCTATTTACCCATAGCTGGGGGGGAAGAAGAAGATTCATACTTTTCCTAAGGTTATTAGCACATAAGTGAATGTAATGGATTTGAATGGAATTCAAACTTGGCTCTCTAATTCCTCAATCTGAAGGTTACTTGGATCAAAAGACACCTGAAGAAGGTCAGAGGGCACAACAGCCGAAACACAGTAATAATAACATAGATGAGGATATTAGTAAATAAGGATAAATCCTCAATCTAGAAATTCAAACAGAAAAAAGAATTGAGACTAAGTGGAAGACAATCTAAATGAATCTGTTAAGGACACATGGCACAGTGGATAAAGGCGTTAGTTAGATCCAGTGACAGGACCCAAAGAGTCTGAGTTCAATACCTGGTTATGGTAGTGGAGAACTTGTAGAGGGGAATTAACAGGAGATAGCTGATAACTGACATCTATTAAACATGGCATGTGGAACTAGAACAGTCTGCCCCAGTGAGCAAAATAAAGGGTTCAGTTCGACATTCCAGCCACCTGAAGAAGGCTGAAATGTAATAAATATGGCGACAAATATGAGGACACTAGTCAGAGTAATGCAAATCTAAATGAAGCCACTGATTTTGTTCATCACATTGTTCACTTTCATTTATAAATTTTACAGGAATAGCAGTGAATGCAGAGACAGTCATAAGAATTTAAATTTTTTAATTAGTAGCCACAAAGATCTATATAAAAGCTTTTCAAACTTATATTCCTTTTGATTTTTGCATTTTACAGGGACTGACGTTTCTTTCATTGTTCATTATTTGAAAACTGTGTTATGTAGAAAGCCTTTCAATGAGGCAAACATGAGAATAAACAAAGAGAATCAAAAGATATGCAGCATCATTTATTCTATTATTTAATATTCTCTCTCTCTCTTCTTTTTTTTACATTATTTTGCTTTATCTCAATTCTCTTTACAGTGGGAAATTAGCGGCTTCCTTTCAGGTTCTCCTGAAAGCATGATGAAGATACTAATTCAGAAAGAATCAATTTCATTGTTTTTTTATTATCAAATGCTTGATATCAAGCTTGAAATTATATCTTTGCATCAGTGAAATGAACACCCTTTTGTACATCATATTGAAGAAAGTACGACTGCTGCAATAACTATGTTAACATTAACAACTGTTATCTACACTATTTACATTTGGACTTTTGTCCTCATCTTTGTTGTTGTTATCACAATGTTTCAACCATTGTACCGTCCGGCCTTCATCAGGTGTATATCGATCTGGGTAACCTACAGGGAATTCTGAATTGAACTCTTTATTTAATATAGAGCGGCGAACAGTTCTCGTTTCACAGTTCATATCTCTTGTCTTATTTTCACTACTGCTCAGTCATAAGAACTAGACATGGTAGTGGAATGAGAACTGTCTAACAGATCCCCTACTCGCTGAGATTAAATAAAGTGTTCAGTTTGGAATTTCATGGAGGTTACCCAGATTTTATATAGCTGATAAAGTCCGGAGGTCACACTGGCCGAAATGTTGCAATAAAAACAACAAAAATATATACAATATCCCAAATATAAATAATATAAATAATGATAACTCCTCATTCCAGAAATTCAAACAAAATTTGATCAGGGAATAAAAACAACAAAGATGAGGACAATAGTCTGCATGTAAATAGAGTAAATAATGATGGATCCTCATCCCAGAAATTCAAAGAAAAGGTGATCAGGGAATAAAAACAACAAAGATGAAAACAATAGTCTGAATATATATATATATAGTGTAAATAACAATAATTCCTCATCCCAGAAATTCAGACAAAAGGTGATCTGGGAATAAAAACAAAAAAGATGAGGACAATAGTCTGAATATAAATAGTGTAAATAATGATGACTCCTCATCCCAGAAATTCAGACAGACATTAGCAATTGATTTCTAGGAGCCATTTCCTAATAAAGTAAATAAAGTTTCAGACATCTTAAATAATCACTTTTAAAATTCTTTACCACAGAGCCATTTACCTTTGTGGATATGTCACAGATGTAATGGTGAGGCATATTCCACTTTCCTTCTTGATTTCTGCTTGAAAGTGGGCAGCGTCATGTATTTCCCTAGAGTTCAACATTAGCAAAATGTCTGCTAACTTCTTTGGCCATTTCTAATCGCATGTTTCTGATTGATTCAAATACATTTTCACTTGCATAGCACAACCTACTTTCTTCATTGTATGCTCAAGTGATATAGCAGGCACCTCCAAAATATAGTTAAACACTTCATTTGTTAATAGCAGCTATATCTATTAAATGTCAGGTTAGTAAATATTTTCCTAAAAAAGAAGGAATGTTAGAAGATTATTTACAAGGACAAGTTTAATGTATTTAGGCTTAAAATGATGCTTTGAATGACATATTCAGAACGTTCAGAAAAATATATTTATAAAGTTATGAAGGGAAAAATTGTGGAGACATTTTTTATGTATATACTTTTTTGAGTCAAAGAAAATTATTTCACAATTACAAAGGATATGTTAGCTGAAGCTTATATTTATAGTTTATCATTAACCTTGCTAGAAAATGATTATATATTTTGTTGAGCTCTTACTGTTGTTAGATTTTCACATGTAAATCTAAAAATATACGAAGGTACTAGTAATGATACCCAGTATTGCATAAGTGAAATCCCGAATCTCTGCTCTGGTATACTACAGTTATTTCTTTGGTGAACGATTTGCATATACCATAAAATGATGAAGCTCCCATTTTTAGATGTTCTTATAGAATACAATATCAACATTTTCACCACCTCATTGTATAAAAATGCCAAAGGCTGAAACTCTTGTGACCTTAATTTTAAGAGGGAATGCCACTTAGATACAAGATAGCAGTGATAAAAAATTTCCTAAAAAGAGCACACAAGAATTCATCCTCTCATCTACTTTTCCTTAAAAACTCAACAATGCAAAACAGACACTAGTAAACAATGGTTTTCCTAACCACCTTATTGACCACCAGGTTAGACTATTTCTTTCAAAAGTAAATGATAATGATATTGAACACACAGACAAAAACAATAACATTGAGAAATATCATAAAGAAATACACTCCCCCAGTTGACCCGAACAAAAAAATTAAATTATATATTACAAAAAATTTAAAACAGCTAACCTTACCCTAAAAAATAACAATACACCTGCAAAATTAAAACTACAAAGAATATTATTTATGAGTTCAAATTACCTTTAAGGAATTGTGTTTCTGATCGAACCAAACTCATAAATAATTACAATACTACATGCCTATCCAGATGACTTATGTTACACCTAGACAACCATAGCTCTGTTAGAACTCATTTAAACACACACACAAACCTACCAGACTCACCAAAACATACTAGTAGAAAATACAAGGATAATAACCTCATCTACATGTAAAGAAAATATTAAAAATAATGGAAGTCCTAATAATAAAGAAAAAGCCAACACAGTAACATTAACTACAAACATGCCCACAGTGTGCTGAATGTGTTTGGAAAAGAAAACATCCTTATAACTCTACACACACGCACACACACACACACACACACACACACACACACACACACACCCTACATTCAGTTAAAAAGTAAAAATAAAATCATTTTTGATAATGGCTAAAAGTATAGCCAAAAGCACTCAGAAATGTAGAATAATTGGACAGTTTTTACACACTTTGCATCCAGGAAAGAAAACACTTGTATGAACACAAGAAAAATTAAATAATTTTAATTGCAGTACCTTGTCAGTTGTCCTTAATAAAACATGTATAAAAGAGGGATTGCTGCCTAAATACACTATATATATATATATATATATATATATATATATACATATATATATATATATATATATATATATATATATATATATATATACACACAGACACATGGACTGACAAGCAACTTCATATATATTTAATATTCAGGGTTTCAATAATATCAATAAAACATCTGCCTCGTCAGTCATGTATTGAAAGATACATGATCACCTATGCATGTATCACACATGACACATAACTGACTGACAGATGTGAGTGGTCAGAATATTAGCATTCTAACCAAGAAACCTAGGTTTGAATCTTACCCCAGGGTTTATACGTTTGGGTTAGGATGACTTCCTGATAAGACAATCCCAGCGTGTTGTACTGTTGGAAAGTGGCTGAAAATGATACATGTTGAACCAAGCTTTATGTGTGAAACAGTTTGTTGTAAAATATGGCAAGGATGTGTTGAGGTAGGGAGAAACACCTAATCAATTGCTTTCCTAAGAAGTATGGGGGTAATAATCAAAGAAGTGGGGGGGGGAAATTAACACTGTATCAAAAACCATGGCACAGCAATATTAGGAACCAAATGTTCAGAAGACTGACTTCACAAGACACTGAATCTTGCCAACTGCCTGTGTTATTTTGGTAGATCCACTGTGAATTTATGAGTGTTCCCAGACAAGGTCCCAAACAATGCTCTATTACCATCTATCACAATGAAACCAAACTTATTGTCATCTTTTAAGAGGATTGTGTGAAATTTGTTGTCACAGAAGTAGAGTGAAGTGTTAATATACCAGCAGTGGAATTGATTGTTGCAACCGTGAACCCTGAGCAACTGGGTACAGACTCGACTTTAGCCAGTGATCTGCAGAGTGATACTATCTGCCACGGATATGGCGATGCTAATCATTGGGATAGATATTGTTGAGTAGGCTGTGCAAAGTGGGCAGTTGGCAAGACTTGGTGTCTTGTGAAGCCGAAACTGTGGGCACTTGATTCCTAAAGTTGCGGTATCATGGTTTCTGAGGCAAGGTTATTTTGTTACCTCCCATCTTTTTCTCTTCTTTGTCAATTATCCCTGTACTTCTTGGAAAAGCAATTGGTTAAAGACAGAGGGAAGCCACATTCCACTGAAGAGAAAGTGACTGAAGTTGAGATGCCAAGTTCGGATCGATTACATTACAGATTCTTGTTTGGATTTTGTCAAGAATCTAATGATGAATAGCAGCAGCACCAGACCAAGTATGGTAGCAGTATTCAATGTACGGGTGAATGGTAGATTCGTAAATACACAATATGGACTCTGACAAGAAAGATTTTCTGCAACTAATCATCCTAGTAGCAAAAGCACCAACACAATCACCCCCATTTGTTTAAAAACATAAGGTAGCTATAACCATAGCAGTTTTAATAGATTATGGATGCTTTTTGGAGACAATATGCATCTTTTTCTGTTTTGTATATTTGCATATTTTTAGTTATTTTTATATAATTTGACATTTTTGGCAATCTTTCATATTTTATAATTCTTTACAATCTTTCTCTTCAAAAAATTTTTTTTGTTGAATATAGGATTTGATTTCATTTATTGGGCCATTAATAAAATTTACATTAAATTTTTTTTACATGGATAATCATTATGATTTTCCCACTTTTGAATTTAATTGCATGTTTCATTCTTGTTTAACACTATGATTTGTAATTACAACAAAATATTTTCTGGTTCTTGGTTGCTTTTCTAACTTTAGAGGAAGAATTGTCATTCTATTCTACATAATTAAAGAAAAAAAATAAAAGTAACAGTTCTGCTAAACTATATTTTTGCCTTAACTCTAGAATGTATTAATCCGAGCTAAAATTTGTTTATTCTTATCACAATCATGTTAATATTTTTTTCAAATTTCCATCTGCTGATGTGAATAGCTTTTAATAATTGTGTGCAAATATGGAGATGCAATCATTAGCATGAATATAAATTATTATTTAGAAAAAATCTTTTAAAGAGTCTTTGCAAAACTTAATATCATAATATAGTATGCAGTTTTCTGCTTAAGCAGTAATGTTAGCTTTTTTTTTTTTAAATTTGTAACCCAAATTTTGCTTAATCCATGAAACCAGGAACTGCCAGAATATAAAAGTGAAGACATACTAAGCAGACATAGTAATTCTAGTCACATAATAACAAAATGCAAACAGATTTATTTTTATTTTTATTTGTGGTGATGTTGCTCTTACACAAAGTCAATCTAAAACACATTTATGCTTAAAAACAAAAAAGTATAATGCACTCAAAGAACAATTTTAAAACATAAAGAATTAAATTAATTGCTCAAATAAATATACATACATTCAATATTTAATGGGAAAACAAGAAAATCAAGTTGATTTTTTTTAATATTTCAATGTTTATTTAAATCACCTTAAAAAAAATATGGTTAATGTTTTTAAAATTAAAACAACATGAAATAACGAATAAACAAAAATTCAATTATGAAGAGAAAAGTAAAATGAAAAGAGATTCTATATACATTTTTTGATTATTTAACCACTGACTGAGACTTCTTGAGAACAGCAAAGTTAAATAGTGATAGCTAAGTTAATATAAAATCAGGCATCAATGAGAGACTAGACTTTATTTCTAATCTACAGTCTACTCAGTGATTACCAGATTGTGATAGGTTGTGATAAAAAGTATAATTAAATTATGATGAAAGTAAATCATCATCCAAATTGATATTAATACGTATCCCAAACTATTTTTTCTTCAAAATATCTAAAAGCTTTACATGTAGGCATATAGAGCTTGACAAAACATAAAAAAATGGTACCAAATTTATCTTAGCTCAATTAGCAACCGAGTTATGACCATTCAAAATTTGTCAGATTTTCCAGCTTGAGTGTGATTGAGCCAGAACCCCATTTTAACAGTGTATATGTGAAGATGCAGGCTTCAAACGAGTGATAAATTGTTATAAATGCAATTTCATTAAGTAATAAAAGAAAGATAATACTAATGAAATTAATTATTAGACAAGACCAGCCTAAAGTACAAAGGTGGGAGGACATCACATTCTGTCCTAAAAACACTGCAAAAATAACACAGGAAAGCAACTTTAACCATTCATAGAAATTTCAATTTTACAGTTAAGTCACTGAAACTTCTTAATATGTTTCATAGTATGTTAGAGATTAAGCTATTATTTTTTCATGGGAGTACATCAATAGAACAACTCTTATTTCACCATGTAAGTACAGGTGGAAGCAAAATTTGAAAGTAGGACAAAAAATATACCTCTTTGAACTTGCTGTAAAAATGTTTTTAAATTAAAAATTGAAATGAGTAAAACTATATTTATTGGAACTGACTTTCTAGGCAGTTTGAATGGCCCACTGCACTTCCTCTCTTAATGGTGATTTTAAGTTTGAATTTTTTTATTTCTGGGACATTCCAGATTCTACAATCACACATCATAAGACAAAAGTTGACTCAACCTGTGCAATGTCACTTGCCAAAGGTCATTTGAAATAATTGTTTTTACTCTTAGTTGGAGCTAGAAACTTGATTATTGCAATGACTCGACTGATGTAAAAACTAGAATCATAGTATATGGCAACCCCTTGGCCTTGTCTCACATATCTAAAGATCAGTTGATATGTTTTTGTTTTTTTTTCATCACAGATACCAAAGTTAGTCACTTGGTCTCCAATTATCTTGTGATTTAATTTCAATAGCAGTGAGTTTATCAGATACAAAAAAAAAGCATTATGGGAATAAGTCTAAAAATGCTCTTGAAGTCATCTTTTCCTTTAGTGGCTAAAATTTTCATGGCTGTGTTAGATGTTTATTGAATATGCTTCATCAATCTTGATTTTTCCATCCTTGTATTAGAATAGTTTGCAAAAACCTGCAAGTAAAAATGTACAAAAAAAAAAAAAAAATAGGGAAAAAAAAGAAGAGTGCTCCTTAAAGAAAATAATTTTTTTTTGTTAAATTGTGCTCTAAACCTGTGAGCTTTTTGCCTATTTAAATGTTTCCCTTATGGTCCTTAAAGCCATAAAAGTTACAGAAGTTGAGCTATAAAATAGATGAGACTTCACCAGAACTGCACTCAGATTACTGCACATTACTGCCATACCATTAAGCAAACACTGATTTTCATGTTTTTTCATCACAGTGTTTTTAACTTAATTAGAAGCTTTTTTGTACATTTTAAGGACTTCTTTGGCCTGTCTCTTTTCTCACTTATAAGAAGACAATCCCTCAAGATGTTTAGTTCATCATCCAGTGAACAGAAGATTTTTAAATATTCATCATAAGTACATGTAAATTTTAAAACCTAAACTAATCTCCAGGCATCAAAAGTACCAAGAAAAAAAAAAGACCCACAATATCAAGAAAAGCTAAAATAATATTTATTTTTTACAAAAAAATTCTTAAATTTTATAAGTTTGCTTTATAAAGAAAAAATACAACTATTGAAAATTTATGTAAAAATAAATAAACTGAAAATTTTAAAGTTACGTGCTTTTTTCAAATGGCAATGTTTGCTCTTGAATTATTGTTTTATTTTAACAAAATACAATAAAGAAATAAAGACAAGAAAGAAAAAATCTATCACATTTTTTTTCCTTCATTAATGAATCTATATTTTCCCTGTAGACATTCAGATAAAGATGAAAAGCTCTTTCATTCATAACACAGTTATTTCAAAGATGGTTTCTGCCAATCTAGAGGTACTGGAAATATTAAATGTTCTTGCTCCTAACCATACTGGCAGTCTTTGATAACTTAAGACTAAAATTTTTAATTTTTTTGCCAGGTGATTGGAATTTTGAACTGAACCTTTTATTTTGTCCACTAAGGTAGACTTTTTTTTTGTATGAATACAAGCTTGTTCATAATGCTTCTCAAATTGCTGCCAACATTAACAGAGCATCAGGTAAAAGATCCACTTTTGATTGGACAGTATGGTGCTTCTATAGGTAGGGATAAGAGTATTCAAGGTTAAGTTGATAGTGAATTTCCATAGGTAATTCACAGTATCTGAAAACACTAAGTGAACAAAACCAATGTCAAACTGTCAGAGAAAAGTCTCAGATAATGGATGTCAGCATTGCAACAATCAAACATTCAATCAGACCATCTCAAGTGAAAAGCCTTGAATAAATAAGTAACACATGAAATCAATGAAAGCCAAAAAGGTGAAGTTTTGAATTGTGTTCAATGCTGCACCTGAAAAATTCAAATGATAAAGTTCTTGATTAAATAGTGATCTGTGATGAGAAATTAATCCTTTATGAAAATTGTAAATGATTGGCTTAATAGCTTCATCATGATGAAAGACCCTTTCCAAAACAGAAGTTGCACCAACAGAAGATTATGGTAACTGTCTGTGTTATTGTAATGGCATAAATAATGTTGTAACTTGATGGCAGAAATGTATAGATGTTCAAGGTTCTTATTCTGACTGATTTAAACAGTGTTTAAATACATTAATTCAGGCAACAAAAGTTAATTCTAAAATTGGACATTATTTTTCAAACAACCTAATAGTCCTGTTTCTACTTCTGTACTGTTTTCTTAAAAGTTACTTTCTGAACTTGAAAAAATCATATTCATTGGAAAAGCAACAGATCTACAGAGTATATTATGAATGAAACAAAGTAATAGAGAAAATATATATTGTTATGAATTTAAAAGCCATTCAGAAAGAGCAGGAAGACGAGACAGCAATAACCTTAAGAATGGCTCAATTTCTTTTGTTGAATAAAGCTTAACAACACTATCGATGTCTCTCTATATAATCCCCCACCCCAAAATACAGAAGAATTTATACACAAAAACATTTGCATACAATAAATTTATATACAAAACACCAAAGAAGAGTTTATTTCATAACACTTTACCGTCCTGAAGGAAGGTGAATAATTTTTGACTCAAAATATTCATACTTTGATGTGTTCTTAAGAGCTCTGTAGAACATTACCACTTTCAGGACTAGCCTGAAATTGATTAGAGGCTGGTATAACATCATTAGAGACTAACCCTGAATTATCATTCAGGGGGGCATTGTTGAAATCAGTACATCTGGACCAACTGGGCCCTCAGAAGCATGTTAGATATTCGTCATACTTCTTTTCTTATTCAATTCAGTGGATGGACAAGGGATGCCAGGTCTTGAAAAGATACTGTTTGTTTTTGTTTGTTTTGTTTTATGGCATATCAACCTCAATGGATTATTTAATGTCGACAAAATTTTTATTGCTGGTAATATTTTGTTTTGTCAAAAATCTATTTCTGGTAATAATTTTTCCTTCAAAAAAAGTATTGCTGGTAATAATGTTTTTTTAAAAAAAAGTATTGCTGTAAAATTTTTTTTCCTCAAAAATGTATTGCTGGTAGTATTTTTTTTTTTAAACATATTGTTGGTAATATTTTTTTCCAAAAATGTATTGCTGGTAGTATTTTTTTTTTTAAACATATTGTTGGTAATATTTTTTTCTTCAAAAATTTATTGCTGGTAATAGTTTTTTCTTCCCCAAATTTATTGCTGATAATAATTTTTTACAAAGTATTTCTTGTATTAAAACCTATTTTTACAATTTCATAGTGTTTTTACTCCAGTTTTGGGGTTAACTATCTGCCCATAGCTGGGACCCTAACAGGTGCTACCACTCCAGGTCAGGGTGGACCTGGAAACACCAGCAATTAAGAGGTGGTTCCACGCTCCACAAAACCTCCTGATCAGAAGCCTTGCTGCTGGATGTAGTTTATTGTCTTACCCAGGACAAAGATGTAGTTTATCATCTTACCCAGGATGGGAAAAGATACTGTGGACTCTTGTTCATCAGGGTACCTTATATTTGTGCATATATGTCAAGCAATTCCACCCTATTGACAAAATTATCATTTTTACTGAGAAGTACAGGTTTGGGGACAAGCCATGACGCTAAAGATGAGGCAGCTGACGAGCACCGGTGAAAATTGAAGAACCTTTCATGTGGTGTAGTATTGGTAGATGTCAAAAGTAGGGAGCAAAGAAAATGGAGAGCATTTGGCAGATCTATTTCCCAAAGTTTTACATTTATATTTGTATGTTCTTAACACCAGGCAAATATTTTCTCCAAATAAGTCCATTGTACCATTTTAACTTGTGAATTGCCTGTTGGATGGTATGGAGTAGACATGCTTGTGGCAATTCCTTTCTGAGTCAGGGTAGGAGTTTAATTCTTGGCTAATAAAAGATACACTTCTATCAGACTGAACATAAGATGGAAACCTGTAAAGGCTGAAAATTTAGTCAAGGCATTTTATCATCATCGCTGAAATGACATGAAAAAGCAAACAGGAATATTCATCTATAGCCGTTAACAAATACTTATTACAAGTATTAGATGGTAAGGGCCCTTTAAAATCTATGCTTAATATACAAAACACCAAAGAAGAGTTAATTTCATAACGTATCAATTTTCTTCTTTGATAAATGCTTCTTCATTTACAAATTCTAATGAACTTGATATAAAAAATAAACATTAATCCTTAAATGGCACCAGTAAGTTCTTAGTAAGAAATATTTTTCTGCTTATGTCTTGACATATTTTCTTTAAATTTTGCATTTTGCAATACTTAGTTGGGAATAAGCAATACTAAATTATCAGTTGTTAAGTACTGGTTAAGGCAAATATATTCAAACCTTATCAAAAGTGTGAGCTTAAGTGTATGTATGCAGATATATAATCAACTCCTTAATCTTTGATTTGGTTAATTTGGGATAATTTTTGTGTGAAGACCTCTGTCAGAGAATATGTGTGTAAGTTGTTGTTGTAGTAAACTGTCACAAATTCAGAGCCATATGTCCAAATAGTCAGCATCTCTCACCTGTTCACTGCCACTGATTTTATATACATTTGAAGGTAATCCATAGCCAGAATATCTGGATTACTCCATCAGTCCTGTAGGTAGCACATCAGGGCTATTCCATTAACTGTTTTCTTTTATAAAAGATTAAATGAATTTGCCCCCAAATTTTATTTGTAGCATGGAGCCAATGGTATCAGCATGCTCATGCCCTCAGCCTTTTTGAAGGGAACAGTTGTTATCTCTCTCAAGAAGTGAGATCTTATAATTCAAAAAGATTAAAACAAAACATTTATTGATGGAAGAAATATTCCAGAAAGTGTGACATTAGATTTTAGCTAACTCATATCCTTTCCTATATATATATATATATATATATATATATATATATATATATATATACTAGCAGCATGGCCTGGCATTGCCCGTGCTTGATTAAAAAATCTTACAACTCATATAGCAATCACTATCACTTGACTTAAAATATTTTTGCCCTTCCTTGCCTTTAAAGGAGTGCCCTTTGCCATGCTGATGTTGCTACATGCCTTACTTCTTGCCTATCTCACACTGCGAATTTTTTCTAAGCTCTATACTAAACATTAAATCTGTTACGAAAAAAGAACTAAACAAAATGAACACAAAACGATCAGCTTTAAAAAAGGACTCGTAACTGGAAAAAACAAATGAAAAAAGAGTATTAACAACAAATACTTTTTCACAAAAAAACGAGTTCTGCAGTATCAGAATCAATGTTGAGTTTAAGCAAGCGAATGAGCCAATTGGAGTAAAGTGCCATGCAGATTTAAATTTTTCCCACTAGTGATGAATGCAGCTATCAATTATTTTTGCATGCTAGCATGCTAGTTAACATTCATGTCAGTAAACTGTTGGCTCTCACACTGGCCAATAGAATCTTCCTGCCTATTCGTGGCAGCCAGCTATTGGCTCTCACTCTGATCAGTACAAAATGGCCACAAACTACATGAAAACTGCTGTAGAAGCATGAAAAAATTGATTATTTCCACTATTGATTGGAGTTGGGAAATGCAAAGTCAGTCTTGGCCTTCCTGCTAACTTGGAGCATGTGCATGTAAATTTTGGTGCAAATCCGTCAAAAATTGCGGCTGTATATTTGTTACGCACACATCCTGACTTTTATAGATATAGATATATAGATAGATAGATATATACACACCTGGTGTCACAGTAAATCTGTTCAATTGTTAAATTAAGTTTTGAACTGTTGCATCTTAGAAATAATTAAAGATATCTTATTGGAATTATCTGAGGTTTTTATAACACTATTGGACTTTACTTTAAGTAATAAGAATGTACAAGCTTAACAGAAGAATTGTGATGAAGTCAATCATAAACAAAAATGACATGTTCATCATTAATTAATCATAGCTAAGGATCAGAATCTCATGAAGTATCGATATAAAGTTCAAATAGATATATACTATTCCAGGATCATTTTCCAACTTATTCAAGATGATCTTTGCCCTCTAACCTTCTGTCCTGTAGTAACAAGGTGCCTCACAGGTTTCACATATGATTTCATTTTCTGGCATAACTGAAACTCACATGCCAAACGTCTTATGAATTGAGTTGGATCTTTTCTAATTGATCTCTTTAGCTCTAAGTTGAAATGATGATCCCTCTTCCTGTTGTGACCACCTGATCTAATTTTCCTCTCTAATATTTCCTCTTTTTAAACTTATTCACCATTCTCTTGATGGTTCTTGAATGGAACTTGAATATGAAAACCAGAGTATGAATGTTGGTATCATTACTGAAGGCCTGAATGATCTTTTTTCTCTCACCATTGGTCAGCTGGAAAGACAGTGGGGCTGACACAAAACAATTTTAACTTGTTCTCTTTTTAGCGGAATAACTCAAAGGGTTTTTCTGTGATTCTTACAACAAATGGTGTCAAGATGGCTAAACTAAACATCTTATCTGAAAACCTGGAAAAAAGAAAGTCAATTAGTTTAGTGTTTTTTTTAGATATCAAACATTTTGTGGGATATATAAATATATATATATCTATATATCTATATATATATATATATCGGGTTGACCCAAGCCTTGTGAGTGAAATTGGGTAGACATAACTCTTGAGGACCGTCGATAGCTGTGCTAGAACAAAGCCATAAGTCATTGTGGCCAAGGGCTTGAGTATGCTGTCCTTGTTCAAATTGTTGATTATGCTAGATAACACGCTCTCTCCTAGAAACTGTAACTACAGTCTGCTCAGCATAGTTGCAGTATAAACCACAAATGGGCTCTGTAGGTGTTCAGCAAACACAAATATGCCTGAGCGAGCGTCTGCAAGAGGGATTGGCTAGCTCCCCTACTAGACGGGTATCTACAAATACAAGTGGCCAGCTATTATATATATATATATATAGGATTTTCTTTATCATTAATGCTAATCAACACAACTTTCACTGCTGAAGTTGCAATCTTAAATGGCTCTGTCAGAAAACAAAAATCTACGACATATACACACAAAACTGGAAGTCACCATTGAATTTCTGTGATGTTCATTCAAGTTTTAGCCTATATTTGGTGTGTCGAACCTTCTTCCTCCACCAAGCACAACCATTTCCATCAGATTGTCAAGTTCAAAGGGTTTAAAGATACTGAATAATTCATTATGGAAATATTTTACTACACCAATGCTGCCACTGGAGACAAAATCCTAAACATAATATCACAAGATTAATCTATTAGTTGTTTTGCTGGAGGGCAGAAATTGTAGCTTCCTATATTTGACTTGATCTGATAGTTTAAAGCATTATAATTTCAATAATACAAAACTTTTGTTCCATATTATCTGTTACGATAAATATACATTTTTAGTTACTGAGAGGACTGAACACATGAGCAATGATATAGTTTTAAAGGAAATAGAATCAAAATGACATTTATACTTAACAGAAGGCGACAGCTGAAATTTTTAGGGCACATTATGAGGAAAACGGACTTGAAAAATGTGACACTAACAAGACATGTCAAAAACTAGAGGGACAGAGGAAAGCAATGAGCAGAGTTTGTGCAAATGGATGGCAGAACAGGCTTTAGGAGAGATATCAAAAAGATAAAATCTGCTGAGTGCTATGAAGGAAATAAAATTGTGGAGAGTCATAGCTACCAACATCCCAAAGGGACATGGCAAATAGAAGATTGTTACCATATAATAGTGTATGAAATTCACGTTCATGGTATTAGACAGTTGTTGTCCAGCTAATATTTATAGACAGGCAAACTTCAGAGTCTACTCTTTATAGTTTAGGTTTTATTTATTAACTATACCAGTGGGGTGGAGTAATGGGTAGCAGCTTGGATTGAGGAAATAGAGACCTGAGTTCAAATTCCAGCTGAGTTCATTACATTCACTTATATGCTAATCCCCTGAGGAAAGGTATGAATCCATCTCTTCTCACCTCCAACTATAGATAAAATAGCAGAACAGTTGGACCCTATAGCCTTGGTTATCAAACAGTCTAGAAGAAAGAAAACTGAATTTAAACTAATCTGGAGAGGGTTGGGCTCTGTCTAGTGGGTTTTTTTTTTCCAATAAGGTCCACCTAGTACAAGGCCCAGGGGTCACTCAAAGTAGAGGGTTATGTTAAGAGGCAATTTGTGTAGATAGGAAAGGAAGATAACAGTTAACTCTAGATTTCAACTGGTTGAGAATAAAAGTGATTGGGGGAAATATCTCCTTGGAGCAGTGGTTCACAGGAAGATGCTGTTTGAGTGGAACTTACTTCTTACTGATGGAATATAGAGGGAATGCGGGTGGTTTGCTACTATCTAAGTGGAATAGCATGTCCTTGCCATGAAGGTTTGAACTGGCAGAACTTGAGAATATAGATCATCTGAGCACTTTTCATGAAAGTAGCGAAAAATGGCAAGAGGCTTGCCACATCTCGCCTTGCCCTTGAAAAACTACTGCTGCTGGAGCTGTAGTAGATGTGGTGCCCCTATGGCTCTAAGGGGTTAGGGAATTTGTGATCATGATTTTTTTTTTATTAAAAATACATCTGCACAATAAAATAAAACAATACAATAATTATGAAATTCACATTAACAACAATTTTTGGCATATTGGTTGATCCTTACTTTTTAAGGGATCTTTTAAATTTTAAAAGTTACATGTATCTATATGTGAAGAATAGTTTTATATTTTTTTTTATTTACTGAAATTAAATTTTTTTGTGATTAAATTCCATTTATTATAAGTCATTCTACATTTTTCAATAAACTCTAAAATTTACAAGAAAACATCTCGACTAATCTGGCCATGTAAACTTCCTTCAGGCTGTGATTTAATTAATAAATCATTAATTTAGAGAAATAATTCTCACTTCCCATTTAACATTTAAAATAGTATATGAATTTTGTCATTTAAATTTTTAAATTGTCATGTAAAAGTATGATTTAAATCTAAGAAAATATATTGGCAAATATAATAATTTACAGTGTGATGTGAATTTATTGTTACCGTTTCCAAGGTTTTTCTTCTGATAAAGACAACTTTAATTTGACCGATGCTTGAAAAGTGATTTCATTTCCATTTCTACAAACATTGTGAAATACTTGTTTGCTGTCTAACCAGAAATCAAGAGTAGGTACAAGTCCTGCTCAGCATCTTTTCTAGTCAAGGGTACAGTAACTCTAGTTTTGTTTTTCCCTTCAAAATATGGCAGTAACACATGACTGGTGCTGATTGAATTATGGGATTGATATTAGTACTTAATCTCCTTGCACCAGCCCCAAGACATCTATTTTACATATACAGCTTTATCAGATGAAAGGGGAGCTAAATATGACACACTGATATAAAAATGTTCCTTATTCTTAAATTGCTTATTAAAACTTTATTTAAGCAAAATATTAGGTTATTTACAATAGTAGCCAGATGGATGATCATTATTATATGGCAATGAAATCAATGATACTTTTAGAAAAATTTAAAGCTCAGTGAATATTAACAAGGAATTTGCTAATTATCTGTTAGTATCAAGGCTACTACTTTTGGAGACAAGAAAATAAAGCTATTGCCATTGGAGACAAGGAAACGAGGCTACTACTGTTGGAAACAAGGAAAGAATGCAAACATTACAAACAAATTCTTCAATAAAAGTTTTGATATGAAGCAGTGACATGATCCCACGATTTATTCAAGCTAATATACTGATCTTTGTTTTTAATCATAATATTTCAGAGCAAGAGGAATAGTATTCCACTGTCGGTAAGTGTGAGGTAAGAAGCTGTTGGGGTAGAAGAGATGGCTACATTTAGCCATTTCGGCAGTGAAAAGGGTGGGACTGAGATGCCAACCTAGTTTCACGTTTAAATTTAATTTCTATTTCTTTTGTGATTTTATTCATTTTTCTTTTGCTAATTTTGGCACACGAGGAAAGAGGGCTTGGAAAAATTGATACTTACTGGAGAGATAGAAGGTAACAGGAACAGAGGAAAACAATGCATATCTGGCAATCCTGAGTGAATGGATGGTGGAGCAAGGTTTAGGAAAGGATAGTAAAAAGATAATATTTGTTAAGATCTATAAAGTACAGGAAATTGTGGAGAGCCATGACCATCATCATCATCATCATCATAAAGGGAGACAACAACAACACATAGAAGTGCAGTTCTTTATTTTCATATTTTCCCCTATTATTGTTACCTTTTGAAAACAATTATTATTATGAAAACATTTGCCTGCCCCCACCAAATATCTGATGGTCTTCATTGAAGTCTGAGTGATAAGTAAGTTTCTTCAAATCTTCAGTACTCTTCTCAGTATCCTTGTATGTCTGAGTAACAATGTAGTCTGTTGCTGAATGTCTAATTTAATGTGTCTAGTGTTTTGGTACAGTTCAAAAATGTATCTATGGGTTTGATCCTATCTTTCATATTCTAAACTTTTCTTAGTTATAGGGCAAAGCTTAGGTTCAATTCTGTACACTTCTTCACATTCATTTTGTGGTCTCATTTATCAGATCTGGTCGGATTTGCATGTGGTGATCAGTCTGAATGTAAAAAAATGAAAGAAAAAAATATTATTATTTTTATTTTCCATAATAGTCACAGTTTCATGCTAATGCTGTTTCATACAGCTGAACCTCAGTTGTTTTCACAGTTCTCAGTGTACGACTGTGCATAGCCTGTCATGTATACTCAGTCTGGACCAATTACATTTTCTAATTATGTCGTTTGTCTTACTATTTCTGTTCAATGAATTATCACACCGAGGGAGGGGGAGAGGTTATGGGGTAGGCAGAATTGCTAATTTCAGTAGCACTTATTTTTTTAAATTGTAATTTTCTTTTTGAACAATTCTTTTAAATCAATTAAGAGGGTAATATATCTCAGCAAAATCATTTTTTATTCTGAAATCATCCACTAAGGAGGAGCTCTAGTTTTTTTTTTTAACTAAGTCATACTAACCAGAAGTCTAGTAAAAAAAAATAAAATTTCTAGTCCCTATTTTTTACTTTTCTAGAAAGATAAAACCGAGATCACTTAAAAAATAAAAATGTTTAAAGATTTAAACACATGAAAAAATTTTCATGAAAACTGAAATACTGTTTTTAAAACAAATTTTTAAGACTTTCCCCATTTGTGTTGTGTTGGAATCTTTGAAAAAAAATGTTTTTTCAGCGAAGATGCATTAATGATTAATCTTTATGGAAATGTAAAAATTTGCAACTTAAACATTTTTTTCCAAGTAAAATTTAGTCATGAAAATATTGGTGGTTATGATAAAAAGAATAACATTTTCTCAGATTTTTAAAAATAAAAAAAAACTATTCATTATAAAAGTAAATAATTAATGAAATGTACTGAAAAAGTAAATAATTAATGAAATGTACTGAAATTTTCATTTAAATTGAATAATTTCCTGATTTTTGGTACTTTTAAAAAAGCACTGCCCTCCCCCAACTTCATTTTTCTTTCATTGTGGCCTTGATGTTGGGAAACTTTGAAATTGATATGTAGTAGAGAGATATGAAGTTAATATTGTTTATTATAAGCATTTATTTAAATAATTGTATCTATAAAAATAATGTATAAACAGAAAATATATTAAAATAATTGTTGGAATTATTCCAGTTCATTATATATATAAAAATTTGTGTATTTAGGCAGCAAATTCTCTTTTAGGTATATCTGATTGAATAAATTACAGACATTCCAGATAATTTTATACATTTCCTTCTCTAAGACAAATTCTACTCTGTAAATATAAAATTAAAATGAAGTTGCTTACAAAGTTATCCGTAGACCACCTTTCCACCAAGATATGTATGTCTATTGTATTCTGATTAATTTTCTACATTTATTATTATGAAATAATCTTATCTGACTCACTTGCAACAATATACTTCCTTAATATTAATTATTTTTTCACTTGCTCTTTTCATTTAAAATGTGAATATTAATTATTCTAGATATTATAGATCTTACAAGTATTAGACCATACATTTGTAGGAAAAAACACTGTGCAGATATTTTATTTTTACAGTAAGAGTCACTATGTACAATTCCTGGGGGCCACATGAGATAGAGGGGTTAGGGTTAGGAGGCAATTTGTGCAGATAGAAGGGGAAATAAATGGTTAACACTAGACATGAACAGGTAAAAATTGTAGTGATCAGGAAAACATACTCAGAGTTGTTCAAGTGGAATTTATTTCTTGCTGATGGAATACAGAGGGATGGTGGGGGGGTTGCTACAATGTAAGTAGCATGGTGGGTCCTTGTCATGAAGGTTTGAACTGGCAGGACCAAGGAAAGTAGTTCATATAAATTTTTTTTTTCTGGGTTATATTATTTGCATATTCTTTGTTTTTAAGAACAAGATTGACTTCAAGAAAGAAAATTCTTTTGCCCAGACTTGAAATCATAGTTTTTCTTTTTATTAACAAACATTTGGTTTCCAGGAGAGGTGGTGGGTTTCCACTCACACTCTCTATGGTGATCATTCAATGCCCTCCCCACCCACTGAGAAGAAACATCTGTAAGTCCATTTCCTTTTCAGAAGTATTTACTGTCATTGAATATTGATGTGGTGCCATAAGCAATTCACATTTTATTGTGTAATAATTGATTGAGGAGAAATCTATTTCAGAATGTATTGATTGGAATTGTAGAATAAGTTGCATAGCAGAAACTGATAATGAACTGAAAAGCAATAAATAAGAATATAAACTATTGATTTTTATCTAATCAGTGCATTCCTTAATTTTTGTCTCAGAGCAATTTTTATTCAGTTGTTAGTAAAAAAATAAATTTGTTAAAACACTAAAATAAAGCAAAAATATATGACTATTAGTCTAACAATAGTGTGACCAGACTGCATTCATTTCAATGTTGGCATTCTGAAATATATTAATCTTAAATATCCTATTATTCATTTGAAATAATAAAAAGCTGTTAATTGCCAAACAGTGGATTATACTGTGCTCTTCTGTTACAATATCACTATCTTAGTTCCGACAATTATTATAAATGTTAGCATTATACAAAAATATTACGCAATAAAGTAACAATAGTAGAAATATTTATAAAATGTATAATTATAAGCAGATGATCATGGCTCTCCGATGATTTCTTCTTCTTTTTATCTATGAACTGGCATGAATTTTTGAGAAAAAAACTGGACTGATTGCTTGCAGCCTCTTCTCCATAGGTTTGTCTTCAGAGTAATTCTTCTTTTATACTGACTGCCATTTAATGTTAGGAAGCGTAGTCTACTCTGTGATTTAACCCATAACTGGGAGTGAGTGAACAGATTCAAACCTCTTTCCAAGGGCATTTTGTATGAAAATGATTGCAGCTGGCTAGCCTGGAATTTGAGCTTGTTTCACCAAATCTACTTTCAATGTCAATAACCTTTATGCCGCATGCATATCCATGATATAATTATGAGTAATAAAAAAAAAAAACACTTTTGAAACAATCTGTTCTCTATTTAAATAAAAATAGGCTTGATTTGTGATTTGTTACCAGTGAGACAAAACAGTCTTTTACATTGTTGAATCCTTTATTTCAGATGAAAAGCTCTAATTAGTTAAAAAATCATTGTGATTGTCAACTGTGATTAGATAGGGTATTTCTAAAGAATGCATTAAAACAAATCCAAAGTGTCTTCCTTCGATCATTATATAATAATGGCTTGCTGCTAATTTCTGAGCACATGCATCAGGCTAATCTCTGTTGCAGATGTCTGTAAAGGTACAATTTGTGTTTCTTTAACAGCCAAAGTCAATAAATGCTTAGTTACAGTTTCTGGGAGAAAACACATAATGTGTGGCATGATCAGTAGTTGAACAAGATCAGAATACTCAAATGACCACATGTAACATGGTGTGCTAGCATATCTACCCAAATTAATTTATAAAACTTGGGTAAAATCAGTTTTAAGACACATCCCAACAGTGCCATTGTGGGGTCATCTCCCCAGGCCATCATTATAAAAAGAGTAAGCTCCTTGACAAATTGAACATGGTGAGTTTTGAACTTGGGTCTCTTGATCAAAATGATAACATTCTAATCACTTTGCCATGTGCCCACTGGTCAGCATTTATAAATAACATGCTATGAAACATCTTGTTCTCTACCTTAATCAAAACAGGGTTGATCCAATGCCATGATTTATTAGTAGTTTATCTGTAATGTAAATGCCCTATCTTTAGAAAACTATCTGCTTTTAAAGGTTAAAATATTCTCAAAAGCTAAATTAACAGTTGTTGAAACATTTATTTAGCTGAAAAGTCCAAATAGTTTAAAAAAAGAAAAGAAAAAATAATCAGTTGTGGTTAGATCAGATGTTTGTGGAGCATTACAGCACTTAGGTATAGTATTTTATATATACAGGCTTAACTCGTTGGCACTAATATATGATGCTTGAGGATGGTAACAATATAATTTGAATAAAATTCATTACCCAAAGTGCCCCACTTTCATTACAGCACTCATGTATAAGATTTTATATATACAAGCTTAACTGGTTGGCACTTATATCTGATGCTTCAGGATAGTAACAATATAATTTGAATAAAATTCATTTAATGCTAAGTTTTGTTTTAATGCATTGAAGCACTGAAACTTCATTGTGAATATATGTCTGTGTATATTTACTTGCTTAGTCTGGCCCAAGGCCAAATGGGAAGGAGTAGTTTAGGAAAATAGCATTACATCATTATTAAAATGGAGTATTCCTTTGTAGTGATGACCATTTACAACCTTTGCATGTACAGTGGAACCTTGGTTATCAGCCATAATTTGTTCCAGAAAGTTGGATGAGAAAGGAGGTGCTTGATAACAGTGTTTCCATTGTATACATGCTCAGGTAAGTAATTTTGGAAGTAGCTCTTTAACATCACACAAACACACACACACTATATATATATATATATATATATATATATATATATATATATATATAGTGTGTGTGTGGCCTGACGATTGCATATAGCATGAAACAGACTGTCACCTCTAAGTGTTGATTTCCATGTTCACTTTTATATTTACACATGCTCTATCTCTAATATTGAGCACTTTATTCCATAAATATACCACACCTTAAGACTATATTTCCTCATATATATATATATATATATATATATATATATATATATATATATAAGGTGTATTTCAGCAGCAAGAATTCTCACACATGTTTTGTTAAATAATATGGACAAGTTCTGTCTATCAATTATTTTTAATCCATTTTTTCAAATTTCTGAATAAGTTATTTTGTTCTATTGGTAAATTTGCCAAAATTTCTATTAACTTTTATATTATTTTTTTCTTCCTAAATACTTTTGAATGATACTCCATTTTCAAAGATTGTTGTTTGTGGAGTTATGAAACTGGTTTTTAATTCTGGCATTCTCATATTTGATGGAATCAATTTCAAGTCAAAGTGATGTCATACAAACATCAAACTGAAAATTTTATGCATGTGTATTTTTTACTTTTTAAACACACTTCAATACATAGTCCCTTATGGAGACCTTATATTATATCTATAAATTATACAACCATTTGTGCATATGTATGTATTGCACTAAAAGAAATAAAAAAAAAACATCTGGAAGACTATATTGCTCCTGTCTTACAATTTAGGAAGGCACTGCGCCCTTAAAAAAAAGCATCTTGACTTTTACTTGGGTTTAGATATTAAACATTAATGCTGGTGTAAAATATACAATGGATTTAATTGAAGAAGCAAGATGCAAGCATGTTTATATCAAAACATCTACTAACTTATAAACAACACACTAGTTAAATATAGTCTCATACTGCTATAGTTTATTTTGTAATTTCCTCCTCTGCTTGCAATAATAATATTAATAGCATACCTTAATTGACCACATTTGAGGTGATCACAGAAGCCAACCCAAGTGGAGTGCAATGGAAAGTCCTTGCTTTAGGAGAATGGTAGAGTTGATCACTTAACCATTGTGCCAGGTAAATATAATATCAAATTTACTTCAGGATTGAAAATGTAACACAGGGAAAACACTTTGCCAATTTTTTCAACGTTTTCTTAACATTATCAACTTACCTTAATTTTTTTTGATAGAACCTCAACCTCGTATATGCTTTTTGCTATCATCTTTAAACTAGATCCCCTCAAAGCATGTGGACTTGATGGTATTTCTGCAATAGTCTTTAAGAAATTTGCTCCTGAACTGGTTCCTGTTCTCTCTAAACTGTACAATAAGTGTCTTACTGCTTCCTGCTTTCATACTTGTTGGAAATCCTCATCTATAGATCCCATTTTGAGAACTCACATGAAGCATCTGAACTTCTAATTCTTTTTGGCAAAATTCTAGAGGCTCTAATCAAATCTGAATTGGTTAAACATCTCACCTCATAGGATCTTCTTTCAAATAACCAATATGGCTTACATGGTTAATTACTGTTAACTATTATTGATGTAAGAATCTGTCAGGTTTTAGATAAGCATCATGAAGCTCAGGCTGTTACTTTGGATGTCTCAAAGGCATTTGTAAGGGTTTGGCATATCAGAGTTGAAACGTTATGGTATTTCTGGACAATATTTTTGAACTGATTCAGTCTTTCTTATCAAATTGTGAAATAAAAGTGTTTGTGAATGGGCACTCTTCTAAATCTTTTTCCATTAATGCAGGTGTCCTCCAGGGTTCTACACTTGGACCCATCTTATTTCTAATTTTCAACAACTTTCCCTTTTTTCAAGTTGATATCTATGCTAATGAGACAACAATTTATTCCTGTCTTAATATAAGTTTTAATACTTTGATAAGGTCAAATTGAAAGCTGATTGTAAAAATGATCTGAATTCTGTTGTTAACTGGGACAATTAAAGTTTTGATTATATTGAATCAATTGCTAGGCCTGCTGTGAAAAATGTTGGTTCCCCATATTAATTTTCCTTGCCAGAATCTATCTTACATATTTATAAGTCTACCATTCATCCTTGCTTTGAATATTACTGTCATAAACGGTCTTGTACTCCTGCTAAATATTTAGAGATTCTTGATAAAATCCAAAGAGGAATCTGCAATGTTATTGGACGTGACATCTCAGCTTCAGTCAATTTCCCCACCCACCATAATGTAGCTTCCCTGAGCCTTTTCTATAAATATTTTCATAGTAATTGTTCTTTTTTGTATGTGACTTTTATGAATTTAAGTGTCATAGTAGATTGGAGGCAAGATCTCCTCCTTTTACAGTTGAAATGAGTAGATTTAACCGTACGCTTTATACTAATGGTTTCTTCTATCACACTTCTCACTTATAAAACTCACTTCCAGTTTATTGTTTCCTAGTCAACTTTGATAGACAAAAATAATTAACAATATACTAAGTAACAAATATAAGTAACAATAATAAATAAATGGAGTGTCTTCTCAGGTATTGGTATCTAGCTAAATAATGTGTAAGTATTATATATATATATATATATATATATATATATATATATATATATATATATATATATATAGATAGATAGATAGATAGATAGATAGATAGTTTAGTTAATAAACGAAAGGGTATATAATCAGTATGAAACATTTATTAAATATTAAACATATGACAGAAATGAAGCATGAAAAAAAAGATTTTAAGTTAAGAATTTTCAGACATGCCTGTGTCATTCATCAAAGGCTGAGAAATAAACAGAGAAATGGGAATTACTCACTGACAGATGTTTTTGTAGATGGTATATTTTCTGGTGGAAATCATATTCTTAGCAAAAACCCAATATCTGTCTGATTCCTTGAATGTATGAAACTTTATATATATGGAATTTGGAAAGTAATTATGTATTTCACTGCTATGAAATATAAATCAACTGATCAAAACAGAACCAAAGTGGAATTGTATGAAACTTTGAAAATTAGTTTATTATCTCTTCTGTCTAAGAATGTGTCATTTACAGTGCATTTCAGAATGTGTCATTTAAAGTGCATTTCAGAATGTGGCATTTAAAGTGCATTTCAGAATGTGTCATTTAAAGTGCATTTCAGAGTGTGTTATTTACAGTGCATTTCAGAAGGTGTCATTTAAAGTGAATTTCAGAGTGTGCCATTTACAGTGCATTTCAGGGTGTGTCATTTACAGTGCATTTCAGAATGTGTCATTTACAGTGCATTTCAGAGTGTGTCATTTACAGTTCATTTAAGAGTTAACGTGCAGATACTTGCAAAGAGGAAATTTGGGTTCTTCATAAACTTTCACTTGTGACATAAACACAATGTTTCACTATCTGCAACAGAATATCAACCTTTCATTTTTGCATTGCATTCTTATTGATGATGAAAAATGGGTTTGCCATCAAGAGAAAAATGAAAACAGCATCACAAGAAACTAGTGTCAACAAGTGTGTAGGGATACAAAAGGTGATTATCTCCCTTTCATTGAGATAAAATCACAAGGCTTACATGATGGCCAGTGAGTGATGTTAGGGGATAGAGTCATGAAGAGCAGGTGCAATGTGAAGCCCAGAGAAAAAGGAAATCCCTCAGCCACAGCAGTAGGTCTTAGGGGCAAAACCATGTGGACTCACCAGGTTCATAGAGAAACCATTTTAACTCCAGTTTTTACCTTTGGGAAATATTTCAACTAAGATTCCCACCCCTTTAACACACACTGCTTGTTGTTGCAGGCATGTATAGGACAAATGTATATATGTATATATAAATATATGTATGACTTAGAATCATAAAACACTTTTGGCAAACAAAACATGTTTGTCATTGCCTTTTCTTTCAGACATTCCATTCTGTCCATGAAAAACAGTATTGTTATATATATATATATATATATATATATATATATATATATATATATATATATATATAAAGTTTAGTGTATTGGGGCAGCAGATCATCATTTATATTTGAAGTAGTAGCAGGTCTGTCTGTCTGTTATCAAACTCCTCCTAGGGTTTTGGGGATAGACCCCCATAAACCTATATATTCTGCAACTACATTCCCAGTGTACTTGGATAAATGTATTTTCTTTTGATCAAAGGGGTCCGCTGGGAGCACAACCCCACCTGAATTTTTTCCCTTTGATTTAAATTAAATTTTAATTTGAACAAGGAATGAATTCTAGGATACTTGGATAAGTATATTTCATTTTGATCAAAGGGGCTCCCCTGGTGAACAAACCACACACTGAAAATTTTTATCCATTTGATTTAAATTGAATTTAAATTTGAACAAGGGTGTTAATCCTCAATGAATCAATTGCATCTGCAATAAGGTAATCATCCTGTTGGTATGAATATTTACATCTGAACAAATGAAACATTTTAAATATGGCTGGCAGCATTTTATAGAAGCCACCACCTGGTGGCACTAAATAACAGCCAAAAGGCAAAAGCAATAACTACAACATTATGACTTCCCCAATTTCTCCAGAGGCATGCAGAGTACATAAAAACACAGGCAACAAAGAAATTTTATAAGACCTAAGTCAAATATTCTTTGGGATCCATAATATGTCCAAGAATCTTGCCTGGTAAATGAGTCAGCTATTTATTGACTTGTGGGCACCCATTCAATGTCAAACAATTCTTTATTGATTAACATTTCATACACAATAGCCATTCCAATTCTAAATCTTTTATTCAGACTTTGAGTGCTAAAATGGGCTGATTCCCAAACACCTGAATTATCTGTTTTGCATACAAAAGGAGTGTTATTCACAGCATCCTCAAAACCCAACAATTCGAGCAGGAATTTCCTGTAGTGTATACATGTATTAGTCATATCAATGATTGCCAGTGTCTTGGCAGCTTGTGTGCTCTTCACAACTCTCTTTATAGGTCTTGACTGCCAGTCACTAGTGACAAGAAATATTATATACCCTCCCTGAGAACCTTCATCACTTAGATTTGCAAAGAAAGCATCACAGTAGGCAACCATTTTTAGCTGTCTTAAATCTCCCAAATCTTGTATTGTCAGCTGAGATTTCTAACTTTTTGCCTTTTTCCGGATTTATTTACTTGTCTAATACTTTCAATTTTCCTTTCTTTGAGAAAGGAACTGGAGTCACGTACATCAAAGCACAAATCTGGTCTGGTCTGGTCTGGGAGGCAAACCAATTTAACTGACCAATAAGCCTCTTGACATTGGTATACTCAGACTCTAAAAGTTCTTTATTACCTTTATTTTGAATGGGTATGGATTTTAGAGACATGGTATAGTAATCTTGACTAATTCTCACTAATTTACTCTTTTGAGATATTTCCATTCCGAAATATTTGAAGGTGGACATTGCTTCAGACATCACTACAAATTTCTTTCAGATCCAATCAATTACTTCACCTTGAAAAAGTGCAGTCCCAGTCTAGCAAAAATCATCAACATGGGTGTAAATAATGCTGTGCAATTGTTTGCCACAATATCAAGTAAACACTGCTTGGTCATATTTAGATACGGTAGCTCTCAACTCCAATAGGGCACCTCTGACAGTCAAATACCATGATCTGGAAGCATCATGAAGACCATAGACATACTTGCAGAGCTTCCAAGAGAAATTACTGAGTACATTAGCTTTGGGAAGGGTGGGGACAAGGTAAACATTCCTTTCAAAATCATTAATTTGTAAAAAGGTAGTTTTTATATGCATAGAGTTGCAAGTCCATCCTGAGGATGATATGATGGCTAAGACAATGTGCAAACCTTCCTTGGAACAAGTGGGGGGGAATCTATCCGAACAGTTTTGGTTCCTTTATCCTGAAATCTTCAAGCAACCAGTCTTACTTTGATAAGGGCCTTTTGATATCTCTTTTTCACTATATATCCATCTTGTAGATATTCTATCCTGTCCCAAATCAGGAACCTGTACAAAAACTCCATTGTTTCTCCAGCTCTGTATCTCTTCCTCTTTGGCCTTCTCTACATTTTGGTCACAAGAGATTCTTCTTCATCAGCCAACTTGCACTCTGTGTTATCTCCTGGTTTCGGAAGAGACACACCTCCCTTCCTGGGTTCAAATGCAGCAACCTTCTCTTGTAGATGACATCTGTGTAAACTTAAAGTAGGTGTGGTCAAAATCAATCAGAAAATACTTTATCTCTGTTTCTTCTGCTCTATGAAAATCGTACAAATTATTAAAGGCAAAAAATTGCCATCTCTCTTTATCTGGCAGAAATAATTCATCCAGATTTTTGGATGATAATGTCCACACCTGTCTTTGTTTGCAAATCTTTATTGTCTATCTCAGAAGAGACAGATCTGGCTTTTCCAATTAAAGATAGGTCAATGGCCAAAGCCTGTTTTGGTTTTGGAAGGTCTGTTAAACTACTCTAAATATGTAGGCTTTTCTACCATTGTTCATAGGCAGATTCATTGTCTAGATTTTGAGGCCATTTGGAAGAACATGTATTAGAATTATTCATTGTTACATAAATTATAAGTTTTACAGTCACAAAACTTTAAAAGTAACAGAAAAATAGAAAAGGAAATTTATAATTCACTTAATTTTTGTTGCAGATCAGCTATGCTCTTCTAATATCTGTTAATCTTCAATGAATCAATTGCATCTGCAATAATGTAATCCTCCTGTTAGTCTAAATATTGACAACTAAATGCATGAAGCTTTCTCAATATGACTGCCCTCATTTTATAGAAGCCACCACTTGGTGGCACTAAACAACAACCAAAAGGCAAGGGCAATAACTAAAACTTCAACAAAGGGAATGACTCTTATCCAAAATATAGAGGGAGAAAACCAGAAGATGGAGGTCATATTGGTAAGATCGAAATAAGACAATATGGATGTTAAATTGAGTAAGAAATGACCAATCAATGGATAGTGCCTTATAATACATATTTTTTGCAATAATTCAACTGTTATATCAATGGTGAAATTTGCTCATCAATTCCTCAAACTCCTACTAGGGTTTTGGAGATAGACCCCCATAACCATATATATTCTGAAACTATATTACCCATGGTACTTGGATAAGTATGTTTCATTTTGATCAAAGTGGGGTACAAATTCCCCACTGAAAATTTTTTCCCTTTGATTTAAATTTGAACAAGGGAATGACTCCTATCCAAAATATAAAAGGAGAAAGCCACAAGATGAAGGTCATATCAGCAAGATCATTGATTAATACTGAAATGCTTAATTTTTTAAATTATAACAATCATTTTAAATCAATCATCATTATCTTACAAATTATGTGTAACACACAGCAAGGCACAGTTAATTTGGTAAGTTACTCTATACGTGGAGAGACTTACATTTTCCATGTTAATTGTATAAAGTGGCAGAATGAATCATTTTAAATGTTATGGTAACAAAAGACCAATTATTGAGACTATTAGAAGTTTTATTTATTACTTGTGTATAAACTCCATCTATAAAATTTGCTCTTTGTCATGAAAGTTGTTGTATTTGCCTATAGTGCTACTTTGAAAACCAGTCTGAATAATTTGCAGAATCATGACAAGGATTCATTTAAGAATTTAAGAATTTCCAACAATATCTAAGACTAGCAATGATACCTGGCATTGCACAGGCTAAGTCCTTTTCTTTTTTCTACATATATGTAGTTTTTTTTTTTATTTAGTCACTGATGACCCAACCACGCAGCAGGTAGTAATAGGTTACATGGTACCAGCAACACTCTTAAATCAACCTGGCATAAAAACATTGTTTACTTCTGCTTATAAATTACTTCAGTTTACTCCTAAGCTGTCATCTAAATGCTAAGGATTGATTACAGGGAATAAAATGGCATTATTTGAATAACTAAACAATTATAAAAGCAATCAACAATAAAATATTTTTTAAATGTGATTTTTAAGGAAAAGTTGTTGTCAGAAATAAAATCACATTTATTTGATATCCGTGGTTCACATAATATTGACACATACACTGACAGAATTGAACTGGCAATCAAATTTAATTAATTTTCAACTTTTTCAGTGGATGAACACACAAACTGAGTTTTATATATTAATTGATTATAATAGTATAAAATAATTTAAATTTGTACCTTTTGAAGAAAATTATCTAGACAAAGAATTTATAAATGGATGCTGAAATGTTCTCAGCCTGATCAAAGAAGTATTTGATGTTAGGTCATTTAGTCAGAATTTTTAAAATTGATGAGGCCGAGAACTTTTCAGTAGCTCTTCTTATATGCAGTGAAAAGTTAAGTTGCCAATGTATTGATAAAAGCAAATTCCTGGTTGTCTGAAATAATATACATGTACTCTGTATACCAAAGAAAAAAAAAATATATATATATATATATATATATATATATATATATATATATATATATTGGTAAAATCTATATATAGGCAGCTTTTTGTTCTTATATCCTGTGGAAAGGTCTGTAATATTCTTGACTAGACAGAGTACTAACAACAAAATTTGCAACTCATATTGCCTCCTCTGGTCATGTGATATCTTTTCACCAATGAAAAACCTAATTTTCCATAACTGCCACAGTCTAGCATAAAATGATAGTGCTGCTACACTGAGTTTATTTCTTTTTTATATGATTATATTTGATTAAATCAATACTATAAATGTCAATGCATACACTCTGCTGAGGATACAGTTGCATCTGCCTATAAAGAATAACTTGCAATGTAACAAAGATGAAATGAGATTCATTTCTCTGTCATCATATTATATTACATGTAAATATTATAAATGTCACTGCAAGTGTATTTAAGATAATTCAATGTTGAATGTTGTAAGGTACGAACAAAACTAGAATCTACATTAGCAATGCGTTTTTTGTGACCACAAACATAACTACATAAAATATGCAGATGACACAGTGTTGATAGCAGAGTTAGAAAGGAAACTACAAGAAATTCTACGGAAGGAAAGTGGGAAGGAAAGTAGGAAGAAAAGTGGGAAGAAAAGACAAAACATCAATTGAAAGAAGATAGAATGCACAGTTGTTAATAAAAAGAACAGCCCAACATGTAAATTACAAATTAGAGATATTAAAATCAAACTACAACAATTTAAGTATCTGGGAAGTTTTTAACAGAGGACAAAAAGTGTGACACTGAAATTCAAATGTGCACTAGGATAGCATTTGCCTTGCAAATATTAAGCAAAGTATTAAGAAACAGGAAAATTTCATTAGAAACAAGAGTACTGAACTGTTATGTAATATCAGTTCTATATGGTAGTGAATGCTGGAAAATCTCCTCACAGATGAAGTAAAGACTTGAGGTAGCAGATATGGTTCTACAGAAAGATGCTGAGAATGCAATGAATCGAACATGTGATCAATGACAAAGTTTTAAAGAAAATGGAAATAAAAGCAACACTTATAATTAACATCAGAAAGAGACAATTGAAATTTTAGGGACACATAATGAGAAAAAAAGGCTTGAAAATTTGACACTCACAGAATATATTTAAGGCAAGAGAGGTGAAGGAAAACAGCAAGTAAGCTATTCAATTGTGTAAGGGATAGCAGAATAGAAACTAGGAAGGATAGTAATGAGAAACATTCCTAAGATTTACGAAGGATAGAAAAATTATAGGCAGCCATGATTGCCCATGCCCTTAAAAGACATGACACATAACAAGGGCAGACAAATGAAGAAAGCTGTCAACAGCAACAATACTGACCAGCATGGGAGAGACCCTGGATCAAGCTGGGCCAGCCATGTTATATTATTATGAATCCAAAACTATGAAAACATCACTAGTAAATCACTCCATCATCTTTCCCAGGAAAGCATGGCCATTTATAGAAAATTAAAAAAAATGGGATCAGTCGAAACTTGAAAGGACATGGTATTAAAAAGAAAAAGATATGTGACTGCTAATCATTATTTATCATGAGGCACTTAAATTATTTATAAGATTTAGACCTCGAGAGGAATTCATATATAATTCAACCACTAAAGATGCTGGAAAAAATGGTTGGCTTCTTATATGGCTTCAGAAAGTACCAGAATTCACCAAATATACTCTTGCTTTAAACGAGTCAGATCAGATCAAAAGTGCAGAATTCTCACTATATCTTGGATAGAGCAAGCCAATTCTCTCTTTCCATAGCTCAAAAGTGTTTACCTGTCTTTATGAGTGATGAACTATTTTCCACCCTACAAGCCCTTCCCCCCAGATGGAACATCACAAGCCTCTTGCTACTCTAGTGCTATTTCTATGGAAAATGTTCTGATGAACTACATTCCTTAGTTCCATCTGTTCAGACATATTCCTTGTCACTATTTCACAGATCGACCAAACCATTTACATTGATCTGTCGCTATGAAAAGTGATAGTTATTCCCCAGAATTTTGGACACTTACATATATATATTTAAATATTAATCATATTACTAATAATATAAATATTTTCCCTACCAGTTAGTAAGTATATATGCTGAGGAATTTATATTATCACTTTCAAAAGATTGGCTAATTATCCCCCAATGGCATAACTATATTTAATTTCATGCATATGTTACTATCTCCATTTACTTAATCCTTGGCAGTTTTCTTGCTTTGTGATGTGGTTGTTCTTATCAGAGAAAGAACTTATTTTGGGTGGCTTCCTTACAACAATGTTTGTTTGATAGATGAAGATAAATGCTATGTTCTTGAGCATATTGTAAATGTCAGTGCAGGAAACTTTCTACATGAAAATATCATTTGTATCAAAGAATAAACAGAGTGTCTGATAAAAATAAAATGGTTGATTTATTTTCTGTCCAAAGCCTTTCCAGTTCATTTAAATATCTCAAAATCTTGTTAAGATGCCTTTCTGAAACATTACAAGATATCATAAGGGACCTTACAGTATATACATGAATAGAAACTCTCCTGTGGAATTACTCAAGTAGCAGTGAAATATCATTAAATATACTTGTGTACAGTTTTACGAGCACTTTCACAGTGGCTAGATTCTTAACATGGTATGGAGTTTTTTTAGCAAATACTGCATTTTTCTACACCAACAATATTCTAGATATAGCTATATGCAACATTTGGCTTTTCCTAAAACTCACAAAACTGATCATATATCCTCAGCTTGTTCAACTCTGAAGCAACAAGAAACGTCTGGAAACCAGAAAACTCACTAAGTAGACATTGAAGAACCAGTGAATGAAATTGTCTGTTAGGTATAGCAACTCTGCTTTAGGACATAAATAATTTACTGTCCAAGAAAATGCCTTACCAAGTCTCTTTATGGTTTATAACACTCATATACCATATAAGAAATAATGCTAATATCCTTGATTTTGAAAATTACAAAATAAGTTTCATTGAATACATTTTTTTAGATATAGTACAGAACCTACCACATGTCAGAGAGAAAAATAATAGATTAATCAAATTATGCTATTGTGATGAAAAGTCCTAAGCCTTGAGCCATTTAAACATAATATAAAGACAGGGTGTCAACAATAAATTCAGTAGGCACATGCACTTTTACAAGCATTTTGTTTTCTATCAATAACTTTAAAGGAACAATCTTCACTCATCTATCCCATTTCCACTGTCCTCTTCTAAACTTTAAAATTACTACCTCACCAACTCTTGCTTTCCAGCCTGTTGGAAGTCCTCATCTGTTGTGCCTGTCTTTAAAAACTCTGGTGACCCTTCTGACCAGTCTAACTTCCATCCTATCAGTCTCCTACCACTCTTTGGTAAAGTCATCAAGGCTTTAATCAATGCTGAAGTAGTGAAGCACCTTATATCACATAATCTGCTCTCTGACAAGCAATATAGTTTCCACTTTGTGTGATCTACCACTGATGTGTTCACAGCCATAACTGAATTTGTATACCAAGCACTCAACAATAATGAAGAACCTCGAGCTGTGGCTCTAGACATCTCTAAAGCATTTGATAGGGTTTGGCATGCTGGTCTTCTTCGTAAGCTTTAGGGATACATTACAGGATGATTATTTGACTTGATACAATCATTCCTGTCAAACCGTGAAATGAAGGTCATCCTAAACAGGTTCTCCTCCAGCCCCTTTATCATGAACGCTGGTGTTCCCCAAGGCTCTATCTTGGGCCCTACACTATTCTTGATCTTCATCAATGACCTTCCTGATGTCATCAGTTCCCAAGTAGGCATCCATGCAAACAAAACAACTATTTACTCCTGCCTTGATAGTAAATCTAGTATCGTTGACAAAATTAACCTGGCTGCTGATCTCAAAAATTACCTCCAATCTGTGGTTGACTGAGACAGGAAATGGCTTGTAAACATTAATGTCTCCAAAACAAAACTGCTCTCCTTTACCCACTACAGAAAACTCTTCCTGCCTCCCATCAGAATGACTGATTCCCAACCCTACAAATATTTTCACAGTAACTGTTCCAATGGGGCTACTTTTGCTGGTTCCTGGACTACATGAATTTAAATGAGCAAGCAGGCTGGCATCTCGGTCCACCCTTTCACTGTCAAAAGGGTTAAATGTAACCGTCTCTTCTTCTCAAACGGCTTCTTCACTCACACTTCCTATCTGTGGAACTCCCTTCCCCTTACTTGCTTCCCCGATGACTATAATTTTCAAATATTCAAGTGTAATGTCAATTGACATCTGACACTCTGAGCTTGTTCCCTGTCCTTCTCTGTATCATTTTCTCAAACATGCCTCTTTAGTCTTGTTCCCAATCCTCTGTAACCCCCTTGCATGCTAGTAGCACTCCCATCTTGCTTGGGGTGAATTGCCTTAAAAAAAATGTATGTGTTGCATTGATTTATTTTGAAATGGTAAGAATTTTCATACAAATTTATTAGGGTTCTCATGGCTTTCCAAAAAATATTAACTGTTGACATCCCTTACACATTAATGGTGTTGTTGGTTAAATGGCCGTTATGTTTGAATGGAAGTTAACACAGAAACTGCTGTTTTATTGATTAGGTCAGTGATTCTAATGATATATATATATATATATATATATATATGAGTGTGTGTGTGTGTGTAATTAGTAATGTTTACAGCATTAGTATTTGAATAAATGAATAAGTATTAAACTTTTTTTCAAATAATTTTTTCCCTATTCTTCAATTATGTTATTTTAAATACTTTGTTTTACTATTCATTTTTTAAAAAGTATTTTTATTATTTTAGGTGTGCTCAAAAAGGTTGAGAAACACTGGATTAGATGAACCAAACTTTTTTAACCTGTAAAGTGAACCTAACTAGCCAAAACTCAAAGCCATACAACAGAAACTATCAAATTAGACTGGAGAAATCATCACACCATGGGATACTTCTGAGGTGTCTGTAGACTACATTGGTTAATAATTTTGTCTGCTGCTGGTGGTTATTTTAATCCATATGAACACTAAAAAAGAAAAAAATCCACTGAGTCAGTACACTCATACATTCCCCTGTCCCCACCTGATCAGCCCACCCAGTTAGGATATTCATACATAACTGCTTGTACCTAAACACAGACATAAGTCTCCAGAATTTCAACCTAAGTTTGTTCAATCCTTCCTGGTAGATATAGCCCAGTGGCAGGATAATTGGCTGATTGAGTCTCCTTTCAAATTGTTCATTCATAAATTTATTGCAATAAAGAAATTTAAATTTTAAATTTGAGTAAAGCACTCTCCTTGTAATGACCTCTTGTTTGTAAGATTCATGTTTTACTGTCTTGACAAAGACAGTTACTGAGTACAACAATAGACATCAGAAGAAGGCCAAAAATGTTTTTTCTACTAAAGAAAAATTGTGTCTCCTGACAGGAATCAAACCTGTATCCCTTTTGTCATCAGGGAAATGACTTCTATAGCTGAAATGCTGCAACCATTTTAGCCACAGCAGGCCATCTTGATGGAGCGTACATTATCTAGGCTGATTGTTTTAATATATAAAAATCCCGTAAAAAAATATTCACTGAAAACAATCGCAGTAATGAAAACTTGGCAATCCAAAATTTTATGATTGTTGATCCGGATCCAGCCAGGAATGTTTTTAATTTGCTCATGGAATTCGCCAATTCTAAAATGGTCTGTTACATTGGGCTACAGCCTCAAGGAGCAAAGTTGAAAACATGGACAATTTTATTTCAAAACACTAATTTGAATAGAAATGTTTTCATTTAAACATGAGCTACTGAAAGTTAGAGAGTTATCTCATTTTAATTGTTTTTATCAAGTAGAAGCCAAGATGGCAGAATCCAAAAACAATTACAGTAAGGAAAACTTGAGAATCCAAAATTTCAGGATTGTGGGTCCAGATCCAGCCTGGCATGATATTAATTTGCTCATGGAGTTGTCCTGATTTGAAACTGGTCAGTTATGTTGGGCTACAACCTCTAGGAATAAAGTTGAAAAAGTGTGACACACTGAAATTTGCATTTATTATATAGAAGAGAAGTATGTCTGTGAAACTGTAAATAGGTGTATGCATGCTTAAAATTAGGATACAAACAATAAGATGAATTTGATAAAATTCTATATTCTTAAGTGCTTTATATTGCATAATATTAGGGAAATCTTTAAATTTCCTTACTATGTTAGTACATGTAGTTTATTAAACATTATAAAATACACTTAAAGATCACAAAAAATGGTGATTAAAATCACTGTCAAATTACATGAATAATGAATAATATACATATAAGTTCATGAAAAAAGAAAAAGAAACTGTTTATTATGCATTTGCATTCAAGCTGTTAGTTTGAAAACTTCCCAAACTTATAGACAGACTTTCCATCTAGCACTTTCAGAACATGCAGCCACTGAAATGAAAATATCAAAAAGTCAATAATTATGATAGCTATTTTGACCATGTCATTAACAAAATTATTGCAATGAAACAAAAAATGGTTTCAATAAAAAGCCATAAAACTTAAAATTTACATCAAAGAGATTTTGTCTTAAAAATGACAATGGAACATTGAAAACCCATCAGCTGAGAATTACCAAAAAAGGGGAAACTTTACTTTGAAATTTGGAGAAAAAAAATTAGATTTAATAATGCGATTGAGCATCAATGAAATTTTAAAACAAAATATTAAACATTATCGACTGATGAGAATAGAACACTTTTAAAAACAACCCTCTTTGGAAGATATTATTTTACTTTAGAATTTTACCTTTATAGCAGAAGGGTGGTTAGTTTTTGAGCAAACAACTACAATATTTACCATTTCAAGTCATTTTTATTCATACTACTACTACTACTTATCAGGAATCTTCAGATTCCTGATAAGTAGTAGTTGGTTCTGAAGTTATTAAGCAAATCAAATATACCTCAATAACTCAAAAAGTTCTGAACCAATATTTGTCAAATTTAAACTAATCTATTTCCACCCTTAGCAAAATATTTAATTAAAATTTCTGACATTTTTAATGGTTAGTTTTTGAGGTATTTGAAATTTTTAAAAATGGGCTGACTGAAGTTATTATGCTGTAATCAGCATAATAACTTCAGTCAGCCCATTTTTAAAAATTTCAAATACCTCAAAAACAAACATTATCTTAAGACCTCTGAAATCTAATAAAAACTATTTTTTCTTTTTGTTGATAAATTATGTTAAAACATAGTTAAAAGGAAGAATCTGACAACTTCTGAAAAACAGAAAATAACAAAGTTATTGAGTCAGGGAACGTCCACACTGGAGATATCAAAGGAGATTTGCAGAGATCATCAAATTATAAAGAAGGCTGTTGAAAATATAAGTAAGTTGAGAAGCAAAGGAAAAGCCTTTAAGAACTTGCTTCCTTAAAATGAAAGTAAACTAAAGTGAGTTATAGCAAAACAAAAACTTTTGACCAGCACTCAGATTTTTGAAAAGGCTGGAATTGAGGGAGTCAAGAAAGACAAAAGGTCTAGAATACTTTGTGAATTGGGATCTCCTCTCACTAAAGCAAATATTTTAAAGCATCAAAATTTGGCTAAGAAATACACAAAAATTGACTTTTCTAAAGTAAATTTCATGGACGAATCATGAATGACATTTGATGGATGGGCCAAAGGATGGATTTTATCCTAATCAGATGTGCCTGTGGCTAAAAGAAGGCAATAAGGAAGTGGTAGTGTTATGATATGGGCTGGAATTGTCAATCAGACCACTATTAAACCATTTAAAGTTGATGAAGCAGTTAAACTGAACAATAATAACTACTGCAATTTTATGAAGAGTTTCTTTGAATGGTACAAGTCCCAGTCTCGCAGTTTCAAAGTCAAATGTGCATTTATGTACAACAATGTTCCTTCTCATGTATCTAAGCTTACCTGCAAATTATTTGAACATAAAATATTTACAGGTGGGAAGATAATGGAATGGACACCATCAAGTCCTGATCTGAATCTGATTGAAATTCTATGGTCAATTGTGAAGATGAAATTATATGAAGGTGGCAAACATATGGGAAGCAATTAGAATTTTCATGTCAGAAAATGAACCTGCTGAAATAAAAAAAAAAAATAACAAAATCAATGGATAATAAATTACTGGCTGTTATTGAGAAGAAAGGTCATTATATTAAAATATCAAGGATTCAAAGACTTATCATATGTGTTTGTTATTTGTTCTATTATAGGTGTTGATGATTTTATTACCTTTTTATTCAAGTAAAATGTCATTATTTGGTTTTGCCTAATAACATCAGACAGTATCTGTCTATATTTCTGAGATGAGGTATTATGTACACTATTTACATTATTCGGACTATTGTCCTCATCTTTGTTGCCATATTTATCATATGTCCGGAACTCCGCCCACTTCGTGAAAATAATCAAAGATGCCCCCATCTTATCCAACCAGATGGTGAGCTTGGACATGGTGAGTTTGTTCACCAAGATACCCACAGAGGAGGAACACTCAGTAGTCAGAGACAGATTGGCCTCTGACTTATCCCTAGAAGAATGGACCAGTATTCCAATAGATAATCTGATGGGGATGCTGACTTTCTGTACACAAACAACACACTTCAGAATGGGATCACACATATATCAACATGATGGCTTAGCAATGGGCTCACCATTATCACCAGCAATGGTGAATATATACATGGAATACTTTGAGGAAATGGCATTAGAATCTATATCTCTAAAGCCAGCTCTATGGTTAAAGTACGTAGATGACAACTTCATACTCTGGCCCCACCAGGAAGATGTTTAGGTTCTACTGGACTATGTGAACTCAATAAGACCTTCGATACAGTTCATGATGGAGAAAGAGAGTAACAACACACTCCCATTCCTGGATGTTCTAAAATCTCGAACAGAGCATGGGTTCAAGACATCCGTATACTGCAAACTGACATTCACTGGACAGTACCGCAATTTCACCACCATCCATACAACATAAAGAAAGGGATTGTCCGCTACTTACAATACCGAGCAAAAGTCATAAGTGGCGACCCAGAGACATTAAATAAAGAATTGGTCAGTATAAGTAGTAGCCTACAATGTAACAACTACCCTGGATACATGGCAGCAGCCCCAATAAACTAAGATAGACAGGTACAAGAGGAGGAGGACAACACAACTCAGAAAACAGTCTGCCTGCCTTATGTGAAGGGGTTATCAGAGAAAATACAAAGGATCTGCAGTCCATATAACATCAGGACAACCTTCAAAAGCTGGATGACACTTTGCAAATATATCTCCTGAATATCTCCTGACGCCTCATGGAGGAGAACATGACTAAAGACTGTGTGTATGCCATCCCATGCAGCTACGGAAAGAAATATAAAGGAGAGACAGGCCGCCCCCTTAAGGTAAGGCTTCAAGAACACCAGAAAGCTGTAACACGAGGGGAAATGAAAAAACCAGGCATGGCTGACCACATATGGAGAGAAAAGGGAGATCACTGCCCTCTGTGGAGTCAGGTTGAAATCATAGACAAAGAATATCATTGGAAAATTCGTAAACTTAAGGAATATACTAGGCCACAAAAATCTCCTGAGCCAACCAAGCATAGAAATGAATACAATATGGGAACCAGTAATAAGGAGTGCCAGAGAAAAGTGATAATAACAACAAAAGTTGCAATATGAGCTCTGGTAAAAACCTATAATGATAACAGTAAAAATTGCAATATGAGCACTGGTAAAAAATGGTTGCTGATGACATTAGGTTTATAATACCCAGAAATTCATACACAGATGTCCTCAAGGACACATGGCACAGTGGATAAAGGTGTTAGATCCAGTGACAGGACCCAATGAGTGTGAGTTCAATACCTGGTTGAGGCAGTGGAGAACTTGGATAGGGGAATTAACAGGAGATAACTGACATCCATTAGACATGGCACGTGGAACTAGTCTACCCCAGTGAGCAAAATAAAGAGTTCAGTTCAACATTCCAACCACCTGAAGAAGGCTGGAGCATACAACAGTGAAAATGTTGTGATAAATATGGCAACAAAGATGAGGACAATAGTCTGAATAATGTAAATAGTGAACTTCAGAGAGCATTTTATAGAATACATCAAACAACTTAAAACTTTATTACTAGCTAAAATTTTAACTCAGGCTTTGTTTTGACATCTCAATTGATTGTTTAAAATTGGATAATTTTTTTTTTCATACCAAATTTGAATTATTTATAAATTATGACTACAGACAGAGTGTCGTGATGATTTTTGAACATATATACTTACATTTCTGTTTGAATTTTTATGAGGAGGAGGAGTTATTTATTCTACAGGAGTAGATTGTTCTCTGCACATGTCTAGGGATATCTTGTTTAGTTCATATTTAGTACAGCTCAGTTACTGCCAACCATTAAATCTAAGCACACACCACCTGACCTTGTAACTGAAGTCACATCTATAATGTTAACAAAGTCATGAACCAACACTTTAATTGATTAGGCTATTGTCCCATAGAACAATTCTGTGTAAAGACCTGAATATAGCAAACTCAGCCAGAATTTGAGTGTGCTTATGCATTTCACACTAACAATTCAGTTTATGTTTCATTAAAATTTCAAAAATCAAAATACATTTTTAAAAAATTACTTTTTTTTATTGAATCACTTTTAGTTATTTTGGCTATGATTAACAAGCATTTTTTTCCTGACTGTTTTTACTAATATGGTGTTAGAAGTTTGATTTTCAATAGATACCACATAGGTATAGTTTTATACCAGACTAATCTGAAACAATATGGCACCAGAAATGGTACTGTGGTTAAGAAGTCCATCCCATTAGACTATTTCTACTAGTGCACTTAAACACAGATTATTAATTTTTATTGGTGATAGATTTATTTTTCTTTTACCACAACCTTTGCAATTTAGTAAAATCAAAGTATATACATACCATAACCGAAAGGTATAAGAAGTTAAATGCACTTTGTCAACCACATATATACACACAGACACACTAGATTCTTGAAGACTTCTTTTGACAGAACTAAGTGTTTTTAATTCAACTGTAGCAACCCATTTAACTTCTGGAGTCTTATTTATTTTGTTTTACATTACTTAATAGATATTTGTTAGCACAAGAAAATCCAATACATTCCAAAAGAGATTTATTTTCTTCAAAGTTTTTAAAAGTATCTCAAGAAAATTTCACACTCTTATCCTGTCTTTGAGATATTGCATTTTCACACCCACAAATATTTAAATTTGTTTTCCACTGTCTATTTTTTCATTTCTCTTTATTGCAACATTTTTGTACTAATTCTTCAGCTCTTAAGCTGTGAGAATTTAGAATAAAGTGGGTAGTTTCAAGTAGACCTTCATTTTCATACCCTACTTCAGGTTGTATCTAGAGGATATGCATCCAAGCATCATCTAAATTTATTTGATTAATAATTCTCACGTTAGTTTAATACTAAAATATTTCACCAGTTAATACATTATGATAAAAAACAGAAAAATCAATAATTGTAAACTCATCAGAATATTTCTAAATTTCCTTCTTTTTGATTTCAGTCTGATATCTATATATACATTTCTGTGATTTCTGTTAGCCTGTCTGTCCATTACACTCTCTAAAATACATTGACTGATCAAACCCAAATTTTGGGGAGAAGTGCAAATAGGCAGGAGGTGGGTACAAAGTACAATTGGTTTTACTAGGGTGCATAGTTTACTATAATAAATTTTCATTAATTATTGTGGAAAAATTAAGTTTCATTTTGCATACAAAATACTCCCACTGTTTTAAAAACAATTTAAGGATTGAAATAACAAGTAATTATTTAATAAAAATGCAATATTTTCCTTTGCATATTTTTACTTTAAGTCATATATACAAGAATCCAGTTTCTATTTTGCCCTGCATTTGCAAGAACTATAAATAAATCACAAAGCAAAATACTTCAAAAACTGGAATTTGGCTCCAGAAAGCAATATTTATGCATGGTCAGTTGTATGTTGCATGGTCAAGAGTAAGAAATCACACAAATTTATTCTTTGATATTAAAAAGGAAAAAAAGAAATTTTCTTAAAACATATTGTTTAGCATGAATTCTATAAAATTAAATTGAATTAAAGAAATTATTGAACTGTGAAGTAGGGTTTTTGTCAAATTTTTTTTCCAAACAAATCAGCTTTTTTCAAATTTCCAGATGTGGATGAGACTAAGGAGAACATGACTAGTCAGTTGATGGCATTATACTAATTTTTCATCAACATTAAATGATTGAATACTTTTCAAACAGACCTTGTACAAAGTTTGATGTCTGACCCTCAGAGATTCCTGCAGATGGCTTTTTCACAATGGTTTTGATTTTAGCACCTGCAACTGAGAAAATGGTACTGTTAGTGTCTTGCAATTGTAGCAAGAAGATTAGTTTATGTGTTTAATTACTCATATATGTACCTGGATTTTTGTTTCAGCTTAAACCATACCTGTAAGACTTTCAGGTTCAGAAGTACTTATAATATAGAAAAGATTCTCCACTGAGGAATTTCTGATAAATCATGAGAATCCAGAGACAACACTCAGCACAATGTATATAACTATCTACAATAAAAGACCCTTTATTTTGAATAAACTTTACAAATGTGTTACACTGAAGAACCTATCAGCCAAAAACTTTTTTATAAAACTACCAGATATGAGAATATATGTTCAAATAGTTTGTAGAATAATGATAATTCACCTAAAAATTTCAGTAAGTACTTACAATTTTCAATTGTGAGGCATACAGATGACAAAGGAGACAAGGTTTTTAATTTCTATTTCAAGATCAAAGAGCAATATATTCACCATCTGTATTTCAAAAGAAATATAACTAAATCTATATCATTGCTTTTCTGAATACATTGATATTGTCTTTATTTTTATACTAATGTTCATCCAATAAAAGACTCAAGAGCCACTCATTGTAGATGGCTACTGCATAGTGTTGTAGGAATGTAAGAAAAGCTACAGTTTATTAGGTTCTGTAGGAAAGATAATGGTTAACTCTAGAATTGAAGTGGTCAAGATTATAGTGATTCATATCACGCCTTATTCTGTCCACTATAGTGTTTCTTATACTCACCTTCATTTTCCTAATTGGAATCATTTATGAATGGAACACATGTATTTTTAGTTGCAGTGTAGATAAAAAAAAAGATTTCAGGGTCAGAAAAGGATCAAGAAATTATTTTAACCTTAGCAAGAAAACCTTGACAGTGAATAAAATAAATAAAATATCAGGAAAAAAACAATTTTCTATTTCCTGAGCTGTGATGTTTTTCTATTTCATAAAGAGTTGAAAATGAAAATACTATTCAGATCAGATCAAATCTATTTTTTGGCAGCATTTATTGTCTTAAACATGCACACAATATTGCCTTGATAAAACATATTTATACTGCCTTCTATATACACATATTTCTAGTATTGTATATTCCACACACACACACACATATATATACATACATATATACACACACACATATATATACATATATATATATATATATACACACACACACATATATATATATACATATATATACACACACACACACACACATATATACACATATACACACACATATATATACACACACATAAACACACACATATATATATATATATATATATATATATATATATATATATATATATATTATATACATGTATGTGTGTGTGTGTGTATCTCTTTGTATATCTAAATTCAGTTGAAAAAGCATGGTTCTGCAGTGGGAGTGGGGAGATTAAATATTTTTTACTTTACCAGTGAATAAAGAAAAACAAACGAAGTGGAATAATAATGTTTTGGTTTATTTGAATAATGAATAAGTGATTGGTTGGGTAAGAATCATTTTCTTTTCATTGCTTTATCCTGAAAAGCATTTTCTCAACAGAAATATGTATTGCTGCTGCCTGCAGATGTTCGTAATTCACACGTACCTATAAATGCAAGTAAGAATTGATTTACATTAGGATATAAAAAAAAAACTTACTCAAGGATCACAGTTGTAAGTGTTTGCCAAAAATATTTTTGTTAAACACACACAAGTGTGCGTGTAGCTGGTATGAAGATTGCATGCACTCAAAGAGAAAACAAGCCTGTTTCCACTCGGTTTTGTCCTCAGTGTCACTCTTATACACGCTTCATATTGGGTATTTTTACCCATTTTTTAATATAGCATTCTTCAAAACTATTTTTTATCATCAATATAATAAATGTGAATGTCACTGTGTCACACTTTTTCAACTTTACTCCTAAAGGCTGTAGCCCAACATACCATACCATTTTGGAATCAGGCTGACTGTGAGAAAATTAAAAAATTTTGGACCAGATCTGAAGCTGCAATACTGAAATTTTGGATTCCCAAGTTTTCCTTACTGTGGCTGTTTTCAGATTCTTCCCTTTTGAATTCTAGTGATAAAAAAAAACAATTAAATCAACACAACTCTCTAACTTTCAATAGCTCATGTTCAAATGAAAAAATTACTGTTCTCAAATTACAGTGTTTCAAAATAAAATTGTCCATATTTTCAACTTTACTTCTAGCAGCCATAACCCAACACATACCATTTTGTAATCAGGCCAACTCTGTAATCAAATTAAAAACATTACTGGTTTAATCCAGATCTGCAATACTGAAATTTTGGATTCATAAGTTTTCATTACTGTGATTGTTTTTGGTGTTTTTTTGTGATAACAATTTTTATAATTTGGAATAAATTTGGGAATAATCAAAATTAATTGCGAAATACAGCAAAAGTCACCCATGAAATAAAAATAATTGTTTGTACAGAAAGAAAGGACCTACATACATCAAATTATCTTTAAATTAAGTGGTGGCAGAAGAATTATTGTTGAACTTTTAAAAGGTAAGCGTACTGTTATCAAGGCCCAATCAAGAGCCCTTCACAGAAGCTAGCTTAAATGCCACCTGTTAGGGTGGCTTTTAAGCTAGTTCTCTCTCTCTTTCTCTCTCCCTATATATATTTCTTGGTGGCTGTAGAAAATTGATTAAGAAAAATTCCAAAATGTTCTTTCAAATAATATTTATTTTGCCAAGTACTTTCAATCTCATCTGAGACCATCTTCAGGAGCTTAAAATATCTGTGGATGTGTATACAGTGGCTCTGTAAATTCAAAATATTTTTTTCACTGTCCATTTTACAATGTTCCAAATTCAAATCAAAACTTTTTTTAGCTATACAAGAGGGTAACTTTGTAATTTTTATTTTAATATTTAAAAATGAAAAAGATTTTAGTTATAAGATTTTAATTTAGTATTTTATATAAAACTTTGCTACTAGAAATATTTAAGAACTTTGTTGCGATACTCATAGTTGACTTTATTTATTTATGGCTGCAATTCTGTCATATAAAGCACTTCCAGACTTTTAATTTATTGATTATTATTTTGATGAAGTACTTATGTATTTTCAACTAATATCTGTCTAAGCTGTGAATGTAGACATGAGTGTTTCTGTAAATGTTCTGAGATTGAACTATGCTCATTCAAGTGAAATGTAAGCCATCTTGTCAACATTGTCATTGTAAAACCAATGTATGTATAAACATTTTTATCAGAGATGCAATTTCCCTAAGGGCATTTAAATTGGTATACAATGTTGGTCTTTTGTAAGATGCTAGTTAACAGAGAAGAATTCTTTTGGATGACTAGGTTGGTTGTATTAAATTTAATGTAGTATATAATTAATTTTATTTTTTTTACTTGGATCAGTGGGGAATATTTTAGTGTTTATGAGTCTTTTAAAATTTTTTCCCGCATGCTTATAGTTAGAAAGCATCTGATTATGGTATAGTAGTTTGATATTTTTAGAGTAATTTTTTGTTGATGTATTATGTTCTTTTTTATTTATGTTTATATTCTCAATAGCTCATCTAATTTGTTCAGTAATGAATTAGGAATGTCATTATTAATGAGGGTCTGTTTAATATTTTTTAATTCAGTGTAGAAAATCTTTCTTGTTGAAGAGTTTGCTTTTGCACAGTTTATTAAGTTTTATATTATAGCTATTTTGTAATAGGACATTCAATTTTATAGTTGAGAGTGTAGTTGCTTATATTAGTAAATGTATTATTATTAGTGTCTATCAATACATTAAGAAACAGGATTTTATTGTCATTGTTAAGACTTTTTAAAGTTTTTTTGTAGTACATGTATTTTGTTTATGGCTTTAAGTAAAATGAAAATTTTGGAATTTTTCATACTCAATTTTCTACAGCCATCAAAAAAATTAATTCGTAGACTTGAAATGATTAAAACTAAAATATCAATAATATGTCTAAATTATTTAGCCAAACCTGTTTGAATGAAAATATGCTGCTTAATATATATATATATATATATATATATATATATATATATATATATATATATATTATATAAATAGAAGAAATAGTCCACATATGCTTCTTATAGTATGTAAAATAGATAGGTTAGTTAATAAAACAAGAACAAATGATAGAGTACCAATATAATAAGTACGAAAAACATTTGTAAAATATTTTTTATTAACCATATGAAAGAAATGAAGCATGGAAAGAAAGATTTTAAGTCAAAACTTTTGGGACACACCTGTATCCTTCATCAACGGAGTGAGTAATAAGCAGAGAAATGGGAATTACTCACTGACAGATGTTTTTGTAGACAATGTATTTTCTGGTGGAGATCATATACTTTGCAAAAACCCAATCTCTGTCTTATTCCTCGCTGTGTGAAACTTTTTATGAAAATAAACTTAAATTTAAAATTTTGATTGGTGTAAAAGCATTAGGCCGGTCTATTATTATTAGTAGGGGGAATGGGGGAGTGAGATTGTAAACATAGATGAAGAGAGATATAGGTTACGGAGTGGGGAGGACATCTCGTGTGTAGCCAGTGTAGCTGAAAATTGTTCAACCAAGTTGTCTATTTCAGAATGACAGTCTGTAGTTAGAATAACATGTGATGAGTTAAAAAAGTGAGGAGGAAGAGAGGAATATATAGTAATAAAATATAATTAAATGAAATAAAACAAAAAGAAAAAAAAGGAAGGAACAAATAAAAGGATAAAACATTTGGATAAAAATTTGGAAACCTATTGTTAAAAAAATGGGGTGCAGAAAAAATAATAAAGGAAAAAGAGAGGAGGACAAGCATATATATATATATATATATATATATATAATATATATATATATATATAGAGAGAGAGAGAGAGATGCACATGTGTACATAAGTGCACATAACAATGTGTAAATTTACACAAGCCACCACACTTATGAATCTCAATACATGTAAAGATATAAATACATAATACAAGATTAATATGTATCTACACTAACCTTCCACACTTCTTACATAAGCTTATATGTAAAGGAACTAATAGTGATAGAACCAAAGATGGTATAAAAGAGGATGACCAGAAAGTAGCCATCAGTGTACTTTACTGAATAGTGCATAACGAGGGAAATCATTGGTGGCAGAATTAAAAAATATAGTAAGTAGGAGATGAATGTTGAAAATATAGCAGGTAGGAGATGTATGTTAAAATTTGGAGTTTAAATGTGGGTGGAGAGCCTACTCATCTGAGGAGGGATGTTGCTGATAATGGGTTTCCTTGTGAAAATTATACACTCTGAGTAAACCCAAATCTGTTTAGTCCTTTTATGTGGGAATTTACTTTTAGGATATATTTCAACTCTAATCTGATCCTGGCTAACGAACCAGACGCTAAAGGCAAGCACCCAACATCATCAATGTTATAACCAGGTTGATTGAAGTGTAGAGAGACCAGGAAATAATTGTTGTTGTCCCTGATACTTTTTTTTGTGGTTATTGAACCATAAATGTAACATTGTTCTAGTTTCTCCCATATAATTCCCTTGCATTTGTGACAGAAAAGTAAATATACAAGATTAGAACTGTCACAGCTTAGAGCAGGTGGTCTGAATACTACAGTCACATAGGAGAAATTTTGCTTTATGTTTCAGATAGAAAATTGAGCAGATTTTGAGAAAATAATCTGAATAAAGGGGATGTACTTTCCTTAAAAAGGGAAAAATAGAACCTTGCTAGCAACAACATTCTTTGTAAGCAAGCAATAAAGCACACTGGATCAAACAGTGGTTTACTCTACAAAGCAGGTGTTATGCCTGATCTCTGCTGGGGATTTAATTTTCTTTATTAAGATTTCTTAAATGCACAGGCCAATAGATATATATTACATACTGTTTAATAAATAAAAATTGGATGTCTATTTCAAATTGAAGTACCCACAATAATGACTTGAATGAATAAAAATATATATTTAACAATAAAAAATATTAAAAAACTAAAATTTTCATACACACTGGGTTGTATATTAATATTTTTTTTGTTTTATTGTTTCAATGAGGTTCAACTAGTTTCAGCGAGCATGGCCATCATCATCAGAAAAAAAAAATCCTTGCTTGTTAGTAGCAGTGAACTACAGGAGTGAATGACTGTTTCGGAAGAAAGTGAACTTTATCTGTAGTTTTCATTTGCTTTTTATTGTTTATTTTGGTCAGTCCTTGTGTTGGTCAAACAGCTTCTTTCATTTTTTAAGATAGAGGATGAGAGATTCCTGATTTTCATAATACCGACCTTGGTAATTTTGACAGTTTTATTGGTTGCTGGGAATGGAATGTGTATATTAAGTGTATGTTATCTTTTAGTTCTTTAGGAGTGTATGTGATGTGTGTATATTTGTGTGGGTGTGTGTATAAGTGTGAGACCTCAACACCTCTCTCTCTCTCTATACATATATATATATATATATACACACACACACACGCACACACATAGAGTCAAAGTATGTATGGTCTTACATGTGTAGTCATACATATTTTATGTTTACACATAAACACATAATCAGAGTGTGTTAGTCATTTTTTCTTTATTGTCTACAAATAATTGTTTTCTCAAATAGAATATTGAAAATAGAATGCAAAAATTACTTAATATGTGGCATACTCCAAATTTTAAATATTCTCATTTTTCTTTCAAATTTATCAAAAGCATTAACATGGTAGTTTTCAATATGTGTACAAAGAAATAAAAAGGTCATACATACTCATGGTACTGGCTGTTATCTACTGTAATTCAGAGTTAGTGAATTTCTTGACAGGGACCAAGTCCTATCCCTGCTGATGCAAACTAAATTCACATAGTCTAGGATAGCCTGGTAGGTAATAAACAAAAAAAAAAAAAAGAAAAAAAAGTCTGCTCTTTCCCAAAAAGTCAATACCATATTTTAGTATTAGACACAGTAGTCAAAATCTAAATCAAGGGGTGATAAGTGCATCTCTGATCCCTGCAACATGGTGCCTGTAACCACAAGATAAAGAAAAAAGTTAACTTCTTAACATAATTGTTTTCCTTGTTAATAAGTAGATAAGTATGCTCTTCCCACTTCTCCCCCATTATCTTCTTAACTTGATTTTCCTAAAGTGCATTCAGTAAATACCTATATAAGCAAACACATTCCTTTATAGACACACATAGATACATATCTTCAATAACATACACTTTTTCTTAAAACATGGTCTCATCAATTCTTCAAAATGCAGCTTCAATATTCTTTGGAGAATGATGCTTTATCACAGAAAAAAACATCTTTGTAAAACATACCTGGTCTACACTGCTCTGACTTTCCTTATCTTTTTTGGCACATACATCTTTTTATATATCATCAATACTTAAAAAAAAGTCAAGTGAAATTACTGAAGACCTCCAGTTAAAATATTTGAAAGAATTGCATCTCAGACAGCATCATTCAGTTGAATAACTCTTCTGAATAATTTAATGTCTTCAGATATGATAATTTTAATATATGATTTTACCAAGATGTCACCTCTAGTTCAAATTCATGTTTCTATTAATAATTAATAGTTTTGTTTTCATCAAATATATTTTCAAATTTCATTTTTTAAGTTAATGTAAGAATTGAAACAATTTCCATTAAAAAGATGGAAATAAATATTTGCATTTAGATGAATGTATATGTTGTGGAGTAAAGAGTATATCTCTGAGGACTGTATGAACTCATCTAATACTATAAAGAGTTCCATGGTATAAGGTCATGAGTAGTCATATAGGAGTTATTCATACTAACTATACAGGCATTACAGAAATAGCCTAAGCATTACGTATAGAGAATATTTTAACTGATTATGTTATACCAAGTATGAGTATTCATGTGTGTATATATAAGTGAGCAGTGTGATCAAAAGTGACTCTGTGATCTCATCCAAGATTATAAAGTGTTCCATGGTATAAGGTTATGAGTAACCGTATTGGAGTTAATCTTCATACTAACTATATAGGTGTATAGCAATAGCCTAAGCATTATGTATAGAGAATACTTTAACAAGTTAAATCATTTTACATTTATTGTTTATTTACAATAATGACACACACTGTGTGTGAGTGTACATGTATGTACAGTGTCTATTCAATCATTAAAACCTTCCTAACTGATAGGACCCTGAAGGTAGTTATCAATGACCAGTCCTCCAGAGCACACAAGGTCAATGCAGGTGCCTCCCAGGGGTTGCTCTTCAGGCCAACCCTCTTTTTGATTTACATAAATGATCTGCTTAAGAATATACTCAGATCATTTGTAAACATCTATGCCAATAATAGGATTATATACAAGTACACCATTAAAACTCTCATTAGTCAGAGATTGGTGACTGATCTCTCTTCCTATCTAGCACAAACTACAGAATGAGGTAAAAACTGGCTAGTTACATTCCATCATTACCAAACTGACCTTGAACTACCACCAAACAGGATAAACAGAGGGAAGCATCTTGCCTTGAAAGTCTACTGGGCTTGAAGTGGAATTCATACATCCAGCCCGTTGCTAAGGAGGCAGGTAAAATGGTCGACTTTCTGTACCACTCTAGTAAGTACCTGACTCCTCCTGCTATCCTCTATCTTTACAAGAGCCAGATCAGGCCAAAAATGCAGTGCTGTTGTCATATTTGCCCAGGTGCTACGCAGACCTCACTCTTCAGCCTTGACAGAGTTGAAAAGCATCTCCAAGTTCTTGTGCATAACAAATTATTCTCCACTCTCGAACCTCTTTCCTACAGGTGGGATGTGGCAAGCCTCTCTCTGCTCTGCCACTATTCCATGGAAAGTGCTCAGATGAACTACATTCTCTGGTCTCACCAAGGCAAACCTTCTCAGTAAGAACACACCATGCCACTTGCATAGTAGCAAACCACCCACATCCCCTCCATATTCCACCAATGAAAAGTAGGTTCCACTAGAGCAGCTTTTTCCCACAAACCACTGCCATGTGGAACCAACTCCCAACTGGGTGCTTCCCCAATAACTACAATCTTAACCTGTTCAAGGCTAGGGTTAACCGTTATCTTCCACTCCTATACACACAAATGGCCTCCACATGTAACCATCTACCTTGAGTGACTCCTGGTCCTTGTCAAGGAGTGAACCTTGCTGTAAATAAATAATAAAAAAAAATGTTTAACTATATATATTTTATGTGATATAACAAGAAAATATTTTTGGTAAATTTTTCTGTGAGTCTTGGATAAGCCTTTTTTGACTGCTTAATGTATTGAGTTATAAATTATATCATACAATGCTAATCATGGACTGCAGGGACTTGTAGAAACAAATTAGCATTAATATTTTATCATCATAACATTGATAAGGAATTTAGCCATAGAGTTCAGTTGTTTGTGTTTTGTTCAAAGTGGCATGTAACAGGAACAGCTGATAATTTGACAAAAAAACAAAACATTTTTTCCTATTCACAGACAAATTGGCACTAAAGATTTTCTGATGTACAAATTTCCAATAACCATTGCCTAAAAAAAGAAAAGGCTAACATAACATAATATAAAATAAAATATTTTGTTTTTTTATGAATTGAGTAAATGTGGCATTACTAACACGATGGAATGTGATGGCCAAAGAATGTTATATTAATTCTCAAAACTGCCAAACACCATTTGTGGATAGGCTCATCATCTTCCATGCATGTCATTTTGTGCACACACACACACACATATATATATATGTGCATGTGTGTGTGTATATATATATATGTGTGTGTATGTGTGTATAGATATATTTGTGTGTGTGTTCCACCCTTGATGCCCTACATTTAAAGCTGGCCTGTGATATGCAAAACATTCTACTTTTAGGACAAGGAACAGCATCCTTTGTGAAGGTTGCAGGATTTATACAAGATGCTGGGTAGAAAATGTGATGAGAATTTTGTGTGTGTGTGCATGTACGTGTGTACATACATATGTCTGTGAAATTTTTTTTTTTAAGTATTTCACCCCAAGCAAGGCAGGAGTGCCACTAGCATGCAAGGGGTTACAGAGAGTGAGAGTAAAGAGGTGGGGTGTTTGAGGAAAGGATAAAGAGAAGAGCGGGGATCAAGATCAAGGCATCAGAAGATGTTGATTGACATTATATAGAGTTGCCAGTAATATTTAGAACCAAACTTGCGAGATGCAATACATGATTTCATTCTATCAGCAAATAGTAACTTTGCTTCATTGAGGACATGCTTGCACTCATTATGAGCTGAGACAAAGAGACATCTGTTGCAATCAGACATGTCACTTTGATACAGACAGAAGTGATTCCTATGGGCTATAGCAGCTGAGCTATAGCAGCTGAGCAAGTGGCTGAGAACCAAGGGGGTGAGTGCGATTTAACTTTATATTTTCTTGCTAGGGTGAAAGCCTCGATGCCAGCTTTTACCTAGAAAGATATTCTGTTAGTAGGAGGTTCCTGGCAGGAGGGGGAGTGGAAGAAGATGTTAATAGACTACGGCAGAGCTGTGTAGCATGACAAGAGTCAAGGATGGAGGTAAAACAGTGATTGAGAAGGGAAGCGTTACCATCAGGGTTGCTGGGAAAACATATAGGAAAGTCAACCATTTGTGTGAGGGACTGATTGATTGAAAAGTTAAGGGTTTGGATGTCAGTTGCAGAGTGTTTAAGCCACATGATATGGTTGGTGTTAAAGTCACTGAATATGTGCAAACGGATGTAGAGAGATGGCCTTGTCTATATTATAGGAAATGCTATCAAGTACACCACAGTCTTGAGAGGAAGAGAATGATAGAGAAAGAAGAGATAGCTTACTGAATTGACGAGAGATAGACAGAGAGACATGTATGAATGGTCTGGAGATTCAAGAGAGAGTTCCCTAGTCAGCAAGAGATGATTGTGGACATAAACTCCCAGGCCATGCATGTGGAATTTAGAGTCCTTTCTAAGGATAGGAAGGTAGCCGGAAATCAAGAACTCAGAGGGGATTGATGAGTTGTTTAGTCTTGCAGAGTGCTAGTATATGAGGAGACTTTTTGAAGACGAGCAATCAAGAATTCCTTCTCAAAAAAAATGTTGATGCTGGGTCACATTTGGTAAGATTTTGAGAAGAGAAACAGGCTGAGAATATTTCAGCATACCCTTCTATATTTACCCAAGATGTTTGACATGAAAGGTTATATATATATGTGTGTGTGTGTGTTTAATGACTATTTAAGCAGAAGTTTATATTGACACATGTTAGCAATTAGTATATTTGTAGTTCTATTTAGTGTAGATATTGTCCAAATGATAGTGATTAAATACTTTCAACCTTATACATGGCCATTTTCAAGATTTGCTGTTATGTAAATGTGTTGATCTTTCTATATTCAAAGAGATTTTTGTTATTTTCTTTTAATAAAAACTTATTTAAGTCCAGAATAATTTATACCACAGCAAAATCTACGATCTCTTTATTTTTTTTTTTTTAATTATTTCCAGATCAAAATCAATATAATCAAAGGAGGAGAAGTGTGAGAGAAACAATACATGATAACTATGAAGATAAAATAAATAAAGTATTATTTGCATCTTCAGACTAAAAGATGTTTAAAATAATTCATTGTTAAAAATAAAATTTGTATCTTACAGAACAAGAGAGATTTGAGTTTTCTCTTTTACATTCATGGACATCAGAGGCAAAAATGGATAGTGTAGCATTTGCAATTTTAGTCATTTCTTGTCAGAAGGAAATCAATCAGCATTCTTAAGATTAAAGACTCTAATAAGGACCTCAGATTGAGACTGCTTACAATGAAGAGAAAGTCTACAAAACAATATCCAGTCAAAAGTTTAAAACAATAACAAATTAGAGAGTGTCACTACCATAGAAAATCTTAAAAGATAAAGAAAGAAACGAAAGAAAAGTCCTCAGTCATTCATAAGTAGGATGCAAACAATCACAGTTCTACATTGTTGGACTGTCCTGGGTATGATGATAAGCTATGACCAACAGCAAGGCCTCTGATCAGGAGTTTTTGAGGAGCATGGAACCACTTCTTAATTGCTGGTGTTCCCAGGTCCATCCTGACCTGGGGTGGTAGCATCTGTTAGGGTCCAAGCTATGAGCAAATAGTTAACCCCCAAACTGGGGTCAATACACTATGAAAGTGTAAAAATAGATTTTAATACCAGAAATACTTTTTGTAAAAAATTATTGCCAGCAATACATTTTTGAAGAAAAAAATATTACCAAAAATAGATTGATGAAGGAAAAAAATATTACCAGCAACAAAAAATCTGTTGGCATTAAATAACCCATTGAGGTTGATATGTTGTAAAACAAACCAAGCCAAACCAATCTGCATCGTCGGAAGGTAATGTCCTTGAGTTGCATTCTCTGTCATAACATAGCTGGTCAGTGTAGGTAGTTACTGGTTGGTCAACTTATCTTGCTCCATGGCTAGGTGTCCAGAGCAGTAAATCACTTGCAAGTTCATGTTTTGTTTGCCAGCAGTGTCCAGCAAAGTGCATTCAGTAGAATTTATCTCATTTCCTATGTATGTAAATGAATCAACAGATTTTATTGATTCACCTGAGACAATATGTATTAAGCATTGCTGGTTAAAGCCTATGAATTCACTTTTAAAGGCATTAACATAGAGTCCAACATCATTGGCAGTGTGTTCAATATCAAGTAAGAGAAATGTGCCATGGTAATGGCATCTGCGATGATACTAGGTCATCTGAATATTAAATATCTGTCAACTTTTTTGCAGGACATTGACTTGACAGATACTAGCTTCTATGGGTAAAAGTGCCCAGTATCAGAGATAGAGCCTTTGTAAATATGAAAGTGGACATTGTGGTGAACATCAAGTGGTGAGAGTCTGTTTCATGTTTCAAAGCAATCTTCTTTTGGTTCAATTATTCACATATGAGTAGTGCATTAAGGATAGTATGATATATTGAGTAGTAAACTTATTTCAATAGGCCTGGGTATGATGATAAACTACATCTGGCAGCAAGGCCTCTGATTGAGTGATTGAAGGTTTTGAGGATTGTAGAACTGCCTCTTAATTACTGTTGTTTTCAAGTCCACCTTAACCTGGAGTGGTAACACCTGTTAGAGTCCTAGCTAAAGGCAAACAAAAAAATACTAAGAAAGTATAAAATATACACATTTATAGTGTGGGGGAAAACAAATATTCATACACATACAAATTTTTAATTTATTGTATTTCCAACTAATGAATAAACACTTTTCATATAATTAACTGTACACATGCATAATAACTAAAAATGCATATGAAACAGAAAAAATGATTTACTAGAAATAAATCCCATTTATCCATTTTAATGGGTGAAAAAAGTATTCGCACAATAAAAAAAGAATACATAATCTTCTTTTAATACTTTGTAGAATCACCATTATTCACTTCTACAAACAACCTCTTCTTGTAGTTCTCAATTAATGATTTGCAAATTTTAATTGGTATTTTGTTCTATTCTTTTTCGAATATGGTCTTCAGATATGGGATGTTTGTTGGAGCTCACAAATGGATTTGAATTTTCAAATAATGCCAGATTCTCGATTAAGTTTAAATCTGGGGACTGACTTGGCCATTTCAGGATATTTACATTATTTTCAGCAAGCCATTTCTTTGTAGATTTTGCAGTGTGCTTAAGGTCATTATCTTGTTGGAAGATCCAATTCTCCAATAGTAATTATAAAAATAGTACATCTCCTCCTAAATATTTTTGGAAATTAAAAAAAGCTAATAGAACTCCTAAGGTAAAATGAAAAATTAAAAAAAATAGCTGGAACTTGTAAATCTTTAAAAGAACCCTGCTTTCAATGCTTAATTGAAAAATTAGAAATTATCGGATTTTCTGATAAAAACTCCTTATTAAACCAAAGAAAGTAATTGACTGTAAATTGTAGGCATAGTCTACCTTTTACCTTACAATATTTTTAAATTTTGAATTTGATAATAATTTTTCTTACAGTAATAATCACCAGATGAACTGTAGTGCACCTTATATGGCTTACTATTTTAGTTGTAAGATTCATTTTGATTTAATATAGCTTTGCATTGACGTTTAGTTAGGAGTATTAACATCTTATATGGATGTACAGCTGTTTAGTTAGTATTAATAACATCTTACATTGATTATTTAGTATTATTAATATTTTATATGGATGCTCTTTACTTAATGGTTGCATATTAATTTGCTGATGTAGTTTTGTATTTATGATCTGTTTTTTTTCTTCAAACAGTTAAGTTATTTACCAGTTTCTTAAAGGTTCCTTTTATTTCTCAAGTACAAAATTTTAGGTAGCTGACCGAGTATATAACTAGTCAACAGGTTAAATTACCTCCCTACCTCTTTCGCTTTTACTTCTTAGGAAAGTTAAACACCAAACTTCTATACATCTTACGAAATAATGTAACCATTTCTATCTGTTCATAATTGTCTAGGATTTACATCCAGACAACTTCCTGTCATGACCTATATAATAAAATTATTTTTTTGGTGAGTTTGAATTTAGCATATGTCACATTTGATTAGTTAATCACATTAATGCCCACAAGCCGATTTTTAATTCTGTTTTTTTTTTTCAAGAAAAACAGAGGAAGTATTCTGCTTTTGAAATTAAAATAATCGTTCACTTGCCAGTAGTTTACCATTGCTCAAGTACATACATTTGTAGTGTTGAAACATAATTGCAATTGTGTAGCGATTTTTAATGTTTTTGTTTTAATACCCTGGTGTAGGCAATATTTAGCTTTACTCTGTATTGATCCCTCTTTTAAATTAAATGTCAATATGCCATTTGTTCTCATTTCACCTAGAGATATATTTATTCTTCTAATGATTTTGAGTTTTATGAACATAGCATTGAATTGAATCCTCCTCATTGCCTCAAATTTCTGGTGAGCTGCAATGGATTAGTTTCGGATAATTTTAATGAAAGTCACCTTAGAAATCTATTGTCCCTTAGCATACATTGTATCACCTCTCAATAAGTCAAGTCATTTATTTTGTACAATTTTGCAAAATAATGAGCTAGCATATCAAGCCAGCAGAAAATGTGTTGATTCATAGGAGAGAGTATGAAGGTAATATATGCTATTCCTGGTCAATAAAAATAATTAGCATATGAAGAAAAGTGGAATTTACAAGTTGAACTAGTTAGAGGCATCTATGCTGAAATTAAGTGGAATGGAGCCAACATATCAAGGCCAAATGAATGAAAATATGGTGAATATTATGATAAAATATGAAGGTGAATAGTGTTAGTAAAACTAGTTTAATAGCTGTCATCACTGAAAATAAATGGAATGTAGAATTTGAAAACAAGGATGGGAAAAAAAGAGATTTTGATAGAGAATTTTGAGATTACTTCTAGCTACCCTGTTTAGTTAATCAGTCAATTATAAGTTTTAACTTTGTTAAATTCCAGCCTTGTAATTTGATATTGTTTTCTTTATTTTCCATGATATTTTTGGTGCTTGATTTCCATTGCTTAAGCAGACTTCACTTGCATTTCAACAGTTAAGCAGCATTCATGTTTAAATATGTCATAATTCTAGTTTGTCTATGGGGGATTCGGATGATTTTTGTGTGTAATTGGCATTATTTATGTTTGGAGGTTGTCCATATATTGAATTGGGATGTTTTATATTAACAACTGTTGAGGAGTTAAATATACATTAGATTATTTAAGAATGGACTTAATAATGGTTGGTGATGTAATAATGTTTTTGACATGTGTTTATAGTTGGTCAAATTTTTCATGGCTCCCTTGTAGTATTTCAACAAAGAATTATGTTCTTTTATTTATTTTAAATTAGGGTGGCATTTGTAAAATCAAAGTTACAACCAGATCTCGTTCCTGTCCATTGCAAGAAAGTTTAAATGATTATCCCAATATAGGTCTCTCTTGTGTTAACAGATATGGGCTTTTAGACTTCAAGACATATGTCTAATGTATCTACATTGCAAGTACTTTATTTGATAAATCTCAGCACCTGAAGTGGTTTTGGATCTATTTTTCTTTGCTAATTATATCTCTGATTGTCTTGCAGGGAGTGATAATGATCCTAGCATAAGGCATAGTTAATTTATTTTCAAATTCTGTAGAGTTCTAGATGATAGGATTATGAATTTCATGTTGGTGATGTTTGTAGTGCTATCAGTGGTGTTTGATTTCTTTTGGATTGGGGATTTTGTAAGCTTATTTTCAAATGTTAAAGATGAAATGATGTGCGTAGTGAAGAAGTCTAAATATTTTTGTTTTTAATGTAATTTTCTTCTTCACCTGGTAGAGGGGTCTGGGCTACATATTCTAAGGGCTCTAAAGTAGAATCATATGACTAGTGTTGATTTCATTTTTCGAACCTATTTAAAGAAGAATATGATTCTTTGTTGAAAAATTTACCAACTATAAACACATGTCAAAAATGCTACATTACATCACAAAACCTTTATCAAATCCCTTCTTAAAGAATATAAATAATGCCAACTAGATACATACATAATATAAGGATACAGATCATCATCCAAATCCCACATAGAGGGACAAGAATTATGATACACTTACATACATAAATTATACATATGAATATTGCTTGTCAAGTCAAATGCATGTAAGTCTGCTTAACCAATGAAAATCAAACACAAAAATAAAAACACCAGACATTTTTTTTTGCATATATCATTCTGATGCATTAATAAAAGTGAAATATGTTAGATTTATAAACATTTGATTCATTCTTTCTTCCAACACACACATATATATATATATATATATATATATATATATATATATATATATATATATATATAACAGATCTGCATTAAATGAAATATCCATTATCACAAGAGGGTATTTTGGTGTTGTATAAAATATTTAATATATGTATCTTTCCAGTGTTTCAAGCTTTGTTATGCAACTTATGCATATTTGGATTTGAAATTTAACGTTTCCAAAAATGCCAGGATGTTGTCAAGGATCCTTATGATAGGGATTAGCTTTTAGTTCTTTATAAAGACTAAATGCTTGAACTTTGATCAATTCTAGCATAATTTTCATCTGGATGTGCAAGAACTTATTTAAAAATTGTAAAAAATACAATCAAATTTAGATATTATTGGTTGAATTTAATTCAACTTGTTAAAATGAATTCTTATAGCCTAAACACATACATACATGATGATGATGATGATGATGATATATATATATATATATATATATATATATATATATATATATATATATATATAGTTGTGATGGATTGATGCCTTTTCCATTTCTATTCCACATTTTGGCACTACTATTTGATATTTGAATTCTGATGAGACGAAAATTTTTCAGCTGATGCGTTGATTGAAACTGAAACATTTTGGCCATTAATCTTAAAGTTGTTGTCTGAGGAATAAGAAAGATGAGCTTTTGTTGTTTTAGATTTTGTTAAACCATCATTACATAAAACACCCAACAATGTTTAAACATTCCAGGCAACCTTATTAATTGACAACACAAAAGTTTTGTTTCTTACTCTAACATTTCATAGATTAAACAGATAATCAAAAGATGTTTTTGATAAAAAATTTATTGAATCATTTTCTCTTTACTTTACATTCTTGAGCTTGCTAAGAACAATATTCCTGACTCATTGCAAGAATTCTATTCACTTCATTTTTGTAGTGTGTCAGGACATTAGACTAGATTTTAAGCCTATATACTCCTTAAGTATTTCTACAGAATTCTTTCATTTCCTTTTTAGAAATCATCAACCAATTCTTAATCCTGATCAAGTGAGTCATTTCATTACAGTTTGTTGACAGAAGAAATTCCATTGCATGTCAAGTCTACTTCGTGACGTGAATAACTTGTCTTTGTAAACTGTATTGATTGTGACCCAATGTAAACAGATGTTCTAGCTTGATACCTTTGGGCTCTTTCATTATTCTGAAGACCATGACAACATGTTCCCTGTAGGTCATCTAATTCCAAGACATCACATTCTAGATAATGTTTAACATAATGGGATACCTGCTTTGCTGGCCTGAAAAAAAAAAAAAAAAAAAAAAAAAATACAAGGAAGAATAGGAAGAAAACTGTAGTTTGTTATGGATACATAACAGAATTTAGTAAGGATTGATTTTTATCTGAGATAGATTTTCAGCTTTTATCCTAGAAATGTCATAAATCAATAACTTTCTGATCGTCAATCTGCTACCATAACTGTCTGAATAAAAGATTTGTTTAAAATCAAATTTAAATTATCTACAAAGTACAAATAATTATAGCGTCACTTGAAAAAAAATAAAGAAATCTCTACCTCTATACAGTGATGTGCAGAGGTTTGGTGATGCCCAGGGCCAACTCCATGATTGTATGCCCCTAAGACTCAAATTGGGGGAGGGGAATATAAGGCCTAGCATTGAGAAATGTGAAAAAGGAAGATATTTTAAATATGTAAAAACAGATGAAACAGGTAATAAACACTTTATTAAAATTAAATATAAACTAAATTTTTATTTCACTCTTTGATTGGATGCCCCACCAAATGATATGGATGCCTGGGGGTCATCACACCCTCTGAACACTACTACCTCTATAAATTGGCTACAGTACAAAAAATAATGACCCACTTATTGAGACAATGGAAGAGTGTTTTATTTTCTGTGTGTTTGTATGATCAATTTTTCTTGTAAAGTTTATTTTTCTAAACTAAACAGAAGTCTAAATGGATATAATTTTTTACCAAACTATAAAGTCTGTAACCAAATATTTGAATATACAGCAGTCCAAAAATAAGTATACACCTGAGAAAAAAATTATTTGGCAGTATTTGGCATGACTATCTTAATATTACTTTTTAGTATTGATGACATTGACTTCACATGAGATTCTTTTCCACTCGAAGAATATGCTATCTTTCAATTCTGTTTTTTTTACTTTCCATTTAAGTACATTTCACAAGTGCTCAATTGGAATTAAATTATCTGTTGACATGCTAGGACACTTGAGCTTCTTACCTTTTACTTCTTTAGAAACTGTTGTCTTCTTGATTATCTTAGTGGATTATTATCATGATGGAACATAGTTCCTCTTCCAAAGTGTCTGGTTGAAGGCAAAGTTTTCTTTTAATATTTTGATCTAATCTTCAGTATTCATGATTCTGTCAACAAAATTCAGATCTTCTTCAATGTGCCATGTCCCTTCAGGACACTGGCGGTCATGGCTCTCCACAACATCCTGTAGCTATTAATAAATTGTCTTTGTTATTTCTCCTAAACCATGTTCTGCTATCCATACTTAAGCTTGTCAGGTATGTTATGCATTTTCTTCTGTCCTTTTTGCTTCCAACCTGTCCTGTGAGTATTAAATTTTCTAAGCCCACTTTCCTTATTATGTCCTCTAGAAATTTCCAATGTTAAGTATAGGGGTCCTTTTGTTTCCATTTTTTTAGCATCCTTCTGTAGAACCGCATTTCTATTGCTTCAAGTCTCTTCTTCTTCTGTGAGGCGATTGTCCAGCATTCACTGTCATATAGGAGGACTGATATTATATAACATTTCAGTACTTTTTTTGTTTCTAATTGAATTTTTTGAGCTCATACAACCCAAGAATATCATTTTTACCATCATGTTAAATTGTTGCAACCATACACTTTTTGTTATGCATCTCAGCATGATGCTGATAAACTTGTTGGATACCATCTGAGCCAAATAGGTTTATTTTGTTTCATCTGATGCCATCATGCAGTCCTACTTTTTTTTTTATTCTTTTGTGCAAAATTTAAATTAATCCTTCTGTTTCAAATTCAGCTGTGGGTTTCTGTGTGGCTGTTGGCTTAGCTTGTTCAAGTAATGAATGATTGTTCTAACTGGAATTTTGACAGTACACTTTCTTTTATTCATAATTTGTTTTTAACATCTGAAGTGGATTTCTTTGGTCTTCATCCACCAATCTCCTTTTTGGTAACAGTATTTCCCCTTAAGCTCAGAGTGCGGTAGCCATGTTTTGGTAGCCATTCAGCAAATGAACAATATGCCTTAAAATCAAGAAAGTATTTTTTTGTTTTTACATAAAAGGCACTGAAAACTATCTTTATAAAAATTATTTTAACATTGTGGGCTCTATTTATATTCAAATTTAATTAAAACTCCCATGAGGAAACCAAGTCTCCCACAAAAAAACAAAACCAATTTTGATCTGAAAATATACTTCCTATTTAGAATAAAATAAACTTTTTCATAGAGATGTATTTATTTTTGAGTTGCTACATATTCATAACTTTAATAAAGATTCCATTTTCTTACTGGTTGGGTATCTGCTAACAAATTCAGCAGTACTGCAATCAAATAGTGATGCATGACAGTCAGGGTATGGACAAGACTCCCACATGCTGTGTTAGAACAAACAGGATTATCATTAAGATTTTGTCCAATCACCGAATCCAAAATCTTCTGAGTATGTGTTAATGTTGTAGTATAATGCAATTGGCCATTTCTAATACAAAAATGGAATGTGCTGCTTAATTCCGCACACCAATCTCTACAGTGTGTGTCCAATATAACCAGATTCACACTAACATGTATAAGAATAGAGAACAGAAATTTTATGGGGAAGAAAAGAACACTATTCTTGCTAATGGAAGGAAAGCACTAGGCACAACTCAACTGCAGGAAAGTGTTATACTCTACTGTAATTAGATATCTATGCTATTAGATAGCATTACATCTGGCCTACAAAACAAACCCAGCTGTTGTCACTGGCAGGTCCACTCTTGTCATCACCACCATGACCATGGTCAACCAACCTGCCAACTCATCTTAACAGGCCTTACCATGGATCAACTCATGCTACCACTGATTCACAGCTTCACCAACCCACTCCAGGCCTCTCTCAGGTTCACCACCATGATCTTGGCCAGATCCACTATCTATACCCAACTGCTTCCCTTACCAATACTAACTAAAGAACCACATATAACACTTTTTTTCATACAACTATGCATATATTCTGAAAATTGATCAATGCACACTGTTTTAATTTTAACCCTTGCTTATTCTTTCCTTTGCAACCATACACTCATCATAACAACTGGTGTCAGAAGAGTACAAGAAAGGAAATGTATATAACAAAAGCAAAGGCTGATACTACTCAGCCAAGGCAATTTTAGATACACTGGGTATTTAAGTAGCACAAACTTTTTATTAATTAAAGATAAAAAGACAACTCTCTTATCTCATCTATCAAAAATCCCCATTTAAAGGTTCGGTGTTGCTTAACTTTGGTGATCATACGGAAACTAGTGTTTCAATGGAAAAAAATGAATTCTCTAATCATAGCTATCACATCTCTCGATTTTTCAGTGTTTAATGTTTCACAAGAAATCATAGAATTTTGATTGACCAATTCATTTTCTAGAACTTATCAACCTTTTGCAGGTTAAAACCAGAAAATATTTTAGATTCTAAGAATTTATTTGGAGATAATAATGGTCTAGGGATACAAGTCTTACTAATTAACCCATATCTGCAGAGAGTAGACATGGATTTATACCTTTCCCCAAAGGTATTTGCATATAACAAACCCAGCTGGAATTAAAACTTGGCTCTCTGACTAATTACACCACCAGCACACCCAAGCTTACAGCATCTGGTATTCCCTAGCAGTCATCCATCTAGGTTAACCAGGCTCAATGTTGCTTAACTTTGGTGATTGTATAGAAACTGATATTTCAACAGGATATAACTGTAAGCCATTTATAAATGAGAAAAAAAAGAATTGTCTTATCTCATTTATCACATCTTTCCATCTTCAGTGTTTAATGTTTCACAAAAAAAAAAAAAAAAATCAGGAAATCTTGCTGTTTTGTTTAGAAGAAAATTAAAAAAATATAGTAGCGGGACATATGCAGGAATATGATATATAATAGAAGAAAACCATCTCTTACACAAACACTGTACTAAAAATGGTACCAGCCATCTGGGTGTGGCTATTATGTATATATGTATGTATAGCTGGCCACTAGTCTACTAGGGTGGCTAACCAGTCATTATTGCAGACACTTGCTCTGGTGCATTTATGTTTATTCAACATCTACAGAGCCCACCTGTGGTTTATACTGCAACTAAGCTGAGCAGGCGTTAATTACAGTTTCTGGGAAAGACTGTGTTTTCTAGCATGATCAACAATTTGAACAAGGCCAGCACACTCAAGCCCTGAGCTATCAACAGACCCCCCACCCCCGTCTATCCAATTTCACTCTCAAGACTTTGGTCAACCTGTGATATGGTTTTCAGGCACTTTCCAAAAGTGCCACATGCTGGTATTAAGCTCTCCAATCCAATAAGATCAGGAAGTTTCCTTCCTGGCAAATTGACTATGAGCTTTGAACCAGAGTTTGATGGTCAGAATGCAGATGTTCTAACCACTTGGCCATATGCTCATATATATATATATATATATATATATATATATATATATATATATATATATGTAGATAGATACCTCTAAAGAAATACAATATCTAAGATTTAAAATGAATTTTTAAAAATGAAAAATCTTTCTTCAAGTTTTTAGTTTTAATTTCAAGTTAATAAATTAAATTGAATAATTTCAATAAGCAAAATACGTTGAAACTGGCTGAATGAGGTTTTTTTTCATTTTTTTAATCATTTCACCCGAAAGCAAGGAGTCAGTATGATGTAATTTTCTTTATTAAAAAATAAAATATACTTTTATGATAATTAGAGGAAGATCAGCTGATTTAATGTTTAAAATATCACAAAAATGCATTTTTTAACATAGAGGTAGGTTTATAGGTGTATTATTATGTGCTGACAGCTCTATTGTCAGAAGGAAATTAATTTTTTCAATTGGGGACAAGTACACAAGGGGCTAAAGAGAGTGTAAGTAAAGGGAAAAAAACTGGGTATAGGGAGGGGTGTAGAAAGGATGAAAAGAAGAACAGGGATCAAGGAAACAGAAGATGTCGATTGACATTACATTTGAATTTTTGGAGAAGCTGTTGGAGTAGAAGAGATGGTTACAATTAACTGTTTTGACAGTGAAAGGGTGGGACCGAGATACCAACTTAGTATTATGCTTAAATTCATGTAGTCAAAGTACCAGTGAAAATAGCTTGTCAAAGTAGATGCCATGAAAATATTTATAGAAAAGATGGTGAGAAAGTAACTAGAGTCGAGATCCCAAGTCAACACCAATCACACTGCATATCTGTCTCTGGATTTTGTCTAAAACCCCAAAATGAACAGTGGGGGCACCAGACCATATATTCCATGCATGGACGAATGGTAGATTTGTAGATGTGAAGGATGAATTCAGAAGAGAAAACCTTCTGGTGCAACACAGAGAATCAAATTTCCTTGCAGTAAATGCAGCAATTGATTCAATGCACTTGTTCCACCTGAGGACAGTGGAGAACGTGAGACCAAGAAGGTGCAGTGAGGTGCTCTTGTTGAGTTGCACATCAACCATGCTGATAGGAGCCAAGGAAGTTTCTCTATGGTGAGTAAATGACAGCAGTTTCATTTTGGATGCATTAAAATTCACAAGCCATTTCCTGCTCCAGTCAACCACAGATTGGAGGTTGTTTTCAAGACTAATGGCCAGGTTAACCTTGTCAGCAATGACAGATTTTCTATTGAGTCAAGAGTAAATGGTACTGTCGTCTGTATAGATGTCGACTTGAGAATTGATGATGTCCAAAAGATTATTGATGAAGATCAGAAACAGTAAGACCAAGGGTAGAGCCTTGAGGAAAACCAGCATTCATATGGAAGGAACTGGAAGAGAACCAATTCAAGACAACCTTCATTTCATGGTTAGAGAAGAATAATTGGATTAAATCAAATAATTGTCCTGCAAACCACATCCCTGCAGCTTATGTAGAAGGCCAGCATGTCAAACCCTGCCAAATGCCTCTGATATATATAGAGCAACAGATCAAGATTTGCCGTTATTATCAAGAGCTTGTTATACATATTCATTTATGGCTGTAAACACATCAGCGGTAGACCAGTCAAAGCAGAAACTATAATGTTTATCAGAGAGAAGATCATGGAAGGTGAGATGCATAACTACTTTGGCATTGATTAAAGCCTTGAAGACTTTGCTGAAGAATGGTAGGAGACTGATGGGATGATAGCTAGATGGGTCAGAATGATCTCAGGAGTTCTTAAAGTTTGGGACGACAGTGGAGAACTTCCAACAGGCTGGAATTTGCTGTAGCTCAGCAAACTCTTGCTGAGCCGCCAATAATCTTTAGAACCAAACTTGCAAGATGCAATACGTTTCATCCTATCAGTAAACAGTAACTTTGCTTCATTGAGGACATGGTTACACTCATTACAAACAGAGACAAATAGATGCAAATGCCTGTTGCAAATGATTCCTGTGGACCATAGTGGCTGAGTAAGGAGTTTAGAACCAAGGATATGAGTGCGATTTAACTTGGTATTTTCTTGCTGAAATGAAAGCCTTGATGCTGGCTTTTCCCCAAGAGGAGACCTCAAATGTACATTTTTGTACAGGATGATTAAAAACTACATTCCAAGGTATGTCATGAATGAAATCACGGAACAAGTCCCAGTCTGTGCATTGATAACAGGAAGATATTCTGTCAGGTGGAGGTTCATGGCTAAAGAAGGGAGTGAAAGGAGATGTTAACAGACACCACCACATGATCAGAGTTGAGGGCAGAACTGCGTGCACAACAAGGAACAGGGATAGAGGTAAAACAGAGATCAAGAAGAGAAGTGTTACTGTCCAGGTTACTGGGGAAACCTGTAGGAAATTAAACCACTTGTGTGAGGGATTGAGTGATGAGGTCATTTACAAACTGTTTAAGCCACATGGTATGGTGGGAATTACCAAACACAAATATATTTGCAAATGGATGTAGAGAGATAGCTTCATCTATATTATCAGAAATGCATCAAGTATACAACAGTTTTGAGAGGAAGGGGAACAGTAGAGAAAAAAGAGATAGGCTAGTTCGAGACATATATATGAATTGTCTGGAAATTCCAGTGAGAGTTAACCAGTGGGAGATGATCGTGTACATAAACTCCCAGGCCGTGCATGAGGATTTCAAAGTCCTTTTTAAGGAGAGGAAGGTAACCAAGAATTGAGAAATCAGTGGGGATTGATGAGTTAAGATTAGTCTTGCAGAGAGCTAGTATATCAGGAGACTTATCAAAGAGGAACAATTCTACACTGTAGAAGTTGGTATGAATACCATGGAAGTTGGAGAAGGAAATGTTAAAGGGTTTAGGGGATATTTTTTGAGCTGATTTAGGCTTATATTTTTGGTTGCTTATGGTCATTTTGAGTTACATTGGTAAGGAAAAGTAATAGAAGCAGTCGGTCATCAAATGTGGCATGAGCAAAAAGGAACTGGCACAGACTGCAAAATAATGTGGCCTCAGGGTTGCCCACCAGGGATGCATGCAGAGACACCCATCCATGTGCAATATGGCACTGCAAGAACTCTGATATTATGCAACTGTTAATCAGAGCAGCCTCTCAAGATGCTACGCAAGAGTTCAGGTTCCTAACTACCTGTTGGGAAGAGCAATCAGAAAACTGCCAACCTGGTATCCTCAGTATGAAGAGACGTTGCCACAAACTGTACACATCACAAGGGATTATGAGAGTACTACTACTAAGGCTAGAGAAAAGGTAAGAATCTGGGAAATCCTTCTTAAAAAGGAAACAAGTGATGAGCCTCTACTTCTGTTCAAAAAAAGAGGAGGAGTATTAACTGGGTGATAGGAAAGCCTATCTACTAATAAAAAAAAACAAAAAAAACACAAGAAACAGGCAACAACAAAGACAACAACAGGTATGGAAACCCAAAACTGGGTCAACAGTGTGAATTATGTACATAAAGATTGCTTGTGGGTTTGGTTTGTTTTGTTTTATGGCATATCAACTTCAATGGTTTATTTAATGCTGAAAAAATTTTTATTGCTGGTAATATGTTTTTCTTCAAAAATCGAGTTCTGGGAATATTTTTCCTTGAAGAAATCCATAGCTGATAATATTTTTTCAAAGAATGTATAGCTGTTTGTATTACTAGTACTTTTTTTTAAAGTATTGCTGATAATAATTTTTCCTTCGAAAATTATTGCTGAAAATATTTCTGGTATTAAAACCTATTTTTACAGAAGTTTGGGTGTCAACTATTTTCCCATGGCTGGGACCCTAACAGGTGCTACCACCCCGAGTCAGGGTGAACCTGGGAATGCCAGCAATTAAGTGGTGGTTCCATGCTCCTCAAAACCTCCTGATCAGAAGCCTTGCTGTTGGATGTAGTTTATCGTCTTACCCAGGACACAGATGTAGTTTATCATTATACCCAGGATGGATTGCTTGTGGGCTAGAGGTCTAAAAGACATATTGGGAGGAGAGGGTAAAGGGAGCATTCATTCTTGAGCATTCATCATACCTACCCACACGGATTGTTCTAGATGGATAGAGGAGAAGCATATAAGTTAAAGAGGCTATGGATAAGGAATCTGGAATATAAATATAAAGTTTTAACTTGGTTAAAGTCCAACATTCACTTCTTGTAGAAGAGAACACTCCAATGGTCCGTGAACCACGATTAAAAAATAATGTCCAATGCTTGTATGAACATGAAAATAATATTCAATTTTTCAAAGAGTGAAAAAGAAGGAAAAATAAATTCAATTAAAAAAAACAAAATAAAGAAGAAAGGAAACTTTAGTAAAGAGAAAAAGAGAGAGAAAAGGCAGAGAGAAAGTAAAATAAATGCAGAATTAAATTCAAAGAGATACAAGGATGAGGGGTGACAATATTCTTTCTTGTATATCTACTTAGACTAAAGTTTAGGCCAAGAGTGACAATCCCTATGGCTGAATGAAGTGGGGAGAGGGATACTATTAGGTTGGTGTAAAAATAATGTCGTTTTTCTACTGAAGTTGAACGTCAAAAAACGACATTATTTTTGCACCAACCTAATACTAAAATAGCCCTGTGCCAACCTTCACTTCTTGTAGAAGAGAACACTCCAATGGTCTGTGAGCCATGATTAAAAACTAACATCCAATGCTTGTATGAACATGAAAAATTACCAAAGACATAATATTCAAAGTTTTCAAAGAGCAGTAAAAATTATTTGAATATAACATGAGCACCTTTTTTATATAAATTTTTTTAACTAACCAGTAATCTTAAAAATTTAGGAAAATATTCTCTGTAATCTAATGTTTTATTGAGTTTTAGGTATTTTTGGCTTTAAATTTACTATAGTTATCATTCTTATTTTCTGATAATGTTGTATATGGATGTCTGTATTTACAAAAATTGGCATATTTATACACAAAAAAAATAATTTTTAAAATACTGGTGGTTGCTGAATTGTAGTAAGCTTTCCCAGTTATGATTAGTAAATATAGTTTTTATTTAACAACAATATCATCTAACCCATACAAATTAATATAGAATTTTAAAAGAATATATGTATGTTATTTCAACTGACGTTCTGCTTCTACTTTCCCTCCAGAAAATAATCTTTTATATTTCATTTAAAAGATGTATTGTTAAATGTTTGAAATCCTAATTTTGAAATAGCAAGAAAAATGCAACCACGTTGTACACTTTTATTCAGCTCTGAGGCAAGGTTCTGGTAATTTTTTCACTTTCTTTCATTTATTTTTTCACAATACTATTTATTTGGATAATTGTTTGCAAATATTTCAATATCACACTGTTGCTAGTCAACAGCGTCTATTTTGTACTCCTTTTGAATTATCCTGATGTAGTCATTCACGCTGGAATTTAGTCATTTTTTCTTTTTCTCCCCTAAGGCAGCATTTAGTATTTTTCTGTGTATTATTATCATCTTCCACTTACCCAAACAAATGCACTACTTGAAGCTCGCATCTTATAAGAGATCATGTAGAGCCCCACTTTGTCGATTCAAGGATCAACTCACTTGGGAGATGGAAGCTGCAGAAAGAACTAATTGGAGAAGAACAGTCAACAAAAAACATCCTCCTTTGAAAACACAAAATGACAAATAGAAGAGATGAAGAGAACCCCCACCCCCCAAAAAAAACAACAAAGCTATCCATCCCTGAAACACTCCTACTCTGCAGACATCTCTTCAAATTCAACACAGGACTCACACAGAAGGAAATGTTGATGAGTACCCCAATACCTGGCAACAAGTTCCACCAATGATGACAATTATCATTACTTCTATCATGAGTTTTTAAGATGTTACCAAAATTAAACTCGGATAAAAAGATCCAATTTTTATTAAGATTTTTGTTTACCCTATTAAGCAAAGTTGTGTGCCTGTAGTTTCAGTCGCAGGTTTTACAGGGCAGAGTTTCTAGCCCAATACCCAATTGGTTTTGAACTCAGAGTTGTCCTAGAATAGTCTCTATGACCTTGGCTGGCAACCAGACTATTTTAACCTATATCTGTTGGGAGAAGAGGTGGATTTATATTTTTCTATGGATATTTGTGCAAAAACACAAATACTCTTGGCTGGAGTTTGAACTCAAACACACCATTCCCACTTTCAATGCATAACTGCTATGCTAGTTGTGCATCCATTATTATTATGATTATTTTCTCTCTAATCTATAACTTTATTATTGATGAACCTATGTTAACATTAAACTATCATTATTATTATTTATAAGTTTTGTTATTGGCCTTATTTTCGTAACTAAACATTTTAGAAGCAAATTGATAAAACTCATACTTCTTCATTAGTTGTTATTGAAGTCAAGTGTGAAATATTTTGCTGTCTATTCACTGAGATTTTAATGGCAGACTTTTGTTATTTTTGACAGTAGAAAGAAATGAAAATTTTCTTTAACTCAAGGGGGTTTCAAGTGCTTTCAAGTCTGACTGAAAAATACTGCAAGGTTGTTTTTGAAATCACAAGATTTTTCCAGCAAAGACTTTCAGTATTAGTAATATATGTAAACTTGTTAAAACCTGTAAGAGTCAGAAAATATGGCCTTTAGCAAAATTATAAATTATTACATTTAGTATTTATGAACTGCAGTAAAATAAAACTTTTTTTACTTATTCAAACTATTATACACATTTTGTTTATTATAGCTTTTTTTTTTTTAAATTGGTATCACTCCAAGCAAAGCAGTAAAGCCATTTAAATACAAAGGGTTACAGGATGTGGAAGAATTAGGGACAGAAACATTAATAATGTGTGGAAACAAAAAAGAGTAATCAGAAGGACAGTAGATGGCGATTGACATTGCATTTATATTTTTGCAAATTAAAGTGGCTGGAGACATCATATATAAACAACATTTCAGTCAAGTAAACACTGTTCAACTTCAGGTGTCCACTATTTTGGTTAAAAAATATCATCTTTTACTAGCAACATGGCCCGGCGTTGCCCGTGCTTGATTCAAAAATCGTACGACTCATACAGCAATCGCTATCACTTGACTTAAAATATTCTTGCCCTTCCTTGCCTTTAAAGGAGTGCCCTTTTCCATGCTGATGTTGCTACATGCCTTACTTCTTGCCTATCTCACACTGCAAATTTTTTCTAAGCTCTAAACTAAACATTAAATCTGTTACAAAAAAAGAACTAAACAAAATGAACACAAAATGATCAGCTTTAAAAAAGGACTCGTAATTGGAAAAACCGAATGAAAAAAGAATGTTAACAACAAATACTTTTTCGCACAAAACCCAGTTCTGCGGAATCAGAATTAACGTTGAGTTTAAGCAAGCGAATGAGCCAATTGGAGTAAAGTGCCATGCAGATTTTAATTTTTCCCATTTGTGATGAATGCAGCTATCAATTTTTTTGCATGCTAGCATGCTAGTTAACATTTGTGTCAGTCAGCTGTTGGCTCTCATGCTGGCCAATAGAATCTCCCTGCCTATTCGTGGCAGCCAGCTATAGGCTCTCACTCTGGCCAGTACAAAATGGCCACAAACTACATGAAAACTGCTGTAGAAGCATGAAAAAATCGATTATGTCCACTATTGATGGGAGTTGGAAAATGCAAAGTCAGTCTTGGCCTTCCCGCTAACTTGGAGCACGTGCATATAAATTTTGGTGCAAATCCGTTGAAAATTGTGGCCATGTATTTATTACACACACACACACACACACACATCCTGCCATATATATATATATATATATATATATATATATATATATATATATAGATATGTTGAAAATTGTGTTATTTTGACTTCATGCCATTCCTATGTATATTATTTCACTACATGATCCAGAGATTGGATTACTTTTTTCTTTATGAAATATGTCATCACAAAGGACACTACACACTATCAATTTTTCTTGTCTGTTTAGTGGCATATCAACCTCTACGAGTTAATGCCAAAATTAAATATTTTGTACACAGTTTTATTTTGGGGAGATAATAATGGTTTTAGTATTACCAGTTTTACTAATTAACCCATAGCTGGGAGGAGAAGAGTTGGATATGTTTGCCAAGGGTACATGCATATAAATGATTATAACAAACTCAACTGGAACTCGGCTCTCTGATTGAGAATTCTAAGCTATTATCCATAACACAATCTTCATATCCAAGCTCACAGCACTTGGTATTCCCAAACAGTTACTGATCTAGGTACTGACCAGGCTCACTGTTGCTTAACTTTGTATGAGAACTGGTGTTTCAACACGATGTGGCTGTAAGCTCTATCTGCTTGTGTGAAAATCTCTTGTAAATTGACTTCATAAATATGTACAGAAATTGTTAAGTAAACAGCATATAAGAGTCACCAACCATAATTGCTTGTTGGTTTCTGATTGGTAATTCAAAAACACCTAAAATTCTTACATAAAATATAACATTTGCCACAGTTGTATCACTGGATGCAATAAAATGTTTGAAACTTACAAATCACAAATCATGACTTCATTAAATATTTGCTTAAATTACAAATTTTTAAGGATATTATTTTTTATGTTTTGAGTTTGATTTTTATTATTTTTTTCTAATTTGGTTGTGAAATCAAAACTGAAAAGGTCACAATAAAATAAATATGTTGAAATAAGAAAAGTTTTTTATTTTTTTTTTATTAAAGTGAAAAGTTGATTCTTAAAATTAGTTACAATATTTTGTCTTTACTAAATGTAGTTTATGTATTTTTTGTAACTGACGTCTTCATTTTGGTTGTTACACTCAAATTTTGATCATTGTATTCTTTGACCATCTTCATTTGTCGGTTGTATTTCGTAACATTCTTGATCAACTAACATAAATTTATTCTCATTCTGCTCTCCATGTTAGGAAAATAGTGAAGAGATATAACTTAATTTTTCTTAATTCACCTTTTGATGTTGCTTTTGATTTTTTCACTGAATCAATTTTTGTTTTAACACTAATGTTCATACAATGCAAAAACCAAAGATTGGTTCACACTAGTCAATCAATATTTCTCTTGTATGTCAATTTTGACTGACTGTGGTAGTATCCACATGATACCAGTTTTGTTATCTTCCTTTCAGAGTTTTGATGTTGATGAAAAGACATCAACAATTGATTTTATTTTTATTACGCCAAAAGTTAATTGCTTTCAATGTTTGACAAAGGCCCTAGGATTAATATGAGAAAACTGATGGAAGAATTAAGAGATATAAAGAGCAGCCTCCAAATTTGTCCTCCATTCTATTTAATGGAGGATGAACTTCATTATAGCAGGATGAACTCCAGAGACACTAACAAAAGGGTTGTGAGACCGTAACATACCTACAACATGGACTCTTCCAGGACTATATAAAGTATGCGATATAACACTCTAGGTGAAGAGGAGGAGAGAGAGCGGGGAGGGAGGGAGAGAGAGAGGGGGAGGGAGGGAGGGAGAGGGAGGGAGGGAGGAAGAGAGAGAGGGACAGAGTATTCTAATACCGTAGTATCAACTGCGTATGACTACCAATATTGGACACTAGCACATAGTAAGCTCCGCTTACACTTACACTATCTTTGTAACCTTGTTGTTTAATATATCTTTCTTACCTCTAATCCGTGTTCCATGTTTTCCTTCCGTGGTCCCGACTTTGGGCCCACATCAGTGGCAACAAAGAATTCGAGAAACGCACTCACGCCGAAACCGCAATACCTTACCAGTCCCACATCAATGGTGACGAAGAATTTGAGAAACGCATTCACGTTGAAAACCTCAATACCTTGCCAGTCCCACATCAATGGTGATGAAGAATTCGAGAAACGCATTCACGTCGAAAACCACAATACCTTGCCAGTCCCACATCAATGGTGACGAAGAATTCGAGAAACGCATTCACGTCGAAAACCTCAATACCTTGCCAGTCCCACCTCAGTTGCGACAGAAAGATTTGAGAATTTCGTTCTCACCATGTCAATAGCAACAGAGTACTCGAAAAATACACAGAACCTTTACATGTTCCCACAGCAGTGTTGAACGAGAAATTAAGCTGGTATTACTACATTAGCGATTTAAACGCAACACCAGCGTCTACGTATAAAAAAATATTCCGATACCAAACAGCAGTGATGAACTAGTGATTCGACATCTATGGAATATTAAAGTCTGTCCAAATAACATTACGAGAACGATTTCTTACACACCCACACACAGAGAAAAAAAAACAGTTTGTTCGTAAAACAAACTGACAACATAAGAGCTGAAGTACTACTTACAACTCAAGTTTTCAAAAAAAAATATCTAAAAATTTTTTTATGTAACTGAGTTGAATCTTGTGCATAAAATTATTCTCCCCTCAAATTCACTGAGGTGAGTTTCTCTTTTTTGTACCTCTATAAAAAAAAAAATACATAATAAGTGTGGTGAAAATTTATACAATTACGTTAAAATTAATGGAACCATGGAATCTCAAAAAAGCTAAACACATAATTAGTTTAGTTTAACTAATTGTCTGTCCATATTTTTTTTTTGTACAAAAAAAAAAGAAAATCTATCAAGATTTTTTTTGTGGACCTCCCCTTGGTACACGGGTTTCAAAGCAACAAAAAATTGCTGTCATTTTTCTTTGTCTAAATATGGAAGATTTTCAAAAAGTAATTGTCCAAATGCTAAAAGTACATTTGGATCAGCAACAAAAATCAGAAGAAAGACAACAACTATTTTTGGAATTACATAAACAACAAATGGAATTCCAACAAATTACACTTCAGAATGCTGAACTACAACAGAAACAACTTAAAGAATTACTTGTAAATGCATTAAAAGGCTCAAACTCTGAAAAAGATACAATATTCTCCCAGAGTACAATCTACAATTAAATGAAAACGTTTGAATACGTAGCAGAGAATGACAAAACGTTCGAGGCTTTTTACAGGCACTACAAAGATATTTTCAACGTAGACTGTGAACAATGGCCCAGTAAAAAAAAAGGTACGTCTACTATTGACAAAACTGGGAACTACAAAACATAGTAGGTTCGTAGACGTCACACTACCCAAAAAAACCACTGACTTGGATTTTTCAGAGACTATTAAGCTCCTATCAGAACTATTCGGGCCTAACACAACCTTGTTCCACAAACGTTGGAAATGCCTGAACACAGTCAAAGACAACCAGGAAGATTTTCTAATGTTTGCAGCATCAGTAAACAAACTCTGTAAGGATTTTAAACTAGCCGAACTGACTGCCGATGATTTCAAGTGCTTAATTTTCACACAGGGTCTAGTATCAGCAGAAGACACCGAAGTCAGACGACGGATACTGACCAAGCTTGAGAACGAACAAGGATTGACTCTCCAAAAACTGGCAGAGGACTGTCAAAGAGTAATATCTGTAAAGTGTGACTCAAACACTATCGAGGAATCAGGTGTGGTTCAGATTAATAAAATCAAGTCTACCTCCTATTCCCCTCAAAAAGACAAAAGGCAAATCTCATGTCCTAAATTTCGCAGTAACCAAAACCCAAATAGGTTAAAGAAACCGCCCGGACCATGTTACCATTGTGATAAATGGCATTGGATGAAATTCTGTCCAGTTAAGAACAAAAAATATTGCAAAAATTACAATAAAAGTGGGCATACTTTAACTCGGTGCTGGTACGCCAACAGAACGAGAAAACCCCAAAATAAAATTAGGCAAGCTCAATCTGACAATATTGTCGACAGGAATTTAAGGAAATATGTAATTGTGGATATTTTCAATAATTCCATTAAATTCCAGCTTGACTCGGGTTCTGATCTTTCAACCATTAACTGGCATACTTGGCAAAAATTAAACAAGCTGACCTTATTAAAAACGGATAAAACAGCAAAATCTGTAACTGGCGAAAAGATTAACATTTTACTTAATACTTACAGTAACACTAAATGGAGTTACCAAAAAGCTCAAAGCCGACGTATTGAAAACTTCAGATAAATTATTTGGAACAGATTGGATAGAAAAATTCAATCTTTGGGATTTCCCAATGAGTACATTTTGTCGCAAAATACAAAGTACAACGTCAAATTTGGTAAATCTCAAAAAGGAACTCAAAAAACAATTTCTCCGGGTTTTTTCTGGTGGCCTTGGGAAATGTACTAAAATGAAAGCTAAGTTCAAGGTGAAGGACGGTGCACAACCGGTATTCAAAAAGAAACGGAATGTCCCTTTCACTGCTCTAAAGCAAATCAACAAAGAGTTAGATAGACTCACAGATTTTTCCACAGGGTTAAATGATGCCTTGCAAGATCACCACTATCCTCTCCCAAGCCCTGAAGAAATTTTCAATAAACTCAATGGTGAAAAATTTTTTTCTAAAATCGACCTCTTGGACGCATCCCTTCAGATAGAGGTGGAAGAAGAAAGTTCCAAATTGCTCTGCATAACACCCATAGAGGGTTGTACAAATGCAACAGACTGGCTTTTGGAGTAAAGGTTGCGCCTGCAATTTTCCAGCAGGTCATGGACGCCATGCTGGGCAACCTTGACTACACAACAGCCTATTTGGATGATATACTAGTTACTAGTAAAACTACGGCAGAGCACCGGAACCATATAATAAACGTATTCGAAAAGATACAAGATACGGATTTAAGGTTAAGGAGGCAAAGTGTGACTTTTCCTTACCAGAGATTAAATACTTAGGTCACATCATAAATAAAGACGGTCGTCAGCCGGATCCAGAAAGAGCCAACGCGATCAGAAACATGCCGGCCCCAGATAACGTTCAAGCGTTACAAAGCTTCCTCGGCCTAGCTAACTCTTACCAAGGGTTCATTAAGAACATGCAAAATTTGAGAGGGCCTCTCAACCAACTCTTAAAAAAGGACAAACTATGGTCATGGAACCCGGAATGCCAAGATGCATTCGAGAAGATCAAGAAAACTCTTCCTCACCCACTACGACCCTAGTCTCGACATCATAGTCGCAAGTGATGCAAGCTCATATGACATCGGTGCTTGCATTCTACATAAACTGCCAGATGGTTCACGAAAAGCTGTGGCTCACGCATCAAGATCTCTACTTCCAGCTAAGAAATAATATTCCCAACTAGAGAAAGAGGCTCTAGGGATAATATTTGCTGTGACAAAGTTTCACAGATATCTACATGATAGACAGGACATACTACAGAGGGACCATAAACCTCTAATTACAATTTTTGGTTCTAAAAAAGGTCTGCCAATCTATACTGCAAATAGACTACTTCGTTGGGGAATGGTTCTCTTAAACTACAATTTCAAGATAGAGTTCCTAACATCCAAAAACATTTGCCATGCAGACAGTTTATCGCGACTCATTCCAAAAAATACAGAAGTCTTTGAAGACTCCATCATTGCTACTCTAAGGACAAATTGTGAAATCAAAAACATGATCGCGAGTACCATAAGAGAGCTCCCAGTTACTTTGGCCGACATAAAAAGGGAGTCTCGAGAGGATGAATTCATTCAATCCATAAAAAGCAAAATTCGCAACAAAGACCCCAATGTGCCTGAAGTTTTCTCCCTCTGCGATGATGTCCTACTATACAATGACCGCGTAGTGATTCCAAACAGCCTACAAAGAAAAATTCTCAGGGATTTTCACATGGGACATCCGGGGAAGAACCATACGAAAAGCCTCATGTGCTGCTATGTTTATTGGCCAAACATGGACAAGGACATAGCAGACATGATAGAATCATGCAAAGGATGCGCGCTTGCAGCAAAAGCTCCAACCACAACGTGCAAACCATGGCCAAACACAGACCATCCATGGCAAAGAATTCATGTTGATTTTGCAGGGCCTATAGACAACATGTACTACCTCATTGTTGTGGATAGCCACTCAAAATGGCCTGAGGTCCTACAATGCAAAAGACCAACCACAAACTGCACAATCGGATTTCTACATGAGCTATTCGTGCGTTTTTTTGCGTGGTAGATTGTGTAGTTACAGATAATGGCACTCAATTCACATCAAGTGAATTTAGAGACTTCTGCAAGTCATATCAGGTGGACCACATTATGCCTCAGTATCACCCTAGGTCGAATGGCCAGGCTGAAAGGTTTGTGGACACTCTAAAAAGGGCTTTAAAAAAGGCACTAGGCACACCAACAGATAGAGCATTGCAACAGTTTCTGTAGGTGTATCGGATAACCCCTAATCTGAACACGCCTATGGGAAGCTTGCCTGCAGAAACAATGTTCGCAAGGAAAATCAAGTCTGTCTTCGACAAACTTATTCCACGGCAAGCAAAGTTCAAAAGAACCGTATCGCCTCATAAGAAATATTTCAATCCTGCCGATAAAGTCTTTTTCAAGGCTTACAAAAACAACATAACATTCTGGGAAGTAGGCACCATAAAACAAAGAATTGGCGAACTGGTCCATATTGTCCAAGGACCGAAAAACACTCATAAACGCCATTGGAACCAGCTCAGAAAATGCCCTTTGAAGGAATCGGAGGAATCACTACAAAATAGCTGTGACGAGCCGATCAACGTAATTTTTGATCACTTCGATCTCGACATGCCCCAAGTCTCTCTTGAAGTGCAACATTCAGGATGGAAAAAGAAATTTACTCAACCACTCGACATAAATCCCAAGAGAAAAAAGTATTAACAGTTTTATGTTTTTTTTTCTCCTTTTCAAAAAGAAAAAAAAAGAAAACTCTTGGAAGGAGGGTGTTTTGAGACTGTAACATACCTACAACATGGACTCTTCCAGGACTATACAAAGTATGCGATATAACACTCTAGGTGAAGAGGAGGAAAGAGAGAAAGAGAGTATTCTAATACCGTAGTATCAGCTGCGTACGACTACCAATATTGGACACTAGTACATAGTACGCTCTGCTTACACTATCTTTGTAACTTTTTTGTTTAATATATCTTTCTTACCTCTAATCTGTGTTTTCCTTTCATGGTCCCGACTTTGGTCCTGCATCAAAAAGTGTGCCTACTATTTATCTACTCTCCATATGATGATAATGAGGATGACAATTTATCTCACAATATTCCTTCATATTTAGAAATAATCTGATCCTTTTTGTGCTTTTTTTTTTGCTCTGAATTAAGATTTCTCTTAGTTGATACAAAGAATAAATGAAAGTTATTTTTTTTGCAAGGTCATGTTCTATTTCTTATTCCAGCAGGAGTAGAAAACAAGATTACATTCATGGTAAACAATATTTTCACCCAATGTCCCTTCCACAGATATATTTCTACCTTGATAAGTAACATTTTGCAAGTTTTTTTTTTTTTCAGTGGACACAACTGCATTGCTTAGAGAAGACCTGTTCTTGCCTTTCTCCATCTAAAGATACTCCATAAGTACTTTCAGACATCAGCAACTCAACTCTAGAACAATGAAATACTTCCTATTTGATATGACTGGAAGTAACAAATAATATCTTTGCCATAAATGTCATATAAAGAGAGAGAAATAATATTCTGTAAAATGTTTAATGAAAAGAACAAATTTCATGAGAATTTGAAGAACTAATGATTGGGTCATTAACAAAATGTCATGGAGGAAAAGTAGGAGCAAAAATTGTGACAAGATTATGGAGATAGCATTGCTTAACTTGTAGTAGAAATAATGATGATAAAAATTGTATTAGCATTCTACATGGCATAGCAAACTCTTATGGTATGGAATGCAAAATTTATTCTTGACCAAAGCCAGCATTTTTGTTATGAATTCAAACATTTTAAATCAAATGAGTTTTTAAGAATGTGGTATCCATAAAAAAGTTTAACATAAAGCAATAAAAAAAAAAAAAAAAAAAAAAAATTGAAGATTCTCAAACCACTGACAATGAATTCACTAATCACTGACTGCTCCTCAGTTTTTGGCCATATGCTAGTTTATATGAAGATTCTGGTATGAAAAAATATTTTGTGAAAATATGTAGTAGTAAAAGATGTGACTACTGGTTACTCAAACCACTGACAATAAATTCACTAATTACAGAGTGCTCCTCAATTTGGGCCATGAGCCAATTTATAAAAGTAAAACAAAATTAAAAATACAATTCATAGACGTTGTTTATTACTTTCTAATTTTTTTCTTCTATTTTTAGTGAATATAAATTATAACTTCACATTTCACTGGTTACAATAACCCCTTATGGTAAATTTATTTTTTGATCTCTACTTAACAATTGAATTTAATTAAGCGCTAAAAATAAAAGAAAAACAATTTTTAAAAAAAGGATGTAACTTTTCTGAATCTGTCATAATAATGGCTAAGCATGTTTTTTGTCTTTTATTGTTTCTTTATCTGTCAAAAATCAATGTGACATGAATTTAAAAAAAGCAAATGTGTCATTTTAAATCTTATTTTAATCCTTGTAATTTTTAGCCAGACAATGAGTTGTATTTTTTTAGTAAGAGAAAATAACAAAAAAAAAACCCCCAAAAAACAAAACAATCCATTTATTTCTTTCAATATCAGAAATTTACAAAACTTATTATAATCAACTGACTTCAAAGGTTTATGCATTTTAAAGGAAGGAAACCAAAAAGGTTTTGAAGACTTTATAATGTTAGAATAAGATTAATACACAGACATTTTTATAGAGATTTTAGAATTAAGGTTACTGGCTTATATTTCACAAACTTTGCACAAAGGGCATTGAAATTTTTGCTACTTCACCTTGAAACACCAAATTACATCAAGTAATGTCCCCCTTTTTTGAAATTTGCTCTTTATCTTCATTTTGTCCTCTGCATATCACTGTAATTAATACCTGCTTTCTATGGATGCTATTTATTCTCTAAGAAGTATTCATTTTTCTATTGTCACATGTCAAAAGAAAAAAAAGTGCTGAAGGTGTTAGGAGCTATTGGCCAATTTGATTATCTTCTATGAATAAAACAAATTAGTTGAAAAGATAACCTAGTTAATGTTTCTGTTACATCAAAATGTTTTTGTAGAGTTGTGTTTTACATGTTATTTATATATAAATAATTAGCTCTGTTATTGGTTATGTCATTGTAGCTCACTGTGTAGTAGAATTGCAGGTTCTCCTTTGATATTATCTGGTCTACCACTCTCTGAAAACTAGCTACCCCTGTTAGTTATGCCAAATAGTATTCTGCAAAATTGATAGAGTTTGCCACTGGCCTAAAAGACTGCATAGGGTTTATCACTGGCCCTTATAGCTATCTGATGGTAGGCACTTTTAAGGTCCAGTGTACTAAATAAACTGTTTTTGTCTATTTTCTTAATCATATTATCTATATCTATGGTAGGCATCCAGCAAAATTAACCAGTTTATTGTTTGGGAATAGTTGATTACCATTTGCTTTTTTCTTTTCTCAGAGGAGACTATAAAGGCTTGGGCTCTCCACAGTGAATGACTGGGTCAAATTATTCCTTGCTTCAACATTCAAGTAACTTCAGTTTGGATAAATAATTTATTCACCTCAGTGTTTCACATAGATTTAGTAGCTGTTGGTTTACAATCAATCCAGTGTTAAATTGTTAAAGAGAGCTGGGTATGGCATTCTCATAGCTGCATGGTCACAGACTTTAAAGTGTGGTTTAGAGCCTCTAAAGAGTTTTTCTACTAATGAGTGTTGGCATAAGAAGTTGTGCCCTAATATTAGATTGCAGCATAGATTAGCTCACCATCCACACTTTGTTTAGGCATAGGTAAATATTCCACAAATTTAGTTTCACAATGCTTTAGTCCAATGTCCCTGCTTTTGGCATGAATAACATTTGTCCCTTCTAGTGGGGCATAATGACCTTGTGTATCTCTTGTCCATGCAGAAAAAACATGTGTGTTTAGTTAAGGCTGATATTTTTGGAGATCCTAACATTTCATATGATTGGGAGGCCAAAATAGGTGGAAGGTCTCTGATGTTACAGGCATTGTAATTTTTAGCATTTTGTTCTGCTAAATCTATTACTCTTACCTGGTCATAGGCCTGCCATAATGTTATGGTGCTGTTTTTGAGTATTTTTCATTGGATATCTGCAGACCATAACCCATTTAAAAAAAGGCATCTCAGATCAATTCAGTTTGATATTGTTCTGCTGATATTGAAGAAAATGAACAATCCTTACTTAGTTTTATCAAATCTTCATAAAATCTGTCAATGGAATCTGAGTAAAGTTGATGCCTTATAGCCAGTAAATGCTAAGAGACCATTTCATTTTTCTTTTTAATGCAGATCCTATCCAGTATTGTAAAGCCTCTTCATATGAAGGTGCATCCATGAAATACTTGTAAACTTGTGCTAAGACATATTTGGTAAGATAGTGTAGCTTATTAAAACTTTTGTGCTCAAGAAGTTCAAGAAAGTTACTCTCCACTGATGATATTCCAGTTTGGCATCAGACACATTGGGGTCAATAATAAATTTCTCTGGACAGAGTAAATTAGCTATTTTCAAAATAGTTAACAATGAGAGTATATTAAATTGTAGAATTGTTCTAGACAATACATATCATTTATCAGTAAGCTTTAATATACTTGGTATTTACCCAAGCTCCCTACAAGTGGGATGTGGAACAAGGCTAGTTATTTTACATGGGGCATTCCAAGCCTATCGGCTCAAGCAAAAATTACCTGTAAACCCCGAATATGTGGGGTCAGGTAGCTGTCTGCCTCTCCAGACAAGACTCTGCCCTTCAGCATAGCCTCTGTCTTTGGGCAGAGAGGTCAACAAGCAGAGCGAGGCAGTAGACCATCTGACTCATTTGAGCTTTAATGTACTCAGTATTTACCTAATCCTCCTCACAAGGTGGGATGTGGCACAAAGCCAGTTTAATGTGAGGCTTTCTAAGCATGTATGCTTGGGCAAAAGTTCTCCATAGACTCCATAATAACAAGGGTCAGGTTGCTCTCTACCACCTTCAATGAGACTCTACCCTTTGCTTTAGACTTGCCTAGGTTCCCCTCTGCCCGAAGGTAGTGGAGTCAAAAAGCAGAGCTAGGCAACAGACAAACTGACTCCTTTGGGCTTTAATGTACTCTGCATATCAGCAGATCAATTAATGGGGGGGATGGATCATACCACATTCTGTGAGAAGATTTTTAGAAATATATACTACCTAGGTCCCTTAACAGGTATTTTTAGTGCATGAAACAATTATAATGGGACAAAGGTAGTATTTACTCAAAACTTTGATTATATTAGATTGCTTTCTCCTATAAATGACTGGCTTAGTGTTACTTGGATTTTGTATCTATCACTTGAATAGATAAAATTCATGGCTCTTATCTTTTTATTTTGTTACCGTTGCAAAGATTCAAGTTTAAATTAACAAAGATTCATCTGAACTTACAAAAAGATTACAATACTCTCTTATGTTACCAATACATAATCAAAGATAAAAACTTGGAGAATCCAGATCTTGCAAATAAATTTTTTGAGTTAAACCTAAATAATTTTTGTTTATTCTCATCTTTACTTGATTTTTTTGTTATGAAATCAAAAAGTTAAAAAGTTATTTTACAATATTTGATTTATAGGATCAATATTCACATTAAAAGTAAATGCACTGACAAGGAAAAGAAATTTTATTGAAAAAAAAAAAATCAAATGAGTAGTTTTCCATTATTAACTAAAGACTTACAAATGTACCTACAGACAAATTTTGGATTTTTTTTACTAGTTTTCTTACAAGATACATATATCTCTGTGTTCATTTTCATATCTTTTATAAAAGAAAAAAATATTATAATATCATATTGTAGAAAATGCAGGGCAGTGCATTATTCATTGCAATTTATTGATAATTCCTCATATATAATGTATGTATTATAAACTGTTACAATGGAACATGCAAGTTACTGTGACAAAAATGCATATTTGCTTCGACATCCAAAAGACATCTTTTCAGGCAGTTAACAATGTTGAAACAAATATGCATTTTTGTTGTGGTAACTTGCATGTTTCATTGTAACAGTTTATAATAAATATTTATTGCTCTACCTCGTGTATTGAGCCCTTTTTAAAATTAATATTGTGAAATGTTTGAATTTATATTCTTTTCATTCTTTATATATATATATATATATATATATATATATATATATATATATATATATATAGATTGGATGGTTAACTTTTTCCTTTTAAATCATTTCCCTCCAAGGAAGGCAATAAAGCAATTAAGGCAAAAGAAGTTACTGAATGTGAGAGAATATGAGGAGAAAACAGAAAATAATGAAATTTAAATTTTTGAAGATCAGAGTTGACTGGAAGGCAAGAAGCCAGGTGAGAGTTCCTCAGGTGAGAAGTGCAACAGAAGAAACTATTAGCATAGAATTTACGGTTATATCTAGCCATTTCAACTATAAAATGATGAGACCTTGCCACCAATCTAGTGCTGTGCTTAAATTAATAAAAATCTATGTACCAAAGAGGAAAGCTCATTGTTTACAGTGATGAGAAAATGGCAGAAGATGAGATGTTAGGTGAAAGCCAATAACATTGCAGATTTTTCTTTGTATTTTATCTAGAATCTTTAAATACATTAACAACTTTCTATTTGAGTCAGTGCTTTTCAGAAGTTTCAGGCAATATTTTATTTCTTTTTAGACAATGTCCTTGCTATTTTCAGACTCACTATCTTTTTGCAGAGATTGAACTCATATCTCCACAACCAAACTTGTTTAATTATCTCTCTCATGAAAGTTATTCATGATGAAAAATACCTGAGATGAAGAGACAAAAAAATTGTTGAAAAGACATAAGAATTTCACACTGATACATTGATGTAAAAATATAATCTCTCCTCTATTTCTAGATGATTGGAGCAATTTTTTGGTTTGTGCTTATGGCAATGAAAAGGAAAACCAAGTCTTACATTGAAAAAAAATTTGTGTTCTGCATCCTGTTTGTCAAAAAAAAAAAAAAATCTACTTAAGTAAGGTCTCAAAATACGATAATTTTTGTGCATGCCTACCAGTCTCAATCAATCACGACCCCAATAAAAGAATGCTACGTTGGGCAAGAGGGAGATTAATTCTATTCTTTGTGGATGAAATAGGCAGTTGTAAATTGTGATTCATGGATATGGATACTTGACCCCTTTTGATTTAAATCTCAGTATTTTTTTTTGATTTCCAAGAACAATTTATGACGTTTCGAATTATGACCATGGATTTCTGATTTGGGGCCCGGGCTTCCACCCCATTATTATTTTCACCACAATGCTACAAGAATTAAAGTTTGCTGAAAAATATGTAGTAAATATATGCCTCTTACTGTTATAAATTCTGTCAAATGATGTCAGTTGAATTCCTTAATGACAAGCTAACCTGCAGAGGGTCTGATTTTTGTTTGTGGGTGTGTTTGTTAATATAACACAGCAAAAATGGTACATCATAGCAAGAGTTTTGTCAGGAATACTAAATTTTTTTTTTTTTAATCTAAGTAGGAATACCATTTATATGCAGAGGGTTATGGAGAGTGAAGGGGAGAGAAAAGACTGAGTATAGGAGGAGAAAACTCAGGAAAGGATAAAAGCTGAACAGGGTTAAAGAAGATAGATGGCAGTTGACATTGAATTTAAATTTTTGAAGATTGTAGTTATCAGAGAAGCAAGTGAACGAAAGAGACTTACATAGGTGGGAAGTGCAAGAAAAGAGACTGTTGGAGTAGAAGTGGCAGTTGAATTTAACTATTTCAACAGTAAAAAGGTGGGACCTAGATGCCAATCTAGTAGCACGCTTAAATTCCTGTAACCAGGCACCAGGGAAAAAAGCTCATCAAAGCAGTTGCCATGATAATATCTGTAGAAAAGACAGAGGGAAGCCACGTTACATTGGTAAGAAAGTGATTGAAGTCAAGATGCCAAGTCAGGATCTATTACATTGCAGATCCTTCTTTGGATTTTCTCAAGAACCTCAAGATGACCAGATCAGATATGGCAACAGTATTCAATGCACGGACAAATGGTAGATTTGTAAATGTGCAAGATGAAATCTGACAAGAAGAACTTTCTGGCATGACACAATGAACCTAATTTCCTTGGAGTAGATGCGGCTATTGATTCTATGTATTCCACTTTAAGTCAGTTAAAAATGTAAGGCCAAGAAGGTGCAGTGTGTTGCTTTCCATGAGTCTAGCATCAGCCATGCTGATAGTAGACAGGAGAGTTTCTCTATGGTGGTTAAATGAGAGCAGTTTAGTTTTGGAGGCATTAAAATTTACAAGTCATTTCATGCCCCAGTTAATCACAGATTGGTGGTCCTTTTCAAAAGCAGCAGCAGCTAGGTCAACTTTGTTAGCTCTGACGGATGTGCTATTGAGACAGGAGTAAATGATAGTATTATCAGCTGTTATGGTAATTTACCAACATACATGAACTCTCCCAGCTATAAATAGGAGCAGGTACTGCCTTTTAGGGAAATTTCTATCAGTCAGCTCTGAACATTCTTGCTGTAACGCTCTCATTTGTATCTGTTTGAATTACTGTTTTTGTTAATATATTTGTTTAACTCAATTCCTCTCTTTGTGTCTTTATTTCTGGCCCTAACAAGGCCACAACATCAGCATAAATGCCTACTTGGGAACTGGTGACATCAGGAAGATCATTGATGAAGATCAGAAATGGTACATAGAGCTTTAGGGGAGACCTGCATTCATGTCAAAGAATCTGGAAGACAACGCATTCAAAATGACCTTCATTTTATGATTCAACAGGAATGATTGGATTAAATCAAACAATTGTCCAGTAATACCATAGCCATGAAGCTTATATAGAATACCAGCATGCCAAATACCTTCAAGATATCTAGAGCCCCAGCTCGTGCTTCACTGTTATTATAAAGAGCTTGATATATATATTCAGTGATAGCACATCAGCTGTAGACCTGGCAAAACAGAAGCCATATTGTTTGTATAGAAAGAATAAAGCAATTTCCAGTACAACTTATTATTAGTGGGCTATGCATTCACACTTACCTTAATAATGATTCATTTTTTTATATTTATATGTTACAAAAGCCAGAGAAGAATTCATATCAGTACAAAAAGGTGAGCAAAAAAAAAAAAAATAAATAAAAGGAAAAAAAATTAACCAATTACTGCATAAAAATAATGATGCTTTTATTTAATTAAAATGTTTTTTTGTTTACATAGAATCAAAATTTAATGGCCATGGTAGTTTTCTTTAAGCAAATAATCTAGAATAGAAAACAATGTGATTATGTAATTATCAGTCATGCAGCCTGTGTTACACTTCTTGGTAATGACATATTCCATTGGTATAACTGGAGGCAATACTTAATGTGAATGTTTGAGCATATGTTACAATAATAAATAACAATTATATTAGTAAATATGGGAAAATAATGCATTATCATTTTTTGTTTTGTATTCTCATTTTTAATGAATTAAAATTAATTCTTTCTTTCCTGTAACAATAGAGGTAATTGTATAGATAAAAAACCAGATTACTGATGGAGAATAGATAATCAATGCCAATACAAAATGACTTAAATATGGCTGCTTTTTTATGACTGTATGAAATATGTACCAATAAATTCTAGAAATAGAAATGAAATTACTTGGCATAGAGTTTCATAGTTGTCTTTGATAGTTTTTAAGAGTTTTATATAAAGTTATGATCCTTTATTATAGGGTATAATAAGTGGTTCAAAACTGACAGTATTTTGTCATTTTTAAATTACAGGGACAAATTTGTGGTATTGAGTTCTAGCAAACTTGTAGAACCAACATTGAAACTAATGATTTTATTTAGTAAAAATTTATCTGTTCAGGCCCATTTGGTTTTCTTTTTATTTGTGGAAGTATTATGAATGGAAAACTGTAAAGCAAGAGAATTTTCTTGCTTAATTTATATCCTTGTCTCTGTTCCTAATTTTTTCTCTCTTCTGTCTCTGAGAATGACAGCAAGTAATAGGACAAAGGTTTTGTTTGGGTAAAAAGTGGGCTGGGCTTTGGTGAAGGTGTTGGGGATAGAATCAAATCGAACAATACAGTGTCTGAAGTAGTTCCAAAAAAGCTATACTTCAAGAAAGGGAGGAGTTTGGGTTTTTGAAAAGAAAAAAAGATAAAAAAAAAAACAAAGAGAAGAAAATGATAAGCATTTGAAAGAAAGTGAAAGTAAGGTATAAAATGAAAGAAAAAAAAAGAAACAGGTAAGTATAAAGGACAATGAAATAAAAGAGATAAAAGATGACAGAGAAAAAAAGAAAGAAAAAGTCATCAAGAAAGAAAAAGTCAACAAGAAAGAAAAAGAAAAAGTCAACAAGAAAGAAAAAGAAAAAGTCATCAAGAAAGAAAAAGAAAAAGTCATCAAGAAAGAAAAAGAAAAAGTCATCAAGAAAGAAAAAGAATGATAAAAGTAGAAAGTGGAATAAAACATGCAAAAAAGAAAGGAAAAAGAAAATGAAATACAAATATAATGAAAAATGAGAAAGAGTGTGATAAAAAATAGGAGAAAAATAAAGAATAAGGATAAAGAGAAAAAAGAGAAAAGAAAAAAGAGAAAAAACAAAAAATAGAAGTGATTGTGAAAGAAAGACAAAAGAAAGTGGGAAAGACAAAAAAATCAAAACCAAGATAGAGTAAAGTTTAAGAGACAAAAAATAAACAGAAAGAAAAGAAGAAAAAATAATAAAGAGAAAAGGAAAAATGAAAAAGATAGAAAGGAAAATAAAGAATTAAAAAAAGAAAAAAGAATGTTTGGATAAGTGATCGACAGCACGTATTCTGACTTATTAAGAATGATCTTTGCACCACCTTTCAAAACCAATAACAAAATGGGTTTAGTAGTTAAGCATGCCAGCTACCTAAAAGATTATTAATAATATCTGTCACACAACAAGTCACCCTGTTGGTGGGTCACATGATTTGAAACATCATAAACAAATGTTGCTTAAAAGTAAAAAAAGAAGTATGTCTTAAAGAAGAAAATATTATAGATCATCTTGGGGACAGTGTTAAAAAGTCCTTAAAGAAAAATAATTTTAAAACTTGTGATGGTTGATATATGAGGTACTCTTAAGAAAGAATGGAGAGAAAAAAAATGGTGCCAAAAAGAAATTGCATTTATTTAAGTGATCTCAAAGAAGCTTCTTCAACAGAAGGCATCATTTCCAGACCATAATGCTTTTGTCAGAAATGATAAAAGTTCAAAGTAATTTTATTTTGCTTCAACTTTTGGAATTTATTGTCGAAGACTGAAGAAAATTGTAAAAAACATATTACAGAATTAGATAAGTACCAATTTGGTTAGGTTTGTTACTAAGCCAATATCAAAAAGCAAATAAAGTTAATATTTTCCTTTTTTTGAATAATGATTTATGTAACAATTTTTAAGGTGTTTGAAAATTACCAGCTTATTATCACAGAGTTTGTATGGGAGTGCAGAAAAGCATAAATAATTTTTGACATAAAATATGGAATCAGCAAATAAACTTCAAATTACATATGGGGCTTTTCACTCAGCACAAAAGCTTTGGAGGAACCTATTTCTCCTTTTAGTCTATCTGATCATGAGAAAAAAAAAGAAGAAGAAAAAAATAAATAAAAAAGAAAGAAATGACAGAAAAAGGCAAGTAAATTAAAAAAGAGGTTATTAAGAAAAAAAGAATAGAGGAAAAGAAATGTAAAAGAAAAAGAAATGAAGCCTGACCCCAAAAAAAGAATGCAAAGAAAAAAGCAAGAAAGAAAGAAAAGAAAAAATAGAGAAATATGAGGAAAGAAGAGAGAAATGAAAAAGAAAGACTGTAAAAAGAAAAGCAGAAAAAGATAAAAAAAATTACAGTGTATGATGAAAGATCAAAAAAAGAGAAAGTGAGAATGTCATTGATAAAGATGAAAGCAAAAAACAAACAAAAATGAAAGAGAAAACTGAAAATGATAAACAGAAAAGGAAATAAAGGAAGCGGTAGAGAGAATAAAATAAATGAATACAGAATATCTTGTCACTAGTATACTTGATAGAGAAATGACAGAATGAGAATTGGTGAAACCATTCTCCCATAACAGCAATATTATCCAGAGAATAGCTGAAAAAAAAAAGAGGCTTTTTAACTTATTTATCTATCCAGAGAATAGCAGAAAAAAAGAGGCTTTTTAACTTATTTATCTCTCAAATCTCTGATAATATATATCAACTGGGCTTTTCTTTTTATCTAGAGATTTGCTGTTATATTGTGAAGATGAAATCATGTATGCATTTTGTCCACATAAAACATAATTTTATTGTCCCAATTCAAATTATTATTAACTGATTTATTTAAATCAGTGTCATTTTAGTTGTCACTGGGGGGAGCATAGAAATGAAGTATAACTGAATTTATTTCTGAAATTTACCATTTTTAAATTAACTTGAATTTAAATTTGTAAGCTATTTGCATAATCTCTTGAGAAACTTATATATCCTGGTAGGATTATGCTCAGGCTATAAAGTAGAGGTATTTTTTATTCATGAGCATCTAATTTTGTTAATTTCCATGGAAACTGAATGCAATTAAAATGCTGAAAAATACAAAACATATTGTAAAGAACAGCATATATTAGCATCAACAGAACATGCATTTGCCAGTGCTCTTGAAGTCCAAGGTTTATGACCATATCATTTTGAAATACAGGTTTTTGCATGATCAACAAAATTAAACAACACTTTAAATAACATGCAAAAAGGTTGATAAACCATGAAAAAGAAATTAATCAATCTTGAAGTCTGGGTCATCATTGGAAATGAATTCATCTATTTTACCCATTTGAAATTAGTCAAGTCACAAATAGCCTACAAGGTATCCTGGTCATTTGTCTTTACAGGTTATTTAAAGCTAGAAAATATTTTTAGATTGTAATAATTTTGGGAAGTTAACTGGAAAAAGGTAAAGCACCAACATTTGAAAGCTGTTCTACAGGAGAGTCAGTGGATATAAGAGTTTGCTAAATGTTAGTTAGTTAATACGCTAGTCGTGGTGAGGTTCAATAAAGAAGAATTAACTGATATAAGTTATCTTCGTTAACAGCGACAGTATAATAGAAATAGTATATCACCTGAATACAATGGCCGAAACATTGTGAATATGGCAATAAAGATGAGGACAACAGTCCAAATTATGTAAATAGTGTAAATAGTTACAATACAAAAATATAGACATACATATTTTTTCACCCTGTGCTTTGGTGCTTTTAGTTTTATATATGAAGTTGCATCAATAAGTCATGACATATAGTGATTAGCCAATTTTTGATCTAAGCAATTTTGGGTTTACTGTATCTACAGCATAATTTTCTATAAAAATAATTACCAAACATTACTATCAAAGCATCTCTTGTGTCAATATACAAAGTCTCAGCAGATGCTCTCCAGACATTATAGATATCTCAAGAACAAACTGTGCAGCCTTGATGTGATATATTAGTCAATCATTGGGCATTCATCAACAGACCTGTGGGGTTACTCAATCAGCAACGAATGAGCTAGTGTACTGTGTGACTATCAGTCTTGCATAAATTCTTCTAAGTCATTGTGTCACCTAGATATGTCAGCCTCACTACATTTCAGAGTTCTGGCTTGCACCAAAATACTAAAATCAGCATTGAAATATAGTGAGATTAAAAAGAATGTGATCTTAAAGCATGGATTTATATGATGTTTCGAAAAGTGAAAGTGATAGTAGGATAAGTATGTGTGATTCAAAGAAGAGTGATCTGAAGTGGACTAAATCCCCATAACCCTAGGTAGGCTATTCTATTGTGAATATGAAATATTTGGATACTTTCTGAACACACACACACACATATATACATACATACATACATACATACATACATACATACATAACTATGGTAAGTTTATGGGTTAGATGCAAGAGAAATACGAATAAAATCTGCGAGACTTTTCTACAAAAAAGTTGTTGGCAGAAAGCCAATAATTTAGTCTTCAATTAAAAAAAAAAAGAAAAGAAAAAAGTTACCTTTAACAGATTTATTGATGAATGAAGATAAAACCTGTTTCTCTAAGAGAAAGAAGACATTTCTTGAAATCAATTATTACTAAAGAAAGCTTTTTAGGGATACTGTTTCTTTCTTTATTTTTTTTCTTTATACCAATCTGAGTAAAGTTGCACCTTACAAAGGAATCCAAGACCAAGCAAAAAGGTCTTAGTGGATTTTCAGTTACATTTAGTTTTCCTGATGTTTAATTAAAAAAGAATCCCTGCAAAGAATATATTAATTTCTTTTAAAAACTAGTCTTAAGGAATTTCACCAGGAGTTAAGAAATGGAACATTTGATATTAGATAAAAAAAAAAAAGAAAAAAAAAGCATCATAAAGAAAAGAGAAAAATACTTGAAGCATAAAATTGATTCTTGGAAAATAAAATCAATTTTAAAGAGTCACAATATGCCGCAATGTTGCATTTAAAAGTTTATTCTCAAAATATTCACAATTTCAACTGTTTTCTGACAAAATCGATTCTTATATAAACATTTTGATTTGATAACTTTATTTTAATGAATATATATAAATACTATACTTTTAATAATTGTTCTGCAAAAAAAAAAAGAAAATTGGATTTTGTTTTCATGCTAGCATTTCACAAAGTAAACACACACATTGATGCCATGTGGTAAACACAGGATACCCATAAAAACTTAATATATACTAATGCCATAAAACAAATAAAACATCTCAACCAATGAAAATAAAACTGAATTTAAAAATTGAAACAACTACACAATTCTATTCCCAAAGATTTCTAATGAAATTAAATAGTGAAATTTATAAAAGCTTTCCTGCTTGTTCAATTTTATCAGATTTAAGGCATATTTTCATTTCATACTTTAGCTGGTAAGTAAAAGAAATCTTTTAGGTTGGTCAGAGTTTTCAGCTTATAAAAACAAAAAGAAAAAAAAGGCAATTTAAAAATATCTTCCCGTGGAAAATATTTTTGTTGGTAACAGTTTTCAGAGTTAGTTGCTGTCTATTTTGGTATGAGTGGTGCTTTATTATAATGATAGTAATACAAATGAATAAATAACACTTTTTTTTTGGAAGGACACATTAATGATGCTTTCATTTCAAGACTTGGAAAAGGTTTTTAGAAAATCTTTTGTATTGATCAAGATCTAAATGAATGCATTTAGAAGAACCAGTGTCAGAATGAAGGCTTTTCAGTAGATACAATTAATGCAGTCTTTATATATATTATTGAAAGTACAGGTGATTTAAATGAAAATGACAGAGAGAATAAAATCAGTTCTGGCCTAAGTTAACTGTGCATAGATATCTTTAGGAAAGGCATGAATCCAATTCTCCCCCTAGCTACTGGTAAATATTAGATATTGGATTCATTTAGCCCTGTAAGTCAGTCTGTTTTGATATTAGACTATCAACCTGGTCCAGTAAAAATTCATTTTCACCAAAAATGCAACATCACACTCATGCTCCACAAGGAGCCTTCAGTTAAAAAAAAAAGAAAAAAAAAAAAACACTTCTTATATTTTCTTAATAAATTTGTATTATCAACTGTTTTAATATTTTTCTGTCCTTATGAAATAGAAGCTGTTGACTAATTTCCCTGATTAGTTTTTGACAACGTTTTTTTATTGTTTTTTCTCATAATATTTTTTAGCTTTGAGATGGTCTCTTCTTCCCTGACTGTTAAATTCAAATGCAGGAATTCTGAACACAGTTCAAACAACATTTGAACTCATGCTTTGTATTTTTAGAGCTCATCATGTCATGTAATGACAACTTGCCATCTCGGCTATGAAATGTGTTGTATAAAATAAGTTATATCAAAGGTATCTATATTTATTAAATGCCTTCCCTAATCCAAATTAAGATATCAACTCTCCCAGTATTCGTAATCATCATTTTACCATAATTTCTCCAGCACCTTCTGTCCATATTCTCCTGCTCTTCTCTAGAGTAGGGTTCACCCAACTTAGTACAGTGGCTGAATCAGTCCTTATTTCCACTTCACTTAACCACCACTTCAAAACCAAATTAATGTCTTTTAGCAAAGCATTTAATTCAGTTACATTGATGTGGTTATAGTTGTTCTTTTTTTCGGTCATGCTGCATCTTCCACTACCAAACTGATCTTTATGACTATGCCTGTAGCAATACTGTTAGCATCACACAACACTGGCTCCTCTTTCTTTACCTCAGCTAAGATCTTCTACATCACACAGTGGCAGTTTCATCATCAACTTTAAATTCCTAGTCTATCCTGCTTGCTCTTCTTTTCACATAGATGCATGCTGGTCACAGCCATCCAGCAATAGAGTAGGGCCCAACAGATTTCCATGGACCAATAACAATGCCATTTTATGCATCTCTCTTGTCACTTGTGGGACCTCATAGCCCCTTCTGAACAACAGTTCACCCACTTTTCCTGTCTTCAGCTTAAGGCCAAGCACTGCACCTTCTTCTAGTGGCTTTGCTGTCAATCTGAATTCCTTAACCTTTAGCATGATGCCTTTGTTATGTCTATCATGATGTCATCAATGTATGAATCAGACGCTTCTTTTGTCTTATTGCCGTTCATCAGTACAGTTTTTAAGACCACTGCCATAATTTTCAGTGCAGCCTCCAGTCTGAACCCCAACCAAGTCATTCCCCTTATAGCTCACTAGCTGGTACTGTCAACTCCTATTTACAGTTGAGCTTTATAGCTTTTCTTCCTTCACATAATTCATCTTTTTCCACAATACCTTTTTATAAAAGTAATCGACGCTGTCATCTCTTCTTCTCCCCCACCACAAGGTAAGCGACTTTCCATTTTCTCTTTTTACTTTATTCAAACTACAGTTAATTAAACTTAAAATGCTTTTGATATACTGCAAAATCTTGTAAACTCATCAATTTCATACAATATCTTACCATTACTTTGTGCTAGATGAAAAAAAATGTTCAAGCAAAAAAGATCTTTTTCTGACAGAAATTAACAAATAAGTGAAAATTAGTTAAGATAAATTTAATTGAACAAAGAATTAAAGAAATAACACACTCAGAAAAACTTAAAATGAGCATAAATTTTGTTATATAGCAAATAAAGAAGGTTTGACTATGTTTAGCCATACAAGTATAATTTATTGAAATTAAACACCATAAAAGAATGTTAAATAGCCAGATGACTACAAGCAAGTTAAGAGTTTACATTAAATTACTTGAACAATAAGTTATTTTGAGTACTAATAAATTGAAATTATTGTTCAAATGTAGCAATGGTTGTTGAAAACAAGAAAAGTAACCTTTTGTTTGCCAAAGGTAGAAAGATACAAAAAGATATAAATTCAAAACAAGTCTAACAATTTCTTTTTAAACAATTTTCATGAAATTGGCTATTACCTCAAGAAGAAATTGTTCTGTGAACATGGCACTTGCTTGTTATCTTCCAGAAGGCTGAAGAAAGAAAGAGAGAGAGAGTAAGAGAAACAAAAATGAAGTGTCTCCAGGCATCTATATAATAGTAAGCACATTTGTGGCCCTCTGGTTGATTAGTGAAAAATAAATTTGTGTACTAGGTAAATTACACACACACACATATATATATATATATATATATATATATATATATATATATATATATATATGTGTGTGTGTGTGTGTGTGTGTGTGTTATTACCATCATTATTTGTAGTTAATTTTTTTATGTAATATTTGTTAAAGATTTTCAGGTAAACTATTACCTCAGGATTTTATTTTTAAGGTTTATCTGATTTTTCATTTTTTTATGTGCAATACAGATTTTACAGATGTCAGCAAAAGAAAGCTTAAGATGCTAATTACAAACTGGAGATACCAAAATTAAACAATTGCAAAAATTTAAAATGTCTGTGAAGTGTTTTAACAGAATATAGAAGAGGTAAAACCAAAATCCAAAGGTGTATTGGAATAGTGAAAGATGCCTTCCAGAAGTTCATCAAAATATTAAGAAACAGCAAAATTTCAATTGGAAACAATTAACAGAGTACTGCACTGTTATGTAATATTGGTACTACTATACAACGGTGAATGTTGGAGAATCTCATCAAATATAAAGAGACTTGAAACAACAGAAATCTGGTACTAGAGAAGGATGCTGAGAATAACATGGACATGTGAGTAACAACAAAATTTTATAGAAAATGGAAACAAAAGGAAATAGAGCTGAAATTTCTAGTTCACATGAGGAAAGAGGAAAATCTGATACTCATAGGATAGATTGAAGGCAAGAGGGACAGAGGCCAAGTATTGAACTAACAACTCTTTGGGTCTAGTCACTGGATCTAACCAACATCTTTATCCACTGGGTCATGTGTCCTTGAGGCCATCTGTGAATTAATTTTTGGGACTCATAAACCTAATGTCTCAGTAACCAATTTTTTAACAGTGATGATATTGCAATTTTTGTTGTTATTTATTGCTTTTCTTCAGCACTCCTTGTTATTGGTTCCCATATTGTATTCATTTCTATGCTTGGTCAGCTCAGGGTTTTGGTTCAAAATTCCAAACACCTGAAGAAGGCCAGTTGAAACATTGTGAATATGGCAATGAAGATGAGGATAACTAGTCCACATAATGTAAATAATGCAAGTAATCATAATACCTCATCTCAGAGATATAGACAGATATAATGTGTTGATGTAAATGTTTGGCTTAAGAGGAATTAGGAGATATAGAAAAAATACAAAATTTCTACAAAGGTTAGATAGTTGTGGAAACTCATGAATGCCCACATCCAGAAAGGAGAAGGGAGATGGCAGATGAAGAAAAACAATGTTGATTTCTTAGTATTTATTTCTTAGTAGTTATTTAACTGGTTCACATTTTACTATTATACATTTTTTATATATAAAATTTGAATAATTTCCATATTTTTGCCATTTTGTTCTTTTTTCACTCAATTAAAGCTATCTCTGGGCCATAAATTTATTTTAATGGCTGAAGAATAGATTTTATAAACTGTTAAACTCACAAGGAATAAAAAAAGATTGAGAAATATATGTCAAAAACACAACTAAAATTATGCAGAAGAATGAAAATAGTTAATTTCTAAACCTCAAAGCAATTCACCTGTTGTCTGAATTTCTTAGTTGCAGCAATGTCAGTATTAATTTTTGACTAGTTTTTCTCTTCATAAAAACATAAGAAAAACTAAAACACTGTAACCAATTTGTTGCTATCTTTTTTTTTTTTTTGCATAAACCTGAACACTGCTTGCTACAGGCAGTAAATATACAAACATGGAAATAAGCAAAAACAGAGATGGCTTAAAAGTAGTCAAAACATACAAACACAAATTGATGTACATATATAAGTCGATATGATTTTGTCAGTGAATATACATCTAAGCTGTACTCTGTAGAATTCATTTAAGTTTCTTTAAGAAACAACCACAGCAGAGAATAAGAAGAGACACAATAAAACTGTAATCAAACAACTGATATTGGTAACATTTTCAGTATATACTAATATATACATGATACATATGCCATGCAAATTTCAGCTTATAATAACTATCTTTATAAAAAAGATATCGATAAATATTTTTTGTGGGTGTCAGATTTTATTATGCAAAAAGAGTACAATATAATTTTTTTTATTTATAAATAAATTCAAAGGTTACAAGCCAGAAACATTTTTGTTTTGTAATGGGTGACTGCCCATTTTTGAATACACATAAATGGCAGACACCTGCTCAGTCACATTTGTTTATTCAACATTCACAGAACCATCATGTGGTTTATATGGCAACTTTGTCAAGTAGACCTTAGTTACAGTTTCTAGGAGAGAGTGCATGTTGTGTAAAAAGATGACAAACCTTTTCTACACTAAGTGTTGAACATATTCATCTATTTGCTATGAGTAGAGCTTCTGCTCATAGGAAAAGGGGTTGCAATGTATAGCATGGAATCATAAACATTGCCACATTGAAATACAGTATTCACTATTATTGTATCCATGTCACTTTTGCAATTAAATCTTCTCTTCACTAATCTTTTGTTTCAGGGTTTTCCTTACAATATTATTAACCAGAAACTACGAGCTTATATATGCATTAAAACACTGGCAACATTTGGAAAATTAAATAAAATAAATAATTCTGATGTAAGGATTTTTGAACTCATGTCAACCAAGGATTTAAGAAACAATATGGAGGACTTAAAACTCATTGTAAAACATTTCCTGGAACAAATATTGGGAGATCATGCAAGGATGTTTGAAGCAATGTTGCAGAAGTGAAATGAAACTAGTTCTACAGTTTCATTCCAACCTGATGCAGTCTCAAACTCAATTGACAAATTTTTATAAAAACCCTAAAGGTGTTACTTTTTGTTGTATTACAGAATGTACCAATAATTTTCATATAATTTATTATAATTTCATATATTTCATATAATATATAATTTGTATATAACCCTGAAGAATGTGTCACATTTTCGTTGTATTACAGAATGTATGAAGATGGCCAGAGGAAAAAAAAAACAAACTTACATTTACTTTTAAGGAAATTGTGACCAACAGAGCAAGAAAAAATATTGTAATTACATTTTATGTGAAAATCCAGGAAATATTATGTTTGATGAAACTTAATTTTGTTTAAAATTTTCAGAGAAAGGAGCTCCTTATTTTATGCATATTGAAATCTAAAAAATAAAAAAAAAAGGAGGAAAATTTTGTTACTTATGCTGATATTGTCAATCATGAATATAAAAATTTAAAACTGAATGAACTATCTCCAGATATGTTTAATTTTTGTGCAAGGGTTAACTGAGTAAAGATGCAGAAATTTGATTGTGCATTCCAACAAAACTTAAGCAGGACCCAAAATTAGCCTTACAGACATTGGCAGAAGAATGTTTAAGAATTCTAAATCTAAGAAATGGAACTGCAAAAATTGAAAATAGGGATATAATTGCAAACAGTTCAATGAAAAGTCAAAAAAGTTTAAAAGAAAATGACTTCACTGAATTTGTGTTACGATTGCGGAAGACTTCATTTTAGGATGGATTGCCTGTTTAAAAATAAACAGTATTTCCAGTGTAGAATACTGGATCATAGACAAACTTATTTCAAATCAAAGCAAAGAATAAATATATGCCATTTTAATGGAGTAAAAGTTGTATTGACAACTCAAAATCTGAATGAGGCCTAGAACAGACAATTTATGAACTTCAGTTGGACACAGGCAGTGACATTACTATAATTAACGAAAAAATTGAATAAAACAATATTGTACAAGTGCAACTAAAGGGTAAAAAAGAAGTGAAAAACAATGATTTCACCAAACATATTAGGTTTTTGGAGGACTTCATTTTAAGGTGGATTGCCTGTTTAAAAATAAAAATGTTTCCACTGCAGAATACTGGATCATAGACAAAATTATTTCAAATCAAAGCAAAGAATAAATGTAAAAACATTTTAATAAAGTAAAAATTGTATTGATAACTCAAAATCTGAATGAGTCCCAGAATAAAAAATTTATGAACTATGAAAACCTAAAAATTGCACATATGGTGTCTCAGGAAAAATAATTATGTTTTTGAGGCAAAATTGCATGTAATGTTTTGTGTGGCAATAAAAGTCTAAAAACTAAGGTATTTATATTTTTAAAAAAATGAACTTATTGGGTGCAGATTGGATGGAACTGTTTGATTTGTGGAGTCTGTAAATTCAATCTGTAAAAATGTGAATTGCTCCTCCTCTAAAACAAGTATGGTGATTGAAAGTTTTTTTAAAGGAGTTAAAAAGAATTTTACTATTGTGTTCTATGAAGGTCTTGGTAAATATACACAGGTGAAGGCAATTTTTTACTTAAAACAAAAATGGAGTTTGTTTTTAAACCTAAACGTAGTGTGCCTTTTGCATTTGTGGAACCCATTAATAAAGAACTTGACAGATTAGAAACTGCAGAAATTATTTTGCCTACAGATTATTCTGGGCAGCACCAAAAGTGTATGTAAAAAAGAAAAATAATAATATTGATGTATGCAGAGATTTTTCAATGAGAATAAATAAATGTTTACTGTCTGACACATATACAATCCTAAGAATTAAATGGGGGACAATTTTCTTCAAAGATTGACCTGTCTGATAAATACTTACAAATTGAAGTGGATGAAAAATGTAAAAATTGTTAACAATTAACACAGTCTATATAGCTTTAATAGGATACTCTTAAGACTCAAAGTGGCACCTAGCATTTTCCAGCAAGGAATGAACAAGATGCTAACTGAATTAGATTTTGTAATTACATAATCGAATGACATACTCATAGAAAAAGAAACTATATGGCAACATTCAGAACACTTTGATGTATTCAAGAGAACAGAGTGTTACAGGTTCAAACTCAGTGAGAAGAACAATATAAAGTACTTGGGACAAATAATTAATGCAAATGGGCGTAGTCAAGCCAAACCAATCAAAGATCAGTGCTATTAAAACAATGCCTGCCTCAACAAACATTGATACTTTACAATCATTTCTAGGGGTTGCAAGCTATTACAATCTTTATGTGACAATCATGTGTAAATTGAAAACGCCTTTAAATAAATTGAGAAAGAAAGTGTTAACATCTGAATTATTGTTAATGCATTTCAATCTTGAATTTGAAATAATAGTAGGATCAGATATTAGCAATGATGGCATTAGAGCAATTATTTGTCATAAAATCAAGGATGGTAAAATAAAAGCAGTTGCCCATGCACCTAGGATGTCAATAATGACTGAAAAAAATTAAAGTCAAATTGAAAAAGTACTTGCTATTATTTTTGCAGTGACAAAAGTTTCATGAAATGATACATAGTAAGAAATTTATTTTGCAAACAGATCACTGACCATAATGGATTATATATGGTTCAAAAATAGGTATTCTGACACAGGTTGCAACATTGGTGAACAATTTAATTAAACTATGATTTTAAGATGAAGTATTTACCTTCAAAGAAATTGGGACATGCAAATATTTTGTCTATTAGGTTGGTGCTAAAATAATATCGTTTTTTGACGTATTTTTTAACGTCAAAAAACGATAATATTTTTGCACCAACCTAATAGATTAATCCCAAAATTTAAGGAACATTTTGAGGAGACAGTGATTGTTTCTTTCATTTCTGAAGAGGAGATAAAAAGTGTTTTCTGTAACACAATAAGGAAACTACTACCCATGACTTCTCCTGTAATTATAATACAATCCATGAAGGATGACTACAAAATGAAAATGATGTAAAAACGAGATGGAAAAAATGAAAAATAAAACATGTTGCTGAAAATAAGTTTTTTTTAAAATCTGTGATTAAGTATTGATGTATGCTGAAAGAGTAGTAATTCTTATTTCCTTGTAAAAAAAGAAATTTTAAACAGTTTCATGTTGGAGATTATGGAATGTAAAGAATGAAATGCCTTATGAGAAGTTACATATATTGTCCTAAAATGGATTAGGATATTCAAAATTTGCGTAGGTCATGCAGAGGTTGTGCTCTAGCAGCCAAAAGACCACCTGTAAATCATCAACCCTGGCTTAACACTGATAAACTTTGGTTTAGGCAGCATGTTGATTACATGGGACCATTGAATGGTGTGTATTACTTGATTGTCATTGACAGTTTTTCAAAATGACCTGAAATATTTAAGTCCTACTTTGACTGTAACTGTTAATTTTTTCCAGCAATTATTTTTAAGATTTGAAGTTCCAGATACTATAGTGTCTGATAAGGGCACACAATTTACTTCAAGTGATTTTCAAAAGTTTTGCAAATACTATGCTGTTCAATATATAACAAGACCGCCATACGACTCAAGATCAAATGGTCAAGATGAATGTTTTGTTGATAAGTTCAAGAAGGCATTAAAGAAATCAAATGGGGAGGGGATGGAAGAAGTAATGTTCCAACAGATTTTAAGAATTTATAGACTGACCTCCTAACTCTAATATTGCACTGAGGTCACCAGCAGAACTAATGTTTGCCAGGAAAACTAAAATCAATGTTTAACAAATTGCAAAATTAATTATAAAATCTTTCAAGGCTGGAGATAAGATTTTCTTCAGAATTTACAAGGCAGAAAAGGTAAATTGAGTAAATGGTGAAATAGTAAATTGCATTGGCAGGAATGATGTATATTCTACAAGGCTAAAATTAGTGACATAAATACCATTTTTTAAAAAAATATCATTTCATCACAAGCAAGGTGGAAATGCCACTAATATGCAAGCGGTTAGAGGGAGTGAAAGTGAGAGAAAAGACTAAGTATACGGAGGATTGAAGAAAGTACAAAAAATGAATAGGCAAGATGGCAAGTGATGTTGAATTTAAATTTTTGAAGATTTTATTTATCAGTCTGTAAGCCCTTTTTTTTTTGGTAAGTAATTTTCTTTTTCACCACATTTTCTGTCATAGGATGCACGTGATGCACTGTCGCTTGGTTTGACGAGGTAAGTTGCCACTTTCTTTGCTATACTCCCCGCTGAACTCATTATCACAAATTGAACAACCTGGAGCAGCAGTTGTTTGTAAGAGCATTAATTTTGTTAAGAAAGGGGAAATAGGGAAAAAACCTGGGCGTAGATTAATATTTGGGTAGTTTACTATGGCGGCACTCTCCAGAATTTTCCTTCTGAGTGAGTTATTTTCTTTTTTTATGAGTGTAGCATTTTTAAAATCAAAATTATGGTTGAATTTATTTCTATGTATGACTAGTGCATTAGCTAAGTTGTATATATATAGTTACTTCCAAAATATATATATATATATATATATATATATGTATATATATATATATATAGTCATTTCCAATATATATATATATATAACATTCATAATATATATTGTTAACATTCATGCAATGACATTTTCTGTCTTAAATATTTATCGGTTGGGGTATCCAACTGTCTGGGTCAATGTCTGTGGATGTGTGTGCATGTATTTATATGTATCTATGTGTATGGAAAGTGCATCCACTTTTAATTATGTATGTATGTACGTGTGTGTTGGTTTCCCTTCTCCCATTTCTTCACCCCCTTTTTTTTTTTTTTTTTTTTTTTACATGACAGACCGTGGAGATATTCTCTGTCTTGTCCCTTTTTTGTGTGTGTATATGTCTTGGTGCTTATGTATTAGAATCTGACTGCGTTTGTTTTACGCGTGAGTTTAGGACCCCATTTACACACCATGAGGATTAACATTGTAAAAAGACCGGATATTAAATATAGCTAAAGTAACTTCAATGAAAAAATAAATTGAATAACATATATATTTCTTCTTTTCTCCTCAGTAATTTTATAGTTGTAAACTTGATAGCGAATAAATGTTAAATTTTGATTTTGTAATTAGCAGTTTTAAATTTTAATATTAAATTTTATCATATAATTTAGTAATTATTCGTTGGAATAAATTATTTTTTAATACTAAACATCTGAATAGATATTATAACATGACTTCGTTATCGAGCTTTTTGAATTTTCCTGTACTTGTGTTCTGATTGGTCCATCTAGCCTTTGTAACAACGGTTTCCCCTTACGTAGAATATTAATTAATTTGAAACTTTTAAAACCATTTATTTTACATTCAACGTCATCACTTGATAAGACACCGATGGTGTTGAAACAAAATGGCTATTTTTGTAGTGATTTTATAACATATTTATGTTATAAATTTTTTTTTTTCTTTAAAAATAAATAATTATATCTGCTCTACTTTGTATTGAGCACTCTTTTAAGAATAGTAATTGTTGGTTATTGGAATTCATTCCATATACACCAATCATATACTTGTATATATATATATATATATATATATATAGTTATTTCCAAAATATATATATATATATATATATATAGTTATTTCCAAAATATATATATATATATATATATATATATATAGTTATTTCCAATATATATATATATATATATATATATATATATATATAGTTATTTCCAATATATATATATATATATATATATATATATATATAGTTATTTCCAATATATATATATATATATATATATATATATATATATATATATAGTTATTTCCATATATAAAACATTTGGCATTAATTCACTGAACAGTTTCTGCCGACTGAAATTTATTAAATATTTTTTAGTAAATCAGTTTTTTGACAATTAAACTTCTCAAGGCGAATAAATGTTATAGCTCTTTCTAATATTAATATGAGTTTCCTTGCAAACTTTATTTTTGGTAGTGTCAAAAGTTAACAGCTTTATTATCATTTTCTCTTCTATTTGCATGTGCTACCTATTTTGTTGTTGAAAGTGTTAAAATGATATTATTTGTTAAAGTTCATCATTATTGATTTTGAATCTGTTGTAAAATATGACATGGGCTGGAGGAAAAACCTAAATGATGACACACTCCCAAATGAGGTGGAGAAAGGAAAGAGATAGGCAGTAACAAAATACAGGTACAGTAACTTTAGGATCAAAATGCACACAGGACTGACTTCATGAAACAAGTCTTGCCAACTGCCCACTGCTGGCCCTCCAGTCAATTTTATTGACAGGAGACAGCTAACAGAAACCCGAATCTAGACAAGTTGCAGAGAGGCCTATATGTGAACATATCAAGTTGTTCTGCCAACAGGGAAAACCTAGATGCAACTGGCCTGTATAGACATGTCTGCAAGTGATCTGAGGCTTCTTTTGCATCTGTATGGACATGTGTTTGCCACAGTATCACCAGAGTCTATAGAGCTGGGCTGGGCTAATGATGGCTTGTGAGTCACATACAGCTCATCTGATAATGTGATGTGGCCCACAGGAGTACAATAAAGAAACATTTTTGAAATATACATTAATAGATTTTGGTATTTTTTGTGACATGTTGAACATAATAATAATCTATACAAAACAGGAATAAAAACAAGATGCAAACCATATATATTTAATAGCGATCATCATTTATCAGGAAACTGAGACATATCACATTCTGGATCATTACGTCCACACTTTTTGATGTCAATCATCAAGAGAGTGCAAACTAACGTAGGAGTTTAAGAGCCTGTGTCAACATGGGATTTCTGATCTTTGCTATAAACACCTCATGAGATTTATCAAGGATGTCTTAGTATTATAAAAGTTTTTTTCTCAGATGTACAAATTTCATTAATATTAGCAAATTTCTCAAATATTTGAACAGTCTGTTCATAAAATAGAACGAATAAGCAAATAAATGAACAAACATGTGCAGATATGATCATTATTTATATTGTTGCTAGGAAATCATTGTTCTTATTGCGATATGGCCCACTTTACTCAGAACAAATAATGGGGCAGCCCTCCACAAAAATAAATAAAAGTTCACCTACTCCTGCTGATGAAGGATTGTCTTAAAGTTCATAGAATTGATTTATTTGAAGCCATTTTTAACCACTAATTTGAGCAAACAGTTTTATAGAGATGATAATTCAGACAATTTTGAATGTGTTGGATAAATTCTGTACAACACAGACTCTCAATTAACTCTAGCAACAAAATTATTTTTGACAAATATAAAACTAAATATGTAAATGCACTAAATAAAAGTAAACTAAGTTAAACTAGAATGCATTTCAAACATTAGTAAAAATGCCAGTAATAAATATAATAGAAAACACAACATAATTTGTTTTAACTCACCTTTTAACAGTAATGTCAAAACCAACATCTGTAGGATTTTCCTAAATTTAATCCACATACATTTCAACCACAAGTCTTAATTCTAGAAAATCTGCAATAAGAAAAATATTAAGATTAGCTACAACTACACCAAAAACCTTCAGCAACATATAGCACAGCAGAATAATATAACATTAATCAAATGCCTAAACCTCAATAACAATATTATCACAGAAAAAAAGTGTAATTGTTGAAAAATATTAATTGTCCAATACTATAAATGTATGTATAAAGGTGTCATCTACAAGGCTAGTTTAAACATAATGGCAAGACAGAATTTTATTTTGATTCAACCACTAGAAAACTCAATATTATCACCATAAAATGACTCTTACCAATAAGCAATATGCAAATGCCATGGCACTCTCAAATTTTTACTGGGATATTAAAACAGATGAGTATAAACCAGTAGTAAGTTGGAAATTTGTCACTAAAACTACACTCTTTTCCAGCCGTGGTGACCAATGAAACTTGTCTTTGCTAGAAAAAAGACCCATCCTCAAAAATATTAATAACCAACATCTACTTAATAAATGAAATGAACTCTCATTAGCTTACAATCACAGAAAGAAAACTCTCTTAAAGTATTTTAATTTTGGATAGATACATTATCCAAATATCACATTCCCTTGACAGATTTTAGGTTACATTTACATATTGATTACTCCCCTTTAACCATTTTAACATCTATTAGTACTTAATGAGTTACCCGACATTCCTCTTTTAAACTCGCATCTTTTTTTTTTCTTTTTACAACTCCCCAACCTACATGCTACACTTTATATTTACACCCCAATAATATATTAAGTTTATGTTAACTTTGAGTTTTGAACTGTGTTTAATTTAACATTCCACCTATGAGACCTAGTATTTTTTTAAAAAATCAGCTGTAATAATTTGTGCCTAAGTTGCACTTCAAATGGAGGTATATGTATATTTATTAATATATCTATTAAGTTTACATTTGGGAAAGAATAAACTACTTTTAAAATTTCAAGCTTAGTGTCAAGTGAAGCTTTATTATTTAAAAAAAACTATTGCTTTCTTGACTTCTATGCTTTGAGAAATTTTGTAGCATATAAATATAATTCTGTTGCATAATGATACCTAAAAATTACAAATACAAGTTGTGATGGATAAACTGTCATCTAAGTTATGCAAAAATGAAAATAACACTAACATCTCATTTTAACAGATATATTTACCAAAATTACACAAAAATATCTTGAAATAGTAGAGTAAATTTATTCAATAAAATCACCATTGGCTTCAACCATGGCCTCCAGACAATTTCGGAATCTCCTGCAACTTTTCTGGAGGGTGAATGCTGCTATAATACTTGCTTTCAGTTCATCTTTGGTGTTACAAGAAGATTGTTGGCCTCTCGCTCAGCTGCGCCCCACACATAATAATCAAGGTGGGGATTGCAATCTGGGGAATTAGGTAGCCAGATGTAAGGGGTGATGTGGTTGCAGAATTTGTCTGACATCCATGACTGGGTTCTCCTGCTTGTGTGGCATGCTGTATAGTTCTGATACCAGACAGAGTCTTCCAGCAGCCATCTTCTTGACCCAGGGGTGCACAACCTCATCAAGGTACTTGATGTAGGCATCTGTGTTGTCTAAGGCCCTGTGGGAAAATGAATGGAGGCATAACATTGCCATCACTAGTGATTACTCCATGATGTTGACTTGATATATCATCCAACTCTTTTTGAATCCTCTGCACTGTCCTCAGATTGATACCTAAACACTCTTAAATGTTTATATCGGAGCTTCTGGCACAAATGCCAAGCAGTACAGCATTCAGTTTCCCAAATTTCTGGTGGAGTGAATTACATGATGGTACTCTTTTTCTCACAGACAGTTCCCCAGTAACTACTATGCTGTGCCATTGACAAAATCAAAAACAAACAATATGTGCAAAATTGAAAATATAAAATGGAGACAATTTACCCATTGCACCCTGTGCTAGAAGTCTTAACCATAATAAACAATCCAAAATCAATAAAAATTTATGCAATTTAAGAAGAAACATACTAAATTTATTTCACATAAAAAAAATAATAAAAAAAGACATGGCATAAATTTACAGATGATGCAATACTTGAAAAGAACCTGACATGATACCCACTGACATGTGGAAATGTGACACTCAAAAACCAACAAAGAAATGCAATTCATACCTAAAAACACAATCTTGTGAATACACAAATATTTCTTTGATAATAGCTAATGAAAGCACTGAAAAGATATTGGACACTTTATGCACAAATTCTCTCTAGAAACAAGAAAAGAAGAGGCAAACTATAGAAAAATGAAATAAAAAAAAATTCAACAAAAAAAAGCCCTAAAAATTTGATACTTAGTTATTTGTTCAGATTTTGGGAAGTGGGGGAACTTAAAACTTTTCAGCATTTCCTTGCATTTACATATTTACATGTAACATAATGCTGGATAAGTAGATGCATTTGTGAATATCAAATCCTAGTGGATCAAATGCATTTTAGAAATCACTTGAAAGGAAAGCAGAGAATTTAAAGTTGGACAGAAATGAAACAGTGACAATCAATAGAAGCACAATCTGCCAAATCATGACAAAGATGGAGGAAAGAACAATGAAAGAAATGAGAAATGAAACACAAAAACAAATTTCATTTATTTACTTTTTTTTATTGACAGAAAAAAAAAATCATCTATGAGGATTCTCTTATATAAAACATTTTAAAATTAAGATCCCATTGTATTCAGACTACTTGCGAGTTGATTCACTCTAAAATCCTGGTATCAAAAAGAATGAGAACTTAAAATGTATTGTGACAGGAAAGACAGCAGAAAAAAAATCAGTGCAAAAATATATAAATTCCAAGATAAATGTCTCAATATGTAATAGAGTTATTTACTCACAATCTTCTCTAATCAAACTCCTTTCTTGTTATGACAGTCTTATCCCCTTCAAGATCTTATGAAGTCATATATAAAGTTAAGTTTATGATATATAAATCAAATTGAGTTCTTCATGATCTTTTCATCTCCAGTATCTAACATGTCCAAATGTAATAAAAAAAGGGAAGGTAGATTATTTACATGTGGATCCTTGTCCCTATCAATGTCTCTGTTACAATATTTCAGCCATTATGCCTTCCAGCCGTAACCAGGTGATTGCTGATCCAGGAAATCAGCAAAGAATTTTATTTAATCTACAGGGTTAAATCTTTCTTCTTACAATGTCCTCATCTAGTTCTTATTTAGCACTGCAAAGTTATTAGATTCAAGTACACACTGCCCAGCCTAGGGATTGAACTTACAATTACTATGTCACCAAATTCACAAACCAATGCTTTAATCCACTGATATTGACCCAGCAAAATTCTGAATGGATAATTTGGGGCCTTAAACCAAATCTGTCAGCTGATAAGTGATGTTACTAATCACACTTTGCTTTTTACTGCAGCTAAAGCTTTGCTATCATTTCTTTCTTTATAGATGAGGATAATAGTCCCCATGTAAATAACTACTAATTCCAGAAATTAGAGCTGAAAGAAAATTGATCTTACAAATAGCATGAAAGAAAACAAGTGTTCTTAATGTATATATCTGAGCCATTTCAATTTCTTTTTCAAACTAGTTGCATGATAGATTCACTATGATCAGAAATAATTTTCTGATACATTCATATCACAAGCAAGAATTTTCTCTGGAAATTCCTTATTCATTATCTATATAAAACAACTTACCAAGTTTTCATTGGCTGGGGAAATCATATAGAATAGATTTGTATGATTGTATGGAACTGTGTCCAGAGGCACATATTGGCAAGTAGGGCTTTGTATTGGAGAGAGTTATAAAAAGATGGTAGCAATACATGTATAGATTAAAAATCAGTTGGGTCAAAATTGCAAGAGGGTTAGGCAATCAGGCCGAGACCAGCTGAGTAAGCTTGTTCCATTGAGAATGTCAGCAATCATCTTCAAGTTGGCACATGACATGCATATGCAACAAGAAACAGACAGAAATTTGAGAAAATTGCTTTCTAATTTTGGTGTTTCAAGAGAATATAATTGTCAAGACTGGAGGTAGCTAATAAGAGGTAAATAGAACATGTATTTAAATGGATTAGATTTTAGCTAGAAGCTTGGAAAATGGTAAACAAATAACATGCTTCACTCTAGAAGGGTTGAATGTATTTAATAAGAAACTGGTTCTTGGAATTGGGTTAAATGTTATGCCATTATTATATTGAGAACTAAAGGGTTAATATTTTGTATTCAACAGAATATTTTAGGAATTTGTTTCATCCTAATTTAAATATTATAATTATTTTGTTTTCATTTGGTCATACATTTCTTTTTTATATCAAATTCATATTCAGTGACTCACCATTTTTCCTCTTGAACAAACAATAATATGCTTTCTTACTATTTACCCTCTGCATTTATACATGGACAACTAAATGTCACTTCTATGAGACCAAAACACATACAATTTATGCTAAAAAAATGTGTCAGTTCTTTTGAGCTATTAAGATTTGATTTCTACTTATGGCAAAAATGGATCCTTTAATTGGAAATATATATATATATATATATATATATATATATATATATATATATATATATATATATATATATATATATATATATATATTTAAAGATATTTTTGTAGGTACAAAATTTAATGATCAAAATAAAAGTATAAAACTTAAATTACGAGACATATTAAAAATGGGCGAAGCAACCGGTTTCGCTCCCGCTCTTCAGGCTTCAACGGAAGATTTAAAATCAACACAGAAAAATGTACAATAAAAGGAAGTTGTGAAAAAAAACAAAAAAACAAAACAATAGCAAAAGGAACTAGAGACAAATGACAGTGAGTCCCAACAAACACTCACGTTGTTTACACAAAGAAGGCTTACGGGACCTGATGTAAAGTGCCTCCAGAATCTTTAGATGAAATAAGAAGTGAGACCGGGACAACATGGCAAACCAGTCAACACTAAATTTGGTTGCACAATCTCTGTTCTTTAATAGGTGTTCGTATATGGCGGAACTATAGGTGTTCGAGATGAGTCCTTTCAAAGGCAAGGTCTAATTTTTGTAAGAACGTGTTGTTTTCATGTCTAAGCGTTGAGTTGTTCTCCCTATATAGTTGGCTCCACAACTACAAACGTATTTATAAATAATTGAATTAATTTGATGGGGAGGGAGAATGTCTTTACACGCAGATCGAAACGAGCTGAGTTTGAAAAATAATCCGAACTTCGGCAGAGAAAAAACAACAACGAACTCGTCCCGGTTTATATGGTCTCTCGAAAATCCATAAAGAAGGTGTACCTTTATGACCGATTTTATCTATGATCGGTTCATACCAACACAAGGTAGCCCAATGGCTCTCCACACTTTTGGATCCTGTGTTGCAGTGCTTGGATGGATTTTGTATAAAGGATTCCTTTTCCTTCATCAACCGCATCCAAAATTTGTCTTCTGGTAAGTTCATGTACTCTTTCAATGTCTGCTCCCTGTATACTTCTGTCCCTTTAATGGAAACCATCGATATTTGCTGTGATTTTCTCTATCGCAGTTCATTGACTCAACCTAGTTTTCCTGAGTCAATATTTCATGAATTGATGAAATTTGCGACGTCCTCCGTCGAATTTAGTTTCAAGAACACCATGTACCGACAGATCGACGGAGTTGCTATGGGATCGCCTTTGGGTCTGGCACTTGCCAACATATTTGTTGGCTTTCAGGAAGAAAAGATACAAAAGAATTCACTTTGTTCTCAAATGTATTGTCGGTACGTTGATGATACCTTTTGTTTATTTAATGGTGAGGTTGGGGATGACCAGTTTCTTTCGTTTTTAAATGGTATCCATCCAGCACTGAGGTTCACTATTGAAAAGGAATCTAATCATCAATTGGCCTTTTTGATGTATTAGTACATTGCACATTAACAGGTTTTCTCACTTCTGTTTATAGAAAACCTACTTTCGCTGGGTTGTATACGCATAGGGACTCTTTTTGTCCCACTAAGCGCAAGATTAACATTATTAAAATCCTCCTACATAGAGCATTAAAGATATGCTCTGAGCCTTTCTTGAACGATGAAATCGACTTTATTAAGGATACCCTATGTAATTTGGGTTATCCTCTTGATACTGTTAATCCAGTTATCCGGAGTAAAGTTGAAGAGTTCAGAAGTGCCGAGCTCTATACTGTCAAAAAATGCCCAGTTTACCTCAGATTACTCTGGATTGGTACCAAATGTGAAAAAATAGCTAAACAAATTTCATCCAATGTTTGTTGTTTTTCTCTGCCGAAGTTTGGATTATTTTTCAAACTTGGCCCATGTTTCGATCTGCGTGTAAAGATGTTCTCCCTCCCCATCAAATTAATTCAATTATTTATAAATACGTTTGTAGTTGTGGAGCCAACTATATAGGGAGAACAACTCAACGCTTAGACATGAGAATAAAACAACACGTTCCTACAAAAATTAGAAATCACACCTTGCCTTTGAATGAACTCGTCCCGAACACTTATAGTTCCGCCATATGTGAACACCTATTAAAGAACAGAGATTGTGCAACCAAATTTAGTGTTGACTGGTTCAGTCTGAAGTTGGACGTCCGGCTGATCAGTTGATCGGTTGAACTCTCTGCCTTCGGGCAGGGAGGAACCCGAAGGAGTCTACGCCGAAGGGCGGAGTCTCTTTCGGGGAGGTAAACCGACCCTGAACCCGTTTATACGGGTTAAAAGGGCATATTTTTGGCCGAGCCCACGGGCTCGGTGATCCCAAGTTAAACCAGCCTTGTGCCTCATGATGCCCTCGTGGGAGGATGACTAAATACTAGTGTTGACTGGTTCAGTCTGAAGTCGGACGTTTATACGGGTTCAAAGGGCATATTTTTGGCCGAGCCCACGGGCTCGGAGATCCCACGTTAAACTGGCCTTGTGCCAAAATGATGCTCTCGTGGGGGGGGGTGACCAAATACTAGTATTGACTGGTTCACCGTGTTGTCCCGGTCTCACTCCTTATTTCATCTAATGGTTCTGGAGGCACTTTACATTGGGTCCCGTAAGCCTTCTTTGTGTAAACAACGTGAGTGTTTGTTGGGACTCACTGTCATTTGTCTCTAATTCCTTTTGCTATTATTTTTTTGTTTTTTTTCACAACTTCCTTTTATTGTACATTTTTCTGTGTTGATTTTAAATCTCCCATTGAAGCCTGAAGAGCGGGAACGAAACCGGTTGCTTTGCTCGTTTTTAATATGTCTCGTAATATTAAGTTTTATACTTTTATTTCGATCATATATATATATATATATATATATATATATATATATATATATTATACATAAAAGGTTAATAGTCAGAGATGAATCAGACCAGGATTAAAAAGTGGTCAATATGTGTGTGAAAAAACAAAAGTAAAAATAACACCTAGAGCTTTATAACTTTAAAAATCTGGAGTTCAGTTGAATTTTCTTAAGTACATATGAGGCTGGATAAAAAAAAAGAAAATTAATGTACATTTTAATTAAACCCCCCCCCCACCACTGCCAATACATTGAAAATACATTTGCTTTTTTGTCTTCTTCTTCTCCTCCTCCCATTCTATTACACCCAACATTGTGCTTTCACTTATTTTTTAAAATAATAATATAGCGGTCATTAGTTTTTTAAAAAAAATAAAGTGTTAAGAAGAGGTCATTTGATAAAAATTGCCTGAAGATACCGTAAGGTTGAAACTAAGGTAGCAGATTCAACTGACCTCCTGATTTTTAAACGAGATCATATATATATATATATATATATATATATATATATATATATATATATATATATATATATATGAGGCTGCTGTAAAGTTAAACTGAAGCAAATCTAAACAAAACAATAAATTAATAAAGTAATTCTGATAGTTGATTATTTCTTTTGAATTTTGAGAAATGGGTTGGGCTGTGAATTTTTTAGTATCTTTCTAACAGAGAGAAAAGATTAAGAATACTAACTCCATTCTTAGATTAATAATTCAAAATCTTTTTCTTTAACTTGTCTCTATACTAAAATGAATCTTGTACCAGAGATAGCTGCTGGTTACAACACAAAAATGCAGTAAATAATTTACATAGTTTAATAGTTTTTTTAAAGGTATATTAAAATTATTTTAGAAATTCCATCAGCCTCAAATGTTTGTTTTAACTCTTCATAACATATTACGAACAGAGTACATACAAACATATTGACAAAGATATGATAACCTTTCAGTTTTAAAAAATTGATGATTACAGAGTTTTACATGACAAGCCATATTTGATGATTATCCTAAAAAGCCAATTTGGATTATGGCAGCAGTGTTAAATGATTTCAAGTTAAATTACTATAAACTTCTTGTACTTGAGGATTTTATATAAAAAGAATTTGTAGCATAATGCTACTTTTATAACTATTATATATGTTGTATATATTGAATTATTAAAAAACAGAGGTACATCCATCAGTCTGAGTTCATAGAGTCTACTCAAGTGGCAAGCTAATACCTAATGCGTAATTGAATATTTGTATTTGTTCAACACCCACAGAACCAACCTGTTGTTTATACTGCAACTATGCTGATTAGATATTAGTTAATTTCTGAGAGAGAGAGGTGGGGAGAGGAGGGTTGTGTATAATCTGGTGTTGATCAGTAGTTGAACAATTTTGTAGAGTGAGTGGCTATAGTTAAATGTAAACAAATGGCAGGACTGCCTATAAAAAATAGAATTGACAAAATTTACAATAAGCAACAACAAGAAAAAAGAAAAGAACAGGGTAAAACATAATATAAAGCAAACAAACAATATATGCAAGGCAATAAGTTCACTCAAAATTGGGGTTGACACACAAGAGCAAATTTGGATAAGCGAACATAGCATTCTGACTTCAAGACTAGACTGACCGGGACCGAGTCAGATGAAATTGAGAACTGGTCTATTTTATTGGCTCGGAAGAAATCCCAGCATTCATTTGTGTGCTTCCACATATAAACTGGAGAGGGGAAAAGTGTTTTGCAGCCGTTCCTTATAAGATTGGAACAAATAAATCTTTTTTTTTAAAGCAGTTATCAACCATTTGTTGGAACAATTTTTTGAAAAGAATGATGATTTTTCCAGAAACAAGTCCTACTATTTAACCTATAACTGGGGGGAGGAGATGGATTCATACCTTTCCAAAGGGTAATCTTGCATAAGGTAACATAACGAACCTGACCAGAATTTAAAATAGACTCTCGGATTTCTCATTTTGTGTCACACTCCATTATACTACCTGCATATTCACTACTATTTGAACAAGATTGGTATGGTCAATATATTAAATATGTACTCTTGTTTATTATTAAAAGTTTATCTCTTATAAGGTTAGGTGAGTTCAGATACAATATTTTAAAATTATAACAAAATTTTAAACATCCAATTCATCAGGTTCTTTCTCTTAGTTGTAGTCACAAACTATTATTAAGCAACATTTATACAAACAAGTCGATATTATTGATCTGATCATTGAAAAGTACACTCTGATATTTAAATGTTTACTTATTTGTAACTACTGCTAAGTACAGGCATTTCCAAATAAAATCTTTATCATTATGGAAAAGACATTAAACAAAATCTATTTCTGTTTGCAGTCAAAATGAATTAGCAGTAGAATGTCTGCTTTTTGCATGAATTCTCAGAATTGCATTACTGATGTTTATCTAATACAAATAATGTCAAGACATTCTTGGCTGCTTGGATCAGTGAAAAAAAATATGTAAAAATATTTCACAGGCTTCTATTCCACTAGGATATGAACCTGAAAATGTTTCAGAGCTGACTAGCAAAAACACAAGGCTAAAAACCAAAAAGATGAGGATTAGATCAAATTATCCAGAAACCTAGATCATTGAGGCAACATGTTTGAACACGGCATTACTTGTGAGGTTGGTTGGTATTACCTTATCTCCTCTCCTCTCCTCTCCACATAACATGTGACAGGTTATATTAGATTACATGGTATCAGCAACAAGGAATAATCTCTGACCTATTGGGAAATCACATCTTTCCTCAGCATATTAATGTGCACACAAATTATTGCCAGAAATTGAACAGCTTGCTGATTCCCTGATCTTAACCATTTGCCTAACTCTGCACTTCTACAGATATGCTTCTGGGATTGCACCTGTATCCGAGTGGACTAGGGCAGCTATCCAATTCCTGTTGCAGACGCCTGCTCAGGCACATTTGTGTTTATTTAACACCCACTTGTAGCTTATACTGCAACTATCCTGAGCGAACATTTGTTACAGTTTCTGGAAGAGAGTATCTAGTGTTATCAAGAGTCTGAACAAAGCCAGTATGCTGAAGCCCTCAGTCACAATGACTTGTCCCTTTGTGTTAGCACAACCATCAATGCCTTCCAAATTATTTTATCTACCCAATTTATATGACTTAGTTCAATCTATGTTTTTGTTTTCAGGAACTCTTTTAAAAAGGTGCCACATGCTGGGATTGTCTCACTAGGCCATTAACGTCAAGAAGTTCTGACAAATTGATCATGATGAGATTCATACCAGAGACTCATGGTCAGGAAGTAAATGTCCTAATCACCCAGCTACTACATAACATTGCATAAAAGCAGTATAAAAAGAAAATTGTAAAAATCTTGTACAACATGATGCACTTTTTTCTTTTCTGAGCCAGTATATAAATAGTTATAAAAACCTGTATTCATTCCTTTCTTCGATGTTCCATGTTCTTTCAGGATGTTAGTGACCCTGGCTCTTCACAATTTTCTACCCTTTGTAGCTCTTAATAAATTGTCTTGTTATCTTTCCTAAACCTTGTTCCACCATGCATTTACTCAAGCTAGCTAGGCAGGTTATGCATTGTTTTCTTCTGTCCCTCTTGCCTTAAATATGCCCTGTGAGTATCAAATTTTCCAAGCCCTCTTCATTATGCATCCTAGAAATTTCTATTATATCTTTGTAATGTGAAGCATAAGTCTCTTTTTTGTTTCCATTTTCTCTAAAACTTGTTGTTCACAAATTTGGTCAATGGTATTCTTTGTATCCTTGTGTTGTTGCCTTAAGTCTTTTCCACCTTTGAGGATTGTCCTGTATTCACTGACATATAGAAGGACTGATAGTATATAACACTCTTTTCTTTGTTTCTAATGAAATTTTCCTGTTTCTTAATACTTTGCTTTTTGAAGGCATCTTTTCCTATTTAAATTGTTGTACTTGTTTGATCGTGGTGTTGCCAATTTGTAATTTGCATATTGGGCTGATCTTTTTGCTAATCGTGCATTCTATCTTCTTGCAATTGATGTTTAGTCCTTTCTTCTTGCTTTCTTTCACTATTTTCTGTAAGAATTCTTGTAGATTTCTTTCTGCGTCTGCTATCAACAGTGTATTTTCTTCATATCTTATGTTGTTAAAATTCTGGCCACCACTAATAAATTGAGGTAGGATTAATTTGCACTCATAGATATACCTCCACCCCAACATCACGGATAGGCACAAGGAGTTAGGAAAAAAATTCTATTTTTAAATTCAAGTTTCTGATTATCAGCTATGAAACTTTTTGCTTGGATAAAAAAAAAATGAAATAGTAAAATCCTTTTTCACTATTAATTCTAGAAAATCAAGCTAAGAAGTTATTGGAATTAAAAAAAAATGATGTATATAAATATTAAGAAATATAGTCTTGAGGTGTGCTATATTTATGGGATAAAGTGCTCAATATCAGAGATAGAGCATGTGTAATTATAAAAGTGAACATTGAAGTCAACACTTAGAGGCTATTTCATGTTAGACACAATCGCAAGGTGGCCTGACGATCGCACCTTGCATGAAACAGCCTGTCACCTCTAAGTGTTGACTTTTATGTACACTTTTATATATATATATATATATATATATATATATATATATATATATATATATATATATATATATGTGTGTGTGTGTGTGTGTGTATGTGGATACATATGCTATTGTTGGGTGGTTAGCAACTAAAATAGCACCACAACCCCAATTTCTTTAAAATGATGTAGATTGCTAACAAGCCTGTAGGGTGAAAAATAAAAACCACCATAGGGTAGAGGAAGTCTTGACAAGTCAGTAGCCAGTTTACTAGATGTGGCGTTTCAATAAATCACCATGGAGAAAGCAATGAGTAATCATCCCACTATCAATCCAAATAAAACCCATGGCTTTTAACAATCAAATTAATTCCTTTAAGATTTAAAATTTCCTACTGAATACTGTTACAAGGCATGACACCATCTATTTACGGTTATACTTTGACTATTGTCATCTTTGCTGAAATTTTCACAGTACTTCATTTGTTGTATACACAGACCTTCATCAAATATCACCCACTGAATTTCAAAATGAACCTTTTATTTAATCTGATGTTGTGGGGGTGGGGACTGATGGCTCTTACTCTACTCTGTCTAGGGACCTCACTTCTAGTTATTTTTAATACTGCTCAGTGGCGCTGGTCGATCTTGGAACTGCGGTATTGTACTCAATCTGAAATAATAATAAAAGATAATTTCCAAATTGTTATCATTTTTTGAGGAGACAAGTTTAAAGATTAAACTTAGATTCAAAATCATTCCAGTGTTGGATTTTTATTCCAGTGTTCAGTGGAAACCTTATAAAATTTATAATTTACTGAAGCTTTACAAACTGTATATGGACAAAAGGCATGGCACAAGCACTTTATTACGAAATCATTGTACCATCAAATAAGATCTTCATTTAATTCAAAAGGAAATTATATTCATGATGTAATATGTTATACTGTGCAATAGTTTTAGTGTGATTTTATATAAACAATGCAAATTTAAAACATTTTGTTTTATAATTTGTGCCTAGCAGTAATATGAGGTTACATACACTTTTATCTATATTTTGTTTATTAATTATGATCTAACAAATCTTATTGATTTAGTAGTCATTATTGTAATCTTTTACATAGTTGTTTTTACTTATTGAATACAATAAAAAAAAAATTCAATATTTTGCTTGCGGTGATTCATAACCAGAATTCTGGTTTGAATATATTTTCCATTCAATGTTTCTAATACAAAAAGAATATCAACTTTATTTGGATTTATTCTTGAAATACTAAAATTTTGAAGTCAGTTTGCAAGCAAAAACCTGTGGAAATTAGGTGTTTTTTGTTTCTTTTTTTTTTTTTTTTAGCCAATCTTTAAAACTAAATGATCAAAAATTGTTAAGTTTTGGTGTCAGTACTTATCACACCAAACCCCAGCTTTCACTCTGAGTGCAATGGTGATTTTCTAAAAAAAAAAGTGAAAGACCTGCTATACTTTTCAAATATTGCTTACCATTTACATTGAACACCATTCTGCTGCACTATCATTTTTTTTTTACTGGTCCTTACTTAATTTTTATTATATCATTTCAAGTCAAAATATGCTGATTATTATTATTAAAGCAGCATGAAGTAGCAATGAAGAAAATTGCTGATGAAATTCACAACCCATATTACATGCCTGATGCCGTAACCAATTTGACCCCAGGTCTCAGCATTTACCCAGAGTGGATTGAGTTGACCATTGCCAATAATTATAACTACTGAAGAGTTTCATCAGCAGATTTTGCAATAGTATCTACAGCCCTATCACAGGTAAGTTAGTAGAGTGGTTTCTCATTGCCTTCCCTATGATTTTGAATTCAGAGTTGTCCTTCTGCTAGATTGGTTGTCTTTCCAAGATTAAAGAGCCTATGGCTTGACAGGAGAAAAAGAACTATCATAATATTATCATCACTCCCCCCTCCAGAGTATTTGACAAGGAAAGATGATAAAAATCAACAAAGATATCAAGAAAATTAATGAAGAAAAATACTTTAACTCTGAATTCAGCAAGGATATTAGTCTTAATAAATCATTGGGCATTATTTTTTATTTGATTATTAAAGTTTGTTGCTGCAGTAGCAGCATAAACTGATTTTCCTAAGATAAGCTATTTAGCACATTATGCATCTAAAAGCTCTTAGCCCAGACAGATTATTGATCATCAGATGCTGTTAGATATTTGTATATCAGTAGTTATCTCCCTTTATGTATAATGACGTTTGGTCTCTTGTCTTCTATCGCAGTAAAATACATTTTGATGTGATCGGCATCATTAATAAGTAGATTTTGGCTGTTTCTTGTGTTCTTTGCATTCTGATATTTTTTCCCTCAGGCAAACTGTCCTGCATTAACTGAAAAATCTGTTATCCAATCGCAAAAGCCTTTTCCATCGAATTTTCTACAGAAATTATAGCTCTGGGCAAAATGAGCATTTTTTTTTTCTTTTCTTAAAACCTACTCAATGTTCTCCATTTCTTTTATATATTTCTTATTTTTCTTTGGTAAGAACCATTAACTGTGGAGATCGTATCATAGCTGAATATTGAGAACTTTATTTTGTATTCATGCTGGTGATATTCAGTGTAGTTTTTCCCAATTATTGAATAGTTCAGTGTTATTCTAACAGAACAACAATTTGACAAAAGACTTTAAGGGAAAATACTAAAAGTACATGAATGAAGATAATTTAAGGGTTCAAATATTAACTCAAACATTCCTATCTTGGAAAGCACATTGTAACAAGAGAAAATATGTGAGGCTTTTCACTGATCCATTCTTTAACATTGATTAATTTTACTTTTACGTTAAGTCAATTTATATTTTTGTTTATTAAATTGATTAATAAAAAAAAATAAAAAAATACAATTATATTTTATACAATTATATACTTAAAATTATTTATTGTGACTTAGGCTGATAATCAATACCTTTTGAATAAAATTCCTCAGGTTTTGACATGAAAAGTTTACAACAAACTCTTAAATCTGGCTTTCATTAGAGAAAGAATTCTCTATCAAAGCAACAACTGGAAAAAGGTAATAATCTGCTCAAGTATCAAACAAAGTCCTAAAAACTTTTTTCCTAGGGTATTGTTGTATGCAGTCTTGTGTTGTTATAGAAAACATTTTTTGAACAAACTTCTGGACATGTTGTAGCTGCTAGATATATAAATGGGCATTTACTGTTTCATTGCATTTTAAGAATGCTAAAAGAATAATACTTCAATGATACCACCACATGCACATCATTGTCTCTTCCATAAAGGTCAATTTTGGAATTTGGTTGTGGAGATTTATGTTTGTCAATCCCCTGCCTGTTTCATTGAACATTGTCATATGCAATCTATTTTTCATTACCTACCATGATATATTTAAAGAACGGTTACTTACAATGATACATTTGTCATTACAGTATTTTTTCTTAGAAAAGGAAATTACTTATAACTCAACCTAATATATAAAAAATTAATTTAATATAATTCTTTTATTCGTTTGGCATCCACTAGGATATGTAGATAACATAAGGGTTATCGGTACAGAAAATGGAATCTGCAAGCTGAGTTCAAGTACCAGCCAAGTTTGCTTGTATTCATCTTGCCCTTGAAGAAGCAGGAATATATTTATCCCCCTATCTATGGTTTAACTATGAAACATTAAGAACAAGATGAGAAATTTTTCAGTACCACCTTGTAGATAATATTCTTCTAGTAGCCGTGAGTCAGCTACTTACTGGAACATTACAATGAACCAATGATTTTTCCAGCATCTTTGGCAATAGATTGTGCATATGAATTCTACTTTAAGTTCTGGGAGTTGAGCATGAGTCCCAAGACATTCAAGGCTAAGTGCATCCTTGAGAGAAAACCCCCCCATCCATCATGATAGTCAAAAGTTCAGGGTCTGCTCAGTGATAGTGAAATGTTACTAGTTTGGTTGTGGATATATTGAATTTTACAAGTCAGTCTTTCCCCCATTGAACCGCCAAGGCTAGGTCAAAAGGAGAGATCATCTGCTAGGTTCTGGTTATCTTATTTTGAAACTAGTTTTCCCATGCCACCAAAAATTATGGAATATTTTGTTAACTCCTTACAATCATTAAATTTTTCATGAGTTTTTAAACATATAAATTGCTAATGCAAGGCAGATAACTAATGTAGCAAAAGAGTTACATATATTACAGACAAAAAAAATATAAAATTTTATGCATTATATATTAAAATAAAAAAAAAAAAAGGTAATGCTTAATTTTTGTGCCAGCAAAAAAACAGTGCATCAAAAAGCAGGGTTATTTCCCTTGACATTGCTATTACAACTCTTTTTTTTTTAACGCCACCCTGCAATGTTTGTTTCAAAAGGCGATGATTAGAATTTTAGTAAAACTCAAACATATCAAAGTGGATTTATACATTTTCTTTATTCCTGGAACTGACAATAAACAGATATTAAAATCTATTTATTTATTAGATTTTGCTTATTTACAAGATAATAAAAATGTGAACCAACTATAGTGAAATATTTATTACTTACCATTTTGTAAAGAAGTAAAAATGAAATTTTTTAATCAATTTATAAAAATGTTTGAAGAAAAAAATTTAAATAAACACATAATGATGAATAACTAAGTATAAATTCAGAAGAATGCATTTTCTGGGCTTTTCTTTCATTTGCTATTGCCACATAAATTCACTAAAATAGGTTGAGAGCATGTCCCTCTGAAACAAACTTGCCTTTAATTTTAGGCAAGACCACAAACACTCAATATTTTGAGTCTGTGTATCTCATTGGATGGACAAAATTTTCCTTGTTTAATTATGGAAGGACTATTTTTTATCGCAATTATAGAATTTCCATTTGTTTATAGATTTTTTATAATTTTTTTTTTTTTTTTATAAATAAAAGATTTTTCAAATTTGTTTCTTGATAAAATGGTAAATATCGCATTGTAATTACTTTTTTTATTATTTTGTAAATAAACATTGCCAAGCAAGTAAAACAAAAAAAATAAAATTAACAGCGGTGTCAAAGGAATAACTATCTTTTTGACACAACATTTTTTTTTTTTTTTGCAGGCATGAAGGTTAAATATTGAAAAAAAAAACAAAAAAAAAACCTTCAGTCTATATATAGATTATTTTAAACATAAAAACTAAATGCTAATTCTTTAAAGCTGGGCAGATTTCCTGAAATAATGGTACTGCTTAATTTACACAAATTCTGAAGAATTAAAATCATTAACTTCTGAAAAGGTCATTTTTCAGTAACTTATGAAAAACAATGTTAGGACAGTAACTGCAAGACTCCTCTCTGAAACCAACTATTAATGATACAAGATTTAATTCAATTTATGATGAAAAAAACTGGACATTTCAGTAAAAGTTTAAAGATTAGCTGTCAGTAAAAACTATGGGGATACATACCTGTCACAGGGATACTTCCCTGGCACAGGTGGTATCACAGCTTGGACAAGCTCTGGCCAGCTATGACTAGCTTAGATGAGCTCTGACCAGCTTAGACCAGCATTCTGAGTGGAAACACTCGGGTTCCCATGTTAAAAACCGACCTTGTGTCACTACCTGACTCGGATTGTCAAGTATATCTTTACTAAAAACTATGCGAATAATCTTGTAAAATATTTAATATAAATAACCTTTATTATGTTTGTTATTTTTCTCTGCTATATGTTGATAGTTTTTTCAGACTTGTTTCTTGTCTTTTATATTTCTTGTATTTTTTTCCTGTAATTTCTAAAATTCTTACAATATCAAGACAAAAAAAAAATAAAATAATCTTTTTTCACTAAATCCATATTTGTCTTGGAATTTTTTGTGTGCTTTTCTTTTTTATTATTCTGTTCTTTTTCTTCCTAAGATTCTGCCAAGAAATTGCCAATCTCTGTTTCCCAATTTTTTTTTTCTTTTATTCCTTCAGCCTCATTGCCATTATGTTGGACTATTTTAAGCTCACAAATCCTGACATTTCACAAAGACTGATTTCTAGTATTCCACTGGTGGCGCCACTTTCTGTGAGATTTGACATTCCCTTGATACAAAGTCTTATAAACATTAAGGGAATTCTCAGGTATTAGAAGGGGTGAATTGGAACAAGAAATCTTCAGACTGTGTGTTTTGTCTGTCAGTTTCTGCTATTACACAGACAAATGAATTTTTTATGCTATTGACAACTGCAAAAATAATTTTTTTGTATTTAACTTGAATCAATTCTTGTCACAAAAAAAATGCTATTAAATAGCAAGACATATTTTGTAATTTTACAAATCAGTCAAAACGCAAAATATACAAGAAAAATCTAAAGTATACTTCAGGTTTTCATCTTCATTATTGCTTTATTTCATCTTAAGCACATCTTTAAATCTTCTCATTGAACAATGAGACTTTGAACCCAAGCAGTGAGACTGAACCCAAGCAGTGAATGACATCCAATTCAATCAGGAATGTCTAAATTCTTATCTGTATATAACTATTTTCTTGAATTTTTTGTGAAAAGAAGTATTGGTATTTTTAGACAATTTTTTGACTGGATTTAGTCTTATCAAATCATGATTATCCACACCTCTAGATGCAGGTGTTCCACAGGACTGTACCCTTAGACCTACTTTGTTCCAAATTTCTATCAACAAGCCTCCTGGTGCCATCAGTTCTTGGTTCTTTATTGCTTTTGCAATCAATCAACTATCCAGATCTGTATCATTCCGATTATCTGTAATTTCTATTCCTTACTTGGTCAAATGTTTCAACATGCTCAAGGGAACAAAAATTCTTTAAAGAATGACCTTGAATTAACTGAAGACTAGAATAAACGTTTTATAATAGAAGACATAACTGAGTTTTAAAGTTATATAAATAGTGAGAAATTAACCATTTTCATAGAGAAAACATTCAGTTCAGTGTGCAAACAGCATTACTGCTAGTTGTAATTTATAATCTTTTTTAAAAGAGTTTAGCAAACTTGAAAGACACTTTTAAGATGTTTTTAATATGCAAAAGTTTATACTAATAGCTTTTTACATTCATCTAATCTGTTTGATGCTACAATAATATAATATCTACCAAGGCATTTTGCGACCTACCGTAAATGACAATGCAACCATTATTGCTGGAAAATGCTCAGGAAAAACGATGGCCTGTTTACTTTATTTTACTGTATTTTTTAAATGACATCAAATCTGTTTACAAACATTAAAATTTCTATTTGATGTTTTTTTTTTTGTATAAAAAAAATTGTTAATGATTTTTAATACATAACCAATTTACTATACCTAAAATAGTTCATACTTTCAACAATTGGTAGATATACTATAGTAGCATCATATGTCTTATATGGAAGTACATGGTGAGCTGAATCTTTGACTAAGGTTGCTTGTATTCTCTTGATACTAATTCCCTTGTGAAAGGCACAAATCTACCTTCCTTGTCTTCCTATCCCAATGATGATAAATTAAATTAAAATTTAATACACATGACATAGTGAAGGCAAGTGGGACAGAGGAAAATGGTTCATAACAAGCTTGTGTAAATGGATGGAAGAACAGAGATTAAGAAGGATAGCAAAAAGATAGAATTTATTAAGAGTTACAAAGGACAGGAAATTGTGGAGAGCCATGATTGCCAATGTCCTGAACTGATCTCCTTTATTAAATGTTACAACTGATTCATACAACAAAGTATTTGAAGTCTTTAGAATTTATTAATTCCATATCCTAAATTTTCATGATAAATATGTCTTATCCCTACTCTCATTCTAATCTCAGAAAACCTGGGGAAAAAACTTTGATAACCGAATAGTAAATGACTTTTACCTCAAAATACTAAATTGTTTTACATTGACTTAATATATGCAAAATAATTATATTTATTGGTTTTTACCTGAATAAATTGGAAATGAGAGATACATTAAGGTAGAATGAGTGGGTTTAGTAAGAATGGGAACTTTCTCTGTTAAATTCTTAAAAGCACACAAAAAAAAAAGATTTCGTGTTAGTATCAATCAACCACAGTTCAACATATGCAAGTAAAATATGGAAAATGGCAGCAAAAAGAGAAATCAGTTGCACATTTGGAAACTGAGATTTGGGGATGCTGCATGAGTGTCAGTAAAAGTTGCTTTCCACATCTCCCTCTCATGAATATTTATAACAAGATCTGTTTACATTTGTAGTCAGAAAAAAAACATGTTGATGCCTAGTACAAGTTCATAAAATAGAAACCAAAATTACACATGGTGGTAGAAGGTATGTTCAAAGAAAGAATTTGTTAGAAGTAGACAAAGAACAATAAAGTCAACCTCAAAAGAAGAGAATTCTGCATTAGAAGAATCTTACAAGGAGTGTTTAAAATATATATATATATATATATATATATATATATATATATATATATATATATCTTTGTATATATTCAATAAATATTATTGAAAAGAATTCTTTTATGGAAAGAGTGCTCAATGTCAAGAAGCTGACAGACCAATGGTAGTAAGAGATGAAAAGCACAAATAAATTCAACTTACAAGTAAAACTTTCATGCTGAGATGTGATTGTCAAGCAAATGAATTAAGAAGCAAGACATAGTTCCTCTACAAGCACCACACACGCATTTTTATGCATACAGTTATCATTCATCTATCAAGAGGTAGATGGAAAAACAAATTTATGTTCATTCTTAGAACAATTAAAGATTTTTTGTTCAATCATCTGCTCTGATTACCAAATGCAACTGTTTAATTTCACTTCCAAACATCATCTTTTTTACTATCTCCATGCAAGCAAATCCATTTTTTTTTTATAAATTTCCAACTCAGGTATTTGTCTACATTAATCATTATGTTCCATCTAGGCATTGAAAATCTTGTCACATTTTCAGAGATCATTATTCTAAAGATTTTTGGTTATTATCATGGTTCCCAACGAGTATATATATGTATATGTATATATATATATATATATATATATATATATATATATATATATATATATATATATAATTTAGGCTCTACTTTTGTATTGAGCACTGTTTTTTCTAAAATAAAAACAAATACTAAAGAACTTCGGATAATTTACCTAACGTGTTCTTTCCTATTTTCCTATATATTTGCACACACACACACACATATATATATATATATATATATATATATATATATATAGATAGATAGATAGATAGATAGATAGATAGATAGATAGAGAGAGAGAGAGAGAGAGAATAAATTATTATTATATTGCACTGTTACTTGCATTGAGTTCTCTCCTGGATTAATATCCTCCTTGGAATTATCTCTATTAATTATCAATTGATATTTTATACATATCACAATATTTTTTATAAATATTGTAAAATTAAATGATAATACTATTGCATATATGCAGTTTCAAGTTCTTAAGGAAAATTAAGTAAATGGCCTTTTAGACTTTTCCAAAGTCAATAGGATTTCACTTTTAGAATAAAAAGAATTATATGTCACAGGGGTGAGACCATCAGGATTTTAGAGATGCTTAGGTGGGGCATGGCAAAAAAAAAAAAAATTGGGAACCACTGGGTTATCCTAATATTCTTTGTTAAACAATAACTCTCCCAAAATAGTTTCTTCTCAACTCCTACAGTTTGTATAACTGTAGAAGTAGAGAAAATACACACACACACACACACACACACACACACACACACACACACACACACACACACACACACACACACACACATATTAGACACATGTACATATACACATAAGAATGTACCTGTAGCATATTAGTTATCAATGTTCAAAGTGGGATCAATGTGCAGACATCATCAAATTCACTTCTGAACAAAAAATCTTGAATGCATCTCTTCTCTTTCCAGTTATGGGGTAAATAGTAGTAGAGTAAACTGGGTTCTCTAGCCTTGTTTGGCAAACACTGTAGGAGAAAGAAATGTCTTAGCTTGAAAAAGAATTTGTGTTCTCCATTGAAAAAGATCAGAATCAAGATCTTGCCAAATTTAGTACAGCTCAAAATATAATTACCTCCAAGTATCTACCAATCAATAAAAGAATGCTACTTTGGACAACAGAGAAGAATGCTCTATGTAGAGTGTAGAAAGTGGTTGTGGATTACGGATTTTAAGCCTTAATTTATGTTCATGGCATTTTTTGATACTGAACTTGCAAGATAGATTCACAACCTTTGGAATTATGACTCTGTATTTCTGATTTTTGGATTTGAACCTCCCATTGCTATTTTCTCACAATATCTAAAACAGTAAAAATGCTGTGGCCAGGCAAGCTGAATCAGTGCACAACAATCTGATTGATCAAGGTGATGTACCTGAGGAGGTACAGCAAAGTTCTTGGACACTCAATTTATGATATTTGATACTTCAGATTTTTAGAAGCTGATAAAGTCAAAACTATTTAAACAAACCTCGTTGTATATGTTTGTATGTGGCTATTTTCTGTATATTTGTTAAGGGGTCCACCCCTTTTTATACAAGTGAACTCACCTATTGTGTACTTGTACTGCTGCCGGTGAATAACCGAGAGTAAGAGAGTGAGGGTGTGAGGTAACCGCTTTGTAGGAGTCACAGTTGCAAGCACGTAGACTCAGAAGGAAGTCATACTTTGATACTGAATTTCCTAGACTGTATATATGTTATTATTGCTACTAACCTCATTTCTGGATCTACTAACCGTATTACCAATTGTACTATTACGTCAATACATTTATTTGCTATATTTCATTCCTGCGTTTGTCATTCATTTGAGACCGGATTTCATCCCGGAATATATTATAGTCCTATTCAGTTAGTAATGTTTACTGAAATATCTAATCACTGAGAATTTCTTATTTTCAATGCATTTCTATAGTCAAATCAAATTACAAAATTATTTATAATGCATTTCTGTAGTTAAACCATTAACACTGCATTTACATTATACATAAGTCATCATACAGTCAGAAATATGAATTATTCTGGACCTCTGAAAATGTTTCTCATTTTTAATGTACAACAGATAGAATATCAAAAGCTACCCAAACAAATTTTACAAATTAAAAATACAAATATGTAATTATGAAAAGTGGTTGACTTGCTACTTCTACTGTACTGTTGGAAATATTTAATTTGTTAGTGCAAAAAATTTACTCAAATTAAGCAAATCAGTGGATAATAAGAAAACACTTAAATTGAAAGATTCAAATTGATGGAGTTACCCCCAAATGTTTGTGATTTTGTCATTAGAAGTGGTTATCAAAAACCTCATTTAAAAAGATTTATATTGCAAATGTTGTCATGTCAGAGTGCATTTTTTCAAATATTTGTCAAAATTGGTGCATTTTTTATTTATTGATTCTAACACTGAAGATGGAAAATATGCAACATTTTCAGAAATTATGTTATTCTTTATTAAGATAAAATTCTGAATCAAACACAAAATAAAATTTGAGCAATTTATGGACAAATTACTGTAAATGATAGAATGCAGTAAAAGTAGAAATTTCTCACTGAATAATGCTCCATGGTGAAGAAAATCAATTGAAGTTGATAGCAAACAAATAAAGATATGACTTGAAAAAAAAAAAATCAATGTTATACAATGTGGAAGATAGCCAACATACTGAAAATATTCAAATGAAGAAGTGAAAATCATTTGCACCAGTTTAGTTTGTTTCTTTTCATCACTTATGTGGAAGTCACATATCAAAGCAACTACTTCACAATTCCTATGCTTTGTTACATAAAGCAATTTTGAAACATTGTGATTAGCAATAAAAATGAATACTTTACAAGAAATATAAGAGATTGAAATGTACCATCATTAAAGTGGTTTTCATTCAAAATAAGTGGTGTTAAACTGAAAGTGAATCATCTCTAGTATAAGTAGATTCCAGTAATAAAAAATATTCGTTCAAATAATGTAGGTATCTTCATGAGACCACTAAAAAAGAGCATAGCATGAATAAAAAGAGCCTTAAACTTGATGAACAAATTTTTTTTTATCTAAATGTTTGTTATTATTAAGAGGAAAGACCAAAATATTTTTTGATTATTTTTTTAATCCTTCCGAGCATGTCTGAAATTTTAATTAAAATCTTTTTTTGGGTCACAAAATTGCCAGAAAATTTATCATGTCTGCCATTTTTTACATCTTTGTAAACAAAAGTGAAATTCCCTGTTTAAAAATCCTGCAAAAATCAATTATACCCTTTTCAAAATTTATTTGAAGAAAATTAGAGAATTTAAAGTTTATTTAATATATTTTGAAACAAACATTACTTTCTGCACAGAAAAAATGTAGTTTAAAATAAGAGAAATCATGGCTTAACAACAGTGAGTATTGACAAGTGATGTGATGTGTGATTGTTTCATCGACATATTAATGTGAGGGAAAGTTATCGTATGCACTTACTAGAATGCTGGATTGTGTTTTCTTCACATGCTTACAGCTTCTTAACTCTACTAGAAATGGTTTCTAAAGGATGAACATTACAATTTAATTAAATTAGGTGTGTCCCACTCTTTCTCCAGTAACAAAAAAAAAAAAGTGGTTGACTGGAGCCCAGTTTTCAAGCAGCAATTTATTTTGAGATCAATACTTGGTGACTGCTAGCAACACTCACCCAGACACTTTCTTTTTCTATTTATGTGCTGTGTCCTTTCAGGGTGTAGGCAATGATGGCTCTCCAGTTCCCTCTATCCCTTGTAGCTCTCAATAAGTTTTGTCTTTCTGCCACCTCCCCAGACTCACTGTTGCTTACATGCTCAGTCCATGATATCCTCAGCATCTTTCTGTAGAACCACATCTCCGTTGCCTCAAGTCTCCTCTTCATCTTTGAGGAGACCGTCTGACATTTGCTGCCATAAAGGACAGATGTCATGTAACAGCTCAGTACTCTCTTCTTTGTTACCAAAGAAATCCTCCTGTCTCGCAATACAGCTTTTGGAATGTGTCCTTCCATTCCAATACGTCTATGATCTCAGTGTCAAACTTATCGTCCTCTGTCAAAACACTTCCCAGATATTTAAACTTCCACACCTGCTTGATTTTAGTGTTCCCAACCTGCAAATTGCATTTCGGGCTCATTCTTTTACTCATGACTATGTATCATGTCGTCTTGTAGCTTATGTTTAGTCCTTTCTTCTCACTCTCCTTCGCTACCTTCTGTAAGAGGCTTTGTAATTTCTTTTCTGTGTCTGCTATCTGTACTGTGTCATCTGTGTATCTTATGTTGTTAAGATTGTGACCACCAATGCTGAAACCTGGTAGGATTTCCATTTCTCTGAGAATTGCCTTGCGGTTTGGTTTGGTTTGGTTTATTTTGTTTTACGGCATATCAACCTCAATGGGTTATTTAATACTGATAAAAAATTTTATTGCTGGTAATAATTTTTTCAAAAAAGTATTACTAGTAATAGTTAACTATTTGCCCATAGCTGGGACCCTAACAGGTGCTACCAGCCCAGGTCAGGGTGGACCTGGGAACACCAGCAATTAAGAGGTAGTTCCATGCTCCTCAAAACCTCCTGATCAGAGGCTTTGCTGCTGGACGTAGTTTAACGTCTTACCCAGGACGCTGCCTTGCTGTATAGGTTGAATAGGCCTAATGAGAAGACACATCCTTGCCTTATGCCTCTTTCTATTTTTGTATATTCACTGAACTCATTCTCTATGTGCATGCATGCTGTTTGCTGCTTGATTATTCCGATAACTTTACTGAATAATTGACCAATTCCAACAGATCTATGTGGCATACTTTGTTGAAAGCTTTTGCATAGTCTATGAAACATAGGTACACATCCTTTTGCATTTGTATTGTGCTTTCTGATGACATTCTGAGAATGAATATTGTATTCCTTGTTCCAGTGTCTTTAACAAACCTTCACTGTTCTTGTCCTATCTCTGGCCTGATTCTGCTGTGTGCTCTATTCATCAAAATACGGATGATGAGTTTTGTTACATGGCTCATTAGGCTGATTGTTCAGTGGAGTTCACATTCATTTGCACCTGGTTGCTATGACAATAGATCTGCTGAGATCTTCCGGTATATCCCCACTATTGTAGATTTCATTTATTACTTCTGTGATCTTGTCTATGCCAAAGTCATTTAAGGCTGTCAGCATTTCCATTAGAATTCCATCTGGCCCTGCCACCTTGTTTCTGTTCAATTTGGTCAGTGCAGCTTCTACTTCGGTTTTCAGAATTTCAGGTCCATCGGTAGTTCTGTGTATTGCTGGATGTTCTCTTTTGTTGTGGAAGAGTTCTTCAGTATATTCATTCCAGTATTCAGTCTTTCTCTAATATGAGCATACCATCCTTTGATTTTTTGCATCCTGTTGACGAGCATGACTTCTCTCCTGTTAGTTTATTTATTTATGCATATATCCTTTGTTGGTTCTACTCAATCTCTCTATTTCTGCACATTTTTCATTTAGCCTCTTTTCTTTAGCCTGCCTGCATTTGGTCCTTATTTCATTGTGCAATTTTCTGTATTCCATTCCATTCCATTTCTTGGCAGAGTTTTCTGTTTCCTTTTCATCATGTCAAGAATCTCATCAGTCATCCATTCAATTTTTTTCTTCATCCCTTTTGGGATAATATCATTTGCTTATGTCACTAAAGCATCTTTTAGTGAATCCCAGTTCAAGTTCCCTTTGAATTCCTCGTATCTTCTTTTCACAGATTGTCCATATATTTTTCTTTCAGATATAGGTCGCTCAGGAGTTTGTTATAATGCAATTTGGGTGCTGTGTTAGGCTTCTTCAGTTTCCCTACTTACCATATATATATATATATATATATATATATATATATATATATATATATATATATAGAGAGAGAGAGAGAGAGAGAGAGAGAGAGAGTTACTCTGTTAACTGTGTGTAAAAGATTTTTTTTTGATGATCAGAGTTTGTAAAATGAAGGGAATAGAATAAAAGATTAGTTTTTATTTAAAGTTTTAACTTAGTATAAGTTCCTTTGTCCCCTATTAAACAAAATATGATTATCGAGCAATTATATAGAGCATGCAGCAGAATGAGGCCAGATATTTCCATTGTGTCCCTCATATCTTCTTATCACATTGTCCATATATTTTTCTTTCAGGTTTGGGATGCTCAGGAGTTTGTTGTATTGCAATTTAGGTGCCGTGTTAGGCTTCTTCACTTTCCACAGTTTCACTCTTAGTTTACATATAACAGGGTGATGATCACTTCCACAGTCAGCACTTGGGTAGGTTTTGCAATGAATCATTTTGTTGATAGTTATGTAGTCAATTTGGTTTTTAGTTTCTCCTCCTAGGCTCCTCCATGTCCCTAATTGTCTCAGATATTCTTGGAACCACATGTTGGTTATTAACTGATCATTGGCTGTGCACCATTTGATCCATTTTTCTCCACGGTTGTTGCAGGTTCCTAGTCCAAATCTTCCTGCTATATCTCCTGCCCTCCCCCTGCGCAAATTTGGCATTCAGGTCTGCCATGATAATGATCTTGCAATTTGCAGTGAGCCTTGGCATTGTCCAGCATGGAGTAGAAAGATTCGATTTCCTCTTCCTTACTTCGTGCTGTCAGTGCATAAACTATTATGATTGCTATGTTAAAAGGCTTTCCTTTCAGCTTGACTACCAGAATTCTTTCAGATAGTTGGTAGTATCCCAGAGTGCATCACTTAAATGGTTTATCTAGTATTAACCCGAACTCTTTTATGGTTTTGATCTCCACCTGCATAAATAATTCTGTGCTTGTCACTAACAAAATCCTTTTTGTTTGGACATCTGGTTTCACATACACCAAGGATGATGATTTTAAGACTACTCATCTCATTTCACATTATCTAACTGGCCGCAGTTGTTCAATATCTGAACATTCCATGTCCCGAGAGTTATTTTATGTTTGATGCGAGCAGTCACAAGATAATGGTCCAGTGACACCTGTCATTCATGTCGTTTCTTTCTGGGTGAAAGATAGTTTCCGAGGAATTTTATCCCCTTTACACCGTTTATACTAGCATTTACTAGATGACGGTCTGATGACACCTGTTGCACATGTTTATCCTTACCAGGTGAGCAGTTAATTCCCATAGACTTAACCCCCTTCATGCCGTTAGGTTTCATATTGTCTGTGATGCTAGCCATAATGTGTCTTGGAATTGATAGTGGAGTGGTTTCCCATTGCCTTCTCCACGGTGATTTATGGAGACACCACCTTTAGTTAGCTGGCCGTTGACTCAGAGAGTTCCTTGGTTGTATTTCAGCAATGTTTTTTATGCTTTTGCTAATATGGTTCCTATAGTCTTCTGCTGTCCCACCAGGAAGTCTTTCAATTGACACAAGATGAGAGGATGATGGCTTTGTGACTATCATACAGTTAACCCTATATCCCATCTTGTGCTGTTCCATCAAATATTAAACTGCAGCTTTCTGATGTGAGAATGGAATTGATAGTTTTTATATCAGAAGAAAAAAATAAATAAACAGTTCACCCACCATTCGGCCAACTCTGGTTTCAGACTTGATGTCAAAAGTTGGTTCTTGTTTTACTGTTAAAACTCTTTCCAAAACTTCAGGAACATGCTTTGCAGTGACTCCACTCAACAAAAAGGCAAAATGCATCTTCCTGGATGTCAATTGCATGAACATTTTTGTTTTTGATTTTTTTTTTTTTTACTTTCCTGTTCCTATTCAACATTCGTGTTAATTTTTAACTTTTTGTTTCAACAGTAAAATTAATTTTCTTTGTTTAAACACTGTAATTTTCAATTTTTTATTTCTTTCAATGACTGAAAATGATGTCTCCATTGAAGCTCTTTCAGAAATTCTAGAATAGGCCACTTCATCACAGCTCTTTGCAAACTTTATCAAAATCTGCCATTATGTCTGATTCTGTAAATTCTAAAATTCATAATTCTGGCAAATGTAATTGCTGGAAAAACATTTTTGGCATTTTCAGAGAATGCCCATTTTGTTATATCCCTCACTGACTTCATTTCATAAAATATTTTACATATTTAGTTACACAGAACTGGTTGTCCACATTTAACAACGCTATACTTTTCCAAATATTGTTCAGTTCTGTTCATCTGGAAATGTCAAAGTAAAAATAAATTTAAGTATTAAAGAAGAAAATTAAGTGCCAACTAAAATAGATTTAGTGAGTGGGGGAATTATGAAGAATACTTGAATAAATTGAATGTAGAAACGATATTAGCATTGGATTTCATTTCTAGGATATGGATTCTTAATTGAAATAAAAACTAATAAGGATCAAAGTATGACTTCCAAATCATTTTAAATATTCTACATTGAAAAAAAAAATATATATTTAAACAATTCAAACAAAAAAATGTATAATTAAAGTATGACTATCTAAAGACAAATACACAAATTCAAAAACTTTATTGAAATAGATATAAAAAATAAACAAAATGGTACTTTGTAAAATGTAAATTTCAAAATTCAAAGACTGGTGAGATGTGTTCACTGGGTTATTTCTTAATTGAAAGAAAAAAAATTAATTGAAATTAGAAGACTCACTGAAAACAAATACACAAAATTGAAATAAATTGATATATGAAATAGGTATAAAAATAAAATGGTATTTACTTTTCAAAATTTTGTAATATTGCTGGTACTGGGTTGTCTCGCTAAGCTCTAGTTCAAATTTATTTTAGTTTCATTTAGAAAACCAAAAATCAGATGAACTTCAACACATGTTCACTCAATCAATTCACAAAATGTAAAGGTCGTCAGCAGCAGGGAACTCATCTTAAAAAAAACAACTCAAACCACATGATGTCTTGTTGTATTCATGCTGCTTCTGTACATGTGAATGAAAACAGTTTTTATCGACACAAAAAACAATGTAAAATTCGATTTTTATATATTGTGTGTTTTGCAGATTGTAAAAAGCATTACAATTTATAATCTGTAAAGATAGATCTACTTAACACCATTCCCTAAAATGGTCAGCATTTTCACTGATTTTATAATATTTAACTTTAATGTAAAAATAGTAAAATAGTGTTAAAAAAAGAAATAGTAAAATAGTGTTAAAAAAAGAAATAACAAATAATTGTTGTAAAAATTCATTTTTTATCAAAAAAAATTTTTGCTTGCAGAAAATATTAACTTTATTTATAAAAACATCTAAAAGCACTTGAAATTAAATAATATCTTTGTTTTATTGGGTTTTGTATGTTACAATTCAGCTGATTTTAGGTAAGATAATGTCTGATTTAAAAAAAAATAATCCTGATTTAATTTTCTTAAAGCCTTCTGCATGATTAATATAATCACTAAATGATTCAGCATTGAATTTCTAAGGTTTTCATAAAATTAGTTATAATAGGGGGTAATAAATATATAAAAAAGTTTTTACCATAACTTTCACAAAAAATAAAATAAAATAAAAACATTTATAATAATTTACATTATTTGGGAATAGTTTCTGAAAGTTTCATTAAAATCTGCCAATTTATTTTTCCAAAAAAAAAAAAAAAAAATGCGATAAAATTTGTTATTTAGTAGTGCCCCTGACACCAAGAAAAACAAGATTTTTTTTCCTTTTAATCAAAAGTTAGAATATTCTAAAAAGGATAGAAAAATTTAATGAAATAATTAAAAACGTCTTTGGTCTTTCCTTTCAATAGTAACTTAAGCTTTTTGACTATAAAATTTTGTTTACATCAAGTTTAAGGCCATTTTTATGATGCTATGTTCATTTTTCAGTTATCTCGTTCATAAAGATACCTAAAACAATATATGCTCAAAGCAAGAGGCTCCTTCTATTGAATGTCCACACCAGACGTCAAGTGAAACTCATACATACAATCCATCAATAAAGATATTGGGAAAATGGCCAGCTCCTTATACCTCCTTGGAAAGTACTTCATATCATCTGACATGCTTTATCTTTATAAAGGTCAGATCAAACCAAAAAATGGTGTATTAGGGAGATATACATGTATGCATACATCCATCCCTCTCTCTCTACACCTCCATATAAGAAAGAGTTCAAAACCATTTCTGCAGCATTGTAAGTTATGAATAATTTTCCACCCTACAAATCCCTTTTCCCTATCACTATTGCCATAAAAAAATATTCTGATGAGCTATATTTTCTAGTTCCTCCAATTCAAACCTCGGCAGCTAAAACCTTCTATGACATGTACACAGGGAGTAAACCATCCTCATTCCCTTTGTATTCCAATGGTAAAGGGATGGTCTATCATTATCTAGACTACACAGCCCCATTCAGTAACCCTCTACCTTGAGTGACTACTGGGCCTAGTATTGTGTGAAAAATAGTACAAAAAATTTACTTTAGAAAAAGGACTTCATATTCTATAAAGACATATCAAATGTGCACTCCTCAACAGCCAGAAAAAGTGCATGAAATGCATTATTCCTACTTTTGGATAAAGAAAATTAAAGAAAAAAAAAAAATGATAATAAAAAAATTATATATATATATATATATATATATATATATATAGGAAGCGGGGAAAAATACCTTTTAATCAAATCAAGGCATTCCCAAGCAGGCCAGCTGGCTGGTCTTGTGTTTATCTACCCTGAGGTAATAACCTGAGGTGACTTGTTGCTCTAGACTAGGGACATCTCCAACCTGTGGCACACTCTGCAGCCTACTTAATATTTTGCGGTGAACAGTCCCATAGAAGCAAGCAAGCCAGAGTGGATTGCATCTGGTGTATAGGAATATAAGGGTCTTACCGCAACATTCGACATCGGCAAGTTTGCTCCTTGAAAAAGACATTACTCTCCCGTCTAGCCATTCCAGTATGTGCAGTAATGAGGATTTTTGTACAGTTTGGCATGCTTCAACCAATAGCAACTTGTGTGCTGATTGGTCAAACTGGAGGAGGCTATTCACCTGGGAAACTGGGAATAAAAGCGAAGAATGCTGATTGGTTGGTCAACCGCAGTGTTGGCCTGATAAAAGAGGACTGAAGCAGTGATAAGAGAGAAAAGATGGATTTACATTTTGAAGTGTTCAGAAAGCAACAATGGCAGATTGAACCAGCGGTATCTTGAATTGTACAAGCGACATCTTAGTAATAGAGACTCATTTCAGCTACATATTTGCATGCAGGCCATTGCACCCTAAAATATATTTTCATTCACTTTAGTAACATTGTCAAGTACGACGTCCTCTTTTTTGTACACACCCTGGTTAGACTCTGGCTTCAGCAGAGGGATCTTGTCAACACCTTTCACTCTGACTTCATATTGGTACAAAGCATTAACTGCAGCAGTTGCAACACAGTATAACATTGTACCAGTAAACTGCTTCCTGGATAGAGCATTGTTTTCTGGCAGCAATCTGCTTTATAGATCTGTGTGATTGTTCAACAATACCATTCCCAGATGGTGCATATGCATATCAGAAATGCAGGCAAACACCCTCTCAGCAAACATTCTAAATCTCCTGTAGTTAAATGTTTCCTGACAAGATCTCTTTATGTGGACTCCTCTCAAAAATAAAAATAAAAAAAATTCATGACACTGGCTCCCTTAGCCAAATCTTCTTGGTACAAAGGTCACCAAATGGAAAAAAAAAAACTGATAGGCCTACAGTCTATCAGGGTCAGGTAGTGAACACCCCTGTAAAGGGTAATATTCATCCCATGTCTCTGTCATATAACCTGATGTTTCCAATTTCCCTTTTTTGTCATCGGGTTGGTGCCAGATCGATTGATAGACATTTCAGTTATGATTTAACCACAGATCTCAGCATCTTTCAATGTAGACTGAGCAATTTTCCTGATAAAATACATCATTCGTTTTACATCAGGGTGTCCACTGTGTGAGTGCATTTTCCTAACCTGGTTCCATATTGCTGCCAGTTGCAGCACAGGTTCTGCATCATCATTCATTGTTTCCAGCCACCTATATGGGATTCTTACTTCTGTCCACTTTGTTGTGAAGCAATTTGACAAGTGCAACATTCACTATTAATACATATTCCTTAGACAACTCCAAGAAGGTTTGCAGCCACTTCCTGATCAGCATCTCCCTCACAGCCTTAGTGCTCACTCTGGCTTTGCATGTTAGCTTTTTTTGTGTGCCTTTCACACACGCACACACATGCACGCACACACACACACACACACAGCGAATCTGATTTTAAATATACTGTCTTAGCTTCCCAGTGTATAGCCAAATTTACTCCCTTATAATAGCATCTAGCTCCACAAGAATGAGGTGTTGCATGTCCGACTGGCCACAACCAATATACATCTTAGATAACAAATCCACATGATTCAAGCAAGACTCTAGTGGCCAAAGAACTTACATCAACCCATACATCAAGTTCTTTGCTATCAATGCACTGCTCACCTTTACACGGGTTGCTTTGCCTTACTCCTGGTGACCGCCACTGGGACTTGATTTCAGGAAGTGCTACACTTCCAAATCAGAATGTTGTCTTCTCCCCAGACAAGTATCTGAGTTCCATTTTTTGGTCATTCTGGAATTTTGCTTGTCAGTCCAAAGAGCAACAGATATTCAATGACACTAGTTGCAGAGCAATATCCTCATTTACATACAAGTTATGAATGTACAACAAGGTTGCCTCTGATTTTTTCATCATGGCATTGATGATGGATCTCATTATTGGCGGGGGCAACATTCAGCTCAAATCCCAATCTGGTCTGTCTTGAAAGATAACAGTTTGGTATGGCCAAAATCTTTTATTGATGCACTTTTGACTCATTTTGCTGCATGACAGCCATCAGCAGAAGTAGCTCTCTTGGGGTCCAAGCTTCTGCTCATGATATGAAATAAGCCAACCCTTCTCAATCCATTGCTACAAATCCCTTTCATATGATCCTCTGATTTTCATCGGCACAGAATACTCTTTTGTAATTTACGTGGTGTTTTCCCTTTTGCCCATTTCCAGGATGCAGTTCATTGATTCCACTGCTGATCAAATTCCACCTGAAAATCAGGTTCTTCCATCAAGAGTACTGGCACTATTGCACATACAGAAACTGGATTGCATGCAAATTGAACCTCCCCTGATTTAGAAATAGACATTCCACCAAGGGCCTTGGTCATGTCTATTCCAATTAGGAGATCAAATCCAAAAGGTGGGGGTCCTCTAGCACTACTAACATCACAACAGCTCTCACATGAAAACTGACAGACCCAACTCTGCACGTTTGCATTCTGCCACTGATGGCTATGATGTCAATGCTTTGTATCTTCCATGTTCAGAACACTTTTTTGCTCACTCTAAGGTTCACAAGTGCAATGCACTTCCTTTCATACATATTGATTTCTATCGTTGGCATCACCAAGTTTAAATCTTGACTGGGGATTCTAACACAGTTGCCATACCCTGGCTCTTTCCCCATACAATTTCACGATACATGGCCTGTTACACGTATAACAATGAATACAAAGCTTTCAGTCTCCACTGAGCAGAATTTTACAATCTTGCACAAAGTGGATTAAAGCCATTGTACCAATGAAAAATTATGTCATTAGAACCTCAAGCAGAAGGTTGCATAGTCCTTTGGTGTATCGCTTGCATTGCTGCTACTGCCAAATCTTCATCTGGGTCCTCAATCACGAGCAAGCATCTGTTTGATGGTCAATACTGCCATCCAAAAAGAAGCACAAAGGAGCACGTGATTTGGTGACCCCTTGAAAAAAGTGCACAACAAACCACGGTCGCTGGTACCCCCGAACAATAGTCAGTTTGCCTAGTTCTGCCAAAGTCAAAGGTGCCTCTCAGAGAATTGTTTGTATGCAACAAACCCATCTGTTGTAAACGCTGTGTAAAGGAATCATTTTATGCATTCAACATCCATTTTTTTCATCTTCACTTAATTACTGATAGACAACAAACGTCCCACCAGGCAGTCTTAAGGAATCACATGTTCTGGATGCTTCACTTCACACATCCACCAAACAAGTTCCATCTTGTCTATCCATTCAATCATGTTTGGCCCAGACACTGAGCCATAAACTAATGTGTTTGATATCAAACTTTACCTCTGACGTATTTTAAAATACAGTTGAAAGAGCTTGTAGCTGAGTTATCGCAATTCTCTCCCGTTGCACCAGTGGTATCCCTTCAAGTAACTGCTGGGTGTTAACAAATCTGGCTTTTATGGCATCTAGCGAGGTGGCTACACAGATTTTTGGTCATGTCAAACATCACCCAGTCCACACAGATTGAGTCTCCCATGCACAGCACAGGCAATCTTATGTCACTTATGGGGTGGTGTAGAGAGACAGGCTATATCCTTAAAAACAGATATTGACAGTAAAAGGAAAACAATGTCAAAAATCATATTTATTTTGTGTATGTATAATTTTTTTTTTTTAACTGTCAATAATACAGTATTTTTTGTAATTATGCATATTTATTATAAAATTTGATATTCACAAAAAAAATTTTAAAGCATATTTATAAAGTATATTTGTGGCTTGGTGAATATACCTAAATTTCCAATTTGGCCCATAAAAAAAAAGGTTGGACAACCCTGCTGTAGACAGTCGCAACACGTACGTCTGGACACATTTTGAACCATGTCAGAGAAAAAGAAAAATGAACTTTACCAACTTTATAAAAATAAGTACAACTTACTTCAATCATGTTTATTGTTTACATTTAATGATTTTCACTTAAGTTTATGTGGTCAAAAGAAATTAGTGATTGTTTTGGGATGCAATTTCAGATTGGGCCTTTCTTCTCTCTATGCCGGTTTATTGGTATTTATTGTTGTTCTCTGCTTTGTATTTGCTTCATTCATTCTTTCCTTCTATCACAACTGCACTTATTGTACGATGTACCCCAACAGAACTCACTCTTCAAGATGGTCTAGTTCTATTCGTGAGTCACCAATCACTTGTCCAGATTATAAACATACTAGACATCTGGGCACCTTCAGAATCGAGCACTAACCCTAACCCGGATAATCTCTCCTTGATTCTGTCCAACTACATTAATATTATATAAAGTTGTTAATGACCCAATTTCTTGTGGAATAACAAAGAAGGGTCTATTTTGATGGGAACGACACACTCGCCTTCTCACAAATTGAAGTCCTACATGTCAGACAAAAATGAACTCTCTTTCGTCAAGAATAAGGCAAGTCTTGTTCACCATTTCTGCCATTTGACTCTGGTTTTGGTTCATTATGTCTGCCACAGTTTATCAGTAAATTAAATAATTTTAATTGCTTATCAATTTATAATTTCAACAACAAGCTATATACAAATGAAGCTATCTCCCCATAACAGATTAGGAAATATAGCAAAAAAATTCATTTTTGAATAACTCCTGAAAGTTTCATTAAAATCAGACAATTATTTGATTTTTACAAGAATTTTCAAATTAATGGGTTTTCCCCTGGAAAATGTTGCACTAAAATGTGCATTGCCACAAGTAGTACAAAGTTGAAAAAATTATATATATATATATATATATATATATATATATATATATATATATATAGAGAGAGAGAGAGAGAGAGAGAGAGAGAGAGAGAGAGAACATGGTAGAAAGAAGGAAATGTTTTTTTAAAAATAATTAAAAAATACTTTGTTCTTTCCTCTTAATAATTATGACAAACATTTTGACTATGAAACTTTGTTTTTATTAAGTTTGGGTCCTTTTATGCTATACAGATTTTTAGTGAATTATTGGAGGTACTTAAACAAAAGACTGCATATTTCTTTTAGGGTCAAACAAAAATTGTTTCACGTTGTTAGGGAAGTTTATATACTCATTCAGACTCCAGAGTATTCATCAAACCAAAACCTTGGAATGAATCTGGTCTTTTTTAAGCCTTCACTTAATGAAGAAAGAATAAATAAAAGAGGAAGATAAAGTTCTGTCTATATTTCTGAGATGAGGTATTATGTACACTATTTACATTATTCGGATCATTGTCCTCGTCTTTGTCACCATATTTATCACAACGTTTCGGCTGTTGTACGCTCCGGCTGTTGTACGCTCCGGCCTTCTTCAGGTGGTTGGAATGTTGAACTGAACCCTTTATTTCGCTCACTGGGGTGGACTATGCTAGTTCCACGTGCCATGTCTAATGGATCTTAGTTATCAGTTATTTCCTGTTAATTCCCCTCTGAAAGTTCTCCATTACCTTACCTGGGTACTGAACTCACACTCTTTGGGTCCTGTCACTGGGTCTAAACAACGCCTATATATCCACTGTGTCATGTGTCCTTGAAGACACATGGCACAGTGGATAACATGATTAACTGGAAATAACTGACATCCATTAAACATGGCACGTGGAACTAAAGTCTACCCCAATGAGCAAAATAAAGGGTTCAGTTCGACATTTCATCATTCTGAAGAAGGTTGGAGCGCACAATGCCTGAAACGTTGTAATAAATATGGCGACAAAGATGAGGACAATGTAAATAGTGAAGAGAAAGTTCCTTGAAACAGGAGTGCAAAACATGCCCAGAGCAGTACTCAGCTCAGAAAGATAAAAATTCTGGAGTGACGGAATTATGAGATTGTTTAAAAGATCATAAAAGAATGGAGCAAAACGGCAAATAATAAGTTGAATAAAGAAAGTTATCAAAATGTTTTATTTGTTGAATTAGCACAACGAAGACTATCGAGAGAAAAAAAAACACATGAAAACAATTGGTCTTGATTGTGCGTACGAAAATCGAGGAAAAAAAAAACGGAGTCAGCGTGTTTTTTTTTGGGGGGGGGGCAGTATTCCAAATGCAGTCATTTTACTTACTATTTTGTTGAGTTTATCGAGGACATAAAGAAACTTTAGAAGCAATATGAAAATAATACATTTGGGTACGACGAATAAGTGATGAGTGGAGTAGATACAACAACTTACTCATAAAATTGGATTCATTTATGAAGTTATCATCCATAATAAAAATTATGTTTTCGAGAACTACCGGCGCCATCAAAAACGATTTTTTTAAAGAGAAAAAGCTCTTAGTAATCTTACAGAACTCCTCCTCAGTGGGAGTTTATTTGTGAATAATATGTAAGAATTTCAAGATGTGTTTACAGCCCTAACTGAAATAATCAATGAAATGAAACAGTTTTAAAATAATGAAATGTACCCATCGCATTTTAAAATCTTTTATTTTGTATGCACGCGCGCATTTGGCATTTTTTACCTTTAAATCAACTTAAATTCGCTGTTCTTCACTAAAGTCAATCAATACTGAGTTCCTTTTCTTGTTTGAACTATTTCATGTTCATTCGTTTTCTTTAGATTTTTAATGAATAAATTTCAAATAAAAGTAGAAAGAAGAACAAACAAGCAAAAGTTGTGAGAAAGCTTAAGTGCATAAGAATTTATTATGATTTTAACAAATTGTCATCCATCATGGAGAACAAACACAAAAAAAGATTAAAAAACAAAAAAAAAAAAACAGTAAGCATAAAGACAGGACATGAACATGAAAATTGAAGTAAAAAGCTAAGTACTCAGTGAGTATATAGCTAATAAAGAATACGCAGGCTCATGACGATATGATTCTTTAACGCTTAAAAGAATTTGGGTACCAATGACGTTTCTCTTTAAGAATAATAACCGTTGAGGCCTCCATCTTCTTAAGCAAAAGACTCCGCTTTCACCAGAGAGTCTGTATCACGTATCTCCCAAGTGGTGAATATCAATTACTTATGAATATTCAACAATGCTGTTGTTTTGACTTAATAAATCATTGAAACTTTTGTAGCAACAGAACATGTTGTTGAATAAAATTATTGTTAAAGATACGAATCTATTTTAATTTTATTTATAACGGATTAACTTTTGGATAAAGCTAATATGCTATCCAGCAAAAATATCGAATTAATTACTCAACAAAAAAACGAATCATTTTTTTTTGTTATTCTGTAGTGTAAACGTAACAAAATTATATTTACCAAATAACCAGAATTTCAGGCAATTTAATGTTGTTCGATCTTACGGATATATTGCATTTAAAACATCGGTTCTCATCCGATCACTGAAGTTAAGCAATATCAAGCTGAGTCAGTATGTCGGAGTTAGCTCCTCCTTAATTCCCTAATTGTCACTAGGGGTCGTTCTCTTTACACTATAAATACTGGGTGACTTCTCGCCTCGTTCTCTTTTTCATATTGTACATAATCATTGAGGATTTTTTAACTTGTTTTTATTCCCCTCCCCCCACAGACAACGATTTGTACATATAGGGACTAGCTAGTATTCTCATCGAGACATGAGGTATTATGGTGGGTGTGGTGAGAAAGGTAAGTAAGAATGTATTTTTTGATGCAAGGAATATTGTAAGTATGATTGGGTTAGCGCTTGTAGCTAGCTAAGTTTAAAGACTGACCTCTTCCTCTCTCCCCATGTGCCACATTTTCTGTTTTATTCAGGAATAAATATCCTTTTTCATATTGTATATAATCATTGGGGATTTTTTAACTTGTTTTTATTCCCCTCCACCCACAGACAACGATTTGTACATATGGGGGTCTATTTAGGATTTTCATTGAGATAATGAGGTATTTGGTGGATGTAGTAAGAAAAGTAAGTATGAATGTGTTGTTTTGGAGGTAGGAATATTGTTTTGTATGATTGGGTCAGTGGTTGTGTCTAGCTAAGTTTTAAAATTAAGACAGATGATGACCGTCCTTTTCTCACGCACCTTTTTTAGGCCTTGTGCCACATTTTCTGTATTTTACAGAAATATATATTCTTTTTCATTTCTTCATTTCAGCGGACACATTTAAAAATGTGATCTCTTGTAAAGATAGTGTTTTCCCATTTGTGGGAGACGCCGTGAACATTAAACACGCATACACGTACGTACAAACATTCACCAAAATACAAACTCTTTACGCTCACACACAAACGCAAATGTTAATGTCACTTGTAAATTTGTTGTTTAATACATATATGTGTATATATATATATATATATATATATATATATATATATATATATATATATATATATATATATCAGTCTTGTTTGTTTTCTTTTCATCTTCGGTTGGACACAATTAGAGTCCTCCATTTTCTTGTAGTTGGACCTTCTTCTAGCAGGAATAAATAGCACGTGTTTCTAATTCAACAACACTCAAACCCACACTGTCCTCTACAAGTATCTAGAGATGGATAACCACTTTGGGTTCTTAGGAATACCAGGTGCTGTGAGTAAGTATAGGAAATAAACCCTAATACAACAGAATTACATACTCACATAATACCAAATTAAAAAACATCCCAAAATTTATTTTCTACTCAATAACAGTTTTTGCAAACATGCCAAAAGGTTCCACAATACAACTTACCCCTTTTAAATAAAAGTGTCTATATTGGATAGAAAATAACATCACTATGTGAAATATTTGACCAATCAGACTAAATTAAAAGTTTAAACCCCTATTTTTCTCAAACCTGCTTTCGTGAAAATTTTCTTATAAAACCCCACAGATTTCAGGAATAGAGATATGAGGTCTCCAAGCTGTTCAAACACAGGAGAAGACGTTGCTACATAGGTTTTTCCTTCTCTGAGCGTGCTAGAAGAAACGTGTTGGTGACTTCAAACAAATCACCTCCAACACCATTAGCAGGGACGGTCTGTGAATCTTCACTGTGAATCAAAGTCTTTCCTCAACTACAGATTTACTGCGCAACAACTATTTAAAAGTGTTTTTCAACCACAGCTTTGACTGTGCACCAACTACTAAGAGTATTTCCTAAACCTCAGGTTTTCCTGTGGATCAACTACTGTTTCGGCCGTTCCATACATTTTGTGTTTCTGCTAGGAAAATCGCGTGTCTCCTGTAATACTCACAACAAAAATGGCAGACTCAGTATGTGAGTCCATGTGAATAAATGCAAAAAAAAACAAAAAAACCCCAATAAGAACTGATATGAAAATGTATTAACGAGAAAGGTATACAAGTGACAAAGACAATGATGGATGTAACTGTTGAGGGGTTCTCTCCCCTTTTTACACAAATGGACTCACCCAGTACATACATATACTACGGCTACGTGAAGACCCGAGAGAGCAAGACCGAGGAGTCTAGCTGAGTCGTGATACAATCTTTGACTGTAAGTGACAGCTGTCGGACACTCTGCGTTAATAGAGAGGAACCCGGACGAAGCTTTGCCGAAGGGCGGGGTTTCGTCCAGGGAGGTAGATAGGGCCTGAACCCGTCTAGGCGGATTCAAAGGCTATATTTTTGGCCGAGCCTACGTGCTCGGAGATACCCACATTAAACCGGCCTTGTGTCACATTCGGTCCTCGTGGGTGGATTGATAAATACCGAGCAAGACCGAGGAGTCGAGTTGAGTCCAGAGTGACAGAGTAAAAGGTTGTAGGTAACCGGATGAGTGAGGGTGAGGTAACAGCGTTGTAGGAGTCACAGTGAGCGAGCACGTAGACTCAGTAAGAAGTCATACAGCGTTTCTTCAATACCAAAGACTGTATATATATTGCGCTACTAACATGTATTCCTGGAACTACTAACCTGCTTTACCAGTTTGTATTATTACGTTAATACATTATTTTCATATATTCATTCCTGGTGTTTGTTATTTATTGGTACCGGATTTCAACCCGGAATCCACAACAGTAACAAAAGAATGTGAAAACCTTTTTAAGGAATGTGAAGTGAGTGAAATGTTTGTATCTAGGTGTGTGGTTTGTTATGCATTTTCCCAAAAAGAAAAACATTTTCTCGTGAGAGACTTAAATGTTGACGTTTAATCGTGAAAAGTAATAAGACACTACAAAAAATTATTGCAGAGTAATTATAGTGCTAGAGAGCATCCCCTAGTAGTGGTTTCAGAAAAGTAAGTAAACTCCACACTACACAAAAACTTTCCTTTTTGACTTTTTTGAATTCACAAAAAAAAAAAAGCTCTGGACAAGTGAATTTCTTATACAACAAAACACAGAGAATGGATCATGGCTCGGAATGAGAAATTGAAGAGGCGAGTTTGAATTCCAGTTGAGTTTGTTACATTGGCTAGCATGCAAATAACATTGGAAAGGTATGAATCTATCTCTTCTCCCAGCTATGGGTTAAATAGCAGGATAGACTGGGTACTATAGCCTTGGTTGCCAAACAACCTACCGTAAAAAATAATGGTAGCCTACTGCAGACTTTTTTCTTCCAAATCCATACTACTTTCCCTAATAATTCTGATCAACATGCTTCTTTACTTGATTTGTTCCATACTCCCTCTCCTAGGTCTTGTCAAGAATTACAACTCTGTCCTCTTGGCAATTTGGATCATGCTGTAGTATTTGTTGATATTTCTTTTGAGTCGTCTGTTAGACAGGAACCACCTATTCACAAGACTATCAGCATACTGATTGGGATTCATTTCATGACTTTCTTCAAAACTCCACTTGTACTTATATTCTTAACCTTCCTATTGAGAATTGTGCCATAGAAGTTCCTTCTTTGCTTAAAACAAGCATCGATACTTTTGTACTGTAATGGGAGAGAGCTATGGAAGTAATATTTATTCTCTCTTTTGTACTCCCCCGTTATGGGCATTATTATATCAGTGATATAATAACACCATAGTTCACAGACAAAACGGAAAGGAAAAAGAATAACAAACATGCTTTGTCCTCAGAGAGACTTTTATATTACTAAGACATACACTAAACTATATATAAATATATACAAGTGTACCACGTGGAGAAAAAATATCATATATATCGACACAGCAAAGCAAAGTGCAAGGAGAAACAAAAAAGAAAGGTCTTACATCTAATATGGAGATACTCATGTGTCTGAAGAAGTCATGTTTAGGACTCCAATTTCAATCAGGCCAGATTCATCTATGTCCCAGGCGAGAACATATTCCACAAACGGGAAACAGCGAGTCTTGGGTTTTCCTAAATTGAGAACTGCGAGCTAACGTTTCTTTCTATATCTGGGAAAGATATATTCCCAAAGGGAAACGGCACTATGGACTTGTAAACTACTGGGGGAAACAGATTTTGCCTCAGTTTGGACACCCTGGTCCAGGCTAAAAGAAAGCAATCTCATGTGACTGCTGTAAACAAACTGAATTTAACTAACACTTTCATCACTATGAAGTGATGTCATTAATCAGACTGTTTCGTGACCCATGTGAGTTATCTCCACCAAAGGGAGATTGTCTTTTGTACTCCTACTGTACCTTCTCTGAAATACCAGGTGAACCACAATTTTCTTGGTTCACACTTTCCTGTTCAGTCACTATAGCCCACAAACCAGACAGTTACTATAATATTCTGTTGGTGAAATCTTTGTTTTCGAAAGTGTTTAGGTACGTCATTGGGATCAAGCCATTGAACTGATTATTTATGATTGTCATAAAGAATCCATTTCTCATCACAGATCGCCATTCAATCAAGAAAAGGATCATTCAAATTCCACAGATGCAGCATCGAATACACTTCAAAACTTCAAATTCTTTGACTTTCACTAAGTTTATATGGAACCCATTTATTGCCAATTTTTTTAGATGGTCTGATATTGTTGAAATGCAGACACTCATTATTTTGGGACATTTCTTTCACACTTTGATGTGGGCTTTGCTTCACTAATGTTTCAGATATTGATTTTCAATTTGCAGATGGATTTCCTCTACCACCCTGATCTCCCAGAATTGTATCTGCACTGCAGAACTTCAGAAACCAGCGCTTTACTCTCCAATCACGAATGGATCCTTCATCACATGCTCTGTTAATGTTGGCAACAATTTGAGAAGCATTATGACCAATCTTGACCTATGCAAAAAAGTGAATGCATCTCTTTTTTTCTCAGGTTCAAAATGAGGAGTATATAATGTTTTATCTTAAATTCCGAAAGATATTAGGTTGGTGCAAAAATAATGTCGTTTTCTCACATATGTTACTATATGAGAAAACGACATTATTTTTGCACCAACCTAATATTTATATAAAATTAACAAAGAGGAAAGAGTAATATATTTTTGTTCAACTGTTATAATAATATATTAGAATGCAAAGGTTTTATTCTAAAATTGACATTATTTTCCAAACAACTTAATACCATCATCGCATTGCCTCAAGCACCTCTAAAATGGAGGTTGTTGGGGATGCAGGTCCACACAAAAATGAAAATGAGGTGAACTAATTCTAGGGCACATATTCTTAGTGACAGCCCCATTGACTTAAAAGGCACCCCTGACTCAAAACATTTTGTTAACTGGTCTGCATTGTCTTCTCCCTGTGTTTTGATATCAACTCAACAGCCAACATCAAGTAACTAAGTCCTCTTACTTAAAAAAATACAGGTGACTCATTATTATTATTAATATTCGGGATGTGCAATTAAAGTGTTATATTGGTCTTGCATTGTTTTAAAAAATTACCTAAGACTACACTAACTCTTAAATAAGCAACAGTGTAACCACAACAATAAGAAAAATAATTCCAAAATAAATAAATCTCAAAACAATGATTCAAATGAATTATGTACATTCAATTAGATTGACAGCAAAATTAAATCAAGTTCACAATTACCAATTACAAATTTGTCCAATCAGGATGTATAGCAATTGTTGATATCAAATTTCTTTTTGAAATTTTCCTTTTTTTGATTCAGATTCTTAAAGGTAAGATTCATTTTAAAAAATTTTTTTTCTACACATGTCTGGATCATCTTAAAACAGGATCTGGAAAATCTTTTGTCACATGAACCCTTGGACTTCCTGGTGGTTAGGAACTTCTAGCTACTGTAAAAGAAAATGGTGCCCCTAATAATAAATACATGATTTCATTGGAATTTTCAAGCATGGCTAAGTTGATCATTTTTGCTGTAATTGTTTCTTTCTCACTTTTGAAGCAGGATCAAAGAAGGCATGATCAAACCAAATATGTAATTTCCAATTCATCAGCATTTCTGCTGGTAAATATCTGATCAACATCTGAGGATTCTTACAATAAGCTGTGGAGGGTATGATTTAGGCTTTTTTTTTTGTATGAAATAGTGATCCACTCACATGAAGATGGTTTGAAATAAAATTATTTATTACTATCAATAATTAGTGTGCATGTACAAAAAACTCTGTCTTTAAGTGTGAGTACCTTGATTTTCCTTATGATTGGTTACACCCTTTGTAAGTTTATGGGATAATACAAAAGGTTGCATCTTTTGGATGCCAGATCCTATCATAGTAGTGGTCAGGGCCGGTGTGAGCAACCTCTGAAACCCCTGACAGCTTCAAACCTCATTGGGGATGGGGCATGCTATTTTACCAGCATTTTCTTTTTATACCTACATTTATATATGTTACAAACTAAACTAAGTACAACTAACTTAGGTACCTCCACGAGATCGCTAAAAAACAGCATAGCATGACGAAAAAGACGCCAAACTTTGCGAAAACAAATTTATAGTTTAAATGTTTATGTTATTATTAAGAGAAAAGATCAAAGTATTTTGGGGGTATTTTTTTACATTTTCTAATCGTTCCTAGCATGTCTGAAATTTTCGTTAAAAATCTTTTTTTTTTAGTCAGCAAAATTGACCATTTTTTTCCATTTTATAAAAAAACTGTAAATCTCCCTTTGAAATTCTTTTAAATATCAATTATCATTTTTTCAAAACTTATTTTAAGAAAATCAGAAATTATAATGTTTATTCAAAATATTTTGAACCAAGCTTAACTTATCTTCTGCACTGAAAAGATGTAATTTGAAAATAAAACAAAGCAGGTCATAAACTTTCGCGTCACTTGACAGGTGATGTATGACATATTGACGGATTCCATGAGGATAATTTGTTCTAGGGAAGGAGAAAAGTGAAATTATTTACATTTAAGTGCACAAATTATTTACCTCGTTATTTTTAAGGAAAACTTTCAGTGCTCTAATTTTTTGTTTTTGTACTTAGCTTTCACCTTTACGTTTACGATGCTTTATGGAAAATATATTATAAAGAAATTAAAATAAGTCTATTAAGAGTAAGATTAAATTTCATATTTCATAAGAAAGGTATGTAATTAATTTATAGGTACCTTTCTTATGAAATTTTATCAGAACTGTACATAAAATACTATAATTTTATGTACATTTATTACCTTTTTACTGTGTTATTTGTATTTCCATTCATTTTATTATTAATTTTGATATTTCATTTACGGAAAAATGTCATAACTGAGATTAATATAAAAATAAGATCATATAAATTTCATAAGATGATACTGATACTTGTAGGTACCCTTCTCAGTTGAAATTGAAAAATCAAATTAACTTATTCACACGTGTTTCGCAAAAGTAAAGGCCTTAACAGCGGAGAACAATGCTTAACTCAAATAACACAACTTAATTGTATTCTGGTTGGTCTTCCATACTTTATAATTACAGCCCAATTATAAACACAAAATTACATTTCTTAATTACTGCAGGTCTTGTGATTAGTCAAAATGATACAATTTACAACGTGCTAAAAATAGATCTATCTCATAAGGACACTTAGGAAACCTGATGCGGCTTTTAACTAATTTTATATTTTAACAACTTAAATGTAAAAATCTATTATAATTAAAAAATAACAAATAATTGTATTAAAAATTAATTTTTCATTGAAAAATTTTTTTGCTTTCAGAAAATATTCATAAAAACAACTAAAAGCAAATAAAAGCATTTGAAATTAAATAATATCTTTGTTTTATTGAGTTTTGTATGTTACAATTCAGAGCTGATTTTCAGGTAGGGGTCCAATGAAAAACAAAAAAAAACGTGATTTGCATTCGTCAAAGCCTTGTGCTTTTAATTATTGTAATCACTAAACCTGAATTAGTTATGGTGGGGGATAATAAATATAAAAAATATCTTTGCCATGACTTTAATAAAAAAAGAACATATTTATTATAATTTTGACCATTTGTGAATAGTTTCTGAAAGTTTCATTAACATCTGACAATTATTTTCATTTTTGCAAGATTTTCCAAATTAATGTGTGTCACACACACACACACACAAAAACCAGTTAAAAATTGTATATGTTATTTTACTAGTTCTGGTGATACAAAGAGAAACAAGGTTTTTTTAATCAAAATTTAGAATGTTCTAAAAAGAAGGAAAAATTTTTAAAAATAATTAAAATAAACTTTGATCTTTCCTCTTAATAATAATATAAACATTTAGATGATAACATTTTGTTTTCGTCAAATTTGGCGTCTTTTTCATCATGCTATGCTCTTTTTTTTAGCGATCTCATGGAGGTACCTAAACTAACTATTAAAGGATGAAAAATTTTTGTGGATTTTGATGTCATTCTGGCATCTTTTTTTGACAAAATCTGTTAATTTGTTTTGCTCATATTAGGTGTCAAAAATCACCATATAAAATTCGCTATTTTTTATTTATAATGTTGAATGTGTTAAAATTATTCACCTTTTTAACAAAAAAATCTCAAATTGATGTTAAAATGGCCACAAAACATTGTTGATTTATTTAAGATGGAATGATATATAATGACATGTCTCGAATTTGTATTTAGATACATTGTATTTATTTTCAATTTTTCCAGTTGAATTGTTCACCTATGTTGCATATGATTGATTATTGTACATAATTAAGTTACAATAACATGTGTATTTTATATGAATACTACCTTATTGTTATGTGAGTGGTTTCACAGTGGAGGCTTGTATTTGTACTAAGTAGGTCCTAAAATAGGTCCGACGTACAAAATGTTAGGAACTTGATATAATAGGTAATGATACAGAGAAATCTAGTTGTGGTCGCTGATACATTAGTATCCAACTAACAGTCGTCCGGCATCGACTGACTGCCCAACCCACTGAGCGATATTCAGTCACCCCCCCTACGAGGGCATCATGTGGCACAAGGCCGGTTTAACATGGGATCTCTGAGCCCGTGGGCTCAGCCAAAAATATGCCCTTTGAACCCGTATAAACGAGTTCAGGGTCAGTTTACCTCCCCGAAAGAGACTCCACCCTTCGGCGTAGCCTCATTCGGATTCCTTCCTGCCTGAAGGCAGAGAGTTCAACCGATCACCCGGTCGTCCGACTTCAGACTGAACTCAGACCGAGCCACTGAGCGACCCCCCCATTGCTCTTACTACTCCTACTTATTACAGGTGGGAGAGTCTATTAACTATAGAATAGGTGTGTTCCACTATAACACTTATGAAAATCGAGATGTAGTATAGTGGGGGCCCTCTATCATAGATTCAGTGGGTGAAGGAGGGTGCAAGACCTTTGCACCAGCCATGGTAGCAGCTCAATTCTTTGGCATCCTTCCTTGGCATGTCCTTCACTGAAAACAGAACCATTTCTCACAATTGACATGAATCTCAAACTTACACGGATTCTCTCACAAGGGTGGCGATTAGTTCATTTTGGCTGATTAAAATATTTGTTCCATATCTGTCTTGGCTGACAGTGAAATCATAAACTGTTGTCAGAATGTACTTAAACCCAATGCTTTAATGATTGTTTTCCTTCTTCTCCTCCTCTTCCTTCATGTATATATTCTTTCTTTCTTTCTTTCTTTCTTTCTTTCTTAATTTTCCGTGTCATGAACATGCAGCCATGGCCAAAATTATGGAGCACCTATAAAAATTCGAGATAATAGTTTAAACCATGTATTTCAAGGTTAAGAATCATACAGTGAACAATTGAGAGCAAATGTAAAATATTTAACAGTAGATTGTAGTATATTTTTTTTTGCTTTAAAGCCTCTCTCAAGAGCTTTAGCTGGGTTTCGTACTAAATTCATTCCAATATTCAAAATGATTTATTGTCATACTAAAGGTTGTTTCGTAATTTTCGAGTAATATTTGATTCCTACCAATGTATATTTAATTGAAAATGCCTCCAAAGAAGCAGCTTTCAGAGATTAAAAGGGCACAAATTGTTGCCTTATCTGGTGAAGGATATTCTCAGGTAGAAATTGCCAGGAAGATAGAATGTTCAAGGAAGGGGGTTCAAACAACGATTAAAAGGTACAAGGAAACAAAGTCTTTCAAAAACAGAAAAGGACAAGGCCGTAAAAAGTCTACAACCGCCAGGGAAGACAGATCTTTGAAAAGAGCATCCCTTGCAGATAGGAGGAAAAGTTCTTCAGAGCTTGCTGCTGAACTTAGGGAGGATGCAAACAAAAACATATCAGCTCGAACAGTGAGAAGAAGGTTATTAGAAGTGGGATTAAAAGGATGCAAAGCCAGGAAGAAGCCATACTTGTCTCAGGCCAACAAGTAAAAATGACTGGAATTTGCAAAAAACCATTAAAATTGGACACCTGATGATTGGGGCAAAATTGTTTGGTCTGACGAAAGTAACTTTGAGGTAAGTTAACAGCTTCTATTTCCTAAACTTTGGATGTAATAATTGAAATTTTTATGTGAATACACATCCATAACATTTATTCAAAAATTGTAACAAATTCTTTTTTTTTCATCAGATTTTTGGCACTCCTGGAATGGTTTATGTTCCCCGTAGGGAAGGAGAGGCATTTCATCCTGATTGTGCGGTTCCAACTGTAAAATTTGGAGGAGGAAGCGTAATGGTTTGGGGCTGCATGGTTTCTTTAGGCACTGGAATGTTGTACACATGTGAGGGCAGAATGAACTCCACAATTTATACTAACATGCTGGACCAGGTTTACTGTACCTCTTTGACTAAAATATTTAATAATAACATTCCAAGTGATGTAATCTTCCAACAAGACAATGCTCCATGCCATACGTCAAAAGTTTCAATCGGTTGGTTTGAGAAAAAAGGGATTACAGTGATGAAGTGGCCCCCTCAATCCCCAGACCTAAATCCCATTGAAACTTTGTGGTCCCATTTAGGAAAAAGAGTGAGAGTGCACAAATGTTCATCAAAAAAAGAATTAGAGGACAAACTTCATGAAGATTGGCAGAAAATAGATCCTACCACCTGCAACAACTTAGTCAATAATATGCAAAAACGAATAAAAGCTGTTATAAAGGCAAAAGGAGGACATACCAAATATTGATTGTTGTTATTAATGTTTACTCCACTATTCTTAACCTTTAAATATATAAGTTTGAATCATAATTTCGATTTTTTATTGGTGCTCCATAATTTTGGCCAAGGCTGTATTATTTTTATTATTTTATTTTATTTTACTTTCTGAGTCTCAAACCTGATACCTAAGGTCAGAAATGGCATTATGAAATTTCCCTAAGATTATACATATTTTACATTAGATAAATCACTTTGTAAGGTGTGAGTTGTACTTGTGAGAACAATTTTTTTTATTTCTTTAAGGCATAGGCTACCAGGAATCTCTTCAATTAGTCTATTGGAATCTTTTCCAATCAACCTGAGGACTCTAACTACAACTGGAATTGTTAATATCCTCATGCATCACATTTTTGAGATTTTGATTTCAAGGCCCTTATATTTTGATAGTTTTTTGAAGATCTTCAAAGATACATTGTATTCTGCAGGGTTCCATGTTAATAAGAAGGTACATTTTGTCTTTGCAGTCTTTAATCACAATTTCTAGGTGATTAGCTTTCATTTTATTATTATTATTATTATTATTATTAGTAGTAGTAGTAGTAGTAGCAGTGTTAGTATTAGTAGCAGTAGCATTATTTCCTTTACACCACAAAGCCAGCAAGAATCTGCCTAATCGATGCAGTATTGATGCTGTCCTGATACTTTCATACCATTTTTTAACACCTGGGTGGCTATTTCAGTCAAGCTATTACTTCACTAGTGACATGGAGACAGGCAAATGTGTTTGATGTGGTTCTTCACAAATTCCTTGAATACATTATCGACAAAATGAAAACCGTTATCAGCTTTGGAGTACCATAATTAACCGAAGTGTGCAACTTGGCCACTGTTTGATATCCATTCACTGAGTTTATTGAATAAAAGTCCATCCATTAGGAATATGAACCACCAATAAGTAGAAACATTTGTCCCATCAACAGCCCTGCATAATCAATGTGGATTCTTGATCATGGTTTACTTCGGTTATGCCAAGGGTGCAACTGCAGGCATGTTCTGATTCATTTGACACATATTACTTTGGTCAGTAACACCTTAACATTTGTGTCCATGCATAACCAACAAACAATTCTTGATGCAAGTATCTTCATACTTGATCTATTAGGATGCTCTGCATGTAGCTTCTATAATATTTGCTGCCTTCACAGTGGATTGACACACAAAAAAAACACCAGTCCAGAATGCTAAGTTCATGGTACCTATGTTGATTAAAGTATTAGGTCTTCACTAAAGGTCAACTGGCTCAGCCAGTCAGATAACATGTATTTCAGTACACGAGACAATACCTGACCATTTTTAACTCACTCAATTTTGTCATTCAGAGCCTCCAGCAATTGCATAAACTCTGATTTTTGTCTATATTTCTGAGATGTGGTATTATGTACATTATTTACATTATTCGGATTATTGTCCTCATCTTTGCCGCTATTTATTAATATTTTGGCTGGACACATGGCACAGTGGATAAAGGCATTAGTTATATCCAGTGACAGGACTCAAAGAGTGTGAGTACAATACCCGGTTAAGACAGTGGCGAACTTTCAGAGGGAAATTAGCAGGAGATAACTGATAACTGACATCCATTAAACATGGCATGTGGAACTAGAACAGTCTACCCCAGCGAAATAAAGGGTTCAGTTCGATATTCCAACATACAACACACCTGTAGAAGGCCTGAGCATACAACGGCTGAAATGTTGTAATAAATATGTCAACAAAGATGAGGACAATAGTCCGAATAATGTAAATAATGTACTCTGATTTTTTTAAACTTCAAGGCACCGTCATTAGCACTATTACAGCCAGATTTGTATTTCACTCAACTTACAGTCACATCCCGTATGATCATTAAAGTTAAGCAATGCTGAGCCTGGTCAGTAACTAGATGGGTAACCACTTGGGAATACCAGGTGCTGTAAGTTTTGATGTACATGTGGTATAATAAATAATAGCTCAGGATTGTTATTCAAAAAACCAAGTTCCAATTTCAGTTGGGTTTATTATATTTACTTACACATGAATACTCTTAGGAAGAGTATGAATCTCTTTTCCCCAAGCTATGGATTAATTAGTAAGACTTGTATCACTAAAACCATTATTATCTTCAGAAAAATTCTTACAATCTAAAAATATTTTCTCTCTTTAAATAACCTGCAATGGGTCGATAAGTCATAGGAAATGAATCAAGCAAACAATAAATATCATACTTATATGCATATAAAAGTAAAAAGCAAACACCATTGTAATTGTGCATGTACTATTTATGAAACTGTTCTTATTTCCAAATAACTGCAACAAGAATGTGTGGTCAGTGTACAGTATGAAATGACTGTCATATATGTACTTGTTGAACACTTACTCCGAATACAATGGTCAATGTCTTCTTGTCAATGTGTTAATTTCTTTTTTGTTGCAGTCAAGTTTCTGGATATTTGAATCCATTTACCACTTGGAAAGGAATGGCTCTCAAGTCACAAAGCAATGCATCATAGGCAAATGATGAATTGGCAAGATGGTTCATAGTGCACGATGTTGCTAATGCTTGTAGCATATTTGACATTTTGGAAAGGTTTCTCTTGAAAGTTAATCCATTGATACACTGTTAATTTGCATTGTAAGAGGTTAAATAGTTCCCAACATATGGACCAGATTTGGTGTGAAGTTGACACAGTAAATAACTTTAAGGCTTGAGTTTTGTTTACGGAGGCTGGAGTTTGTTTCATAACATTTAGTTTTTTACCGTTTGTTATAACAATTGAAAAATAAATGATGTTGAAACAGTGTGTAGACATTCTTTAGAGAGAAGCGAAGAGTTCAGTGTCAGCATTTCATGTAATAAATCGAGGCAAATTATCATTGAAAAAGCAAGGTCATTTGGCAAGATCACCATCTTCTGTAGCAGACTTTGTTCTCTCAATGTTTCTTGATTCCCTCTTTTGCCCATGTCTGTTTTTCTGCAAATATTTGATTTATTTTATATATATTTTGTATACAATTTTGATCCCTGATATCCGATAAAAGAAGCAACACACAACATCTAAAATTCGATTTTCTTCATACAAAATTTTCCCTATAGCAAGATGGATGTCAGGGCAAGATTATGTTTGAAAATCTTTGAGAAATAATGAGGGAAAGCCTTTTCTCAATGTTCTCACAGAACTACACAGTATGCTACAACTAACAACAAAAATAGTGAAGTTCTTTTTTGTGAAAAATCTACTCATTGATTTTTCTAAATATATACACCTTACCCAGTGTAGACTTAAGGTGAACAGAATGCTATTTAAAAATACAAAGGAATTGTTGCCATTAATCTACACACAAATTTGATTTTGAACCTCTTATTGCCATTGTTTATTTTGATTTCTTTTGTATTAAATGTTTAACTCAACTTGCTAAGAGATGGAAGTTTCTTGGCCACTGGATTTGGTGATGAGAGAGGTCAAAGGAGTGTGAGAGAGTGTGAAAGTGTGTGAGAGAGGCTGAAGGAGTGTGAGAGAGTGTGAAGGTGTGTGAGAGAGGCTGAAGGAGTGTAAGAGAGTGTGAAGGTGTGTGAGAGAGGCTGAAGGAGTGTGAGAGAGTGTGAAGGTGTGTGAGAGAGGCTGAAGGAGTGTGAGAGAGTGAAAGAGAGTGAGGGCTGAATATGTAAGTCCAATCATCTTCCAAAATACCTTACTCAAATCATGGATTTCCCTACTCATTTCCCTAGCAAACCTGAGCAACAGGCTTCCTTACTTGATGTATTTCTTACCTCCTCTCCTATCTCTTGCTGGGCTTTGCAAAACTGTCTTCTTAGCAACTCAGATCACTTTGCAGTATCTATTGATATCTCATTTCAATCATTTTTTAGACATGAACCTCCTATTCATAGGACCTCTTTACATGCTAAGTGGGATTCACTCCATGACTTTCTTCCAGATGCCTCTTGGACTAACATTTTAAACCTCCATATTGAGAATTGCACGACAGAGGTTTCTTCTTGGGTCAAAGCCAGTATAGATGCTTTCATTCTTTCTTGGAAATAGCAGCTGAAACTTTAGTCTTCTCCATGGTTCACTCCAGCATTCTCTGCCACTATAGCCCACTGGAACCATTATCATTAAGACAGTTCCTATCATAACAGATGCTTATTCATGTCAGCACATAATAAATGTAAGCATATCCTCAAAGGAGCTAATTTTTTTGTTTGATGAGAGAATGAGGCACTGTATTACATCTAACATCTTTAACTTTTGTGATTACTGGCAGCTATGTAATAATATTCTAAATAAGAGTAAATTTTCTATTCCTTCTCTCTTCAATCAGTTTTGGGTGTTAACATCTGCTGATAAATTTGAATGTTTTGCCTGTAAATTCTTCTTTAATTCTACATGCAACTCATCTGGCGTATCCTTGCTTAACTTTCCTCTTAGGTAGAACTGAGTCTCTGTTGAGTGATATGCATATAACTACTTCTAGGGTTTCTGCTATCATCTCCAAACATGTGGATCTGATGGTATCCCTAGAACAGTCCTTAAGTCCTGAGCTGGCTCCTGTTGTTTCTAAGCTGTATAGTAAATGTCTCACTTCCTCTTGCTTTCCTGCATGTGGAAATCCTCATCTGCTTTTCCAGCTTTTAAGAACTCAGGTGAACCATCCAACCTTTTATTAGACTTCTCCCTATTTTTGGGAAACTATTAGAATCCCTAATCAATGCTGAATTGGTTAAGCATCTCACATTGAAGGGTTTTCTTTCAAACAATATTATTTTTTTCTTGAGGATAGCTGTTGATGTTCTGACAATAATTATGGAAAGAGTCTATCAAACTCTAAATAAGAATGGTAAGGCTTGGGCTCTAGACATCTTGAAACTTTTCAGGAGGGTTTAGCATACAGGTCTCTTTCAAAAATTGAAAAGTTATCCGGCTTTATCAAAAGAAATAAAAGTTATCCTGAATAGTCACTCTTCTAGACCCTTTTGTACAAATGCAGGTGTCACCCATTGAACAAATTGCTAAGTCAGCTACTAAGAAAGTTGGTTCATTGTGTTGTGCTAGATCTATCTTACATATCTATAAGTCTACCATTCATCCATGCTTAGAATATTGCTGCAACATATGGTTTGGTGCACCTGCCATATATGATGAAATCCAAAAAAGAATCAACAATATTATTGGTTTTAATCTGGCATCTCGGCTTCTGTCACTTTCCTACTACCATAAAGTTGCCTCCCTGTGCCTTTCTATAAATACTTCCATGGTAACTTTTCAGATGAGCTCTTCACCAGGGTATCTGGACTTTATGAATTTAAGTGCAGTACTAAAATGTATAACATTTTGTATGACATATATGTATATTCTAGTGATGTATATAAAATAGTTTTTCGGTAAAACTCATTTTGGGAATTAATTTCTTTGACTATTTCTAGTCCTTTCATCCATTATGTTAAGATTTTAATATATCATGGATATATTAATGTCTAATGTCAGCATTGGAGAGTGGAAAAAACCAAGATATTTCTTCTCTCTTTCTAAACAGCCTCATTGATAGAAAAGGGGAAATTCATTATGTTCAAATATTGATTTTTTTAGGCTATTCCAAAGATTAAACATTTGCTCAATATTTCAATACTGATTTTAATAGTCTGTTAAACAAAGATAAATAAGGGAAAAACAGATTTTCTCTCTGCTGGCATAGTAGTCAGTGGTATAGCTAAAATTTGTGCTACTCAGGACAGTCATACAATTTGTTAGCTATCTAATCAACTTTCCAAAATTGGACATCTACAAAATATATAAAAATAATATATAAATAAAGAAACATTAAAATTACAGCCATTATTTTGTTTTGATTGCAAATCAAAAACAAGCAAAAACTTCAAAATAAGAAGAAAGAAAAATATATTTTGAAATAATTAGAAAAAAAATTTCTTTTAGTAAATAACTTTTTTTAGGATAAAAAGTTATTCCATTAACGATATAGGCACAAATAAAAAATCCCTTAACAGTAATTGACTCATAGTATAACAGTCAAAGTAAATGTCCAGTGCATTACTTAAAAGTAAAATGAACTTAGATAAAAATGGTACATGTTAACAAGAGGAGAAAATTGCATAACTAATTTTGCATGTCAACTTCATTATACTAATTCACCTAAATTTACCAACCCGGGTGGACCATTTCCTCTCCCCCACTATAGGTCTGTCAGTAGCTGTAACATTTGTTTGATCTTTTCCTGCATCCCTATGACGTTTGCACCCTAGGCAGCTGCCTAGTCTAGTCTTATAGATAGTAGTAGCAGCCTTGAATAAAATACAGATGTAATGATTAATGAAATTCTTCACTTATTTAATGAACTTTACTCCTGATATTATAAGTAACATTAATAACTTGTATCAAAATAATAGCTGGCAAAACTTCAGCTCTTTGAGAGATGCAAAATATAGATAAATATCAATTAATAATAGGTTATGTTCACCAGAAGTTTCATCTGTTACTTTTTGATTGTTCGTAGCAATTTTTTTGTAGTTCCTATTCTCCTTAAAACTTCCGTTTCTCACATGTTATTTCCATGATATTCTCAGTGTTTATTGATAGAATGACCGACGATATCTTTTTTCAAGTCTTACTGTCTGATTGATGTAGAAGTAAATATTCTATGATGAATACAAATGGTACTGAATGATAGAAGCAGAATTATGCAGGAATTCAGCTTTAAAAGCAATAAGTCTAATTTTAATTGCTCAGTCAGTCAATAGAAGATATATATCTCTCAAGAATTATGATAAGCATAATTTTGTTGCAGCTATAGGCATTAAATTAGTTTAGTCTAGCCTTCAGGGATATCATTGATTCTAAACAAAGAAAATGCTGACTTAACTGTGTTTGGTAGTTTGTGCCAATACATAAATGTCTTCTCTTTAACTAAGAATGCAATCTTTAGAGAGAAAACTCAACAGTAACAGCAGCAACCACAAAGTAACAAAGAACAGAGAAACAAAAAAAAAAGTAAATTTCTGGCAGTCTACACCAACATGGATTACAAAGTGCCAAAAATAATTTACTTTTCTAAGTTCAAAGTTTTCTAAACATTGACAAATATAACCAACTTGACGATTTGTTGCCTCTTATACACACAGACGAAGGATCTATTCATATCAACCTCCTCATGATTTTAGCTATTTATATGTTATAAAACAGTTATGCTTCTATGGAACTTGCTGAAGCAAGTAACATTTGCCAGAATGGACAGAGACATTTGTTTTGGCAGTATTTCTTTTTTTGGTATCTATTGTTTAAAGTTTCTAGTTCAGGTGCTCCTTTGCTTTCATATGCTGTCTTGACATTCTAGTTTGCCACTTGACTGAAATATTGCCAGTAATAACATTGATCTATGGCCAAAGTGCATTAAAAATGAGAATAGTCAATCCTAACTCATCTATCTTCTTACAATATAGAAATCACATTACAAAGTAATCATGAAATATTATTTTTATACAGGGAGGCATAACACACTAATCTTCTTCTTCGTCTTCTTTTTCTTCTTCTTCTTATTATTATTCTTGCTATGTCTCTTCAGGATGTTAACGATTATGGCTTTCCACAATTTCCTGTCCTTTGTAGCTCTTAATAAATTTTGCCCTTTTGTTATTGTCATGAAGTAGAGTAAGCTCTGGAATCGATGTTGTCAGGTCTGTCAGGATGTCAGATGGTAGCTTGACTGGTATTCTTTTTTTTTTTTTTTAAGCATTTCACCCCAAGCAAGGCGGGAAGCCACTCGCACACAGAGGATTTGGAGCAAGAGCAGATAGGAGTGATAGAGGAAAGGATGAAGAGAAGGATAGGGGATAGATCAAGGTATCTGGAGATGTTGATTGGCATTACATTTGAAAAGTTGGAGATTATAGCTATCAGGGAAACAGGAAAAGGGAAGGGAGCTCCACAGGCGAGAGGTGCAAGATATGAAGCTATTGGAGTAGAAGAGACGGCTACATTTAACAGTTTCAGCAATGAAAGGGTGAGATTGGAATGCCAGCCTCGTAGGACGCTTGAATTCATGAAGTCTGGGAACCAGCGAAAGTGGCATTCTGCTTTTATAGCAGTATCACATTTACATATAATACTACACCTTCCTGAACCAAAATGGACATGCCCTTCATTGATCTTTGATTTCTTGTAATTATTCTTGGGAATTTAAACTGTCTTTCTTGGAGTGTATCTTGATTTCATCTTATAGGGACCTAGGTCTGAGTTCATTTTCCTCTTCTGACTCCTTGTCAGATTTCTGGTCATTAACATCCATAGATTGTTCACTTTCATTACTGGATTTATTAGTCCCCTCCTCCCCTTCATGTTCTTCACCCTCAGATTCTTTGCCCAGTTCTATATCTTAGGGTTCCATTCTACTATTGAATTAATCTGCATGGGCCAGTACATTTTGTTCATTTTCATTAGTATTGCTGTGTTGTGTCCTTTCTGTACCACAAAGTTCGCCTTCTCTGGATTAGATTCTTAGTCTTTTTTATACCATACACTTTCACTTGTTGAAAACAACATTGTTATGTGAGCTCTAATCTGTCTACCCATTAATGTGTAGGGACATTGTATTCTGCTGGCATGCAGAATTGTCCTATAGCTTAACAACAATCTTCGTGAGTAACTCTCTATATTATCCTTAGATGGGGAAAATGCTTTTAGTCTCATTTTCACAGTCTGCACCATTCTTTCTATGATTCCATTCGATTGTGGGTGGCAGGGTGGTGTTTTATATGGGATGCATTCAATATGCTTTAGCCACGAACACAGACTTTTCTCACAAAATTCTGGCGCATTATCTGAGACCAAAGTTTTAGACACCCCAGTCCTTGAAAATATTGTTTTCAATATTTGTTTTTCAGTAGTAGCTTTTCTGCCAACAACCTTAGTTACTTTGGGTCATCGTAAAAAAAATTCCACTAAAATTAAAAATAGCCCACTGCTTTTAATAAGAGCATGATCCATGCATACTTGAACCTATAGTTCTTTTTGCTTAGGCCATGAGAAAGTTTTTTTATTTCAGCACATTTTGGGTATATTTTTACATAGTCTCCCACATTCTGAGAATATCCTGGCCACCACACTTATAATTTTAATCTCATTTGTGTCATTGTTATGCCACAATGTACATCATTCTGTACTCCTTTTAGTACTTCTTTTTTTAAACTTTGTTGGGGTATTATAATATTTCCATTGCATATTACAGTTAATTTATACCTTGATTCTTTGTTGGGTCTTTCTGCCATTGAACAATTGCTCCATGTGTTTCTTTTTATTCTGTCTGAAATTCTACTTAACACTGGATTTTGTATGTTTTTCATTTTGAAGTGATTTAGAGGTAACTCATCCATTTTAATCTGGTGCAGTATTTTATCTTCTGAGTTTTCATATGTTTTTAATTTTTTACTGTCATAATTTAGTCTGGATATTGCATCCATGTATAGAATAGTGTTAACCTTTACATATATGATGTTGAAATCAAGACCATGAGTTTTATAGATCATCTTAAAATTCTAGAAGATGTGACATTTAGTGATTCCTTTGTGGGGTTAAATATAAACTCTAAAGGTTTGTGATCCAACTTTAACAAAAATTTTCAGCCTAAAAAAGATTTCAAGTTCTTTCTGTGCTACATACTATTGCTAATGCTTCTTTCTCAATATTTGATTAATTAGCTTCATATGCCATTAATTTTCTTGACAGCTTCATTATTGGATGACCATCTTGAGATAAAATTGTGGCTACAGCATGCTGACTTGCATCTGTATTCAATGTCACCATTTTTTTGGAGTAAAAAAGTTTTGCAATCAGTTTTCTTATTACGGCCTTTTTTTAAGTTTTTAAGTTTAAAGCTATATTTTGCCTTTGATTTCATTTAAATTCTGTATTCTTTTTCCATAATTTTGCAAATGGTTCTATTAGATCACTGTATCTAGAGAGATATTTGTTATAAAAATTAGTCAATGCCAGAAAGGATTCCAATTTTTTTTAATTTTTTGGTGTAGATATTTCCGATATTTTATTTATCAGTTTATTGTCTGGAGAAATTCCTTCTTTAGATATTTGCTATCCCAAATATGATATTTTATCACAATTTTACTAACATTTTTCACTATTTATTGTCACACCAGCAATTTTTAATTTGTTTAAAACTTGTTCAGTTTTTTAATTCCTATTTACTGTAAGCACCTATACCTATATAGGTATATAGCATCTTGATATACGATTATATTTTTGACTCCTTCTGATAAAACTTTTTCAACTGCCTTTTGAAAAATATGGCTTGAAGTCTTAACTCCAAATGAAAGACAAGTCCATCTTAGTAAGCCTATTGGAATATTAACTGTAGTAACTACTTTAAATTTTTTGTCAATTTCTATTTGGTTAAATGCCGATTTCAGGTCAATCATGGTAAAGTATTTAATTCCTGCTAATTCATGATTTACTGTTTTTATTTTAGGTAAAGGGAATTAATCAGATGCAGGTGTTCTTATTGAATATACATCTGTATTTTCAGTACGAGCATTTATATTTTCTACCCTTTCTATTGCTTTTTTTGTATCTGCACACAGATTGGAAATAGTCTTTTCTTTTACAGTTTAAACATAATTTTCCTTGGGCTGGACATTTGTTTTTGTTTCTTTTGTGTTCTTTGTGATGATATCTGCACTTAATTAGGATTTTAGTTGTGTTGTATTCTTCCACATGGAACTATTAAATTCATTAATTAATTCTAATTGCTGCCAGAATTCTACACTTGTTTCTAAATTCACATCATTCACTTGTAGCCATTCTAGGATCTTAAGTTTGTATGTAACATCATAGATGCCTTCAATTAAACTTAGAAAGATCAATTCATCTTCTATATACATTTCTCTTGAAACCAGTTTTTCAAATTCACAATATCTTTATGCTCTTCTTTCAATCTGTGTAAATATTGTATTACTTTTTTTCATTTGGGTTCTGTCTATTTTCCAGAAATTTTTATCTTTCTGCAATAACCAGCTTTTTTTTGGTTGCATGTTTCTTTACATATGGTTGAAATTTCCTCATATATTAAGTCTTCCAGTATTTTGGGGTACACCATAATGGATATTTTCTTTATAGCATCACATCCTGCTGAAGCCAAAAATAAATCAGTAATTTAATTCTCCCCTCTGGAGGCTTTCTTGGCATTCAGTTTCTTTACCCAAGCCAATGTTGCAAAACATCTAATCCAAGTTTCTGTGTGCTCCAGTTCATCCAATGTGGTTAGGTGACACCATATTGTTATGAAGTAGAGTAAGCTCTGGAATAGATGTTGTCAGGTCAACAGGTGGTAGCTCAACTGGCATTCACTGTGCCATTCTGCTTTTATAGAAGTATCTCATTTACATAGAATACTACAGTTATCTCTCCTAAATTTTGTTCTACCGTGTACTTACTCCATCTTGATAGGTAGGTTAGGCATTGTTTTATCTTACTAACAAGAAATTCTCCAGCATTAAAATTCTTACTTGGATGATAATATTATCAGATATGTAATAATCATACTCCGCTTTCTAGTTATAAACTTTTGAAAAAATTCCATCCCCAGATCTTATTCCCACACCTTATACCAGCTTATTTATTTTCATGGAATAAACAAAATTCTCGACTAATCCTACCCCATTCTCAGATTATTTTTAATGCTTATTAATTTTTATAAAATTTTCCTACATCTCCACACTGCTCTTATTTCAAGTCTATTGCTTATTTATTTTCATGGACTAAATTAAATTCTAGACTAATCATTCATCCTTCTCAGATTTTTCCATCCTTTTATATTGATCTTTCTTGATATGTCACTACAATGGACATAGATAAGGAAGATGGAACAATAGGAGCCTTGAATAACCGAGTATGAACCTAACAAAACTGATTCTTTATTATCTATTGAAGAGCATTAACAGAACAAGAGTAGATAATTAATTAGTGTGTTAGTTGACTATGTAACACATCCTTTACCTTTTATTCAAAAACTAGAGTTCTTGCTATCATATTATCTTCTGAAAGGTTTTATCAAAATGATTAGTATTGTGTTAGTAATCCATGAACAATTGCCACTGACAAACCAAAATATACCAATATTAATTAAACATAAAACATTTTGGGTTTTAAATTTCAAAACAATTGTTGATGTTTCTGAGATGTAACTATTGTAACTATTTACATCATTCAAACTGTTGTCTAAATCTTTACCTAACCACTTTTGTAGACCTAGGTGGCACCTAACGACACACAGATATTTTATTAGCTTTCTTGAAAGATCTGTGCTCTATCTATTTGGTTAGGTAAACGTATAGGTAAACTTTGCAGCAGCAGTAACTTTTATATCATTTTGGTGAATAGTGAAAGAGAATATTATCGGCAAAAGCAAAGGTAGACTAAAATAAGCAAGACTAAGAACAAAACAAGTTTTTAACAGAAGACTACCAAGGGACTCACTCATTATTTTAATGAATTAATAGACAGTAAACACATAAAAACAGATAGGGTGAGTGATAGACCCATGGGAGGAAAGTTAACACCATGCCAATAACTGGCTGGCCATTACAGTCAACACTTAGCAGGGAAATTGTAGTTCTTGTGCTTACCTCAGCACAAAACTGGCAACAAGTAATATTTGGTGAAAAGGACAAACTTACAGAAGAAGTGAAATATGTTGTCTTCATTAGATTATGCACATGAGAGCATGTGTTGGAGAGAAACAGACTTTGTTGCCATGTCAATTCTTTCCAGTGAACCTTCCTCTAGGCTGTTCAGCGATAGACTCCCTTCTTGTCTCTACAAGTAGATCACTTGTCCATTCTCAAAGACACACATTTTCTTTCAAACAGATTATTCACCTGGTTTATGTTTCACCATATCTTCATCTCTGACTGTCCTTTCCTGTGGGCTTTTGATGGTCTTCCAAATTTACAAACTTTCTTGCAGTTAACTTAGTGTAACTCTCTCATTTGTCTATAATCAGAAGCATGTTTAGTTCTCTAACAATTCTTATCTTTGCTCAAATTCCATCTTACATTTTTTTGACAAACATCATGAATGTTTTGCATAATTATTGAACTTACAATACTCTTTAAAAATTATTTTTACAAGAAATTTTAAAAACACTATGTGAATTGTAATGCATACAGCATTGTTTGAAAACTCAAAAATACCTTTTTGAATAGTTCCCTGAATTATTCAGACTAATATCCATGTCTCTGTCACTTCAGCTAATGCATTAGTAAGCATTTATCAAGACAAAGGTGGCTGTATATGTAAGCTTGACAAACAGTTGTATTAGCAGGCCCATTGCAGAAATCAATATTATGTAAGAATTTGTGCTCAGGATAAAGAAAGAAAGAAAGCAACCTCCAGGATTTTCTTTAACTAAAATATATTTCCAGCATTTCACAGATGCTTTATGAAAATTAGTATATGTTAATCTACTCAGTACGTGTAGGTGGATTTTTTTTCAAACTGACTACTAAAGTGAATCTATCAACAGAAATCAATAATGGCCAGATCTAAAATCATCTGGGTAAGAAAAATACTCAAGTAGATAAAGAAGGACTTGAGGGAACCTACAGAATATATTATTTGAAATGTAATATATCTATTTGGAATAATGATAATAAAACTTCTTAAAATTTCAGAATATGAGGAAGGCTAAAGAATACATCCCCTGAAATGTAAAGATAAAAATGTGAATATTAGTCAGAATAATAAATTTTTAAAGAATCTCATCAGAAAGAAGGAAGTAGATGTTGTTTCAAAAGAACACAAAATGTCATGAGCTTTCATGTAATGAGTTGCTCTCATTAATATATTTACTATTATTTCTATTATGTTTTTCTGATAGCAAAAAGCATTGTCTAGTTTGTATCACAAAAAGAGTTACTTTCTTTTGACACAGATTTTACACCTGAATAAGGCCATAGAATATTGACACAGACCATATACCTGAATAAAAGGTGATAGAATATTGACACTGATTATACATCTGAATAAAAGGCCATAGAATATTGATACTGATTGTACAACTGAATAAAAGGCCATAGAATACTGAAACAAATTTTACACCTGAATATTTCCATAGAATATTGACACAGATTGTACACCTGAATAAAAGGCCATAGAATATTGAAAGAGTTTGTACACCTGAATAAAAGACCATAGAATATTGACACAGATTGTACACCTGAATAAAAAACCATAGAATAGATCAGTCAAAATACTGAGATTACAAAAAGAAAAAAGAAGTAAGTTCAATAGTTACAAAAACTACTTGAATAAAATTCAAGCTTTAAATATTGACTCAAAATATTATCCATGTCACATGTTTTCTAAACATTACTGTAAATAAACCCAAAAATGTTAGGTCTATATTTGCATTATCACTTTGAACAAATGTACACCCCACTCAATGCACACACATTCAATAAGTTATGAGAAAAGAAAAAATTTCTTCAGCTAAAATTCTCAATATATGTTATTGTCTTGTATGTCAATTTATTTGCTCTTTTCTTGATGATCTATTATAAAATGTCTTGATATTTTTTAAAAACTTTCTTTTGTAAAAACACTTAATGCTAAATAAATTGATTTTTACTTACAATCAAATTTGGTTCATTTTTAAGACCACCTGCTTTGTTTTTTTTAAGACTATTGACTGGATTAAATTGATTGATTTATAATCTGTGTTTTTTGACACATTTACTTCCGTTGACTGCACAACAATTATTTACAGCTTAAATGCTTTCAGGGTAAAATAATAACTTCCTAAATATGTAAATGGCTCACATAATAAAAAAGTAGGTATGTTCTTAGCCATTGCTTGGTACATAGACAGGTTCTCGAATGACAGATATGATTTTACTAAGAATGATATTGTCTTGAAGATTATTTCTAAAGCACTTGGTTATTGTCTAGCATAGAATGAGGTGTTTAGATCATTTACTGCTGAATTCAATCTTCAAGAGATTCCCTGCCAAGATATCTTTGAGCAAAATTGAGTATATGTCTAAGTTGTCAGACCATTTGTCGGTGTCCTGCGATTAGTCTTAACACGGTGCTCTACTTTTGTGGCCTTGTACCAGAATAAGTTAAACTATCTATAAAGTGATGATGTGCAGATAATATAACAGATATTGACACAGAAAGTGCAATTAGTGAGTTGTGTTCAAATTCTGGACTAGTCTACTGAACTCACACAAATATATTTGAGATAAGTATGTGTTGGAGTAAAGAAAAGAAAAAAAATTGTAAACTTATAGTAGCAATAAACACCTGCAATAGGTTTCTTCCATTTCTCATCCACAACACTTGTAGCTAAATCACAGTTCAAACGACAGTCCATAGTAACGGTCCAACAGGCAACGTAGAAATGACAAAATGGGGTCACAAATCCAACCTTCACTTCCCACCAGCAAAAACGCATGTTTGCCCACCGAGCTCAGAAAAATCCTACCCTTGTAAGCAAAAAACAACAGATTTTATTCACTGAGCAATTTTTCTGATTGGCCATGCCATTCAGGGGAGGAAAGGACATTAGTATAGATTCTGATACTTAAAGTAGCAGATTTTTGCTAACTAGTTTCGATAATTTTTCTTTGGCAGGTCACACACAAAACACAAACTCTTTTTCAAGGTAGGGGATTTTCTCTTTCACTACAGTATGAATTCATCTATTCTCTCCCCGTTATGGGTTAAATAACAGGGTAGACTGGGCTATATAGCTTTGGGTGATAACAAATCAAGAAGAAAAACTCTGAATTCAAAACTGTAGAGAAGCCAATATGAAATCTTTTCACTGTCTTTCCTAAGAATGCATGACAATTCACTGATTATAATGAGAAATCTGATCACCTATGTCTTGAAAGGACATGACATTAAAATAATCTATAAAGAGATGTGACATGATTTTAATGAAATCTAAATGATATCCTTCCAGTTTACCAATGTCTTTTATAAAATTTAATCAATGGAAATGGTAGGATCAAATTAAGATCTCTGAAAATAGGTTTTTAGTTTTTATCACAGATGTTAAAATGGTAAGTAGAAATAATTGTTCTTTTAAAAAAGTGTAATAATTTATCAAATTGGTAATGTTATACTAGCACAGATCTTTCAAGAAAACTAATAAAATGTCTGTGTGCTGCTGGGTGATTATTATATTAGACTGCCTTTGGAACGTGAGTATTTCTAAAAGACACATGACATAGGCATTAGAAAATACCTTATTCCTAACCTGTGATTACAATTGGAAACTGCTGTTGGTGAAATAAATTCTCGATGCTCAGCTAGATTACTTTGTAACCCATGGAAAACTAAAACTGCAAAAATTGACTCTGTATGAACTAATATGTAGCACAACTATTTGGTGATACCTTATATGCTGATTCCTTCAGGTTGCATATCTTTTAACATGTTTCCATAACTATATATATATCCAATATATATATATATATATATATATATATATATATATATGTATATCCAAAAGAGAAAGATCAGATGGTGTAAAAATCCAAAGTTCATAGCATTTATTTATAATAAAAGTGCTCGATACAAACTAGAGCAAAATCTTATTATAATATTTTTATTATAATAAATTACAATAAAAACATTTTACATCGCTACACAAAAAAAACTTTCATGTTTCAGTACTAACATAGTATTTCTTCAAGTGATGGTAGATAACTAATGATAAAAATGATTTATTAGGGAAATTTAAAAAAACAAATCTTTACCTCTTTGCGTAAGTTAAAGGACAGAGCATAATGTCAGAATTAAAAATATAGGTATGTCTAGGTTAACCAATGAACATCAGGTCTATACTAAAATATACTAAATAAGGTCAGAGGTTTGAGGTGGGTGGGTTATTATTACATGACAAGAAAACTGATGTTTAGACATGTCATTCAACGATACTAGGGAACAATTTCAGTGACAAATGTATTATTGGTGTATCTAAGTATGGTTTGCCAATTTGTTGAAGTAGGCATAATTTTATCAGAAATGGATTTATTTAAAAAAAAAACAATTTTTTTTTCTTAAAGGGGACAATAGATAAAATTAAAAATGTGGGAACAGCTATATAGGTTGTTAATTATACTGAATAGATTGTAAAACATGGCAATATTATAGTTGAATAAATTAAATAAATGTTGACGGGACCATTATATACTAATAAAATAATAATTATACAATTATAATACTTAATTTTTTTTATGAAAAATTTTTTAACTATATTTTAAGGTAAAAGGTGGACAGTGGCACCATAACACCATTAATTTATTTCTTTGGTTTAACAGGTTTTTATTGTTAGGAAATTTTATAATATGCTATTTTTCTTGTAAATATAGGGGAGATGATGGTGTAATGGAGAGTGGCTCAGACTGAGGAAATGGAGAGCTATGTTTAAATTCCAATTGAGATCATTACATTCACTGATATGAAAATGCACGAATCCGTCTCTTCTCCACCCAGCTATGGTTAAATAGCAGGACAGACTGGGTCTTAAAGCCTTGGGTGGCAACTGGTCTAGGTTAAGGACAACTCTGAATTCAAAACCTGATTGCCTAGTGTAAGAATCAAGGATGACCTACACCATATTTCGTGGTCTTTGGCTGTCAGTCAAAAGCTTGGAGAGGAGATGGGCATTGCCAAGCTATTTGAAAGGACTATGAGGAAGAAGAATCAAAATCTGTTTTTTCTGCCCTCAGCTTCCACCAGCAATTAAACCGGTTGAAGGAACAAAAAAAAAACTATATAGTGTGAGAAACAATATCAGCAGTGAGTAAAATTCATAAGTAGCAATTTAGACATGTTCAACAGAAAATAATTAGTATAAAGAATACTCTTAGCATAACAACCTCCTGGTAAGTATAACATCAGCTTCAACAAACAAAATTATAAGGGTGGAGGACGATAGTTGAAAAACTGCCATTGTCCCTTAAATTAACTTTAGAGGCATGTCAGAAGATTTAGAAAATTTTTGTTTCATGCAACATCAAGAAAGTATTGAAAACCACTTTCACTCTCAAGAGAACCAATCTTCCACTGGAAGAGAATATAACCAAGAACTGTGTTTAAACCAATCCATGTAAGGCATAAAGAAGTGACTATGGAATTAGTCATAGATGATCATGTGTGGAGGATAAAAATGGAGTATCAATCCTTGTGAACTGAAGTCAGAATGGGAAATAAATGCAATGGTTATATTCTAATAACTTCCTCAGTTGACCTAGCATAAAAATTAGCGAGTATTTGGCTAGGAAAGAACAGACATTATGCTTATGGATCTAGAATTTCACTTTCTGATTGTCTTGCAAGATAATAGCAAAGAGGATTAAAGTATCAGTTAAGTGTACCTAGTTATGATCATGATCATGAATTCAATTTGGCAGTGAAAGTCATTTACATTAGTTCAGCCATAGGAAGAGTTAATTGATGCAAGATATCCATTAATATGGATAGTGGAATGAGAATAATCTACCCTTAGGGAGTAGCCCATGGCCTATTTTAAAATTCCCAGAAGTTCACTGAATATGACAATCATTTTAAGAAGCTTGAAGATTGTTAAGATCAAGCTGAAGATGACTGTCTGAATAGATTAATTCTTCCTCTTAAAATTTTGTAGGAAACTCTTGTCAGTACTAGAAAGAGCAATAACAGTTAGTGGACTGAAAATATCTAATCTCTTCAAAAACCTTTTTCAGAAAAAGATTTTATAAATTTCAACTGACAGTAATGCTAATTGTTTGGTCAATCAATGCTGAATATTTCCTGTATGGAAACGGTTTAATTTGACACTATCATTATGTTTAAATGAAAATGAATAGATGAATCAAAATATTGAATGAAAAACTCATAAAGATTAAAATAACTCATTTAAAAATTATTAGCTAGGTCCCCTTAATATGTTTGTAATCACGGCTCTACACAATTTCCTCTCCTTTGCAGCACTCAGCAAATTTTGTTCTACCAGCTATTTAGGAAAAGAGAGACAAAGGAAAGTAATGCATGACATAACTAGCAGACTTAACCTAGTGGATGACAAAACAGGGTTTGAGAGAAGTAGCAAAAAGACAAAACATATTGAGGACTACAAGGGAAGTGGAGAGTCATGATTGCCTACATCCTGAAGGGGCATGGCATATAAAAGTTAAAGGTAGGTAGGTTATGTGCTGCTTTCTTGTATCCCTCTTGCCTTGAATATTTCCCATGAGTGTCAAATTTTTCAAGCCCTCTTTCCTCATTATATGCCCTAGAAATTTCAACTATCTCTTTCTGATGTTAAGTATAAGTATATTTGTTCATATGTTCATTCCATGCTATTCTCAGTATACTTCTGTAGACCCACATTTCTGTTGCATCAAGTCTTTTCTTAATCTGTAATAAGAGTGTCCAGCATTCACTGCCATATAGAAGGACTGATATTACATAGCATTTAAGTATTCTTTTCTTGGATTCTAATAGAATTTTCCTGTTTTTAATACTTTACTTAGCTTTTGAAAGGCATCTTTTGCTATCTGAATATGTTTTCTGATTTCAGTGTCGTACTCTTCGTTCTCTGTTAAAAACCTGTAAACAAAATAAACTTATTTCCTTAATTATTTTCCAGAACATTTACCAGAAACTCAGCTAATAATAAGTTTAATAGCTCAGATCTGGGAGGCCATTCCTCTGAGCAGCACCTCTCACATTTCATTTAAAGAGAAGAGGGTCAGAATCAATCTCTGATGCCTGAGTCATCCTAAAAGGAAATTACCAAGAGAACTTGAGCAATTTTTCAGTAATCCCAGGTATTTATATATATATATATATATATATATATATATAATTATTTATTTAAAAATATGATTCCAACTCGCTACATAAGAGGTCTCATGTTTCAAAACAAGAGCCGAAAACTTCAAAATAATATTTCTTTCCTATTTTCTACAATATTTTCACATATATATATCTATATATATATATATATATATATATATATATATATATATATAGAGGTCCTTATGTCATATTCTGTTCCTATCTTTGTAGGAGGAAAAATACGTACATGAATGTTTTTAAATTTTTGAAATAAATTACTTACATTATGCCATAAATTTTGATTCTTTATGATTTTTACCAAATCTTTTGATTGATATGATTTTTATTTTCCTACAGAATATTTTATATCTCATCATCTCTAGAAATTGTTTTCTGGATTATTTTTCTCAACCAAAGCACCATAACTTGACAAAATTATGTAGCCTAGTACAAAGTCTCATACTGGTAGGGACAGCTTTTAGATGTGGTAGGAAAACATTTTTAATAGGTAACTTGTTTTACGCAGATTCCCAGTATGAAAAACCGTAAAGGGTTGATGGAATGAAATAGAAGACTAATATTTTGTTTTAACTGGAAAATGTGTGAGTAACTGGAAAGTTTTAATGACCAAAAGTAATTCTCCTGAGCACTGGTTTTCATATGTTGTTGAAATCTAAACAATATACTATATTCTTACCTGTGTCTCCGAGGAGGTGCATGAATGTGAAACACACTTGTTATTAATGAGACACTTGGGCAGGTATATCAGATGTCAAATTTGGAGATAATGGGAAAGACATTTATTTATTGGATAATAAAAAAAAAATAATGTTCCATTTCCCTTTAGGATCTGAGTGATCATGGTTCTCCACAACATTTTATGTACCCAATATTACAGAACTTGTTCCCCATCCATTTTCTCAAACTTATAAAGTAGATTTCCGATTGCTTTCTTATGCTTTCTTTAGCTTCAGTATATTCTGTGTGTTTTAAATTCTCCAAGCTCTCTTTTCTCATTATGTGTATCAAAGATTTCATTTGTCACTTTCTGATTGTTAGAAAGTGTTTCTTTGCCATTGGAAACAAAGAAAAGAATACTGGACTGTTATGTAAAATCAGTTCTTCTACACGGCAGTGAATGCTGGACTATCTCTTGGCAGATGAAGAAGAGACTTGAAGCAACAAAAATGTGGTCCTACCGAAGGAGGATGAGCATGCCATAAGCTGAACATTTTTTAGAGAAAAAAGGAAACAAAAAGGTCACTGATCATCTGAAAGAGCTAGTTAAAATTTCTAAAGCTGAAACATTAAGATTGTGAAATCATTTTTGGAAGTTTAGGATTTCATCCAGTTTGACCAAGAAATTAAGTCATATAAATATGCAAACTATGTTAAGATGATCTCATAGAGCAACCAGTTTGATAAATAGAAAAGGTGTCACTATGTTGCATGAAAATGTTTGCTCTCATAACACAAAATTCACTAAAGTTGACTGATTTGAAGATGACCTGACTTTTCTTTAATTTAACCATTTCATCATAGACAAGAACTTTGCCAATTAGCACGAAATTAAAAAAAAAATCTTTCAACAAATTTGTCAGTTCTTTAAAGGAATATTCAAGATGAGATGATTTGTTTCCAAAGTGGCATAATTATATAAACACCAAGGGGAATTATTTCCATTAAATAATTTTCTCTTATGAATTTTTAATAATTTATTTTGTTTCAAAAAATTAGCAATTTTATACTGAAAAAGATGAATTAAATGGATTGACAAAGAAGGAAATTATATTGAAAAGATTTGTTGTTTAAAATATTTTTTTTCATCCTTATTCTATATAGGTTATATATGTATTTCCAACCACTATAGGTTCCAATCTAAGATAATGAGATCTAATGTCATTGATGATCTGCTCTTTGCAGATGTTGCAGAACTTGTTGCTACATCTTTTCAAGAGGATCAGGAACTTTTAAATCAATTTTCCATCACAAGCAAAGATTTTGGGTTTATGATTAGCATAAAAAAGATGTAATCGAACAACTTGTCACCTCCTGAGTGACTACATTATAGATAGTAACTGCCTATAAGTATCTGTAAGTCAACGGACTATAGAGACTAGCTAGAGAAACCTGGACGATGCTATGCTGAAGGTCAGAGCCTCGTTTAGGGAGGTTGACCATCCTGATCCCATTTATGAGCTTGGAAGACCCACGTTAAACTTGGCTTTGTGCCACATCTACCCTCATGGGAGGGGATAGTAAATATTGATTAGCTGGGATCTGTTACTCAGCTCTTAGCTGTTGTCGAACTCTCTGCATTTGGGCAGAAAGAACCTGGATGAGGCTATGCAGAATAGCAGAGTCTTGTCGAAGGAGGTAGACAGACCCAAACCCATTTATGCAGAGTTTACGGGGAATTTTGGGCCAAGCCCACAAGCTCAGATTGCTCCACATTAAATTCAGCCTTGTGCCACATCCAACCCTGTGGGAAGGTTAGTAAATATTACTAGCTGGGATCTGTTGAGTACGACTCTGACTTACACGAAAACTACCAACCTTCCAATAGAAACACTCACTACTGGATTGACTTGCGACGACCTTGTGCATAACTGTTACCTTTATTCTTATTGTACAAAACCAGTACAATAAACCTTTACTTATTTTATCCTCCTTGTTTTTCAAGTATAGTATTCCTATTAGCATGGAATATAACATTCATCAACCACCAGCATCACCCAAGCAGATAAGGAGCTATAATCAAGTAAAAGCCATCAGTCCATTAGCTTATGCTTATCCCTATAAATAAAAAAGGTAAAAAGCCTCTAATATGCAAAGTTTTTCATTTACCTAGGAAGCAAAGCGAACTCTTACACTTCTCTTAATGATTAAAATTGTTCCTTGAATAAACAAAGCCTCTAATAAATTTGGTAAATCTTTTGAATGAAAGGGGTTAAACTAGAAATGAAAATCAGTCTACAAAGCTGTTTTCCTCATCACTCTTTTGTACAGATCTGAGTCTTGGATGCCATATTGCACGTACATAAATCAGCTGAATGTTTTCAACAAAGGCTGCCTTCACTCAATCTTGATAGATAAACTCAAAGACAAGATCTCAAATTCTGATCTGTTTGCAAACTGCAGAAATGGCGGCATCAAAACCTTTTTAATGCCATCTCAGTTGTGATGGGCTGTTGTTACGTCATCAGTATGAGCACCAATTGAATACTAAAAGTATATCTATGTACAAGGTTCCATATTAGATCTTTGTGCAGATGACCCCCAACCCCCGCCAAACTGAAAAGAGTGGAGAGTATTCTGTCACAATGGCATTAAAGCATTTTAACTTTGGCACCTCCAAGATATCTAGGGGAGTCAAGAGCAATGATGAAACAATTTGCATTAAGACCACCTGCCTGGTTTCATAAACCCACAATCTTGCAGCCAATGTGGTCTTGTTTTTAAATCTCCCGTGGGACAGAAGTGGGATATAAACTGCTGGACACTCATATGTCAAAACCTATGGAGAATCCTTTACTTAGTGAATGATTATTTTAATTTCAAAAAGCAGAATACTTTTTTGAAATTAAAATAATCATTCACTTGCCAGTAGTTTAACATTGTAGTGTTGAAACAAAATTGTAATTGTGTAGTGATTTTTAACATGTTTTTGCTTTAATATCCTAAAATAAATAAAATCTATAGATAGTGAAATTATACTCCATTTGTTCTCATTTTATTTGTAAAATATATATATATATATATATATATATATATATATATATATATATATATATATACAGGGTGTCCTCTAAATTACTCAAAAATGAAACTAACACTGAATTTTCATTTTAACAGATATATTTACCAAAATTACAAGAGGGTGTCTGCTGGAAGATCCTATATCTGGCAACAGGACTCTGCATCATGCCATACAAGTAGGAGAACCCAGTCAAGGCTGTCAAACAATTTATGCAACTACAACACCCCTTACATCTGGCCATCTCACTCCCAGACTGCAACCCCATTGCTTATTATGTGTGGAGTGCACTTGAATGAGAGACCAACAAAACTCTTTGCAACACCAAAGATGAATACAAAGATTATGGCAGCATTCACCAACTTAAACAAGGAGACCATCCAGAAAAGCTGCAGGAGATTCTGAAGTCATTTGTAGGCTTTTGTTGAAGCCAATTGGGATTATAAATTTATTCTTTAGTATTTCAAGATATTTTTGTGTAACTTTGGTCAATATATCTGTTAAAATATGATGCCAGTATTATTTTCATTTTTGTGTAATCTAGTTGACAATTTATCCATCGCACCTTGCATATGAATAAATTATTATTTTATATGTTAACATGGGCTCCTTAATATTCTATAACTCTCATCAGTTGTTCAATACTGGTTTTCAAAAACTTTTCTACTGCTTTTCCTTTATCATTGCTTGCAGCATTTTTTATATTTATCTCCTTGAAATCTTTACTTGAATATTGTCTTCTATTCTCATTTGCACCTTTCTTAATGATAGATTATAGGTATTCTACAGAATTAATATCTGGAGAGACTGGGAAGTTATTTCCTTAATTTCATTCCTTTGAAATATTTATTAGCTAAATGGGCAGTAAGTCAACTTTGCAGAATGTAAAGGAACCTTGTCTTGCACATGGAATATATTCTTTAGCTTAAAACCTTTCATTGTGATTATCACGACTCAATAAATTTTGTCCAAGAACTTACAATAATTCTCTACATTTGTTGTACCAGTTTTATTCAATCTAAAGGGACCTATACTTTAATTGTTTACAATACACACCCAAAGCATTACTCTATCTCTCAAATGTTCTCTGAACATTCCTCTGAATATCTAGTTCAGCTATCAGTTTCATTAAATGTTGCTCTATATTCATCACTACAAATTACTGTTGAGAAATCAGTTTTCATGTACTTCTTCACCTAATTTACATGTATCTCTTTGTGATGTTTACTTAAAGGTAGTACATTGGTTACTTTTATGTCTTTCTTAATATTTGGCATACTTTTTCTGTGTATATTCACAACACTAATATTTATAAATTTTCATTCATCCATGCATTGAACACTGCTGCCATATCTAGTCTGGTACTTCTGCTGCTAATCTCAAGATATTTGACCAAATTCAAAGAAGAGCCTGTACTGTAATTCATCCTGATCTGGCATCTAGATCCAGTCACTTTATCACTGACATGTCGTGGCTTCCCTCTGTCTTTTCTGCAAATATTTTCATGGCAACTGTTCTGATGAACTTTTTCCTTAGTACCTTGACTTCATGAATTTAACTGCTAGATTGGAAATTAGGTCTCAGCATTTTACTGTTGAATTTGCTAGATGCAACCACCACTTCTGTTCTAACAGTTTCTTTTTTCACACTTCCTTACCTGCGGAATTCCCTTCTGGTTTCTTACTTACCTGTCATCTACAAGCTTCAAAAATTTAAATGCAGCATCACTCGCTAACTTCTATTTTCCTGAAGCCTGTTCCTTTATTGTTCTTTGTTCATTTCTCCTCACTAAAGTATTCTCTTTCTCTTTCACACCCTGTACCCTAGCAGCATTATTGCCTTGTTTGGGGTGAAATGATAATAAAAAAATTATTGCATTTCAATCTACTTTCATTAACTATTATCTCTTTAAATTTTTCTAAAACTTCTTTTTATGACAGTCTTAAAGTTCATTTTTTTTCTTGTTCTTATCATGCCAATGTTTTCAATTTTTTTTTTGATTTGTGACCCCTTTTCAATTATTTGTAATTTTTGATATGGTTATCCATAACTCAATAACATTGCAATATTTTAACTCTTTATTGATGCTATAGATTTCTTATATAATCTTGATATATCTGAAATAAAAAAAAAAACATATATATCATTAGCTATATGTCTAAAATAAAATAGATGACTAAAATAAGATGAAATAAAATAAATAAAATAAAATAAAGTAAAATAAAATAAATAAAATAAAATAAAAATGAATAAAATAAAAAAATAAAATAAAATAAAATAAAAATAAATAAAATAAAATAAATAAAATAAACTAATATAAATAAATATATAAAATAAATAAAAATAAAATAAAATAAATAAAATAAAATAATTAAAATAAAATGGATGCCTAAAATATTTATCTACAAAATGATAAATAACCATGAAAATGTATTATGTAATTTCACAGCAGCAAATACATGATTCCAATTTTTTCTAATAAAACCAGATAAGTTGAAATTCCTGTGGTATATTTATCATAAAAATATATACTGAAAATTTTACTACTATTGAATAGTCAATACTAATTTCATTGTGAAATTATTTACTTGCATAACAAAATAATGTATATATGTGTGTATGTTTGTGTGTGAATGTGTTTTGTAAGTACTGAGAGAGAGAGAAAGAGAGATAGAATTGAACAATATAAAAATATATTATTAAACTTATAGCAGCAGCTAAAGGCATGTCTAGACATGACAAACACCTGAGGTCAAAGCAAGATTTAACATCAATTTTTAAAATACATTACTAATTTGGCATTCAAAGAGACCTGCTTCTATTGAGATATGACCCACAGCTATCAATGAGTAGCCAAAGTGTAGACATGCTTTCATTATAACTGCTACTTAGAGAAAATCCAATAGTTAGTTCACATGAATGAAGGCTAAGAGTTTATATCAATATTCTTGTTCAATGAAGTATTTTTAAACATACCTGAAAATAAAATGTCTGATTGGAAACCATATGAAAATACCAATGCTTGTAAAATCTTGCATGCTTCTAGAGTTTAACCTTTTCTGAACAATTGCTGTAGCAAGGAAGATGAGGAAAATTTTTTTTGATTTGATTGCTTCAACTTAAGCTAGAAGTAGGACATCAGAAAATATGGCTCTCCACAACATCCTTTTCTTCATTATCTGTGAATTTCCATGAATTCTTGGCAAAGATAGTAGAGTGATTTTCTGTTGTTTTCTCCACAATTTTCAAGGTATCCTTCTCTTTGACTGGTTACATTATCATGGCTAAAAAGTCCAGTCAGCTTGACTACTTACTAATAAGCAAAGGTGATGGTGGGGAGAAGTGATAAATTCAAGCCTTTTCCAAGAGTATTCGTTTAAATCAAGGCTCAGATTTGGAACTTGGCTTGCTCGTTCCATTTTCTGAGTTGAAAATTTAATGTTCTTCAATGTTCATTTTTATATTTATATTTACATACTCTCTATCTCTGATATTGAGCACTTTATCCCATAAATATAGCACACTTTAAAACTATATTTCTTCATATATATATATATATATATATATATATATATATATATATATATATATATATATATATGTTGTAAAATACTGCAAGTTTGTGTTGATACTAGGAGAAACACCTAACTGATTGTTCTCCCAAGAACTATGAAGTAGCAATCAGAGAAGTGAAAGAGATTAGTGGAAACAAAATAACATTGCCTTAGAAACCACTGCACACCAGGTGGCACAGCATCTTTACAGACAAGACACCAAGTCATACTAACTGCCCACTGCTAACTGCTGGTTTTTTCATAGGTTAAGTTAAACACCTAAATACCTCACACATCATAATTAATCCAGCATTTATTGTATTTCTTACTCCAGTATCCATCCGTTTATTTATAAGATTGATTCAATCAATAAAATTTGTTATAAATGTAAGATATTCATTTTCAAAATAACATATATCATGAAGAAATTTGTTTTCATTTCACTTACGCACTATTTAACTGATGTATATATATTCTTATCATTGCCTTCCTATATATATATATATATATATATATAGCCAGGTTTCCATCTTAGCTAGAGGCAACCAGATGTCTAGTCACCACATTGATGAGCTGTGATACAGTGAAACAGTTTGTCTGTGGATGACAATATATATATATATATATACATATATATATATATATATATATATATATGTAGGCATGCATATAATTTCAACCACAAGAATGTTGTACTGATTAAAAAAGAAAATAACTCAATGAAAAATTCTTGATGTTGTAATTATCGATTCTTGTGAAAATGTTAACTTATGAAATTGATATTTTACAAATATTTCCTTTCTTAAAGAAAATACTCCGTTCCCAAGCCAACATGCATGACCATAAACGTTTTTTAAAAATTTAATGAAAATAGTTAAATCAATATGTATATTTCAAATAAATAAATTATTATATAAATAATTAAACAAAATAAAATAATAATTAATAATTATGACAAAAGTAAATTAACAATTAAATAAAAATTCAATGAAAGCAATAATATTCACTCACTTTTGTTTATTATTCTATATATTACATCACTTAGCATCTTCCATAATTGACCTCATCTTAAACAACTACCTTTAAGAATATTTTAGAAAATTCTCAAGTTTAAAATTTGAAAACATAACAATATTTTTCCAGTCTGTATATGAATAAAATTTACAAAATAAAATCTCTACATTACCTTGATAAAATTTCTCAGGGTACAAATATCATTGACAAAGAAAACTTTTTCTTTTTCTTTATAAAAGGTTATCTTATTAATTCTTTTAATATCATGTTCAATATCCTACGGACAACCACATCTAGAGTAAATGTGACATGTCTTTTACATCTTATTAAAAATGTAACAAGCATACACATAACTAAAAGCTTTATGATAACAGAAACAATTGTCAGATGCTTAAAAAAACTTTTAAGTGTCTGATGATAGTTCTTGCAGGGTCAGCGCTAGGGCCCGACCCTCTTACACACACACACACACACTCACATACACACTGAAACTTTCATATGAGGACTGACTCTCTACTACATGTTGATTTCAAAGTTTTTCAACCTGGTGGTGACAAACCCTCGAAAGAAAATTGAAGGGGAAGGGCAGAGCTTTTTTTAAATTACCAAAAATCAGGGAATTATTTAATTTAAATGAAAATTTCAGTACATATTCATTAATTATTTACTTTTATAATGAATAGGTTTTTTATTTTTTAAAATGTTATCCTTTTTGTATAAATCACCAATATTTTTATGGGTAAATTTTATTAAAAAAAATGTTTAAGTTGTAAGTTTTTACATTTCCATAAAGATTAATTGGCAACACATCTCGACTGAAAAAAAAGTTTTACAAAGATTCCAACACAACACATGAAAACCATCCGCAACAAACTGAATTTTCTTAAAATAAACAAAAAAATAATGGTGCAAATGTATGACAGGACTTGATGCCTTTAATGTTTTGTCATTCGTTTTATGGAAAAATTAGGGTCAGTTACGGGTTTTTAGGGTTAGTTGTAGCCTAGAGGTAGAACTTTTTCGTAAATGTTTGACAAATGAGATAATCCACACTTCTGCCACCCTCTACTCTCCAGTAGGCATGAGGCCCACACACAGTAGAGAGGTTCGAGGTAGTAAGCACTGGCCCTGTTGATTATCACAGTTGATGATTGACAATATAACTTAGGCAGAAAAAAAGTAAAATACAAAATGATGCTGAAACTAGTCCTTTTCTGACACCAACCTCATTGGGGGTTCCTGTGTAGTATGTACTGCACCCAGCCATACTATATACGCAATGCATATTATTAGTTGATGACTGACAATGTAACGTTAGTTTAAAAATAATTAAAATTGGTGGATGCCCATCAAAATAGTCCTGAAAAAAATGGCAGAGGCCACAACGGGCTCCAAAAATCACAGCTCCCATCCTTAGTCAGGAGTTTCAGGAGTAAGACATGCCAGCCTTGTATGCTTGCTACATTTTTAATAAGATGCCCAAAACTTTACATTTACATACATTGTGTGATACATTTCATCCTGTAAGACATTATCAGACTACAAATTTAGTCCAATGAAGCTCTAAAGGACAAAACATTTCAGCAGAAAACCGTTTCCACTTTGTCATATATATATATATATATATATATATATATATATATATATATATATTTTTATATATCAAAATTTGATTAGTGCATACATAATACTTGATTAGTGTGATAAAACAAATTAGCTGAACTAATCGAGGGATTCCTGTATGTATGTATGTATGTATATATAATTGAAGGATTTCTTTCTCTGTGTGTGTATATATATATATATATATATATATATATATATATATATATATATAGATAGATAGATAGGTACATGCATACACATACACCTGCATACACACACATAGTAATGATTGAGTAAAAATTCTGGTTTGGATAATAATTTTAACAGAACTGGATTAGTTTTAGCCAGGTTTAACCATGTAGAAACAAAATATATGAGGAGAAGATAGAAGATTGAAGGTTTTATACAAATCAGATTGTAGCAATGGAAATTATTCTGGCTTTATTTTTTGCTATCTCATTTTGGATAAGGTGAAAATATGATAAAGCCCTGGTTGATGTCATTAATAGCCATAAATATGGAGCTTCACTCAAAAGACATGATCTATCCATTATGTAAAAAGGAAAAAAAAACTAAGGTTCAGATTCTTTGGGTTGGCTGAATTACACACATGTCACCTTTATCATATATAGAGTGTACATTTTCCAACTCATGGAAAATCCTGTATTCTTTAACTCAAAAAGATAAGCAAAAACAAAGTGTGATAAGCAACCTTGATAAAATTATTTTTCCATGCATACTTCTATTATTACAGTAATTTTTATTTTTTATTAATATTTTATTGCAAAATTACATTATATAAAATTCCTTGTTTCTTTCTTAAACCAGATGATTCTCTTTGGAGCAAAACCAAGACAAGCAGTGGTTTCAGTAGCAAGTAGGTTTTATGAAGTGAAGCTATTAGCTCCATACACAACCAATTTTGAATTCCCAATTGTCCTTCACTTAGACTGGCTGTCACACAATGCTAGAGAGACCCAGTCTTCCTTTAACCCATAGATGCAGGGGAGAATAGTTTTTGTGTGAAAGTGAATCCAATGAACTTGGCTAGAATGTGAACTTGATTCACAGATCCTATTTTCTGAACAGGTAATTGCTAGACAGCATGTAAATCCCTTACCTACAATGCATGATGGGAAAATAAAAAAAGAAAATCTGGTTAGTTTCCAAAAGTGGCTTGATGATCAAGTCACCACAATCTGAAGCCTATGAAGAAATGTCTTCTCTTCATAGAAAATCTTGCAAATCAACCAAGAAAAAAATAAAGCAAGAATCCATTCCTATTACTCTCACTATTTAGTTATGTTGTATAATCACCTGTTTCATGTACAAACAAAGCTATTTAGTATATCACTAAATGATGGTGTTTGAAGAGGTGGTTTTGTTTTGACAGATATTTATGAAATATATACACTTTCTGAAAGGTGATATTTTAACATGTCTTTTTAGTAGATTTGTGTGTGGGTTATGAATTTTAAATGGTTTTTTTATGTTAAAAATGCAAATGAAGAAAAATGAAATGCATTTTCCTAATTTGATACTCTTTTATTTGTGAAAAGGAAAAATTATTTTACAAACAGCAAAAAAGATATGTGCCATTTATGGAGATGGTGCTATAGCTAAGAGTACTTTTCATAAGTGAATTGCTAGCCTTAGAATTAGAAATTTTGATTTGGAAGACCAAAAATGTTCCAGCAGTCAAAATGCAAATGAAAAATAATCCAAAACAATACATTGCAGAGATAATCCACATATCTGATATAGGTGTTTTAAGACATTGTTGCTAGAATACCTCATGATTTAAAAGAAAAAAATTAATGGACTACATTTTCATCTGTGATTCTCTGATGAAATGCAACAAAAATTACCCATTTTTGTAAAGAATGATTATAGATGATGAAAAACAGATTGTCTACAACAATATGAAACAAAAAATCTCCTTTGAAAAATGAAATGAGCCACTGTTAACTATTGCAAAAGATGGTCCACATCTAATGATGGGGATGTTTTGTATCTGTTAGTATTAGAAGGGCTATGTGTATTACAAACTCTTTCCACAAAATCAGACCTTCTCAATTAGACCAATTAAAGGCAGCATTGATTAAAAGGGTTCAGATTTGGTCTGTTGAAAAGATGTCATTTTTCCATCAGGAGAATGCCAGACTTTTGAGACTAATAAGAAATTAGTACAGCTTAACTGGAATGTCCTACTACATATTCTGTATTCACCTGACCATGCAACTGTTGATTACCACTTGTTTCAATCCCTACAAAATTTTCTTGATATGATAAACATCAATTCACTGGTAGCCTATAAAAAACACTTAGACAAGTTCAGCAACCAGAAAGATGCAACATTCTGGTAGGATGGAATCATGAAGCTACTTCAAAGATGGCAAAAGTTAGTAGAACAAATTGGCACATATATATTTAAATACATCTATATAGAAATATCTAAATATTGTTTTTGAAATTCACTTAGACATCACTACAGACTTTTCTTCTGACCCAATACAGTACTTTTTAATGAGGTCTGCACCAGAGTTTAGATCTTTACAGAATTTCCACATAAGTAGAATGCTTCTTCTTATCCACATAAGTAGAATGCTTCTGCAGACCTCAAAAATTGACTTATCCATCTGCTAAGGAGAAAACTTATAACCATGGGATTTTACTGCCAATGTCCATCTTACTAAGCTAATCCCTGGTTTTAAAAAAAGGATTCAGTAATGTGGCTATTGCACTTGTCTTCTATATGATGTACCTCGACTTAAGTCAATACCTCGACTTAAGTCAATTTGAGTTAAGTCATTTTCAAAGATATGTCAGTTTTTCTTAAATATTATATGAAAAATAAAACTCATCTTAAGTTGTTCTACTTGAGTTTACGTCAACCGTTAAAAATATTAGAAACGTCAAAACACTAAAACATCAATAAACACATTAAAATCATATTTAAATAAATATATTTAAAAATATTATGTATACTATATATATATATATATATATATATATATATATATATATATATATATAATAAAATCATCAAAAACAAAAAATCAACATATTAAAGTATGTTCAACAGATGTTCTTATATTAAATTCCTGTCAACAAGTGACACTCATGCATTGTTTTCCACTGTAACATTGATTTTGAATTCAGTCTTGTTTACATTATGATTTAGAATACATTTTTGCCCTGGCTTCGAAGAAAAGTCCCAGTGCTAGTGTTAATGCTAAGTATAAGGCTATATCGCTGGAAGATAAGGCGGAAATCAATTATTTTATTCAGAATGCTGTATGTACATATCATAAATACTGTATGTAATAAGCAATAGGAAGTGCTTATTTGCCATTTATAGTGTGGTTATTTTGACTTAAGTCATTTTTTGATCTAAGTCATAACCTCTGGAACCAATTAACAATGTAGGGTTAGTTATAGCTCTAATAGGGACTAAAACAATCACAGAAAATTCCTTTGAAATCTTTGTTTGAAAATCAAGTTATGATGATGATATTTACTCTATGTTTGCTGTTTTTTTCATTTTGTTTTAATTCATCAATATATTCATAAAGATAGTTTGTGAAAAGAGTAGTTATTCATGAATGTGATTAGAAACACTTTTCTCTGACACAAAACTGGAGAATTTCAGTTAATGTGCCTTTTTATAGGTTGATATATCCCCATGTGTGGCCCAGGTTACTGGGGGATGAGTGTTTTTATGTTCATCATTTCTGGAATGGTTTTCAAACAAGGCTATAGAACCCAATCTATCCTGCTATTTAACTCATAGCTGGGAGATAAGAGATGGATCCATTCCTTTCCCAAGTGTATTTGCATGTCAGTGAATATAATGAACTTGACTCAGATTTGAACTCACCTCTCTGATTTCTCATTCCATATTGCTATTCATTACACCATGTGCATATCCAAGATTAAGGATTTTGAAAACAGGTGTGGGAGCAATAATTTTACATTGTTAAAAAAAACTCCTTATTTAGAAGAATCATTTCTGACTAAAAGACTTGATATTTTATTTGAGAAATAAACCTTCATTATGTAATGATTTTTATTTTTGTTAAATATTACATGCGTCTTGCAGGACACCCAGAGTGGAAAAATTAAAGGGATTACCTTCTTATCAGCCAATGGCAAGTGAAAAGTGGAAGTGATTTAATGAAACTGCTTGTTTATGCATATCAACTACACCAATTTTGGTGTCCAGTTCCATCAATTGCAATGATTTATAATTAATTTCTAGTTATTTTTTCAGCTCATAAAAATATTTTAAATAGCAATGAAGGCAAAATTGTTTTATTCTGATACTGACCAGGAAGATAATTTCATTAAAAGAGAAGATTTTTAGATTTTCTCAATTTCTGAAATTGTGCTAAATAAGATTTTTATTTTGTTGTATTACTTCAAGTTTTGTGCAAATATCAGTTAAGGATTGCCTTATGCAAGAAAATATAGGTTCATGCCTTTCATAAGGGAATCGGGTTTAAACGAGTTTTTGACAACATGTATATTTAAGTTAGTAATATATTGTATTGCTTAAAAGGTAATGTTATATTTTGGGAGATTGAGTAAAATTCCAGTCAAAGGTAAAATTAAATTTATCAAGAATATAATCACCATTATTATTTAATGAAAGTAGTATAGTGTAAAACAAATTCTTTTTTTTTTAAGAATCTGGCATTCTGGATAAAAGGCTCTGTGGATGTTAACAAGTTTGTGGGTTTTGTGTATATTTTTAGGTGAAGGTGTGTGTTCAATATATAAACAAGGAAAATAGAAGAAGTATACAAAAAACTTGTTTCTGCTATAGATATTTATTCCTTTTATGCTGACTTTATTAAAATAAATTTAAAAGGTCTCTTGAGTATGTCAATTTTCCTTTTGGTTCTGAAATAATTTATGGGAAGTAAGGATATAACCGGGTAAACATGGTTAAGCTCAAGTCAGCCTTGCACTGAGTTGGGAAGACCAAGCATGTCTGTCTTTCTTTTTGGTTCTGAAATAAATTATGGGAAGTAAGAATACAAATGGTTAAAGCTGGTCAAACTCAAGTCAGTTTCATGTTGAGTTGGGAAGACTGAACCTCTACTACATGAGGAGGAGTGCTAAAACACGTCTCACAATGTTGTTGGTAAGGGAAAACTGTTCAGTTGTCAGTGGACCAGGGAAACAAATATTCCCTAGTAAAAACGCTATTACTGATAGTCCACATCTTGAAGCCAAGAGGAGAAAAAGCAAGATTTTGTCCTTTCTAGATGTGAGGTCATATAATCACACATGTGACCAGAAAAAAAATTAATAGTAGATAAGTCCATTAATAATAGTACATAGGTCCATATATTTCTGGTTCAGACTCCTACCCGGTCTTTTGAACAGGTGTAGAGGTTTATCCCTTGTTTCTTGTTTAGGATTTGGTTTTTGGTTCTTTCTAAAGTCTGTTTCAGCTCTATATTCCTAACACTTGTCCTTTCCTATGTTAATATGGCCACACAGTAACCTTCTACATTGAATGGCTCTTGGGCCTTGTATTAGGCGAACATTAGTAAAACACTTTCCAGTTTCTTTATAACTTGCATCATAGGAAAATGAAATTATTTATTTTTTTGAATTCATTATTATTATTATTTTTTTATCCATTTTATTTCATTTTACCCACAATTCCATCTCTATAAAGTATTGATGAACAGTTAATCTAATGTGGGTTTCATTTATTGATCCTTTTTGGATAACATATGACAATTGTAGAAGATATTTATTGCTATGAACATGGTTATTCAAAAAATGCCTTGATTTGGTAAAAAAAAATATAATCATTTTTAGAATGTCAATGCAGGCTCACACTTAGCAACATAAATTCTAGAGAAGATCACATGATTAGGTTAAGATGAATTAATTCAGTTTCTTTATTCACAGGATTTAGAAACTTCTATTTATTCATATCTCTGGAATACCTTTTTTAGTTGCAAGGCATTTTAAATTAAGTAAGAGAGAAATTCAAAATTATCAGAATACTTATTACTCAGAAGTTTAGGTTTATTCAACAAAGAATAAAAGAATTAGTTTCATACACAGCTTTTACTATTAACTTTGTTTTATACTATATTAGTAGAAGTAATATAATTTTTATTCAGTTTTTTTAATCTATTTCTTCTAATAAAAATAAGTTTTGTAAACCATTAATACTTATTTTTGACTTGTATTTTCTATCATCTTAATTCTTTTATTTTTTTTTATTATGAATCCAAAATTCATTTTTAGAACAACTTTTAATGTTTTTTATTTCTTCAATACTGACATTAATTTAATTTCTAAGGCAAGAAGATGCTAGTATTTTCTTCTCTCCAACTTCTCACTTGTGGAACTCTCTTCTGGCTTCTTGTTTTCCTGTTCAACTTTGACCTTCAAAATATTTAAATGCAATGTCAGTCATTATCTTCTATCTTCTTAATACTTGTTCTTTTATTGTTTTTGCTTGTTAATGTTTTCATTTATCTCATATTCGTTCATACTCTGTAACCACTTGCATCTTAGTGGTTTCATTGTTTTGCTTGAGATTAAATGATTAAAACAAAAAGGGAATACAGTTCTTCACTTTCACTGGAGTTGTTGGTAAATTTCCAGAAGAACAGTTCTCATGTTTATTGATAAAAATCGTAGAAAAAATTAAAAAATCTAGTAATTATTTGCAGACTATTGTTTTGAAAATTATGTGAAATAAAGAGTTTGGTAGATGAATTGGCAAATAAGAAAATTATATTTTGACAAACATTTTGAATATAAACACAAAAGTATAAATTACAATTTCTGATTTGTTTTCTGATAGAATTAATAATAGTGGAATGTAAAACATGGCAAAAATTATATTTGAAAATTAAATATCACAAATGAAATATTACTTTGTAAAATCTATAAATCCAAAGGTAGGCACACATTTAAACACACACACAAAATAAATATATACATACATAAGTTGGTTCTCTGTTTCATGTCAGAAGGTTTTTCTTGCCTGAGTCCATCCTTCAAATCTACAAATCAACCATTCGTCCTTGCATGGAATACTGCTGCCATATATGGTCTGGTGCTCCTGCTGTTCATCTTGAGGTCCTAGACAAAATCCAGAAACAGATATGCAATGTGATAGGTCCTAATCTGGCAGCTCATCTACAGTCACTCTCTCACAGATGTGCTGTAGCTTCCCTCTGTCTTTTCTACAAGTATTTTCATGGCAACTGTTCTGATGAGCTACTTTCACTGGTTCCCAAACTGTATGAAATTAAGCAGGCTTCTAGGTTAGTATCTCAGTCATCATTTTTTCACTGTTGAAACGGTTAAATGTAGCCACCTCTTCTACTCCAACAGCTTCTTGTCTCACACTTCCATCAGTGGAACTCCCTTCCTCTTACTTGCTTCCCTGATAGCTATAATCTTCAAATATTCAAATGTAATGTCAATTGACATCTTTTGATGGCTTGTTCTTGATCCCCATCCTTATCTTTATCCTTTCCTCAGACAAAACCCCCTCTTTACTCCTGCTCTCACTCTCTGTAACCCCTCCCTCTTTACTCCTGCTCTCACTTTCTTTAACCCTCTTTTAAACACAATTCCCCATGATTTTCTCTCATTCATTCATATCTGCTCAATGCGTATCTAAATGTAAACAAATGACGTCATACATTATGAAATGGACAAAGTCCGACAATTATTTAACACATTTAAAAACAGTAAAATCGACTTTGCTAACCGAACGCTTGTCTGTGGCCCAATCAGTTAAGGCACATCAGGCAAAATGACGGTTCCGTATAGGATACAGGAACAATTCCTGTTAAATGATGCATATTTTCTATGAAAACTTCTCGGACATTCAGGCTGGTAAATGTTGTTATAACTGTTTATTATAAACTGAACATTTACTTAAATATTTGTATCTATAAAAAGAATGTATAAATATAAAAAGTGTCTTAAATAATTGCTGGACTTTGTCCATTTCATAATGTGTGTATATATATATATATATATATATATATATGTGTGTGTGTGTGTGTATATATATATATATATATAATACATAAATGATTAATGGTCAGAGTTGAATCTGACCAGGAAACAGTAGTATTAAAAAGTGCTCAACAGACCAGTGAAAAAAATAAAATAAAATAGAAACGGTAAAATAACATGTAGAGCTTTTAACTTTAAAAATTAGGAGATCAGTTGAATCCACTACGTTGGTTTCAACCTTACGATAACCTTAGGCGATTTTTATCCGTTGACTTCCCAATGCTTTAAAAAACTAATGAATGTGATATTTTTTTTAAAAAATAAATAAGTAAATGCATGATGTTGCGTGTTACAGAAAGAGAGAGGAAGGGAGGAAGATGTGATGAAAGAAGGAGAAGAAGAGTAAGAAGGGGGAAGAGAAGAAAAGCAGTGAGGCATTAATTGAAATGTTTAAATCATTTTAATTTTTTTATCCAGCCTCATATGAGCTTAAGAGGAAATTTTTAGTATGTATGCAAGGACTCATAATATCAGTTTTCTGGTTCAAAAGGTTCTTTGAATTCAGAAATGCCATTATTGCTGATTTTTCCTGTTGGCAGAGGTTGCAAATATTATTCTTGTTGTTATAAGGCTTTGCCTTTTAATATTTTCCAGCTTACAATGGGATTCCTGCTGTATTTTCTTTTAAATTCCACAAATTGTTAGCTAGTTTGGTAGATCTCCTAAAACTTATGAGCTTGAATGATGACCTATGATTGTACCATCTTCATTTAAAAGTACCTTCAGTACATCCTATATACATTTTATTTCAGCCATTAATATCTGTTGCTTCTGCTTTATAAATTATTGCTTTGGTTTTACAAGCTCTATCTAATGGACATCTATTTTTATTTCTACAGTTGCACAAATTACTAGTATTAACTGTATTTTGCTGTGTGTTAGTTTTGAAATTTCTGGTATTTTGTTCATTTATTATTGTTTCTAAATTATTAGTGCAGCTGTAAAATTGATCAATTCCTTAGCAGAATGAGATGGAAGGCACTATTTTCATTGAATAAATATTTAAAGAACAAAGAAAACACAGAAAAATTCAATTTCAAAACTAACAGCTACCCACCTGCTATTGAAGAACTAGCAAACTTCGAAGAGGATATGCTTGGCATTATTGAAAATATCAAATTCACAAAAGTTAATAACAATTTTCAAAAAACTATTAACTGCTAAAGTAAAAAAAAAAAAAGTACTAAAAATATTCTAATTAAAGACAACAATACAAAGAATATTTATACCATGAACCTGGAGGCTGACTGGAAAAAACTAAATGAAGAATTTACAAAAAAGCACCAGACTTATACATTAAAAGTTTAAATGAAGAGGCAAAAAATATCACACCCAAACTGACAGGGTTTATATATTTTGCTGCAAACAAACATTTCTTACTATAAAGGATCATAAAGATGAATTCTCTAATAATCCTTCTTTTCGTCTAATAAACCCAACTAAAACTGAACTGGGTAAAAGAAGACAAGAAATACAGAAAAAAATATGTAACTCATTAAGGATTTGCCACACAGGCCAATTTATGGAAGGAAACAATTGAGTGAATTTTTTTGTTCCACAAAATCACAAATAAAAACAAATATATATTTATAAAATATGAAATTAAAAACTTTTACCAATTTATATCTAAAAAAGGTCTGCTAGAGGCTTTGTACTTCATCAAAGGCTTTGTAAACATAACACCTGATCAAATGGAAATAATTTTACATTGTTGCAAATCAATTTTATTCCATAATGAAGTAACCTGGGTTAAGAAATCAAAAAAAGATGGCTTCAATGTACCACAAGGTTCCTTTGATGGCACTGAGGTTTCAGAGTTAATAGCCTACAAATCTTATATGAAATTAACAAAATTGTATATATAAACAACGACAAACTGTATAGAGATGATGGACTGATAATAGCGCCAGAAAACAGAAGAACAAATGACAACATAATAAAAGCACTTTTCAAACTCTTCAAAAGCCTTGGTTTTGAAATAGAAATTGAAATGAATAAAAAAGTTGTCAACTATTTAGACGGAATTAAATCTGCATGCTGGCAGTGTCTCCCCATATATGAAAACCAATGCAAAATTAAAATACATGAATCTTAGATCAAATCACCCTGTGAACATAATGAAACACATCCCTAAGGGAATAGAGTCTAAGTTATCCAGAAACTCTTCTAGTAAAATAATTTTTGAGGATAAAAAGAAAGAATATGAGAAGAACTTAAAGGTCAAGGGTCACAATGCCAAACAAGCATTTAAATCTCAAATTAAAAAAAACATGAAGAACAATTTGAGGAAAAGAAAAAATATCATTTGGTTTAACTGCCCTTTTAACTAAGAAGTAAAATGTAAAACAAGGAAATTATTTTTCAAGTTATTTACTAAACACTTCCCCAAAAATTCAGAATTACATGATATTCAATAAAAACAGGGTTAAATTAAGCTACAGTTGTACTAGTAATTTAGAAGCAATAATAGATAGATAAAACACCAGAAATTTCTAACCTAACACACATCAAAATATAGTTAATACTCGTAATTTATGCAACTGTAGAAATAAAAATAGATGTCTATTAGATGGAGCTTGTAAAACCGAAGCAATAATCTATAAAGCAGAAGTAACTGATGTTAATGGCCAGCATAAAACATACACAGGATGTACTGAAGATACTTTCAAAAATAGATGCTACAATCATAGTTCATTCAAGCTCGTAAGTCTTAGGGGCTATATTAAACAAGCTAACAATTTGTGGAATTTAAAAGAAAATACAGCAGGAATCCAACTGTAAGCTGGAAAATTTAAAAAAAGTCAAAGCCTTATAATAACCACAGTAATATTTGTAACCTCTGCCAACTGGAAAAATTAGCAATAATGGCATTTCCAGATCCAAAGAACCTTTTGAACCAGAAGTCTGAAGTCATGAGTCCTTGAATACATACTAAAAATTCCTCTTCAGCTCATATGAGACTGGATAAAAAAAAGTTAGCACATTTCAATTAACCTCTCACAGATACACTTATAATACCTATGCTTTTCATCTTTCCCCCTTCTTCTTCTTCTTCTTCTTCTTCTTCTTCTCCACCACCTCCCTTTCTATCACACACAATGTCAATAATATCACAATAAAAATACAATTAAAGCGTTGGGAGTTCAAATGATAAAATAGCTTGAGGGTACTGTAAAGGTGAAACCAGAGTAGTGGATTCAACTGATCTCCTAATTTTTAAAGTATATATATATATATATATATATATATATATATATATATATATATATATATATATATAAGTGTAAATATAAACTAAATAATGAGATATTAGCAACTATATATGACTGTGGTAATGCACATATACAGATCAGCAAATAAATATTTATTTAAGGTGTAAACAAAAACAGAACTATAATGTATATGTTAATAAATACACATATACTTATATTTTTAGTGCAACTCAAAGTTTCATAATTACCTAATTCATCAGGCACAGATGGTAAATTAATTATTTAATACAGTTTTTTTAAAAACATTCTGAATCTCATGGGATGAATGCTGTATTATATGCAGATTCAAAATTCAAGGTGTTATTAATTTAATATAATAGTGGGGTATAAATTTAAAATATAGAGTGTTGGTAGGTAGATATTTGAAAAAAATCATGTTATATAATATAAACTTATATGGTATATATTTCTGAGTGTTGTATTGTTGTTCGGCACAGTATTTTACAAGTAATCACTTTGTCTCAAGGAAGTAACATTGTACTGTATATAGAGCTAATGTTCAATATTATTAAAAAATAAGCTAAAAATAAAAAGTGTTGTTGTTAAATGAAAAAGATTTGAAGGTAAGAAAAAGTAATAAATCAAAGAAAAAATAAATGCCATATTTTTTATGCTACAAATAGACACTGGGATGGTACAGTGAGGATAATTAGTGTGTAATAAAAAATATAATAGATGTTGGGTTAAGTGATCTAGCCAGAATCCCAATATTTTAGAAGAGAGTTTTTAGAATGCATGCTATCATAAATACATTTTATTTTCTCAGCAGGTTGGGATTGTCAATGTGCTTGAGAATGGTTAATTTCTCCAATAGACAAAGATTATATTTTTCCCCACAGCCAGTAAAGGTTGTAGTTTTAGTGATGAAATTCCAATTTACTACAGGTGTGTAACTATCTGTCTTGATATCCCAGAAAAAATAGAAGATTGCTGTGGCATTTGAATATTGTTTATTGGTAAGAGTCATTTTATGATGGTAAGTATAGGTTTTCTAGTGATTAGCAGTGGAACCCAAATAAAATTTAGTCTTGCCATTATGTTCAATACTAGCCTTGGAAATAATGCCTTTATTCATACATTTATGATTTACTGAACAGGTACTGTTTTTCTGCAATTACAGTTTTAATTATAAATGAATACAGACTTTATAACCTTCATCAAACATGCTCAACATTATGCACACACAAACACACATGCTATATATATATATATATATATATATATATATATATATATATATATATATATATATAGAACACCTGGTTAAAGAAATCATGTTCATCCAGTTTTTTTACTATATAGTAGTTTAAAGCAAATCATGGATATAACGCAAAACAATTTTTATCTAACTGAACATACCCGAGACAAATTAGATTCAATTATTTTAATTAATGGTATATACTTTTCCAGAACAAATGTAGGAAAAAATTATAGAACAAAAATTATGCCATTATAAGTTATACAATCTTAAACGACTGCAACAAAAAATCCCAACCAGTCTTTTGTTTCTCATCCTTGGGCATTTATGAATTCATTGATAAATGGAAATCACTCATGAAAAACAATATTCTATATCAAGCTGGTTCCAACTTTTTCAAAAGATGAAGCCTTATCAGGGATGTTTTATTTCATCTTTTTTTCAAGTTTCTATCTTAAATTTTCGAGATCCGAATTCTTTACTGGCTGTTCCTTTGAGTTAATATTCATTCCCCACCCAAAAAAAGTCTAACACTTTTTGTTTTAGGGCAATATACATTAACATTTTGAAAAATGGATTTATCATTGCCAAATCTATTTTGTCTATATTTCTGAGATGAAGTATTATGTACATTATTTATATTATTCGGACTATTGTCCTCATCTTTGTTGCCATGGCACAGTGGATATAGGCATTGGTTAGATCCAGTGACAGGACCCAAAGAATGTGAATTCAATACTGGGTTAAGGCAGTGGAGAACTTTCATAGGGAAATTAACAGGAGATAACAGATAATGGACATGCATTAAACATGGCATGTGGAAATAGAACAGTCTACCCCAGTGAGTGAAATAAAGGGTTAAGTTCGACATTCCAACCACCTGAGGAAGGCAGGAATGTACAATGGATGAAACATAATAAATATGGCGAAAAAGATGAGGACAATAGTCAGAATGATGTAATGATGTACAAATCTATTTTCTCACTGCATTGATAGAAAATAGATTTGTACATTATTTACATTATTGTCAGGAACCAGGGAAGATAGCAGTTTATGAACATCTGTACATAGATTTCTATCTTCCATAGTTCTTGACATGTGCTGCTAAAGATGCTGGAAAAATGATTAGTTCCCTCTAACACTCCAGTAAGAATCTGTCGCCCCTTACTATGCTCTACCTTTACAAGATCAGACTGAAAATGGAGTATTGCTTATATATAAGGGCAGGGGCTGCTAAAGATGCTGGAAAAATGGTCGGTTCCCTGTACCACTGCAGTAAGTATCTGTCTCCTGCTATACTCTACCTTTACAAGATCAGATTGAAAATGAAGTATTGATTTCATATATGGACAGGGCTTCTAACGATTCTGGAAAAATGGTCAATTCACTGTACCACTCCATTTATTATCTGACCCCTCCTGCTATCCTCTACCCTTTCAAGATCACATTGAAAATAAAGTATTGATTCCATATATGGATAGGTGCCACTAAATATGCTGGAAAAAATGGTCAGTTCCCTGTACCACACCAGTAAGTATCTGTCTCCTCCTGCTATCCTCTACCTTTACAAGATCACATTGAAAATAAAGTATTGATTCCATATATGAACAGGGGCTACTAAAGCTGCTGGAAAAATGCTCAGTTCCTTGTACCACTCCAGTAAGTATCTGTCTCCTCCTGCTATCCTCTACCTTTATGAGATGAGGCTGAAAATCGAGTATTGATTCCATATATGGACAGGGGCTACTAAATCTGCTGGAAATATGGTCAGTTCCCTGTACCACTCCAGTAAGTATCTGACTCCTCCTGCTATCCTCTACCTTTATGAGATCAGGCTGAAAATGGCGTATTGATTTCATATAAGGACAGGTGCTGCTAATGATGCTGGAAAAATGGTCAGTTCCGTGTACCACTCCAATAAGTATCTGTCTCCTCATGCTATCCTCTACTTTACAAGTTCAGGCTGAAAATGAAGTATTGATTTCATAGATGGACAGGGCTTCTAACGATGCTGGAAAAATGGTCAATTCACTGTACCACTCCATTTATTATCTGACCCCTCCTGCTATCCTCTACCTTTACAAGATCAGGCTGAAAATGGCGTATTCATTCCATATATGGATAGGAGCCGCTAAAGATGCTGGAAAAATGGTCAGTTCCCTGTACCACTCTAGAAAGTATCTGTCTCCTTATGCTATCCCCTACCTTTACAAGATCAGATTGAAAATGGAGTATTGATTCCATATATTGAAAGGGGCTGCTAAAGATGCTGGAAAAATGGTCAGTTCCCTGTACCACTCCAGTAAGTATCTGTCTCCTTCTGCTATTCTCTACCTTTAAAAGGTCATATTGAAAATGGAGTATTGCTTATATATAAGGGCAGGGGCTGCTAAAGATGATGGAAAAATGGTCATTTCCCTGTACCACTCTATTTATTATCTGTCCCCTCCTGCTATCCTCTACCCTTTCAAGATCAGATTGAAAATGGAGTATTGATTCCATATATGGACAGGGGCTACTAAAGCTACTGGAAAAATGGTCAGTTCCTTGTACCACTCTAGAAAGTATCTGTCTCCTCCTGCTATCCTCTACCTTTACAAGATCAGATTGAAAATGGAGTATTGATTCCATATATTGATAGGGGCTACGAAATCTGCTGGAAAAATGGTCAGTTCCCTGTACCACTCCAGTAAGTATCTGTCTCCTTCTGCTATCCTCTACCTTTACAAGATGAGGCTGAAAATGGAATATTAATTCCATATATTGACAGGGGCTGCCAAAGATGCTGGAAAAATGGTCAGTTTCCTGTACCACTCCATTTATTATCTGTCTCCTCCTGCTATCCTCTACCTTTACAAGATCAGATTGAAAATGGAGTATTTATTCCATATATGGACAGGGGCTACTAAATCTGCTGGAAAAATAAGCAGTTCCCTGTACCACTCCAGTAAGTATCTGTCTCCTCCTGCTATTGTCTACCTTTACAAGATCAGATTGAAATTGGAGTATTGATTCCATATATGGACAGGTGCTGTCCAGTCTTTACTTTTCAATCGTAATAGAGTCTAAAAGCATATCCACATCCTTGTGGGTGATGAATTATTGTTCACCCTACAAAAAAAACATCTCACTGCTCTATTGCTAAGGAATGTAATCCATCTGAACACTTCCCATGGAAATTCATAGAAAGTATTCTAATGAGCTACATTCCATAGTTCCACTAGTTTTAACTCACCATTCCATCCACATTGTAGCAAACCAACCTCATTCTCTTCATATTCCATTGGTGAGATGTAAGTTCCACACAAGCAGTTTCTTCCCATGAACTAATGCTTTGTGGAACTGATTCCCAAGAGGATTCTCCACTGATCTCTACAATCTTAACCTGTTCCAGTTTAGGGTTAACTGGTATCTTCCCCACATATCCGCTTAAACTGTGCCTCTTACTATGTAGCCCTCTACATTGATTGGCTCTTGGGCCTTGTACAGAGTGAATGTTACTGTAAATAAATGCAGTTTTCTTTATCTTTTTCATTGAAACAGCACCAGATATAGATTCCTGCATTACATTGATGAATTCACATATATGATTCATCAATGAATATCTTACTTTTATTCAGTTTTCTGCACTATGATTGATTTTCTGTAATTGTAACCATGACTTTTTCTGTTCAGATGTTAGTGTTAGGTGTTGCTTGTCATTTGTGTAAATCCTGTTTCATTCACCTGATTTCTAAATGTTTTGATACAAATACTGGCTTTCCTTTTCCACCAAATTGTTTGGTGCATTTTCTGTTTTAACCCTTTGAGCCCTGCGTTCATGAACAATTATAACCCCTTCTTCTGCCTCCTGAGCTCCTAAGTCAAAATTAGTATATAATGTTTCACGGTAGACATAAAAATACTTACAAGTGTTTACCGACTATTCAACCGGTGGCTGGGCATTAAATCATTTTTCTCTACTATTGTTCAATCAGTGGCTGGGCATTACATCATTTTTCTCTACCACCAGTAAAGTGGTGGTCAAAGGGTTTGAGGCATTATGCTTTGAGTTTTCTGTCCTGATGATTTGACATCTTCCTCTTTCTTTCAATGGACACTTGGACAGTGACTGTTGAAGCAATGATTACCATATCTCTTGGTCATTTAGCTGATATGCAACCCTATATCATAAGTGGATAAATATTGATAAAATTTGCTACATTTATAGGGGAAGAATGTCCAATATTGGAGACAAAGCACTTATAGATATAGACAGATTGGATATATAGATCAACACTGCAGGATGATTGTCAGTTTCATGCTTCAATGCAATCTTCAGACTTGTCTATATAAAGTTTGAGAATGAAAATACTTATCTGAATACTTATACTATTTACATTGTTTGGGCTGTTGTCTTCATTTTTATTGTCATATTTATAATGTTTCAGAAATTTTACACTCTGGCCTACTTCAGGTGATATAGTGATTTTCTTAGTATAGCTTAGATGTGGCACAAGGCTGAAATTAGGGAGGCACCCAGTGAGAATCGAACTCACTACTAAGTCATAATTGTTCTAATGAGACAAGCTTGCTAACCATTACTCCACCTTGAGGTGCCCTACTTCAGGGGATATATATTGGAATGGTAATCACCTTTTCTGAATTTTCAGTGGGGATGTGGGGGTTGTATTTTTTCCTGTTTTGTTCTTTTTTCTTTCTTTCTTTCTTTCTTTCAACAAACTACATGCATAATTTCTATTTCTTATATTTTTTTCTCTTGTTTTTCTCCATATTTCTAAACTTTTTTTGCACACTAACTTATTAGTGATTCCTTTGACTCATACATTTAATGGACTTTTTTTTCTAGCATGGTCTGCTGGCGAAAGAGTTCATATCCAAAAAGTGGATATTGGAACTTTATAACCATTTCAGACTCTCTGTCCATAACCTCCACAATCCATAATGCTTCTATTTTGCAAGCCTGTTTTTTCTTTTCTCCTTCTTTTGAATAGTTAACTTTCCCATTACATGCCACCACCCTGTAATCATCTATACTAATTCAAATGGGGATAGGGTAAGCACCTCATTATCTCCTCAACCTTCTTCCAATGAGGCTTTAGTCTTCAAATACATGAGTGAGCTTATCTTGGTGCCTTTAGGTCTCAGACCTGTATGATGTTTCTGACCCAAGGAGGAGTTCTGTTACCTTGACTTCTGGGTAGATGCAACATGTCCACTCAGAGCATCATGCATGTATTTTCTTTCCTGGGTTGATTGACCATTCATTAAGGGTGCTGAAGGTAGACATTTTCTGGGTGTTGGCATTATCTGCCTGATAGTCAGGGATGTGAAACTTTGAGTAACACCAAAGAAGGCTATCCTATCAGCAGTTGTATAATATCAGGGCTATTGTACTGCCATTTTCTAAATGGTTTCTGGATCACACAGTAGACTCTGGTGGGGCCCCTTGATGCCATAATTAAGAGTACTGCTGGTGGTGTATCTCTGGATGATTCTCTCCAAGGTAGTTATACTTGCAACTCCTTAGAATGTCTGTCTCCCCACAAACTAGTCCTCAAACAACTAATACATACATGAAACCAGTCAAAATGCAAATGATCAAAACTAGCAATGCCAACCTAAAAGAAAAAAACAAAGTAGATCCCACCTATACCATCTCCTACACCAATATTATTGGGCTACATTCCAACTTTCCAGAAGTGGAACACCATCTTCTTCAGGCTCAACCAGATACCCTGTTACTTTCTGAAACCAGTATCAACACTTCAAGAGCACTAGTGGAGTTCACAGTCCTGGGCTACTCCCCTCTTATAGTTAAACACGACCACCTAAAACACCACAGAGTAGGAGCCTACATCAAGGACAAATTTTCCTGTGGCAGATACACAAAAAACAAGGAACCTGATCTGCCATCCATGTGGCACTCATTTCCAGTACCACATTTGTCTTTAGTCTCTATCACACCCTCAGAATGAAGGGATGGTAATTTTTGACTGTATATAAGAAAATTAATAATATCCTCACTCAATTTTCCTTGGCCAGCTTTCATATCTCTGGTGATTTTAATATCCACCATAAAGAATGGCTAGTCCACTCCAACAAATCCAATTTTGAAGGTAATATTGCAGAGACTATGAACTTACTCAGATCATCAAAGAACCTACCCAGGTCCTGGACTTGACGGGTCATCAGGCAAACATCCTCAAACTTTTCCAAACCTTCTGTCCTGATAAATATTTAGCAAAAGTTCTACCACCACCAGGCATGTCAGATCATTTCTTTATCAGTGTCTAGATCAATGCCAAACCTAAGGCAACCCATGATGTACCATTCCATAGAATGATTTTTTGCTATGCAAAGGCAGACTGGGACAGCTTTCAATCCTACATGATGGAAGCTCCCCTCCCAACCTTCCTCAAGCATACTGCATCCAAAACTACTGCCCTTGTCACTGATTAGATCCTTTCTGGAATAAATGGCCTCATGGTCATCTCCTACTCGAAAGATAAGGTGTACCTCTTCACTTCTATCTTTGCCTCTAACTCTACATTAGATCATAAAGACCATCACTTCCCCAAGTTCAAGTTCCCAAGTCTCCCTGAACACAATCTCAGTAATATTATCATCACAGATCAAGAAGTTTCTAGAATTATCAAAGGCCTCAACCCTAAGAAAGCCACTGGACCAGAGAAAATTCAACTGCTGCAAGAAGGAGAAATCTTCCCAAGCCTGTGTAAAGTGTCAAGTGTATGCCTGGTTTTCAAGAATGTGGGTGCATGATCTCCCCCCACCTCCCAGTACAGACCCATCAGTTTCCTCAGTATTATCAGTAAGCTTTTTGAGGCCATAATCAATAAGAAGATTGTCAATCACCTAGAAAAGAACAACCTCTTCAGCGATGAGCAGTATGGGTTTCAGTCATCCCAGTCCACTGCCAATGTCATAACTACCATCACTCACAGAATCTGTGAGGCTCTTGATGACAAATACACCTTGAGGACCATAGCCCTCAAAGGTCTATGACAAAGCATAAAGGTTTACTACACAAGCTCTCCAGTTATGGAATCACTGGAAGGGTCTTCTCGATCACAAAATCCTTCCTAACAGGTAGGTCCCTGAAGGTAGTTATTAATGGTCAGTCCTCCAGTGTCCTAGAGATCAATGCAGGCATCCTACAGGGATCACTCATTGGACCAACCTTCTTTTTTATCTATACAAATGATCTGCCTAAGAATATACTCAGAACATTTGTAAACATCTATGCCAACAATACAACGATATACAAGTGCACCACTAAAACTCTTGATAGCCAGAGATTAGTGTCTGATCTCTCTTTCAATCCTGTATAAACTACCCAATGTGGTAAAAACTGGTTGGTTACATTCAATGCCTCAAAGACTAAGCTAGTTATGTTTCATCATCACCAATCTGACCCCAAACTACCACCAATCAAGATGAACAGAGTTCCTCTTAAAGAAGCACTATGCCTTGAAAGACTGTTGGGCCTCAAACTTACACCTGACCTCAAATGGAACTCATGCATACAATCCATTGTTAAGGATGTAGGTAAATGGCTGGCTACCTGTATGGCTCCAGTAAGTAGCTGACTTCTGCTATCCTCTACCTTTACAAGAGCCAGCTCAGACCAAAAATGAAGTATTGTTGTCATAGCTGGAGCTGCCAAGACCTCCAGCCTTTTTAGAATTCAGAAATCTCTCCGAGCCCTTGTGTGTGATAAATTATACTCTACCCTTCAACATCTCTCTCACAGGCAGGATGTGGCAAGTCTCTCGCTGCTCTATTTCTACTTCCATGGAAAGAGCTTTGGCAAACACTCAGAGGAACACTTCTCTGGTCCCACCAAGGCAAACCTTCATGGCAAGAACATGCCATGCCACGGTACTTACATAATAGCAAACCCCACCCACATTTCCTCCATATTCCATTGGTGAGAAGTAAGTTCCATTCAAGCAGCTTCTTCTTTCCATGAACTGTTGTAAATACTCCCAACAGGATATTTCCCCAATCACTACAATCTTAACCTATTCAAGGCCAGGGTTAATTGTTATTTCCCTCACCTACACACACAAATGGCCTCTTAATATAAAAAAATTAAATATATATATATATATATATATATATATATTTAAATTATGAAATATATAATTGTGTATGAATTACACTTAGTGCTGCAGTTCCAAGTTTTCATTTGATTGCATTAGTCTTATGTCTTTTTTTCTTACTCAGTAGTGAGAGGTACAGTTAAAAGAAATCTTGAAAGTGGGTAAATGAGAGTCTGGGGAAGTTTGCGTGTTTGACTCTGTGTTCAAGTTGGCAAAGTATAATTATACTGGAAATTGTTAAATGAAACCAAGATGGCCACAGTTGGCATTCTGCAAACTTGTCATCTGGCTAATTCTATTGGTCACTTTCCAAATGTAGTTGATTGAGGTAAAGATTGAATTACACTCTGTAGTGGCGAAGAAGAAGAGAGAAAAAGGAGGAAAAGAAGAAAAACTAGTAGTAGTAGTAGTGTTGGATCAAAAGCAAAATAATAGAAGAAAAAGAATGATAAGTAAATGAAGAAAAAGAAGATAAAAGAATGAAGAAAGAAAAATGAAGGCAAACAAATAATAGCAGAAAGGAAGAAAAGAAAAGAATGAAGAAAGAAAAATGAGGGTAAGACAAAAATAATAGGAGGAAGGAAAGAAAAGAATGAAGAATGAAAAATGTAAAAGAAAATAATAAAAGGAAGGAAAAGAATAAAAATGAAAATGAAAAAAAAAATGAAAATAATAAAAAGAAGAAAAAGGAAATAACTGAATAGAAATGAAAGTCCCTCTGCAGATCCTACCTGTTTTGAAAATCAGCATTCAAAATCTTAGGTTTCTCCTGAACTCAAATATATACACTTACCCACTAAGTAGTTTGTCAAAACTAATAATGACTATAGCAGCTTTTGAATAGAATAATAAGAATGGTGAATGGTTATTTTGTTTATTATTTGTTATACACTTTTATATATTTTAATGCAATTTCCAGTTATTCCTTGATGGATTAATAATATAATTACTAACAAGACCATTCACTGTATTTTCTGCATGCCGAGAGATATTTCTCCTGGAAAATGCCCTCATAAATCACCCTGTCAGCATTGAAAAGTCAAGTTGTAGAGAGGAGTTTGCCAACCTTCCCATATCCCAGTCATGAGATGCAAGCAATCACACACACTAAATATAAAATATAGGACTACAATTATCATATACTCTGTTTGGGCTCTTGAACACCACCCTGAAACATCAGCTAGAAGTTGGATGTAAATACACTGTACAGAGACACCTTGTGGCTTATTGTGGCAACTATGTGTTGTTTCCATTTAGAATAACTATAGCATTGTGGTATACTATTGAAATCTAATTTTTAATATAGATATTTAATAATAAGGTCCAAAATGTGATAATTTGTTGTGACAGAAAGAAAAATGACATTGCAGAGTCAATGACTTGGACATGCTAGTCTGCTAAGTTTTTAAATCATCAAATATTTTTTTACAAAATTCCCTAGCTAATTATAGTGTGTATCTAAGAACTTGTAGCGTTTTAGCACACAGGAAATATGGTATATACTTTGTTGCTTTCTTCTATGAAGTTGTTGGATTTTGTTTCTTACTGAAAGCCTACAGTGTGTCATGTGTATTTGTTTTTAATCATTTCACCCTATGCAAGGTAATAAAGCAACTAAGGTGTAAGGGATTACTGAATGTTTGAGAATATGAGGCAAAAACATTATTAAGGAGAAAGAGCAAGAAAAGAAGAGGAATTAAGAAGACAGAAAATAACAATTAATATTACATTTAAATTTTTGAAGATCAATGTTGACTGGGAAGCAAGAAGCTGAAAGAGAGTTCTAGAAGTGAGATGTGTGAGAGAAAAAACTGCTAGCATAGAATTTAGTTACATCAAACCATTTCAACTGTAAAATGATGAGACCTTGTCGCCAATCTAGTACTGCTTTTAAATCCATAAAATTTGGGTACCATAGAAGAAAGTTTATTGAAACAATTACCATAAAAGTATTTATAGAAAAAGCACAGGGAAGTGACTTAAGCTGAGATGCCAGTTCAGGACCAATAAAACTGCAGATTCTTCTTTGGATTTTATTAAGAATCTCAAAATATATAAAGCCTAAAAGATAAACCTGAGTTCTACAACAGTAAATAAAAAAATGGAAAAAGAAATAAAAGCAGTATTGACTGTTGAAAGGAAAAAGGAGGATGGCACTCAATTGTATGTGACTATTCTCTATGTCGGTAAGATAATCACAAGACCAAGGTTTGTCTAAACATTCACTTATCTATTCTTTTTTCTTCCAGAGTGCTCAGCAGCAGCATAATATCAATCCCCCTGTATGGCAGTGATTGGTGGACAAATTCTTCACGGATTTAGGGGAGACGTGAAGCAACAGAGATAGGATTCTACAGAAGGATGCTGAGAATACTATGGGTGGAACATGGGAGCAATGAAGAAGTTTCAAGGAAATTGGCAACAAAAAGGGCACTTATACCTAGAATCAAAAAAAGGCACATAATGAAAAAAGAAGGCTTGGAGAATTTGACACTCACAAGACATATTTAAGCTAAGATGGAAACAAGTAATTTACCTAACAAATTTGTATAAATAGATGGTAGAACCATATCTGGGAGGGATAATAAGGCGGCAAATATTACTTAGAGCTATAGAAGATAGGAAGTTATGGATCGCTCATGTCCTGAAAGAATACAGTACATAGTGCACATGGTGTCAGAATTGTTTGCTAACCTCCCCCATAATTTTGTAATCCCTCAAATTTCCATGGCAATTTCACAAATGATAAAATAATGGATTTGAAAAAATGGGCAGTTATGTCCACAACAAAATTTCGTTTTAATTTCAAACAATAATATCGAAAGACAACAAACAAACATTTAACATAGGACAAAATTATTCACCCTGTTGCCTCAATAATCAATTGTGTAATGTTTATTTTTGATTATTGCCTTTAATTGTTTTTGCTAGTTATCTACATACAATGACATTTTGCAGCCAAATTTGTAACAATTCTAGTGTTCGGGGTCATTGTCATATTGGAACAACCAGTGGTGCTCAAAAGACAGCTTTTGTGCACTGTGTGTTATATTATTTTTAAGAATACCCAAATACTGCATTGTCCTCAAATCATAATGCTCCCATCTCTGTGCTTAATTGAATGGAGGGTACTTTTTGATTTGTGAGCTTCATTTGATTTCCTCCATTCATACCAGGAGGTCATGTGACCAAACAATTCTAGTTTTGTCTCACCTGATCACAAAACAGACTTCTAATATTCACCCTCATGTTCTACATTGCTTTTAGCATAAGCTAATCTGCTTTTTAAATGTTGAAACTTAAGCAAGAGAGTTTTTCTTTATGACGCTATCTAGTAACTTTCTTCATCAATTCATTCAACCTTCCTGTCTGCACCTCATTAACCATTTCCTTTGCCATTAAATGAAAGTTCTTTGGAACATCTCTTAAGAATTTTTCTTTCAATTCTTTAAGAAATTAATTATTTTCTGGCAGTCCTTAAATTATTCTCAACACAATGAATCTCCTTGTACTTCTCTTAATAATGCTCCGAATTATCAATCTGGAAACATTAAAATGCTTGCAAGGTGCTGTATGTCCATCACCTTGCTTGTATGCATCAACTATCTTCATTTGAAGCTTCTAGTCAAGTTCAGCAGTCTTCACAATGGTTGCAGAACAAATGAGTTATTAAGATATATGACACTCATATAAGGTCTTCTTTAGAACTTCCTGGAATTGTATAGAATCAGGTCAATACTATTTCATTTTCAAAGGGAGCTTGTATTCGATGTCAGATTAAGAAAAAAACATTACAATTGCCATAGAGCAGTATTATTTGATAAAAGCCATAAGTGGTGGGGGGACCAATGATTTGGTACGGCATCAATTTAAAAAAAATCTCTAACTATGAATACAATGCATTGAAACTTCTAAAAAATTCATGAATTATCCAAAACCAAATATGGAACTGTTAGGTTGGTGCAAAAATAATGACGTAATAATGTTGTTTTTTGACGTTAAAAAATACGTCAAAAAACGACATTATTACGTCATTATTTTTGCACCAACCTAATATCTATGGCAAATTCAGTAAGTACTTGCAAATATTTGCATTTCTTTCAAAAATTTACTTATATTCAATGGGGATGTATAATTTTAACTGTAAAAGATACTAGCGACATGATCTTAATCAAGACAACTGGCAATGACATAGTGTACATAAATAAATGAATTCATGTCTTTTCTAAGGGTATTAATGAGAAGTGAATGCAGACAACATTACTTAGAATTTGAACATGGTTTTCTGAATACATTTTCTATGCTTATAGCCATCAGGTCAACTCTGTGACTCCAACTAAAAGAGGAGGGTGAAAAGGAAAAAAAAAAAACGAACAAACATTTTGGTGGGCAATATTCTTTTTGATAAAACTCTTTTACATTATCATTTTTTGTTCTACCTCAAATGTCAAATTAGAAAACAATGGGTGAAATAATTTGCTTCTTCTCTCTCTTGCATATAGGACTGTGTTACAGTCTTGTGAGCTAGACTCTTGTACCCTGCTTAAAACTGTAAAGTTGAAAACTAATCAGAATGAATTTAATCATCTTTTTTTTTCTTGGAGTTAATTAAACATGTATGGCTGATAGACTGGAGATTAGAATACAAATGATTGGTACATTTCCAGTTACTACTATGAAATAAGAATTGATGAAAATGGTATCTTCTTTTTAAAGTCTTTTCAAAACTACGTATGTAAGGATGAATCATTGCTAAGAAAAGGTGATTTATCTCACAGTTGAAGTGGTTGCACATTTCCTACTTGGTCCACTTGTTTGGTATTTGTACCAAGGTAAAAAGCCAATATTTTGAATGCTGATTTTCATGGCAGGCAATCCTGCTTGATTTGGATGCAACAGAATCTTCTTCCTCTCTTTTTGATTTGGCCAGACTAAGTTAAGCTAAGTAAATATTTGGAATTTGTCTCATGGCTGAGGTAGGTTAGTATCCCACTGGTGTTTGATCTCAGGTCTTCTTGATTCATCTTCTTTTATTGTTCTTGCTCCTTAATAATGTTTTTCTTATCTTATTGTTTTACACTCAGTAACCATTTTTGTCTTAGTGGCTTTATTGCCTTAATAGGGGGGTGGGGTGGATGAAATGATTAAAAAAGTTCATAAACATTGATTTCCACCAAATAAGCAGTGTACCAGACAGCTAAATTTACTATGAACCTATTATAGATTGAAAGTTATCTGATTTGGTTCAGTAGAACCAGCAGAAGCAACATTGCTGTGAAAAATGAACTAAGAAGAATTAACTGAGACAAGACATTCCCTAGCATGGACAGTAGAATGAGAACAAGCTGCCATCATGGATTGAATGACAGATTCAGTTCCAAATTCTCAGAAGGTTACGAAATATGACAGACACTTGACAGCTGGAATGGACAATGGCCCAGAATGTGACTGTAACAACAGTTCAAATATAGCAGTGTATAGCAATTTCTCATCTTAGAAATTCAGGCATGAAATAAGATTAAGATAAACAATTCTGTGCTTATGATAACCAAATCTAAATATGAGGGCGTCTCCAAAAGGTAAAGTTACAGATAGGTATAAATTGAACAGGATTAATACATTGTGAAATCTGTAAATACAAAGCAACAGATGGCTATGTTTCAATACTTTTTTAATACAACCATAACAGACTTAATATTGATTAAATCCTTATGTGGTATCCCAACAAAGATGATTTTTGATTCTCATTTATGACAGTATGAAGACAGATTGGGGAAGGCTTGGTGTATGTTCAATAAAGCAACAGGTGAAAATAACACCACAGCAGGAAATGAAAACAATTAATCCTGTTTCCCCTATAATTTGGTATTTATTTCCAAATTCACTTGGCATGAACTGTTAGGCAACATTTGAGACATCTTTGGTGCTAATATATGTTAATGAACCAAATCTTCCCTTTCGCCAATGAATACTCAAACCTTGTATCTTTCTTGCTTTAACCATCTCTTTGCTTTTTGATTTTGTTTAGTGGCATATCAACACCTCTATGGTTTATTTAATGCCAAAATCTACATATTTTGAGCATAGTTTTATGTCTTCAACTACAAATAAAATGTATTGTTGGTCATTTTGTGCTGGTAATTTTTTTTCAGAAATGTATTTCTGGTAATTTTTTGTTTTTCCAAAAATGTATTGCTATTTATTTATGTTTTTTCTTACAGAAATGTATTGCTGGTATTTTTACTTTAAAAATTTTAATGTTTTTTTAAACCCATTTTGGGGCTCACTATTTGCCCATAGCTTGGACCCTGACAGGTGCTACCACCCAGAGTCACGGTGAACCTGGGAACAACAGGATTTAAGAGGTGGTTCCATGCTCCTTAAAACCTCCTGATTACTCCCAGATTTAGTTTATTATCATAGCCAGGACGTTTTACCATCTCTCCTTGTCACTCTGACAACATAATCTCTTTCTGCAATAACTGATAATCTGCATCTATTCAGACAATAAAACTACAACTAATAATAAAAAAAGGTGTTGAATAAAAGAGGAACTGAAGAATAGGACAAGTGATGTCTCATTTCTTTATAAGTTTGCCATCATATTTCAAAGAGAGACATTTTGTTAGGTTTTAAAATCTATAAAAATATACAAATATTGTTTTACCATATTTATTGCACTGTTCTGACATGGCTTCTTCAAATTATTATATGTTTATTTATAAATTGGTTCCATACAGATGACAATGTTGCAGAGGTACAAGGCTGGCTGGCCCAATCACCTGATCCCACATTCTTGAAGGTGGCTATGTATGTGCTCATGGAAAAATTCATGTTGATTTTACCTTAAAAAAATAATGGGTATTCATTATATCTGAACAATAGTAGTTATATTAGCTTAAAAATTAAAAATGTAATTTAAATAACTTAAAAATTAAAAATGTAATTTAAATAGCTTAAAAATTAAAAATGTAATTTAAATAACTTAAAAATTAAAAATGTAATTTAAATAACATAAAAATTAAAAAAAATATTTAAAATAGCTTAAAAACATAACAATATTCCTAAATAGCTTAAAAACATAATTCATAAAAGATGGAAGCCATTTAAATTCATGATTAAATCATAAACTCTTTACTGATTGGGATTTATTTCCAATATAAATCAGTAACTGAATTTTTCAAATTTAAAAATATTTCCCATTGAGTCAATAATTATTATTTCTTCAAATTTTTAAATTAAATCCTAAAGAGATGTTTCCACTTGAGATAAACTTTATGAAGAGTTATAATAAAGAAAATCTGAATTACCTGTCAGCAAGCATTGGTTAGCATGCAAGACACACTTAAAATTGCAAAGGTGGCTTTTATTAGGTCTACTGTTTTAACCTTAAGCCAGACTAGACTATTTGCCAATATCTACTTAAAAACAATATTTCTGACCTAAGAAATAATTTATCATTTTTCTTTATACTGTTCATAATTCTAGCATTTTTGCTCTTCATCTCAACACTGAGAACTTTATTTTATGACCTTGTGCCATACTGACCTAATCTTAATAAATATCAAAAAACTGCCTTGCTACAGATTAATGATGAGAAAGATAGTTTTGAAGACCATTATTGATTGTGATGAGTTCAGTCAATATTGCCTGATACATTTATAGCCTTGAGTATGAAAAAGATATTGCTTAGTAACTAGTTAGGCATCTTATTTAGAAAAAATTGTTGTGTAATGGACAGCGGCTTGGAATGAGAAATTGGAAAACAGGGTTTGAATTCCAGTCAGGTTTGTTGCAATCACTTATGCCCAAATACCCTTGAGAATTGTATGAATTCATCTCTACCTCCACCACACCAGTTATGGGTTGAATAACAGGACAGACTGGGTTTTTTTAGCCTTGATTGGCAATGAATCTACCAGAGAAAGAAATGGCAGCCAACTGCGGATATCATCATCTGTCTAGTCAATCATGTGTTGAAAGTCATGATTACCCAAGCATGTATCCTGTATGCCACTTAATTGACTGATTGTTCTGGGAAATATTTTAATGGGTGATGGAAAATGTGACACAGAAATCCAAAAGTGCATTAGAATAGTGAAAAATACTTTCCAAAAGCGAAGCATAATATTATGAAACAGGAAAATTTCATTAGAAATAAAGAAAAGAGAGCTGAACATAGCAATGTAGTACCAATCCTCATATATAGCAGCGAATGCTGGACAATCTCCTCACACATGGAGAGGAGATTTGAAGTAACGAAGATGTAGCTTTACAGAAGAATGCCAAGAATAACATGGATAAAGCATATGAAAAATGAGGAAGTTTTAAGGACAATGGAAACAAAAGGACACAAATACTTAGAATCAAAAACAGACAGAGGAAGTTTTTGGGACACATGATGAGGAAAGAAGGCTTGTAGAATTTTACACTTGTAGAACATCTTCAAGTCAGGTGAGACAGAGGGGAACAGTAATTAACCTACCTAAGAAGCATGTGTAAATAGACAGAAGAAAAAAGGACTGGTAGGGGCAGTGACGAGACAAATATTATTTATAACTATGAAGGATAGGAAGCTATAGATAATTATAATTACCTATGTCATGAATGGATATGGCATATAAAAAGAAGAATTAGAAAGTCGACCAATTTGTCTATTGCTTCTGCAGTGAGTACAATTCCCATTAGGTACCCAACTATTATGTTACACTAGACAAAACTAAGCTTAGTAAATATTTGGGTACATTATTTTGGTACAATAATTAGAAAGCTGCTCAAGTTGAGCATTGCTATTGTACAATCCTTATTGAGTACAATGTAACGCACTGATGCATGGATTCTCAAGCTGTGAGCCAACGCATGAGTATTCCATTGACACATTACTGATGAGTCCTTTTGGGAGAGTAGAAGATAAATCTAGTGTTGTAGAATGAACTGCTCCTGAAATTTATTTAAGTGAGAAAGGTTTGTTCATTTCCAGTCTCACTCTCTTGTTCAATGCGCACTATCTGCTTTCTGGTACAAAGGTTGTCACGAGATAAGCGACGTGCAAGGATGCAGGTTATATTTCAGAGTGACCTTCCTCTAGATAGGTTGCCTTGCAAGCCCTTATATACCCATCAAGTTTTGCCTCCAGGCCGGTTTTGAATTCAGAGTTTTCCTTCTCCTAGACCAGTTGCCATCCAAGTCTATAGAACCCAGTCTGTTCTGCTATTTACTCACAACTGGAGGAGAAGAAGAGGACTCATACCTTTCCCAAGGGTATTAGCACATAAGTGAATGTAATGGATCCGAGTGGAATTTGAACTCGGCTCTCCAATTCTTCAATCTGAGCCACTATCCATTACTTCACTGTGCCTCCTCCATGTGACACATTACACTAATTTTAATAAGAGAGTGCTTTGCCGTGGGGAAATGATTAGAATACTAATCTTGCAGATTATCTTTAATCCAGGTCTTACTGGGTGTATTACATTTGTGTCCTTGCCTGTGATCAAAGAAGTTTTGTAAATGCCTAATATGCATAAATTATAAGACCCTCTTATAAGTTTGTATATATATTTGATTGTATGGTGTAGTGGGTATAGACACTATGAAGATTTGTGTAGGGCAGATAATAATGGATGATTGAAGGAAAGAACAATGACAAAATGTAATTGAAAAAATTGTTTATAACAGATAAAATATGGATAGCAAATAACAAGATGTGCAATAATGTAGATGAAAGTTAAAATGAGGGTTGCAAATATGGTGTGCATCTGTGGAATTACTTATCTTGTTGAAGAAGAAGCACCCTGTGGTGGATCAAGTTCTGTTTCTTGATGCCCGGAGTTGGCTCTAACCCAATGTTGGGTCCTCAAAGGTTGATAGGAAAAGAGGGTGAGAGTGGGTCAAAGGAAATGACCAATGAGAGCCTGGATTTTTAACATCTGAAGGGTTTAGGAGTGCCTCTATTTTTAGAAGGTAGTGGGTTTGACGTTCTATTTCTATATCTCAACTGTTGTGGGGGAAAACTTTATAACACTTTTGATGAGAAATTATAAGCTTCTGGTACATTTGATCCACTAAGAATTTTGTTGAATTTGTATAAATCCAAAGGAATAATAAGATATAGAATTTGAACAAAGAAATATTAACAAATATATTGTCAGGACATTTTACAAAAGAAAAAATGAGAAATAAAATGAAATGTGAAAAGTTCAAAGCGACTTTAAGTGTCTGTAGTTGATTACTCACATTTTGCAGGAGCAAAAAGAATATGTCTTTTTGCTTTATAAAGTCACTGAGAAAGAGATTGGGTCTTTCAAATCTCATAAGTTGTCAGGGAGTGATAATTCCAAAATCTACCATCTTTAAAAAAGTGGATTTCTTCTGAAAATGCCTGTGAATATTAACAAGGTTGTGGATTTTGTATATATTTTTAGGTGAAGGTACATATTCAATATAAAAACAAAGAAGAAGCGTATGAAAAACTTGAGTTTCTGCTATGAATGTTTATTTATTTTATGTTGACTGTATTGAAACAGAGTTAAATGTCTCATGAGTGGGTCCTTTTCCCTTTTTGGTTCAGAAATAATTTATGGGAAGTAAGGATAAGAATGGGTAAAGATGGTCAAGCTCAAGTCAACTTCATACGGAGTCAGGATGGCCAAATCTCTACTTCATGACTAGGGTGGCTGAAACATGTCTGAATGATATTGTTGGAAAGTGGAAAGAGAAAGATTCTATCCTTTCTAGAAATGAGGTCATAGAATCACATATATGACCAGAAACCCTTCCCAGTTTTTTTATAACTTGCATCATGGAAAAACTAATTAATTTTTTTTTCTTTATTAGTATTTTATTTATTGGTTTTATTTCATTTTCCCAAATGCCTATTACTGTATAAATGAAAATTTAGACATATTACATTTAGTGTGATAGGGTGATGTATGTAACTAAATGCTGGTCATAATAAAATAAGGTTCATGTTTTGTACCGATGCTTTCCTTTATTGAAGAATCAACACGATGAAAATAACAATGGAATAAACAAGCAAAATAGCTTTCAAAGAAAGGAACAAACACCAAACAAATTATATTTCAATAAAACGAATAAACAAATTACAGTTGAAGTATTCAATTCTGAAAACAACAAATAATTACAAACTGAAAGAATCAATAGATGGATACAAAGTGTCTTATAAATTAGAAGAATTTCAATCTAGTTACTGTATTGTCTGAGACCAGTTGTAAATAAGAAAAGGAGGGAGAAACAGAAAAGTTAATTGTCAGACCCCTAACTAATTCTGTCTTCCATTCCCTTCAATACCTCTTCTTGGTTATAAGCCAAAGATCAACAGTAAATAACAAAACCGGTAATAATACGACCAACAAATAGAATGTAGTGAAAGAGATAGTCAGCTACCTCAAAAAAGAGTTTGTGTTTTGTGTACGATCTGTCGAAGAAAAATTACCAAAAGGTAGTTAGCAAAAATCTACTTTAAGGACCAGAATCTATGCTAATGTTCTTCCCCCCCCCCCGAATGGCGTGACCATTCAGAAAGATCTCTCGGTGAACAAAAGCCATTGTTTTTCGCTTATGGGCATTAGATTTTCTGAGCTTGGTGGATAAACACGCGTTTTTGCTGGTGAGAAGTGAAGGTTGGATGTATGACCCCATTTTGTCATTTCTACGTTGCCTGTTATGACCGAGTACCATTTGAACTGTGATTTGGCTACAAGTGTTGTGGTCGAGAGACAGAAGAAATCTATTGCAGACATTGTTGCTACTATAAGTTGACAGATTTTTTTTCTTTTTCTTTTCTTTACAACTACATAGAAGCTGTATAAATTCAATTGAATTCTACACATTATGATTGCAAATGTAAATAAATAATAATGAGTAGCAAAAATTATAACATGATACAGGGCACTTTAATAACCATTACAGTACACCCTACAAGAGACATTCCTCATGCTACAAAATTTCTGCACTGCAAAGAATTTCCACACTGCAAAGTGTATGCAGATTATTTTTGGCATCATGCTATAGGAACATGATAGTCTTGTAATATGTTAACAGTGCATTTTCTTCCAATCTGCCTTGTGTCAAGTTGGTTTTGTCCAATATGTACCATATTTTTAGGGATCAAAGATACAAGATATCCTAAAATTTTAATGTTGCTATTGATTTTGTGTTGGTGATTCAAGATTTGAGTGCATCTTTGAGAAAATATATTTCCTGAAAGATGCACTCAAATTTTGAGATAAAAGGGAGTTTAAGAAAGAAGATAATCCAGTATATATCCATCTTAGGAAAATCTTCCTCTGTGGCTAAATATACCTTTCCAAAGAAGATTAGAATTATAATCAACTGTAAGTGATAGGCAAACAAATGGAAATCCCCAAAGAAGAGCTATTTTGAACTGACGACTATTTTATTGGTTGAAATGGTTTATAAAGCCAGGTATTATGGGCAATTGTTTCAATTTGTTCTTTACTGTTATTTTTTTTTTAATTCCCTAGTGTATTGCTTTCCCTGATTTAAATTTATACTTGGTGAACCTAAAGTAGGTATGTCAAAGGATCACACTACTTATTATAGTGTTTTACTAAGTGTAGCTTAGATGTAGCACAAGTATGGAGCCTCTAGTGAGGATTAAACTCACTACTCAGTCGTAACTGATCTTGCAAGACAAGCTTGATAACCATTGCACCATGTTGATGTGCTCCAAATGCTTTTCTAAGAATAGTAGAGATATGACACTCACTACTCAATTGTAGTTGATCTAGTGAAACTAGCTTACTAACCATTACACAACACTAGTGCCTAACACTACTCATTATATGACTGATGATATGAGGTACTTGGGACAAAGTTGCATGTTTTTCATTTTCATGCCACCAATTTTCTATTTTGCTGAGATTAACATTTCTGTTAATTTTGTGCATCAGTTTTTTTGTATATATTATTATAATCTTGATAGCAAGATGTATGTTTTAAATTCATTTTATGATAAGCCTCATGCTGTCAAGCTGTATTTAGAAATCTATTTCATATTATAGATATGTAAAAATTCATTTTACATATCTATAAGTCTACCTTTCATTCATGCTTAGAATATTGCCTTTACTATATTAGTGATCCTTGATAAAGAATGATGAAGAATCAGCAATATTATTGGTCCTGATCTGGCAGCTCAGCTTCAATCACTTTCCCACTGTGTCTTTTTTATAAATACTTTCATGGTAATTATTCAGATGAGCTCTTCACTATGGTACCTAGACTTTTTGATTTTAAGTACGAGATTGGTGTTGAGATTTTATCAATTTATAATTGTGCTGGCTAGACGTAATCATAAATTCTATGCTAACAGTTTCTTTTCTCACAATTCTCACTTGTGGAACTCCCTTCCATCTCCATGCTTTCCAGCCAACTTTAATCTGCAAAGATTTAAATGCAATGTCAATCACTATTTACTTGCCCTCCTGATTACTTTTTTCTCATTCCTCTCATTATTAATGTTTCTATTCCTAATTCTTCCACATCCTGTAACCCCTTTTGCCTTAGTGGCTTTATTGACTTGTGTGGGGTGATACTGATTAAAATAAAATAAAAAAATATCAGTTTTTGCCACTCTCATTATGTATTACATACATACATGTAAGTGATGACCTCACACATACTATTCCCATATACATATAATAAAAGTTGCTGTTTTGCTGAAACTTAGCAAACATTAACAAGTTTGCTTATTTGTGACTAATTTTTGACTTATTTATCTATGAGTACAATAGAACCCAGTTACTAACTTTGAATCAGAGTAATTTAATGTTGTATAGGAAATAAATTCTTTGTTGTGACACATTTGGTTTCAATTTTTACTTGCCTGCCAAATCAACATCTAACATTGTTCATTGAAGGATAATCTCAATTTCTTTCTAACACCTTTGTTCTGTTAACCTATTTTATTTAAATTAAACTATTTGAAAACACTCAAGAGTCCCTTCTTTTATGAAAAAATAACTGAAAAATAGTTTGCAAAGATGAGATGTTTTTGTGTGATATTTGGCTTTCATTATTATAGGCTAACATTCCCAATTCAATGTTACATCCCCATGTGTCATAAATGCTGTCAAATGTAATAATCTGATTTGTTAACATAATTTTTAAGAATAAAATTTTGATTTAACAAAAGGGATGTATATATGATCCATTATTTCGGCTCAGGTCAGTTTTCTTTTCTTTTTTTTCAGGAGTATTTTTTTCAGTGCACCCATGTTACTACAGAATGTGACACAAGGTCAAGGTTTAAAGTAGGTTTAAGGGTAATACCATGGAAAAATTGCCCAAGCCCCCTTGACACTTCCTGTTTGGGGATGCATCAGGTGTCAGGTAGTAAACCCACCCACCTCCCAAAGGAGTGGTACTTCTTGGGTGGGAAAGGTTCCCTTGGGAAGGTGCATAATATTTTTTTATACTTCCCTGGCATGTACGAGGGAAGTATTGGTAATATTCTAATTGTAGCATAGATATGGCACAAAGCCAAAAGTATAGAGCTCCCAATGAGGATCGAAATCACTACTCAGATGCAATTTTTTTAGCAAGACACATTTACTAACCATTACACCACATTGAGGTGCCTATAAGATGATCTCTCAGGAATTCTATAATAATCTTATTTTTAATTTCATTCAGAAGTTAGAAGCAACATCCATCTCTTTAGGTTTGTACATTAAAATTCTTTTTTTCAAAAAACACAGAATAAGTAGTCCATTATATGTTATATATATTGTTTATTTTCTCTATTTATACAATTTTCTAGATTTTTTCATTAAATTCTATGCAAAAATGTATTCTCTTAATAGGGAAGCTGTTGGTGAAAATGATTTTTCCATATTTTACTAAATCATTGTAGAATTAAAAAATAACGTTCCTTGAGAAAATCTGATTCTGTAGTTGTGAAAAAATATGTTAAATGTATATCAGTCCAATGTAAGAAATTTCCACACAGTAAAGTGTATGCAGATTATATCTGGCATCATGCTGTAGTCTTGTAATCTGTTATGAGTACATCAGCTGAATGCAAGAATTAGAGAATATTTTTTATACAGAAGAAAAATGCAAAGATTCTTTACAGTTTTTTTGAAAAAATAAAATTTGCTGTAACTTAATCTAAAATATCCTAGACTGAATCCAAAAGAAAATACATAGACTAAAATCTAGAATATTATGAAATATGACAAAGATATTAAGAAAGAAGATTTCTATGTATGATCATAATTTTTCTATCTAGGATCATAGTGTAGTAACTGCCTTCAGACAGACAAACTGCATTTATTGTCTATATTTTCAAGATGAGGTATTGCAATTATTTACATTGTTCAGACTGTTTATTCTCATCTTTATTGCTGTATTCACAATGTTTCAGCCATTGTATATTCTATCATTCTTCACATGTTTCAGTGGTTAAAAGAATTGGTTGGATCCACTGACTTGACACAAAGAGTTGGGAGTTCAGTACCTGGCTGCTGCAGTGGTGAACAAAAAAAAACTTAGAGAGTTGAGTTAAAGGGAGATAACTGAGACATTGGGAAGAGGTATAGCATGTGGAACTAGAACAATTTACGTCAGTGAACAAAATAAAGGATTCAATTCAAAATTCCAATAATCTGAAGAAGGCCAGAGCATACAGCATCAAAATGTCATGAATATTGCAATAAAGATCAGGACAACAGCCTGAACTATGTAAATAATGTAAGTAAAACTAGATTTTATCTTTCAATTGTGTTTCTGTCTTCATTGCATCAAAGATGGAGTATTGGCAGAATATCGATGCCAGGACAACATTGATTGCATTGACTTAGTAAATTTTTGTCTTAGTCCATGTGCACATGCTTGGGATCCCCATTATAAACAGACCTTGTGCCATATTGTTCAGGGGTGGGGGTGAGTAAATAAGTAGTGCCTGATTCCAAGCTGTTCTGAGCTGAATTCAATTACACTTTCTGATTGAGAAGCATACATAAATAATATTTTTAAGCAGGAAGGAACTGAAAGAAATGAGAGAGAGGAGAGGTAAAAATGAGAGTATACAGGAAAAGCTAGAGAAAAACAAAAAGAAAACCAAGAGAAAGGAAAAATTATATATATATATATATATATATATATATATATATATATATATATATATATATACATACATAGAATTGCAGGTTCAAATCTGGACTGAGATGTTTTTTAATTTGCTCATGGAGTTGGCCTGATTCAAAAATGGTATGATATGTTGGGTTACGGCCCCTAAGAGTAAAGTTGAAAAAGTGTGACACACTGACATTTGGATTTATTAGAGAGAAAGGATAGCAATTAAAGAGACATATGGAGACAAGCTTGTTGATTGGATATAAATTATCAGTGAGTGGAAATTGGATTGGTAGGTAAGGATGAAAAAGCATTTATATAAAGATAGAGCAAAAGACAGATAAAAAAGAGGACACATCAGAAAATATCTATGCATTCCTAATTCCTTTCATTTGAATTTGAAACCATTTGAATAAAACATGGGTAAGAAACAAAGATTGGAAAGGATGAGGAAGGGAATGAAAAGACACAGATAAAAGGTCTGACTTATCAACACCTGTAAAATTTCCAGAGGTACACAAAGAAACAATAGTACAATGCAGTGGTTTCTACTTGTCATGATTGATCAGGAATATTGTAACCATTTGCATTTTTTAAACCATAATTCTCTCAATCTTTCTCTATGCCACATTCTTGGGTATGGGCCATTATGGTTTTCCTTCTTTTTATTGTTTCTAAATCATACTCAGGATAAAACTAGTTAAAATGACATAGGATGGAATACAACCTAATAGAGATATTAACTTCATTTAATAACCTCAGGTAATATAGTATGTGCAGGAAGCATTACAGTCATCAAGTTCAAATTTCAGACAAACCTTCTGCATTTCCCTTTTAGAAAAATGCTATTTGGAAAGACATTAATTCATCTCTTTTCTTCACAGAATAGCAGGGTAGACTAGACTCTCTAGATTTGCTGGCATTCAGTCTAAGGAAAGAAAATTCCAAATTCCAAACATAGAGTAGGCAATGAGGAATCTAGTGCATTATTTTTTCCAAAAAGTCATGGTAATTCACAGATAATAAAGAAAAAATAATCCGTTGAGAGCCACAATCACATCTGGAAGGGAATTTGTTTCAGGGACCTTGTCTTCTTTCAAGAAAATAAATTCAACAATAAGAATATGAATAAAATTGTTAGCATAATTGTATGTACAGATCAGAATTTTCTTGTTGCCATATCCCTTCAGGATGTTTGCAATCATGGCTCTCCACAGCTTTCTTTTCTTTATTATCTGTGAATTGCTATAAATTGGAAGATACTGGATTGGTTTTTCATTATTTCTTCATGGCTTTCAATTCAGAGATATCTTTTTTCCAGACTAGTTGTTACCCAGTGGTGAACCTACATTTTTGGGGTTTGAGGCTTGAACAGATATGGGGCCCACGTTGTAACCAGCAACAATAGATTCTAAGAACAACATAAAAGGCCTTAAGAACAACATAAAGGGCCTTAAGAACAACATAGAGGGCCTTAAGAACAACATAGAGGGCCTTAAGGACAACATAAAGGGCCTTAAGAACAACATAGAGGGCCTTAAGAACAACATAAAGAGCCTTAAGAACAACATAGAGGGCCTTAAAACAACATAAAGAGCCTTAAGAACAACATAAAGGGCTTTAAGAACAACATAGAGGGCCTTAAAAACAACATAAAGAGGCTTAAGGACAACATAAAAAGCCTTAAGGACAACATAAGGGCCTTAAAAACAACATAAACGGCCTTAAGAACAACATAGACGGCCTTAAAAACAACATAAAGAGCCTTAAGGACAACATAAAGAGCCTTAGGAACAACATAGAGGGCCTTAAGAACAACATAGAGGGCCTTAAAAACAACATAAAGGGCCTTAAAAACAACATAAAGAGCCTTAAGAACAACATAGAGGGCATTAAGAACAACATAAAGAGCCTTAAGAACAACATAAAGAGCCTTAAGAACAACATAGAGGGCGTTAAGGACAACATAAAGAGCCTTAAGAACAACATAGAGGGCCTTAAAAACAACATAAAGAGCCTTAAGAACAACATAAAGAGCCTTAAGAACAACATAGAGGGCGTTAAGAACAACATAAAGAGCCTTAAGAACAACATAGAGGGCCTTAAAAACAACATATAGGGCCTTAAAAACAACATAAAGGGCCTTAAGTACAACATAAAGAGACTTAAGGGCAACATAAAGAGCCTTAAGAACAACATAGAGGGCCTTACAAACAACATAAAGAGACGGGTTCTCATCATAGTGGTAGGCAATAGGCATAAGCAATAGGCGAAGACAATAGGCGTAGCCAATAGGCGTTGTTCCTGTACTTCCACATCAGTCTGTATTTATGGTTGACACCAGCCAATCATATTACTGTGAGGGGGAACCCAGGTGTATGCATATTCATTACATCACTATTGTTATAACAAGGCATATGTACAAGGAAAAATGTTTGTTGTCAATAGTTACATTGTAACTGAAATTTCATCATATCCTGTAGCGTCAGTATTCTAATGGTGTTGGTGAGCTGCCCTTTCATTGAGAGAACATTGAAGATTACTACAATATATTGAATTAAAAACATATTTTGTTCATTCAAACGCTTTTGAAAAAGAGCCATGTTTCAATGTGACAATGATAAAAAATAATTTGCAAGAAATGAACAAAGTTTCTGAAGAAGCTGAAGGTGTAAATTGGCAAGTATATCACCAAATTTAAATTCAGTTAAAATGAAAAATAGAACAACAATGGCCATCCAAGAAGAATTTAAAGAATGCAGTATCTCAGAGTTGAAAATGATTCTGTGCAAAACTTGCCAATATTAATCAGATGACAAACAGTAATAGAAAATAAAGGCAGCCACCTACACCAAATATTGATTTTAAATTAATATTTTATATAGCCATGTACTTATTTTTCAATCACAACGAAGCTATATCTTTGGCAATACAGTTTTAATGATGTAGAATCTGTTCATACATCATATATAATAATAATTGTTTTGATTGAAATGTTAAAATCATGCTTTGTTTGTTTTTAGAATAAATTATCTTTCTATTAATTTCCATAAAATATTGATAAGGGTGTACATATTTATGGGTGATAGTGTATGTGTCAAGAAAAATAAAGTGATATTTCCCTAGTTTATCATTATCATAGTATAAGATTCATGCAGAAAATAATTCACATGACTAGACAATAAAGACATGTAGAGGAAGTGATCTGCTAATTTTGTGCTTTTTATCCTAAGGGTTAGTAAAATTGTCATTAAATTCTTAAATGCTAAAGATTTATAATTGAATATTATGTAAAAGAAAAAATTAAAAAAAAGTTTTAATGTTGCTCTGTGTTTTAAGATCTGGGATAGTTTTGATCCAGGAGACATTTAATAATAATATTATCCGAATAAATGTTTTACTGTATCACTTCATATCAATTCAGCAGCAAAATCTGAATCAAACATTTTATTGATGTATTCCACATCCAGGTTTATTTTGCTTTTTACATGATTTCTAGTTGTAACTATTTCTGGATTGGCAAAATTCACTGAATTCTCAACAGAATTCTATTGCATTTTCTTTGGTTTTTGTCTTCTCAAATAACTGATAACTATTCAGAACAAGCCAAATTGTTGAATGGCATTATTATAATTAATTATAATTTTGTATAGAAGTACATGGATAATAAAGTCACTGAACTATAATGTTAGTCTAATTTGAATATGTGAAGAGTAGTTACTATAAATAGTCTCCTCAATCAAGAGCAAGGAAGTTGATTACTTACTTGGTTATCAACCACTATGATATAAGACTTTACAATATGAACATATGTAGCACTTTTACAAACATTTTCAATTCATGTTAAGTTTGGCAATTATCCAACTATTTAATATTAAGATGAAAATAGTCTATGTTGTAACCTAGGGAAGGTTACTGAATAGAATTATCACACAAAGGTTGGTAATGAATGATAATACTTGAGACATGAACAACACATATAAGATTCACCAGCAGTGTGTAGAAGTAGTCAACTGCTAGAAGTGAGTCAAGTGAATTCCACAATGAATCTCCAGCTGCAGGATATTTACCAACTACCCTATGCAGACAGATGTGGCACATGGCCAAATTTGATGTAGGGTATCCAAACTTGTATGCACGGCCACAAATTCCCCGTAGACCCCATATAAAATGAGGTCAAGTAGCTGCTTCCTGAGATGAGACTCTGCCCTTCGACATAGCCTCATCTGGGGATCCACTCTGCCTGGAGGCAGAGAGTTTGACCAGCACAGCTGGAGATGAATTTCCAACTGCAGACCAACATACAATATTTATTACTGTATTTATGGGAATGGGGACATACCCATTATTTTCCGTGGGTATGCTACATTAGCCTACATAATAAAATGACACCTTAGCCTAGTTCAAAGTACATGCCTTGCCACAGTGTCTGCAAATTCTTTTTTTAGGGATTACATGCCTTACCACTGTGTCTGCAAATTCCTTTTTAGGGATTACAACCAGCTTGTTTTCCTTAATCTTGTACATAGAGATTTTAGCTTTAGGAAAATGTAAAAGTCACAGGGATCATAGGGAGACTGGAACACATGGCTGATGTGATGTTTGGCTGAAAACCCTCCACAAGACATGAAGAATGTACTTGTTCAATCACAGTCAGTGTACAATAAGCTCTCTTCTGGTTAGCATCCAAGTTGTATAAACCAAAATATAACTTGAAAACTTAAGTCATGTTCCTAAAATAGCCTCATTAGATCAAAATCTTCATGTGAATGAATAGAACTGAATTTGTTCAGAAATATCTAAACTGTCAACTGTATACATCCACTTTTTCCAAAAAAATAATCAAAAATGGCCTTGTGTAAATGAAAGCCTCTTAGTAAGGATCATCCTCCTTCAAGTGTGTCATGAACTGGCACTAGAGAAATAACAAAAGCCACATTACTTATGGACTTTCAACAACGGCAACAATTAAAATGGATAGCAGATTTAACTTAAAGAGAAAATAATGAAATAATCAAGATGTTGACATTGCACACTATTTCACACAAAATGTTAAGAAGAATGTAAGCAAAGTCATCAATACCAAGGAAGAGTGATAACAATGAGTGGACTTGAGAAATCTATTTTCCTGAAAAATTGTTTTAATAGAAAGATTTTATAAATCACATCTGATATCAATACTGGCTGCCTGGTCAAAGAATGTCAAATGTTTCCATATAAATGTCTAATATTACTTTTACCATTGCCATAAAGTCCACAAAAATAGTCCTCAGGATATTCAGAAAACCTGGTTATATTCCAGACAAATCTTGTATATAAACTAATTCTTGGTTCTTTGTAGAAAAGCTTTAATTATAAATATATAGTTAATTCTAGAATAATTTATGTTTCTTGCAACGAATCTGTCGTATGATTTCAAGATTGGCTTCAAAAAAGACTATTGAACAGCTTCTGGGCAGTTGACCAAATGTTGAAGTGGATGATTGGCCTGAATAAATTCTGCCAGATATCAACAGTTGATTAGTCAAGAAATAACACAACAGTTTAAATTCACTCACTCACTAACACCCTGTATTATTTGTCTGAAATCTTCAAAGTCTCTAAGCTCATAAATTGAGTGGTGCATTCACTTATACGGAATAACCAAAATAGTATTTGGATATATGTATATCTTTTATTTCTAAAAAACAAATTTAATCTGAAAAAAGAATTCGGGTGCTCTGTGCTATTTGCTGAAAAAGAAAATCAGAATCAAGATTTGATTGACTTTAGTAGGCTTCCAAATAGGGTAATTGTTTACGCTATAAAATTTTTTATTGAACTATTCTAAAAATGTTACCCTTAAATAAATGTTTAATTACCTAGGTCAATTTTTTTATACATTCCTTTGAGAAAAGTGTATTTTTTGTACCAAATGCTTTTGTAAAGAAAGTTTTTACATTTGTGAAAATGTTTTAAAATTAGTAGTTAAAGAACCACCAAAATTATTTGTGAATTGTTGTGGATTCATTTTTTGAATTCATAGAAAAAGGTTTCATAGTTACTGGCCAATGAGAGATGTGGTCTTCAAGTCCTTGTGAAATTCTGGAATGAGCCAGTATGACAATTGTTAAATAAAGAGTACTGCTATTAGTAGATAAATCAGAAAGCAATTAACTGTTGAGGAGGAAGCATTAGCACTGACACTTCAAAGACATAGGATTAGTCCAGCCAAATGATTCATAAATCAACATGGAGAAAGAAAGAGCCAACAGATTCAAGGCAAATTCAACTCCCAGCATGGAACATTCCTTTCTGTGTCTTCCTAAGAAAAATTTAAACCAAACGAACATTCAGACACATGGCATAATGGATAAAGGCGTTAGTTAGATCCAGTGACAGTACCCCAAAAAGTGTAAATTTAATACCTGGTTAAGGCAGTGGAGAACTTGGAGAGAGGAATTAACAGGAGATAACTGATAACTGACATCCATTAAACATGGCATGTGGAATTAGAACAGTCTACCCCAGTGAGTGAAATAAAGGGTTCTGTTCAACATTCCAACCACCTGAAGAAGGCCAGAGTGTATAACAGCCGAAACGTTGTAATAAATATGGCAAAAAAGATGAGAACAATAGTGTGAATAATGTAAATAGTGTACATAATACCTCACCTCAGAAATATAGACAGATACAAACATTCAGGTTTAACTTTCCAGCAAAGTACTACAAAGCTCTTGAGACAACAACCTGTGGAAAACACAAAACCACTTCATGCTGAGACATCCCCATTGAATATTCAGTTGAAGAACCGAGGTTGGTTCACTTTTTATTTTTTCCTTGTGCAGTTTTTGATGTCCTCAAAGTTTTTCCCTTTTTTCTATTTTTAAACAGTGTAATTTTTTTTTTGTCATTGAACCTGTGTCATTTTCTAAAAACTGTAACACTTTTTTTCCTTCTATCAGATGGTAAATCCCATTTTTGTAATATCACAAATTTGTTATTCTGCTGTAATAGGTGCACAAAAGGTAATTTTTATGCAATTTTTGTATTGTACATTTTTTTTTGTCTATACTTGTGTATTAAATGTTTTTAAAATTTCATGCAGTGGTTGGCTTTTGTTTTATATTTGTGCCACCAATTTTGACCTCTAGAACAGAAGCATGTGTTCTCTTTTCCATTTCTATTCCTAGCAACTAGTTTTGTGTTTGACACAAGAACTTAGATTTGGTGGGAAATTAAAATTTTTACAATTTAAACAGAGGAAGAAAGTGGTCTTTGCATAATTTGTCTTAAATTTTTAAAGTGCTTTCCCACAAATCTTCACCAATCACAATCTTTCTTACTCGACTTTGAACAAAAGACTGTGTGGGTCTTCAAAGGTGAAGAAGGTAGCTGTGCATTGTGATGTAGATCTTTGATTCATCATTTTTTGATGTTAGACTTGCCAGACTGAATAATGACATATGGAATTAAGACCTCGGACATCATTTTTGAGACTTGAAACTCCCTATTGCTATTTAACTCACAAATATCTGATGAAGGCCAGAGTGCACAATGGCTGAAACATGATAACAACAACAAAGGTAAGGACAATTGTCTGCAGATAAATATTTGCACCTTTGATTATGACTCTTTTCTAAAACCTGCAGAACTTCTTGAATGAACATCCAAATAGTGACACTAAAACAACAATAAAAACTGTTTTCATTTTGAAACCAAATGTGGTTCAATCATAAAAGAATTTATAATTTGTCTTTATATTAGTAGAAAGTAACAATGGCCGAATATTGTTGAATAATTATTGAATGCTTCTTTTATGAGAAATAATAAAATTTTGTTGACTGCACAAAATGTTCAGAAACTTTCTTACCAACCCAATAAATCAAAGTTACATTGTTTAAACATGTCAACAACTTTGGCCATTAAATAATATAACTGACTAAAAATTCCACCTCATTGAATTTACATCTATTTCTCTCGTTGGCCAGAGAACTGAATGTGGATCTGAAATGTATTTTTAACCAAATATATTATTATTTAGTACAGAATATACAATAATATTCTTATGAATTAAACTTTGTTTTCTTTATTTATAGTCGAGGAATGATTTCCAGCTTTCATTTTTATTATTAGGGTAACTTTGACATGATGGAATATAGAAAACTTTCAAGTGGTTTTTATTTTGTAGACATGGAAATAAAGAAAAGTAGTGGTAAAAAAATAATAAATGAAATACTGAGGTTTTAACTTTTGATGAGATGTACTTGGCATGGTCAAAAATCAGATTACAGAAAAAGCTTTGAGGTTGATTGTCTCTGGTTTGCAAGGTCCCCGAATCATTTAATAAAAATATATTAAATCAATAGTTGTTTTGTTTTTATTATCAGAAAGATTTTGAGTTTATAAATCAGAAGAACTTACATTGGAAAAAAGCAGTTACCATACTGTCCAGTATCAAAGATTCTACACTTTACCTAAAAGAAAGCTTTAAAATTCAACTTACATCTTTGAGGTTAACTCTTATATTGCTTATAATCAGTCAGTCAGTTATGTATTGTGCATGATACATGCTTAGGTAATCATATATCTTTTGATACATGACTGATGAGGCTGATTTTTTCCCTACAGTAGGTTGCCATTTCTTTCTGTGGTAGACCAGTTGCGATCCAAGGCTATAGAACCCAGTTTTTCCTGCTATTTACCAATAGCTAGGGAGAGAAAAAGGATTCATACCTTTCCCAAGGGTATTAGCATCTAAATGAATTTGAATGAATTTCGAACTTGGCTCTCCAATTCTTCAAGCCGAGCTGCTATCCATTACTCCACCATGCTTATAGACAAACATCTAATAATAGAGAAAAAAGGATTTGAGATGAGAAGGGAATTTGAAGGTAGAGGGCTACTGAATGAGGTTGTTTCATGAACATAAGAGGAGAAGGTCAGAAGTAGAATTTATGAGAATATTTAGAATAGATAAGAGTTAACTCTAAACTCGAAGAGGTTAAGATTGTAGAGGTTCTGTAGAGGTTCTTAGGAAGAAGCTGTTTAAGTTGCACTACCTTCTTGCTAATGAAATATGAAGTAATGAGATAGTTTGTCCCTGTGTACAAACAAGGTGGGACTTAGCTGTGACAGCCAGTGGAACTAAAGAATGTAGCATGTCAGAGAATTTTCCATGGAAATAGCAACAGAGTAGAGAACAGCTTGTAATATTTTGTCTGTGGAAAACGGATTGTAGAATAATAAATAGTTAATCATCCACAAAAATGCTTTTGAACTCTAGTTCTAGAATTAATTGTATATTTAGAATTAATTGTATTGAAATTTCATCTGTGTTTCTGCAATGTTTGGTTTGGTTTACTTTATTTTGTTTTACAGCATATCAAACTCAATAAGTTATTTAATGCTGACAAAATTTTTAGTATAGATTCATATGAATAGAATATATATTCTTTGTAAGAAATGGCTTTGTAGACAAGATTTCATTGACATATTTTTGTAAAGAGCATTTTTGTTGATAGTCAAATCTATTGCTGGTAATATTTTTTTCCAAAAATGTATTGCTGGTATTTTTATGATAAAACTCTATTTTTTATAGATTCATAGTATCCTGACCCCAGTTTGGGGTTTAACTATTTGTCCTTAGTTGGGCCCTGACCCGGTGTTACCACACCGAGTCAGGGTGGACCAGGGAACAAAAGTGTAATGGGTTGAATGGCCTTGAATCAATCCGTACTATTTTTACTTTACAAATGTGCTAACAAGAAATAAGCAAAGAAGAAGAATAACATTCAACAAAAGAAGTTGCATAAGTAAATGCAATTCATATATGCATAACAACAATTGGACAAAACAGTAATTCAGTTGTGTTTGAAATGCTGAAATTTACTTGTCCTTGGAATTTTGAATGAGTAAAATGTTCTTGTTGATAAATGGAATTTATATATACATAACAATAATTGTACAGATAGTAATTCAGTGAACTTAGTTGACATGTATGTATTTGTTACTTGGAAATGTTCTTTGTACAGATTAAATGTGTTCCAGTAAAAATGTTCAAATTGTGTGAATAGTGATATAGAATCTGTAGTTAATAAATCTGTTTAGATTAATTAAACAATTTGTAATATTTCCTATAGTTGAAAGTTCAATGTTTAAATATAGCAGGAGTTATTTACCATTAGCTGTTAGTTTGAATTGCTTAAGGCTTTCAAAGAAAAGTCTTTTTATCTGAACTCAATGAAAAGATTTCAGTTCATGAAACAATAGTCAATCTCAATGAAAGGAATGTTCTTCGGTAAGAAGGTATTGTAGATTGAGAAGTTTGGTCTAAGGTGAGTTCAAAGAAACTTGTTGAGTGAGAGAAAATTGTATTCTTTGCTTGAAAATCGAGAAGTAGTGTTTGGTACTAAAAATGTAGTTTTTTAGTTTAACACTTCTGAGTTGAAATCAGCATAAATATGTTGAAGAATTTTGCTGCTCAAATTCATTTAATGAAGAGGGATGAAATTGGTTGAGAAGAATTGTTGAAAGTCATATGTGTTCAGGTGGTGTGTTGACTGCTGATGAAAATCTCATTGTTAGAGGTTGATAAATTTATGTGTCCTTGTAGTTATAGGAGTGAATGTTTGTAGATGTTCATATGTATGTACATGTGTGTGTGTGTGTCTGTGCGTATGTGTCATGACGTTTCATAGCATTTTCCCTTAAGGGACAAACATGACCTCTCCACATTACATTGCTTTGGGACTGAGAACGCAAGAAATAGAAGGGTGAATATGTGTCCAAGTGTTTATAATTAATGTGAACTATGGGATAGGCTCCAAATTGCTTGGTACAATTTGTATTTTAACTCAGGTCAGAAACTAGGCTGATTCAAATCGGACGTTGTTGAGAACTAGTGAAATATATTTTTTTTATTATTTGTTAACCAGTCAGAAATCAGACTTAAATAGAGGCTTCTGTGATCCACTTTTTGCACAAAATTTGCTTTCGAAAGAAACTGTTACATAGAAAATGCAGTGAAATCTTTTTTGCTGAATTGAAAATAATGATAATATAATACAGTCAAATAGGAACAGAATGAGTAATAAGAAAAATTAAGAGGTGGTTCCATGCTCTTCAAAGGCTCCCAATCAGTGATCCTTCTGTTGGATATATTAGGTTGGTGCAAAAATAATGTCGTTTTCTCACATAGTAACATATGTGAGAAAACGACATTATTTCTTCACCAACCTAATAATTTATTATCATACCCAGGATGATGCAATAATGCTAGAGTATAAGAAAACTGTGAATTAAGATAATTTTTCTCAGTGAATCTTGAATTTATGACTTATAAGCCAGGGCTGTTTCTCTTGGTTATTTTTGCAAAGCAAAGAACTCCTTGCTTCATGACTCATATTTACCTACATAATTATAATTAGGTACCTCCACGAATTTCATATATGTAAGGTTTAAAATGATTTTAAAAAAATGAAAAAGCTTTCCTGAAGCTTTAAATGAAAGCAAAAGGATTAAATTTACCTGGTAAGCAAAATACTCTGTATATTTCAGACAGAAATTATATTGATTGGAATAGAGTTTCATTTTTTTTTTTCAGTAAAATCGATCAGGTTGGACAATTTTTAGACATATGTAAGCAAAACTTAATTTTCCATTTTAAAAAAATCTTGCAAAAAAATATATATTTCTGAAACGTTATTTGAGGAAAATTAGCAAATTTAAAGTTTAATTAATCTGATTTGAACAAATATTACTTATAGCATAAAATGTTGTCTACAAGCATTTCCTAATGATGGGGTCTTGTTTGTCTGAAGTGTTAATCAATTTATTGATGGCAGATTGACCAGTGAATGTGTTCATAGTTAATTATAGTGTAGCAGACAACAATTTTCATTAGGGTTTCGTTTTTTTCTCTTAAGTGGCGGGGGGAACAACCCTTAAAACACATGAACATTTATCAATATATTTATTGGTTTGTATGTCCATATTTCTAGAAATTCTGTATCACTATAAAAACAAATCAAAATTAATTTTAAAATAGTCAGGGTCTTCAGAAAGTAATAAGCTTTATGGTTAGTAAATATAGTTTTACTTAATAACAATATTCCCTAAAAATTATCTCATCGAAGCTGAGCTTTAAAAGATGCAAAATAAATTATTCAATTTTAAATTGTAAAAAATGAAAGCAAATCTTGTAAAAATTCATTTTTCATCGAAAAATTTTTTTTCTTCAGTCATATATACTGGTTTCTTCAATTTACTAACCTTCCAGTGATGCTCCTTATCTATTATTTAGACCTCCTCCTAGAAATATGTATATGATATCATGTTATCAATCTTTGGTTAGAATTTTCTCATATATGATGTAAGACAAATTTTAATAAAAAGGTTGCAAAGAGTAGTTGTGCTACTGAAAATTATTATAATGTAATAAACCCTTTGGATGTATTCTTCAGCTTTTCTTAAATAATTTACTATAACTCTGTAGTTGTATTCTTTGGCATTTGATCTTCTATTCCAAACACTGTAATACACACATATATGCATACATGGCTTAGATTTTTTTGTTGAGACAGGACTGGGATCAATCTTGCACAAAGCAAGGTGGTTCCTGCCTGACAAAGCATATTTTTAATGATCTGAAGCAAGATTTTACACAAGACCAGATGCTCTTCTTGATACCTAACGCAGTCACTCATGGTAGTCCAAATACACCAAATGTTTTTATCAAGATACACCATATCTAGTGAAGTTGCCATTCAAGGTTCGAGATCTCATCCTAGCCTTATATATATATATATATATATATATATATATATATATATAACTGTCGGGGTTTCGATTCCCTCGGTAGTGGATGCGCACTGCTGATGAGTCCCAAATATAGGACGAAACGGCCGTCCAGTGCTTCCTGAGGTTTCTATCAGACTCGATGAATCAATTAATATAATTATCAAATCCTCCTCATTACTATGTGTGTTTATCATCGCTTGAACCAGCTTCTAATGCTCCAGTTGGAGCGGCTCGGTGAGAGTAGTCGTGGCTCCAGGAGGCTCAGTCCTATGGTCAGAGAGAATCTCAGTTGAGTTCCACCACGGAATGTGGGAGTGAGCGGCGCTTCTTAGAGTCTGATTTGCAATCTCTTCGTCACCGAGGCCCGGCAGAGCAGTTGGTATAGTGTTTGCTTGCCAACCTAACTGTCGGGGTTTCGATTCCCTCGGTAGTGGATGCGCACTGCTGATGAGTCCCAAATATAGGACGAAACGGCTGTCCAGTGCTTCCTGAGGTTTCTATCAGACTCGATGAATCAATTAATATATATATATATATATATAACCCAGTACAATCTGCCACATGGATGGATGGTTGGCATCAGGTGAATGGGTGGCATGTCAAACCACAGGATAAAAAACAAAACCACACTTTGAGAAGTTTTGTTTTTTATCCTGTGGATTGACATGCCACTCCATTCACCTGATGCCAACCATCCATCCATGTGGCAGATTGTACTGGGTTACATGTTACCAGTAGCAGGCATAAACTTGGCCTGACCAAAACAATGAGTTTTCCAATAAGCACATTATACATTATTATAAGCAGCTGTTACCTAACAGTCAGTTAAGATTGGACTCACTATGAATAGTTTAGAAAACCCAGTCTGAGTACTCTTACACTTCTATGTGCTGTATCTCTTCAGGATGTTGATGATCATGGCTCTCCACAATTTCCTTTCTTTTGTAGCTCATACTAAATTTTGTCTTGCATTTAAAAAAGCTTACTAGGTAGGTTATGTTTTGTTTTCCTCTGTCTCTCTTGCCTTCAATATGTCCTGTGAGTATCAAATTTTCCAAGCTCTCTTTTCTCATTATGTGCCCCAGAAATTTGAACTACCTCTTTCCGATGTTGAGTATAAGTATCTTTTTGTTTCCATTTTCTCTAAAACCTTGTTGTTGCTCATATGTTCAATGCATACTATTCTCATCATCTTTCTGTAGAGCTACATTTTTGTTGCTTCAAGTCTCTTCTTCAGCTGTGAGAAGATTGTCCAGCATTCACTGCTATATAGAAGGACTGATATTACATAACAGCTTTGTTTCTAATGCTCTTCGACTAGTGCAAATAATTACAACGAATATTGAAATTGAATTAAGAGGATAAATAGTTTAGACTTCGAAAAAGATAAATTAATTAAGCAAAATATAACAAACGAATAGCGAATGTGCTTCGTAGAGAATTTGTTTAAAGATATTCCACTCAATTGGCAAACTTTTGTTAACTTTTCGTCTGAGAAAACCAATATAAGTATTTTTGAATCAAGAATTCCATTACAAAAGACACTAACAAACCATAATCAAGAGAAGATTATATTTTTTCTTTTGCTCAAGCAATGGAATTTAGAAATTCATAATTCCAACAAGTTTTGAAGTCAACTACCAATTCTAGGATACTGTAATCTATGAGTGTCTGGCTATTTTCCTATTTTAGTAAACATTATTATCTTCCAAGAGGCCAACCAGTTCAATAGCCGCTAACAAACCATGACCAATGATTTGAACTTCAGGAATGAAAATGTATTCGTATTGTAGCAAATTGTCAATTGAAAGATGGCAGGAAGAGAATTGATAATGGTTAGATTTGATTTTAGCAAAAGGAGTTTTGAATCGCTGAATCAAATATTACATTTGGTATCTCCCTTTAACAAAGTCCTGTGGATGGAGTTTTCAATCTCGTGGGGGAAGCAGAGTTTTATGTGTTTTGTTATGCCAATGATGATGATGATGATGATAATGATGGTGGTGATAATAATGATAATGAATTTCATATACTGAAAACACTGGTTTAAAAAATGTGCTCCTAAAATGTCTGGCCAAATCTAAAACAAAAAACAAACAGACTATTAAACCATTCTTTTCTATAATTAGGTGTAAGCGGAGTGATATTCAAAATTGAATATGCAGAGCTTTATTTTAATGGACAAAATTATGTATTTATTGTCAGGAATTTTGAGTTGATTCTGTTAGTATATTATATATTATATATATTATGCCTTTAAATTCCTTAAGGAACATAAGACCACATGATATTGGTTTCTATAACAAGCCAGATTTTTTAAGTGAGTAGGTTGTTAGCCTACTGCACAACCCCTAACCTGGAGGATCAAGTTTTGAATTCAGAGTTGTCCTCATAGACCAGTTGCTACCCAAGGCTACAGAACCCCGTCTGTTCTGCTATTTACCCAGAGAAGAGGTGCAGTCACACTTTTCCCAAGGGTATTTGCATATAAGTGAATATCACAAACAAGACTGGGATTCAAACTCAGCTCTATTACACCACCCACACATCCAAGCTTACAGCAGTTGGTATTCCCAATAGGTCACCTATCTAAGTACTGACCAAACTTGATGTTGCTTAACTACTGTGATTGAATGAAAACCAATGTTTCAACATGATACGGTCGTAAGCCTTAAGAAGAGAGTATAAAGTGACAAGAAAAGCAAAGAAAAGAAGAAATAACCATGGCATTCTACACCCACACATGCACACATATGTGCGTTCATGCACACACACACAAAATGAAGACAAAAAAATAATTAAACTTGCTCCAATTAAAATGGCATAAATTATTTTTTAACTCAATAAAAAAGAAAAATGAGAAAATAAACAGTCAATTGCTGATATACCCCCAATGAGTTGACGGGGCAATTACTGGAGGGTCTGTCCACAAAGCTTGATAATTGGGATCTGGAAGGTAACATCAATCAGTGAAGTGACAAATTTTGTATTTGTATTAATCATATTTATATATATATATATATATATAAAATAAAAATATAATAAAAATACTAATATTCCATGGTTATAATTTATTACATTAGAATCGTAATTATGATCCAATTCATCAGAGCTACAAATTCAAAAAGAAATCAGAAAAAATAACTCTGGGAATAAAAAATAAAATTTAGTGAAAGTGTATGTCTGAGAGTAGGGGACGAATTTGAGAGGTAAATGAAAGCTCTAGAGTGGAGTAACAGATGAGAGAAGAACATATATATATATATAGAGAGAGAGAGACAGACAGAGACAGAAAGACAGAGAGCAGTTTAATATTAAACAATCAGAAGACCATCTATAAATGCTCTATCCCCCGATACCGAACAGTCTTTCCCCACAAATATAGCAAACATATTTCTGTGTGTCATGAGACAATAATACTTAGTATTGGGAAAACTGTGTCTATGACCTGTGCTCTACTGTGTGTCCTCTGCTATGTGTCTTCTGCTATAATGCTGAGAATTGTATATGCCATAAAAAGGTATAAGCAAAATTGTTGTAAGTAAAATAGTTTAATAGTTTTAAAACATTTCTGTAGTTTATTATTGCTATGTAGGCAAGTATTTATCACTGGTTGTTTATTATTGGTATGTAGTCAACTGCTGTGGTATTCCTACTGGCAGAGTAATTGAATGATCATGGGTTCAAGTCATGATGAATTATTAAATGGATATCATGGAGAGAAATTAGAAACATTACTGCTTTGTTTGTTAAGCCTGATCTACCCATAATGTTACTTGAAAATAGATTGGTGTGCAGTGATGGTTAAGTGTATCAAAATGGCACTATCATTTCAAAGAGTTAACCTGAATTGTTGCAATAATAATATAATAATCAAATAAACACAGAAAATAAATATATACAGATGATCCTGAGTTTTCTCCTGTCATAATGAGTGGTTGTATTTGCAATGACACTACTTGCCTGGAATGTATATTGGGGCTCACTTCGTACTTTGTTTTTTTACCACTCAAGAAAATACCTGACACCTTCTGCCAATCTTTATCAGACCAAAAATGGCACATTGCTGCCAAATTTGGGTTGGAGCTACCCAATCCTCACTTTCCAGTCTTGACAGAATTCAGAAGTGGCCTTGTGAGTGTGTAGTTTAAATTAGTCTCTATTACTACAATGTCACTTGTGCAAATCAAGATACTGCTAGTTCAATCCACTGTTCTTGCTTTCTGAACACTTCAAAATGCAAATCCGTCTTTTTCCTCCCTTTCCACTGCTTCAGCCCTCTTTTATCAGACCAACACCATGGTCGACTAACCATTCAGCATTTTATTCTCAGTTACCAAATAGTCTCCTTTAGTTCAAACAATCAGCACATGACTTGCTATTGGTGGAAGCATGCCAAACTGTACAAAACCCCTTGTTACTGCACATACTGCTGGAATTGTTAGATGGGAGAGTAATGCCATTTTCATGGAACAGACGTCATGTGCTGCACATTAAGGTAAGACCCTTATTTTCCTATGCACCAGATGCAAGCCACTCTGGCTTGATTGCTTCTACGGGACTGTTCACCACAGGGTAATAAACTGTTTTCTACCCTACAACCCACAGATAAAAGTTTGCTAATCTTACTCAATTGCTATTTTCAGGACAGATATTTGGGTGAACTACATTTCTCAGTTTCACCAGTTCAGACCTTCAGCAAGGATTCACTGAGCCATGTACACCAACTCATCTCTATTCTCTTCATCCCTTGCTATTCTAATGCTCCATCCATGGTATTCTCAGCATCCTTCTGTAGAACAACATTTATGTTGCCTCAAGTCTCCTCATTTGTTAGGAAATTTTTCAGCATTCACTGCTATATCAGAGATTAGATATTACACAGCAATTCAGAACTCTTTTCTTTGTTTCAAAGGACACATTCCTCTCTCTTAATACTCTCCTCCATTTCTGGAAAGCATCTTTAACCTTTTTGCTTTCAGATTTCTGTATCATATTTTCTATTGTGCTATTACACTACTCCAATAATTTCTGAACATTTTTTTTATTTTGATATTCCCAATTCATAGTGAAATTTTCTTTTAGTTAGGAAAGAAATTGCAAAAATTAATTATGAAGATTAATTCATCTATTATAATTAATTAAAAGTTTTTTTTTAATTTAACCTGAATAAATGTAATTATTATATCCACAAAATTTATATTTGATGCAAATGCACAAAACTAGATTTCTCTCTTTTTAATTTTTTGTGCAACTATAAAAGTAAACAAAATATTACAAAATTCAAAAATGTGAGTGGTTTTGTCATATTCAAAATTTAATAATTAATATAGAAAGCTCATCTTTGTCGCCATATTTATTAAATATGGTGACACAGCTGAAAACAATAGTCTGAATAATGTAAATAGTGTACATAATACCTCATCTCAGAAATATAGACAGATAATATAGAAAGCTGATAAAGATTTCAGAGACAAGTAAAAAAGCCATTAAAAGAGTGTGTAGTATCTATCTTACTCCAGATCATACTAGAATATATTTCACAAATAAAAGATTAACCTGACAGATGATCTCCTTGCCGTTAAGTGCCGACTGACATGATCAGCCCTCTTGGGATGTAATACATGAAAAAGAGCTGCATAACATATATACATATATGTGTGTGTGGGTATGTATGTATGTATATATATATATATATATATATATATATATATATATATATATATATATACTAAGAACAAAAACAACAGGATTTTCCCAGCCATGTAACAACAAAAGAAGTTTATGTTGCAACCATATTAAACACACGAATTCATTCACTAGCTCAATCACTAAATCTACTTTCAAAATCTACCACGATTCTAACTGTAGAAGTCATAACATAATTTACCTCCTAGAATGCACACTATGCCAGAAACAATATGTAGGAAAATCTGAATGGCCCTTACACTACAGAATTAATAATTATCGCAATCGAATTAAGTCAACTCCCCATGAAAAATTATTACCTGTAGAACAACATTTCCGCCTGGAAAAACACGATTTCAAAACCCATGCCAAATTCACTATAATTGAGAGAATAGAAAAGTTCAGAGCAGATAACATTAGAAAGATTTTAGAGTCCCATGAAAATAAGTGGATACAATGTCTAAAAGCACACTATCCAACCGGGCTAAACCATAAATTTAACAATATAGATAGTACTAATATATAATTCAACAAATCAAAACCTACCCACATTTCTCACCTACACAAGACAGACATGCTTACGGAGGTGTTGAGGCCTCACACTTATACACTCACCCACACGAATATACACACTTACACACATCATACTCACTCACTCCCTAATGAGCCAAATGATAACACACACCCACAGCAATACACACGCTTACACATATCATACTCACTCACTCCCTAAGAACCAAATAACACACACACAAACACTAAACAGAGACACATCCCCTCTCCAGGACCAATAAAACTGTCAAACTGACCAAGGGAATTCAGGGAAGCATAGATCCATCCAGCTCTTATCTCAAATAACAACTTAAAAGAGACTGTTTGACCAACACAAGGAATGTTAAAAGATTCATGTTAAAAATATAAAAAAATAAAAAAACAAATGAAAACTACAGACAAAAATTCATTTTCTCCATCAAGACATTCATTTCTGTAGTTTACTGTTACCAGCAAGCAGAAATATTTCTTCTCCCGATGATGGCCATTTTGGCCAAAACTAGTCGAGGAATTTAAATGAAGTAATAATAAAAAAAAACGAAAGAATATTAATCTATAACCCAGTGTGTCTGAAGATTTTAATTTTTTAATATTTTTTATTGTTCAATATATATATATATATATATATATATATATATATATATATATATATATATATATATACCTACCTCACTCAGAAATAAAACAGAGTCTCTCTCTCTGACATTGAATAAAATATAATGTTAAATATAAGTGATTACGTCTTATGTTTTCATTAATCAGAACAACAGTGTCCTTACAGGTGCATCAACTTAGATATAAAAAAACACAGATAAATACAACATTTTGCAACAGGTCACCATCAGTCAATTAAAAAAGTCAGCTTGTTTATACATGTCTATGCCAAGCTTTATATGAAAAGTGGGAAGCAATGTTGGTAGTGACATCAGGACTATGTGGTTGATGGGGTAAAAAATCACAACCAGATTATTTTGGAGTTATTTTTTTGCCAGGTTCACCATATGTGGATTGACGAAGTCATGCAGCATGAAACCTTTATGCAAACATCACCACATTATCTAACAGCATCAACTCTCTGACCATATGATATGTATTCCCCATGCAGTACACCTTTTGCATTCCAAAAGACAGCTGCCAACAATTATTTCACTGACTATGGAAATTTCAATTTTGAGGTTGTCATTGATGATGAATGTGGGTTATCCTACTTGGATTTGCCAAAATGCTTGCTAGGGGGCGCTCTTTAAATCTATAAAAAAGCAATCATATTCTTTCTTTTCCTCTTTTTAACTCTTACTTCCAGATGTAGTCGATGTAGAAAACGCTGCTGACAGGGTGCATTTGATTCCTTTGCCTTCTGTTGACTTTTGAACTCTCTCATACATGCATATGCATACATGTGTCTATCATAAATGGTTGTTTCACACACAGACAAACAAACACATGCTCAGAGCTAGTTTCAATGCCTTTTCCTTTCATTTCAATTGTGTACACATGTAATTCCTTTTATTAATAACCTGCATCGTCATTCGTTGTAAACTAAATGTTTTTCTTATTTTATCCAGACCCACATTGAGTCTGCCAATATTGTTTGTAGGATAAATGTTCCAGGAGCTTATAAATATCTATATATATAAAGTTGTAGCCTCTGTCTGTTTATTTGTTGGTTATCAAACTCCTCCTAGGGTTTTGAAAATAGACCCCTCTAACCATATATATTCTGAAACTACATTACACAGAGTACTTGGATAAGTATATTTCATTTTGATCAAAGGGGATCTACGTGGGTGGACAAAACACCACTGAAAATTTTTTTCCCTTTGATTTAAGCTAAATTTAAATTTGAACAAGAGTCTGACTCCTAGGGTATATGATAGCTATATTTCATTCTGGCGGGGGTGGGGAGTGGACCCTGATGAAAATTTTTTCCCTTTTGATTTAAATTAAATTTAAATTTGAACAAGGGAATGACTCCTATCCAAATGACTCCTATAGTAGGAGAAAGCCAGAAGATGGAGGTCACATCGGCAAGATCATTGAGTAATACTGAAATGCATCATTTTTCTCCATACATTATAACAATGATTTAAAATCAATCATTTTCTTACAAAAAAAATGAGTGACATGGAACAAGGTGTGGGTAATTTGGTGAGTTTAATATCAAATGTCCATACACCTCACAACCAAAGAGGTGATACCTGCAACATAATGGTGACTGTATTCTTCAGTCAGTTGCTTTGGAACACAACAAAATGAAACTTTTTATGATACCACAACTTCTTATGAAACTAACCATTTCAGTTCAAGCTCTACAGTCATATAATGAAGACAATGCCACCCAGCATCTTGAATAAACACATGCAATGTTGCCTTCTTTTGTTGATGAATGTGAACAGCCTAGATGAGGATGAGCCTTGTCATGCACATCTCACTGAACACACACACTACAGTCACTACACTATGCTGATACCTACTTTCTTCTTAGTAAATGTTTCTCAAATTTATGGTGAATTTCTGTTGGATTTTTGCTCTTGGACTGTAAAAATATTATTACAATTCACACCACATTTTGTTCAATCTTTTATGGTAGCAGCCATTTTTGTTGCTCAGTATTAAGGCTCTTCTGGATGTTACAAGAAATAATGTGTATTCCCTGTTTGCTTTGTGTTTAAGACTTTCACAATATTTTTCTTCCAATCAATTTATACCTTATTTTTTGGATATTTCTCATACATAGCAGTTTATCTAAGCTTTGTACTTTCTCCTGTACATGGTAAAAGTGTAAATAATAATATTTACTATATATATATATATATATATATATATATATATATATATATATATATATATATATATATATTGTATCTTTCTAAGAACATTTCAAATGATAAGACTATTTATAATGGATACATGTACAGTGGCATGGGTGTTTGTGGGGTCATTCACATCATAGCAGCAGAAATATCTACTTGTTCACTCAGGTAAAAGCATACACAGAAATAACACTAAAAGCATGTTAAGTTATAAATTCAAATTATACCATTTACTTATTTTTGTGTACTGGTGTGTATATATATTTTGGTTACAAGTATTTTAAGGTTGCATGTGATAAAAGTAAGAAGTCACTTTGTATTATGACAAGCAATGTTTCGGAGAGAGAAATTGGATGTTTTGACTTTCCTGTGGTCAGTGGCAAAGAGAGTGAGTTCAATGTTTTTTGGCACAATGTTTTTTTTTTTTCAGGCAGGAAATGTTTCTGCTGCATTCTGGGAGAATTTTTATCATTTTATTTTATTTATGATATTCATTATTATTATTATTTTATATTTTTTTTAATAATAATAATGTCACCACAGCTTAGTGGTTAAAATGAACAGTTGATTTTCTCATGCCAAAAAGATTAATGAAAAATGATAATGAAGAGAAAACTCACAGGTAATTTTAACAAAACAAGATAAAGAATTTATTCACAAATTTACATGCCTGAAGTAGTGTCAGTAGCTCATTTCAGGAAATAAATCAGAATTTTTTAAAGTTTCGATGTATTGCCATGAAGAGGGAATGTTCATATAACAGATTAAATGACCAGACAAAAAAAAATATGAAAAAATTTCTAAGACAAAGGTAAGAGAGTTTGTTGTTTATCAAAGGGATATATGGTTTGTATACGTTCAAAAGTAGACAAGAAAGATAGTTTGAAATAATTAGTTTTCTTGGATTGTTAAGAGAAAATTCTTTTAAGTACCACATGTTTAGTGGCTGATAATATCATTGGTGGGTAATTTTACAGTGGTGAATACTTCAACACTTGTCACAAGGAACTGAAATGAAACCTTTCACATAACTTCAGAAATTCTTCTTTGATTAATTTAATTCTTCTTCTCATTTTATATAAAAAATAATTTCTCTTAGGCTCAATAATTTCTATACTTCTTCTTCCTCAGTCTGGCAAATTTCTTTTGAAGGCAAGGTTTTCATTAGTTCAAAGCAAATTTCACATAGGCTCGTGACTTCCTTTCCTTCTTCTTCCCCAGTCCTTCAAATTTGAAGCATGTGGGTGAAGGGAGTTATTATTTTGCACTCACTACACATGCATGGAAATTAAATTATATACAATTTTATATATGAAAATTGTAGTAAAAATGTAAATAAATGACATTCTTAAATCTTACCACATATATTGAACTTTATATGGATGTGTTAGATTCTTGTTTTAGAAAATAAGGTCATAATACACAATAAGATAATTCTGTAAAACTCCTCACACACCGAATATATTGCACACAGTGAGTGCTGGTGGTAATAAAACAGTACTCAATATATAATAACAGTACTAATATATATATATATATATATATATATATATATATATATATATATATATATATATATATATATATATGTATTGTGTATATTTAGGCAGCATATTTTCATTCAAACAAGTTTGGTTAAATAATTTAGACATATCATGTCGATTAGTTTTTGTTGCAATTCTTTCAATTTCACGGATTAATTTTTGGGGTAGGTTTAGAAAATTGAGTAAGAAAAATAAAATTTTCTTTCGAATAGTTTTTATTTTCCCAAGTACTTTCAATCTCATCTGAGACCATCATCAGGGGGTTAAGTTGCCTGTGTGTATGTATATGTGTTTCTGTAAATTTAAAATATTTCAACTTTTTTTTTTTTTTTTTTTTTTTACTGCTTATGCAGTGTTCTAGATTTCAAAGTTCAAAGTTCACATTCAAAAACAAAAAAAGTTACTTCCTTTACCACTGAAAAAAACCAAGAGAACATGTGAACTTGGACTATGATATATCTAAATTATTTAAACTAACCTGTTTGAATATACATATATATATATATATATATATATATATATATATATATATATATATGTGTGTGTGTGTGTGTTTGTGTGTGTGCGGGTGTAAAAATTTCAGTAGAGTAATATATCTGTAAAAAGACAATATAAATAAAAATAAATTTTTCTTTTGTCTTTATTCATGGTGAGAGAGAAAGAGAGAGGAGATTTGTATTGGTGATCAAAAGTTTTAATCACAATTTTTGTACATTTTTGTAAATAATTTTTGTAACCCTAAAAAACAAGAAATTTCAAATGATTATGTTAATAAGTACTGATGTCTTGACAATTTCCTGTCAAATTTCAAGTATGTAGGTTCCCGAATTTGCAAGCATTATTTAAGATTTTAAAAAAGAAACATATTTTTCTACTTGTTAATTAAAATGGTTAAGAAGCGCTAAATAATCCGCATGTCAAGTATTTAGACGATATAATCACCTCATTTATCCAGCTTATCATTCCCCAATGTGATAAATAAACTTTTTCAACACACTCTTTCGAAGAGCCACTTTAAACAAATTTAATCTTACAATGAACACAATGTTTTGTCGTAACAATAGAACTCATGTGCATTATTCATAAGTTTGAATTATATCTTAATTTGACTTTGCTAAAAGCAAGACCTGTATTTTTTCCTATCAATTATAATTTCTTGGAACGTAGTCGAATACATGCATTTTAAATAATCTGTGCATTGCGGCCAAAGATAATTTTGCTAAATGCTGGAGTTTTATTCTTAATATTTTCTCTTGTAGTATAATACATTTGCTTAAAAACCTTTTTTGTATTGGAAAATACATTCAGCTTGTAAATGTTCTTGACGAATTATTATTTCGTATAAACTATGACAGAGTGTGTAGGCTAGATAAAATATCACTCTAATTTACTGGTTAGAACTTTAACAACTTGAACTAAAAGCAAGAATTTGATAATAGGGTATTGAAATGTATGAATAAAAATGACTTTTCTGGTGATAACAAGCACACACACACACATACACACATGGTAATTTTTTAAAAGGATGTTTTAAATCCCACATTATTTCTTACTAAAAAATAAGGTTTATGGTAATATATATATATATATATATATATATATATATATATATATATGTGAAAAGTGTGTATATAAATATAAATAAATATATATATATAATTATTTATATATTATATGTGCGGTACTTGTTTGTCTGACGATCGCAAAAGCGTGAAACCCAGGGTCACAAACTCACATCAATCCAACCAAACATATATATATATATATATATATATATATATATATATATAACAGTGGACATTGAGGTCAACACCCAAATGACGATGAAGCTTGGAACAGAATGTCACCACTGAGTGTTAACCTCACCTGAGTGTTTGCCTCAATGTCCACTTTTATGTTTACATATGCTCTATCCATTATAATGACCACATAAATATAGCATACCGTAAAACTATATTTTATCATATATATATATATATATACATATATATATATATATATGTAGTGGGCCGTGGCAGAGAAGATATAAAGAACACGCGTGGGTTAAAATTTCCTGCTAGCCAGTCCAGCTACATGAGAATGTTGGACTTTAATTAAGTCCAAAGAAGACAAAGAAAACAAACAAGACTGATAATTATGTATAAACAAATATATGTATTAACAACAAGTTACAAGCACATGGACATTTACATTGAGTTTGTGTGGTGAATATTATGTGTGTGTATTGTGGTGAGTGTTTGTACATACATGTATTGGTATTGTTCTTAGCGTGTTCCCAGAATTTGGGAATAGCTGTATTGGTGATAGCTCACATATTGGTATTAGCTGAAATGAAGAGAAAAGAATTACCCCACCTCATCAACACGAGGTGGTATAAAGCCCAAGGCCTGAGGGAAAAAAGAGATCAAGGCAAAGGGTCACCCAGTATTTATAGCAAGGGGAGAGAGACCCCTGGTGAAGGATTAAGGAAGTGAGGAGAAGCTATCTCCGACATATATGCATAATTTTTATAATATTTTATTTACACACTGTTGTTAGCACGTGAGAAGAATACATGACTAAAATCTTTAATGCATAATAAAATTGTGTTTTCTGAACTATGTCATTTCAACGTCGGATGAATTAATGGTATGTGATTTCGAACTTTCGATCTTCTTCCTTTTCAATCGTAGGTCAGGTTTGTATACAAGTTCTAGTTGTCTGGCTTGTCTTTGTCCATAGTTCAGCTGATTCAATTACTTATTTCTCTAGGTGCAGGCATGGAAATTGTTTGAGGTTCCGATTATGCACAGAGTGTTTGTGAAACTACCTTCTGGGCCAATCCTGGGAACTCCTAGGTCTTTTGATATTCCGATTCTGTATATTAGGGCGAATGCAGTTCACATTGGAAAACACTATAAATCAACTATTATGGACATCAAATTCGATTCTGACCTCTGGTATTTCCTGTATGAATCACATACCAACCTTTGTAGAATGAAGAGTTCAGGAGATTTAACTATGAAGAAAATTACCCCAACACCTAGTTTCCATTGCCTTATTCAGAATTCTTCATTGGCTGCTGTTTGCACACTCAGCCATAAAGTGTATTATAAAAGCTATAAGTTGTTTGAATATATATATATATATATATATATATATATATATATATATATATACACACACACACAGAGGGTGCGATGGGTAAATTGTCACCATTTTATAATTTTAATTTTGTGGATGCACATTGTTTGCTTTTGATTTTGTCAACTATACAGCATAGTAGGGACAGTTGGCCATTGTCTGCAAGAAAAGCAGCACCATGATGCAATTTACCAATTCACTCCACCAGAAACTTGGAAGCAGCATTCTGTACTGCTTGGCATTCACGCCAACAGTTCTAATATGAACATTTCTGAGTTTTGGGGTGTTAATTTGAGGACTATGCATAGGATTTGGAAAGAGTCCAGTCAATATCATGAAGTCTGGAGTGATTACTAGTGATGGCATTGTTATACCTCCATTCATCTTCCCACAGGGGAAGACTCAATATGGGAGCCTATGGCAAGTCCCTTGAGAAGGTAGTGCTGCCCTAGGTCAAGAGGATGACTACTGGAAGACCCTATGTCTGGCAACAGGATTCTGCACCATGCCACACACAAGAAAACCCAGTCATGGCTGTCAGACAATTTATGAGACCACATCACCCCTTATATCTGGCCACCTTATTTCCCAGACTGTAAACCTTTTGATTATTATGTGTGGGGCACAGGTGAGTGAGAGGCCAACAAAACTCCTTGTAACACCAAAGATGAACTGAAGACAAGGATTATGACAGCATTCACCAACTGTCTAGAAAAGTTGCAGGAGATTCTGAAGTCGTTTGGAGGCCGTGGTTCAATGGCGATTTTATTGAATTAATTTACTTTTTAGTATTTCAAAATATTTTTGTGTAATTGTAGTATAATATATATGTTAAAATGAGATGTTAGTGTTATTTTCATTTTGGGAAAATTTAGACAGCAATCTATCGATTGCACCACGCACACACACACACACATATATATATGTATATATATGGCTGGCCAATCGTATCCGATAATGCCAGTCTAGTAGGGCGGCTAGCTAATCCCATTGCAGACACCCTCTCAGGCACATTTGTGTTTGTTCAACCACCTGTGGTTTATATTGCAACTATGCTGAGCAGACCTTATTTACAGTTTCTGGGATAAAGCGCGTTATTTAGCATGATCAACAATCTGAACAAGGGCAGCACGCTTAAACCCTTGGTCACATTGACTTGTGGGTTCATGCTAGCACAACCATATATATCTCCCCATATATATATATATATATATATATATATATATATATATACATACATATATATATATATATATATATATATATATATATATATATATATATATATAGCCCATTTTTTTTCTCATTTCGTTGTTGGAAGATTTACCTGATGATCCTGAATCCTTAAAAAAGGATTTAGGTGAAATAAATTATCGTAATGGTACATTAAAGTGATTTGTTTTTCATTACATATTAGCTCTGTCCTAACATTGAGCTCTCAGGATTTCATCCTCTTTGGATTTACCAATTCGGTTTACCAAGTTCCTTATAACTTAATTAATTATATATATATATATATATATATATATATATATATATATATATATATATATATATATAATAGAGCACAGTGAGTGCTGATGATAATAAAACTGTGTTCAAAGTAAAATAAAAGAGCTAAAATTTATACAAAGAATAAATACAATTCTTCCCCATCGTTCCGTACATCACTGAGTTTCATGCCCATAGCAATCGTTAGGCGTAAATTTGTGCCTGACAAATGCTACATACATACATTTGCATCAAATGGCGAGGGAAAGAAAGAAAGAAAGAAACGAAAGGAAGGAAAGAATGCAGTTGGGCAGGCAGGCACGCACAGTGGAGTAATGGATAGCGGCCCGGATTGAGGAATATGAGAGCTGAGTTCGAATTTCAGTAGAGTTCATTATCTTCACTTACATGCAAATACTCTTCTCTCCTCCAGTTATGAATAGGAGAAACTTGGTCCCATAACCTTGGCGAGCCGTCTTGAAGAATGACCACTCTGAATTCAAAAACCTGCTGAGGGTCGTTTGTGGAACTTGTGGCATACATTGCACCAGTTCACTGTATTCGACACTTTCAAAAAGTGTGGTTGGTTCTGCACAAGCCTTCCCCACTATAATAAAATGACGTGTGGGTAGTCTGCTTGACCCTTATACGTGAAAAAACGACGGGAACGTCCAGTATATATATATATATATATATATATATATATATATATATATATTACGTTGGTGCAAAAATAATGACGTAATAATGTCATTTTTTAACGTCAAAAAACGACATTATTACGTCATTATTTTTGCACCAACCTAATATATATATATATATATATATATATATATATATATATATATATATATATATATATATATATATATATGGGTGAATCTTATAATTAGAATACCGTGGAAGTGTTCAATATTTTTGTTACTTAGTTCTGAAAATTAAAATTGCATTCATCCTACTCATTACCTGAAAACTAAAAATGTTTCAACGGTGTTTTATTTTAATTTTAATAATTACGCCCGTGGAACTCAGAAAACGGAAAAATGTATCCCAATATATTAGATTATTTCATTTTGCGTTTGAATAAATTATTTATGCACAGTACAAATACCATGAATATTTCAGTTTTGTTCAGTAGACAAAATCCCAATAATGAAGAAAACTGCTGACTTGACAGTTGTTCACAAAACACTCGCTAACACCCTCCCTTTTGTGTAGGGTAAACCACAGTAGATCATGACTGATGAAAGGCCTGTTTGTAGAGTGTTGTATCAAAGCATATTCTTTGAAAGGTGACTGGAACGGAAAAGCATGGTAGAAAAAGATTTACAAGCAAGAATTGCAGCCCTTAGAGTATTTTCCAGGACAGTCGACTGAAGAAGTTGGGGAAGGCTCACAGGGAGTATACTAAAGTTGGTGTTAGATCTGCTCAGAAATTGAGCTATAAGTACAGTGGTCTAAGAAAGGTTTTTAGCCAGGAGAAACAAACTACATCCAATTTCAAAATTTAATTACGTAATCCCTATTCAACATAAACAAACAATATTTGCAACTAGTATGGATTAGATCCTCCATTTGCTAGTTTCAGTGCTTGTATTCGATTTTCATGAATTTGATTAACTTGATCGTCTGAGCCACTCCTTTAGCAATGTTTCTTTAAGGGTTGCCACTGATGTGATTTTGGTTGCACGTTCTCGAAGTCTTCGATCAAGGTGCTCCCAAACGTGCCCTATTGGATTCATGTCAGGAATTCGGGCTACCCATGGCAGTAACATGATTCCTTGCGATTCCTTCCAGGCCTTTGCTCGTATGACATGGTGCTCCATCTTCTTGAAAATGGTAGACATTTTTGTCAACCGAATTGGTTTCAAATAGTGGGAGTATTCCTTTCTCTAATAGTTGATAGTATTTTGGACCATTAGACCGCTCGTCAACAAGAATCAGCTCAGATTTCGCTCCAAACCAGACAGCGCCCCACACCATTACTCCAATCCCTCCATGTTTCACGGTCGCCTGCAGACATTCTGTGTTCCAAGTCTCATTCTGATTTCTCTAAACATAAACCTATCTCGAATTTGGATATTGGCAGAATTTACTTTCATATAACCAGATTACAGTCTGCCAAAATTCATCTTTGCTCTCGAATTCTTCGTATGGACCGGGCTTTCACCCAGCCCATACAAAGGTGTCTGTTAACCTCTGAAATCCAAGGCTTCTTTCTTGCAACCCTTCTTTGATAGCCTAGATCTTTCAGAGTTTTTCCCACCGCATATGGCGACATTTCCATGCTGTTGGCGACATCTTTGACGCTCTGACAATGGTTTCGGATGACTTCCCTATTCAGCGCCCTTTTCCTTCGCTCAGACACGATGCTTAGTCTTCCTGAACGTTGTTCCACACGACAATGGCCTTCTTCATTAAATTTCTTGACAATATTATTAACCGTTTGATGATTAATCTGGAAAAACCTATCAATTTCTCTATTTGACTTGCCACACTGATGCCATCCTATTATTTGCCTTCGTTGAAATTCACTAATTTCCTTACTTCCACAAACTTTCATTGCAAAATATAAGTCAACTATCATTCATAGATGAGAGTAGCTTGATACTAACAGGGTATTGTCTGTAAAAAAAATTGCTGTAAACAAGGGTAGCTAAAAAGTTATAGCCCACTGTATTGTATTCCTGGTGTCAAGGCACTCTTGCACTAAAGACAATGTCAAAGGCGTTTTAACTGAACTAAAGAGATAAAGAACTGGACAGTTGCTCAGTGGTTTAAAGTCCTCTTTCGCATTTTAATTTGAAATCAAGTCTCATAGTCTGGAGGAAGTCCAGAAAGCAGTTGTCTTCCGGGGAGTTTTAGGAAACTGTAAAAGAAACTATGAAAGGTTCATGGAATTCGTAATGACTCTATGATCCCAATTGCCACCAGCCTTGGTTTAGAACACAGCATGCTTTCGTCTACTGATTTCTTTTTACAGCAGGACGTGGCAACTGCCAGCAGCACCAAAACGACAAGTAACTGACTTACTGACCACGGTATTACTGTGATGACCAGTCGAATCGCTTGACCTGAGCCCAAGAGAGAACCTGTGGAGTACTGTCGAGATGAGATACCAGACGTAACAATACAGACGTGCTGAAGTCCACTATCAAAGCAACGTGAGTTTCCGTAACACCTAAGTAGTGCCACAGGCTTATCGCGTCCATGACACACCGTATCGATGCAGTAATTTGATGGGGGTTTTGTGGTGGTGGGGTTTTGTGTAAAATTATGATAGGTAAAAATTATCATTATTTATTATATACACAGTAATCATCACCATATAAAATAACCAATAAGGATTACAAATTTCTACCTGTTACATATACACAGTCATCAAAAACAAACAAATAACCAGCTTTAAATATAACAAATAAACCCCCATTTTTTTCAAGAATTTAAAAATAAATATAAATAATAATAATTTTTACCTATCATAATTTTACACAAACCCCACCACACGTATATACATACATGCGAGGAAATATTATTCAGCGGAAAAACAGAAATATGACATGTATACATTCACGAGACATTCACGAGACATTTCTGCCACACTTCCAATCTTTAAATATCAACATACAAATGCGTATGTATAGACACAACACCACCCGTATACATACATATGTCATATCCGAAACTGCCCACATATGTTTATATATGTATGAGTCCCGACGGACGACCAAGTATGTATATGTGTCTGCATACATCGATGTTTCCGTTAGTACGATGACAAAACGACGAAGTTTTCCCCACCACTTCCACAATAACACCAATACACGCAATCTACATAAACCCAAATTTTTAAAAAAATTAATCAGTTTGTCTGACGATCGCTAAGGCGTGAAACCCACGGTCACAAACTCACATCTATCCAACCAAATATATATATATATATATATATATATATATAATATGTGTGTGTGCATGCATTTATGCAGATACTCCACACAAAACCACATGACTGGGCACCAGGATCAAACTAATTGGACTCCAGAATCAACTAAGAACCGAGCATGTTAAGTGACTCTTTTTAGAGCATAACATACTTCTTTAGCCATAACCTCATCTGACATAAGACCACAATAACGTGGCATCCAGTGAGGAACAAACTGAATGGCCTGCAAAAGCATTTCGATGATAGAAAACTTTTCTATATATTTCTCTATTCATAGGTAGAGTGAAAACCGCAGAAGAGAATAATATATGAAAGGCGGGAAAATTTGGAAATTCTAGAAATAATGATAACATCTCATCTTGCAAATATCAAATGATAATTAATTCAACTTCTTGAAGGTTTGATTTTCCTGAAATTTTGTTATTCATGGCTAACATCAATTGTTATCTTGAATTTATTTTTACTGTCTTCATTTTCTTTTTCTTTTAATAATGAACGAAATGTTAACAAATGAGTATTGATTAATCTCTAGTTGGGATGAAATAGGGGATGAGATGATTTCAGCATTCCCTTTAATTCACAGGTATAAATTTGGAAACTCCTCTTTTAACGAGAACTCAATATTCAATCAAGCCTGGAGCTAAAATTGATGAAGTCGCTATTTAATTATTACTAAACCCCTTTTGAAATATTATTATCTGCTTTGGTCAGAAGGAATATGAATAAAGGATAACCAGAGTTGAATTTCAATTTCTATTTTGACATCTGACTCCATTTAAAGTTCCTTCCACTATCATCACTGGTTCTTCCTCTCCTTCTCTCTCTTTAACAAAACTATGCACCCCCCACACTCGAATTAGTTTTCATTTCTTCTTATTCTGCTCGAGCGTAACATTTCGCTAATGTTGATGTCATTATTTTTAACAATATCACATGATAATCATTAAAAATAAGGAAACATGTAAGCGATATATATTTCAATTTTTTTAAGCATTTCACCCCAAGCAAGTGGGAAAAGAGACGAGCACGCAGGGGTTCCAGTGAGTGAAAATGAGGGAAAAGACTGCGCGTAGTGGGGATTGAGGAAAGGATAAAAAACGCGGATCACAGTAACAGAAGATGGCGATTGACGTTGCATTTAAATTTTTGAAGATTGTAGTTATCATGGGAGCAAGTAAGAGGAAGAGTGTTCCACTATCGGGAAGCACGAGAAAAGAAGCTGCTGGAGTAGAAGTAGTGGTTATATTTAACTATTTCAACAGTAAAAAGGTGGGATCTAGATGTCAATCTAGTAGCACGCTTAAATTCATCTAGTTGGGATATCAGGGAAAATATCTCATCAGAACAGCTGCCATGAAAATATTTGTAGAAAAGACAGAGGGAAGCCACGTTAGGTCTATGAGAGAGTGACTGAAGTTGAGATGTCAAGTCAGAACAGAGTACATTTTAGATCCTTCTTTGGATTTTGTCAAGAACCTCGAGATGAACAGCAGGGACACCAGACCAGATATGGCAACAACATTCAATGCATGGACGAATGGTAGATTTGTAGATGTGTAAGATGGACTCTGACGATGAAAACCTTCTAACACGACATAGTATGATGACTATCCTTGCAGAAGATTCAGCTGTTGCTTCAATGTAGTTGTTACACCTCATGACATTGGAAAACGTATGGCCAAGAAGGCGCAGTAAGACAGTCTCACGGAGTCGAGCATCAACCATGCTGATGGGGGGAAAGGAAGTTTTTTCTGGCTGTTAAATGACAGCAGTTTAGTTTTGGAGGCATTAAAAGTTACAAGCCATTCACTGTCCCAGTTAACCACTGATTGAAGATCCTTTTCAAGAGTAGCGGATGGATTAACTTTGTCAGCACTGCCGAATTTATTATTTAGACAGAAGTAAATGGGTAGTGTCGTCTGCACAGATGCCAACTTGAGAACTGATGGCAAGGATATCATTGATGGAGATCAGAAACAGTGTAGATAGAGCCTTAGGGAACTCCTACGTTCGTATGGAAGGAATTGGAAGAGAAACCGTTCAGGACGACCTTCATTTCACGGTTTGATAGGAATGATTGGATTAAACCAAATAATCGTCCTGTAATACCGTAATCCTGAAGATTACGCAGAAGACCAGCATGCCAAACCCTGTAAAACGCCTTCGAGATATCTAGAGCCACAGCTCGAGTTCCGCCGTTCTTATCAAGAGTGTTTGATATAGATATTCAGTTATGGTTGTCAGCACATCAGCGGTAGACCGGGCAAGAAGGAATCCATATTGTTTATCAGAGAGTAGATCGTGAGAGGTAAGATGCTTAACCACTTCGGCATTGATTAAAGCCTCGAAGATTTTGCCGAAAATCGGTATGAGACTGATAGGGCGGTAGTTAGAGGGGTCAGAAGGTTCTCCAGATTTCTTAAAAATAGGGACGATAGAGGTGGACTTCCAACAGGCTGGAAAGCAGCGAAACAATAGTTGTATAGTTTGGAGTGAACTGGAGCTAGTTCAGGAGCCCATATATATATTTTTTTTTTGCATTATGGCTAGTATCGCGTCGCCTCCACTTGCCTTAAGGGAGTCAATTTTAGAAACGATGTTGGAGACTAACGAAACAGATATCACTCAGTGGAGCCTCAGTTCTTGTGGGATGGAGGAAGTCACGTGTGGGTACACCGGTTTAGTCGAGAGTTGAGTTGGATGAGAATTTTCGAGCAAAGCACTCCGCCTTATCTGTTGTAGAAGTAAGGATTTCGAATTGATTAAATAGAGGAAGGATTGAGGATTTGCAATTGTTCAGCACACTCTTGCAGAGCCGCTAATAATCTCTAGAACCAAACTTGCGAGGTGCTATACGATGTTTCATTCTAACAGCAAACAGTAACTTTGCTTCATAAAGACACGCTTATACTGTTTACGAGATGTCTGTTACAAAGATTCATTTACCTCTGGTACAGATGGAAGAAGTGATTCATGTGGGATATAGCGGCTGAGCAAGCAGGTGAGAACCAAATAGATGAACGCGGTTTAACTAGGTATTTTCTTGTTGGGATGAAAGCATCGATACCGGCTTTTACTAAAGAGGAGACCACAGACCCGTATTTTTGGACGGGATGATTAAAAACTACATTCCAAGGGACGTCACGAAGGAAATCTCGGAACGAGTCCCAGTCCGCTTGTTGATACCAGATATTCTCTTTGTAGGGGGTTCTTGGCTGGTGGAGAAGATTTTGACAGATACAACCACGTGATCAGAGTTGCCAAGAGGGCAGAGCTGCATAGCGTAACAAGAGTCAGGGATAGAGTTAAAACAGAGATCGGGAAGAGAAGCGTTTTTGTCAGGGTTACTTGGGAAGTGCGTAGGAAAGTCAATCACTTATGTAAGGGATTGAGTGATTGAAAAATTAAGGGGTCAATGACAGAGTATTTAAACCACCTGGTATGCTGGGCGTTGAGGTCATGGAACACGAATATTTTAACAGACGGGTGTAGGGAGATGGCCTTGTCAATATTATCGGAAATACTATCGAGCACTCCAGAGGAAGGTGAGCGATAAAGAAGAGAGCTTACTGAATTGAGAAAGAGAATGAGACACATTTACGAATGGTCTGAAGATTCAAGAGAGAGAGAGAGAGAGAGAGAAAGAGAAAGAAAGAGAGAGAGAGAGAAAGAAAGAGAGAGAGAGTGTGAGACACATTTGCGAATGGTCTGAAGATTCAAGAGAGAGAGAGAGAGAGAGAGAAAGAGAGAGAGAGAGAGTTCCCTAGCCAGCGGGAGACGATCGTGGACATAAACTCCCAGGAAATACATGTGGATTTTAGAGTCCCTTTTAAGGAGAGGAAGTTTGCCGGGAATTGAGAGATCAGAGGAGGGGATTGACGACTTATGATTAGTCTCGCAGAAAGCTAGTATATCAGGAGACTTTTGAAGAGAAATGATTTCGCACTGCAGAAGTTGGTACGAACACCACGAATATTAGAGAAAGAGAGGTTTAGCTGTTTTTTGTTGAGCTAGTTTAGGTGTATATCTTTGGTTACTTATAGCCATGTTGTGGTATGTTGCTAAGGAAAAGGCCTAGGATAGTGGAAGCAGTCAGTCATCAAATGAAACATGGACAGAAAGGAACTGGCGTAGACTACAACATAGTGTGGCATCGGGGTTGTCCACCGGAGATGCTTGCAGGGACACCAATCCATACGCGACATGGCACTACAATAACCCCGATATTGTGCAACTATTGATCAGAGCAGCCTCTTGAGACGCTACGCAAGAGTTCGGGCTCCTAACTACCAGTCGGGAACAGCAACCAGAAAACTGCCAACCTGGTACCCTCGGTATGAAATGACCTTGCCACCATCCACGCACATCACAAGAGATTCATGACAGCACCACTATTAAGGCCAGAGACAAGGAAAGAGGAAAAGAACCGGGAACCCCTTCATAAACAGGGACCAAGGGATGAACCTCTATCCTTTTCACGAGAAGTGGGAGGAGTATAGACCTGGCGAAAGAAGAACCTATTTGCTCCTATTTAAAAAAAAAAATAACAAAAACAAAACAAACAAAACAGACAAACAAATACCGGGGTTGGTTACTAGATGAATTATTACTAAGAACGAGTTTGACACAGAGAACTCATCAGGATATTCGAACAGAGACCTACAGGTAAAAAATATATATAATTAAAGTACTTAGGTTTTAACTTAAGTAATGTTCGAATACCCACTCTTAAAAATGCGTAAATCTTTACCTCGCCAGTAGTCAAAAACGAAAAAAGAATAAAAAATCAATAGTGATAGGAACCCGATCAATATTAACAATGCATTAATACTATTAATACAAACGAGAAGAGAGTCTGACAAAAGACTGAAAGAAAAACGAAGCCGTTACAGAGGATTAAGAAGAAAATAAATGAAGATGAAGAAAAATAAAATATTAAAATGAGAAACGAACACGTACATTACATTCAGAAAAGACAGGATTCGACCGTGACGGTTGGCATTAAATTTCTTTTATATTAAAGTATTTAGTGGTTGCCTCCCAAATGTGACCTTCTGCCAAACAAAGCTAAGTTTACTATAAAGCTTCTTACCTTGAACGTCTATTGAGACTGAAGTTCACTCTAGACGTCAAGTGAAACTCATTTATACCAAGCATCGCTAAAAAATGCTGAGTAAATGGTTTGTTCTCTTTACCGCTTTAGAAAGTACCTGACTGCTCCTATCATGATTTATCTTTACAAGTGTCAGAGCAAAAATAGAATATTGCCGCCACATTTCAGCTGAAGCTGCACAATCTTCACCTTCCTGCCTTGACAGATCTCAAGAGCTATAAACACTTTCCCAGAGACGAAACGTTGCAAGATTTTTGTTACTCTATCCCTATTTTTGTGGCAAATGCTCAGACGAGTGAGATTCCTTAATTCCACCAATTCATACCGTGACAGCTGCTAAAACATACCATGCCACGTACAAACGGTCGACTCATCTTCATTCCTTTCATATTTCATTAGTAAGGAGGAAGTTCCATCCAGACACATTTTACTTTGTAGAATAGACTATACGATGCATCCCTGATCAAGACAATCTTAACCTCTTCAAGTCAAGCGTCAACCGTTATCTATCATCATAATCTGCCCTACTTCCCTCCTTCATGCTTTTATAACCTTATTCAGTACTCCTCTACTTTGAATGGCTCTTGGGCTTTGTAATGAGTGAACAGTAGTAAAAAAATGATGAATAGATTATAAGAATTAGAAAACATTCAACGAGGTCATTTGCAATAGAACAAGAAAGCGTGCATATCGTAAAAGTCAATATCACTTTTTTGTTTGTTGGCTGATTTTGTCATACTAAAGGAAACAGGAAAAAAAAAGAAACGGGAAAGACAAGGCTCTTTGTCTGTGTGTTTGCATCTGCTGCTGGTAATATTACTATTAATAACGTTGTTGCTATTGTTGATGCTGATGATAACTCAGTAGAGGCGGTGAGGTCTTTGTTTTAATAAATATCGATTAGGCACATTTTAAAAAAGAAAGCTAAATTTAACATTACTCAAAAATAACAAGATTATTTATGTATCGATAACCGGTCATTTTTATGGATACTACACAAGTATATAATATTGAACAGTGAAACCTTTTCGGTATATTTATGTTTCTCTGTTCGTAATTTCTGTCACCGATAAGTCTGTAACTTCTGCAAGCAGATATATATATATATATATATATATATATATATATATATATATATATATATATAATTGACAAATGATCTCTGTCCCGATTAAAACTTTCAACCTGGAGAGAAGCAGAAAAAGTCACATATTCATTATGCAAATGTTTTGCTGCTTGAACAGCAGAGTAAAATTAAAATTAGAAGCACACAGATACTACACTGATTCAAGGTAGAGGGTCAAAGAGCAATACCGTGATCTGAGATAAAGTGCACAGTCTCTGCTGAAGTCTCGTACTCAGGTTCAGTTGCGTAAACAGTGACACTAAGAGTAATAAGACTGGTGAATATTTATTAACTGATATAAAATATCTCCTGAGTATTGAAAGAGGGACGAAAACAATCTATCCCAATTCGAAATTCCAAGATGGTTGCCGAATACGGAGAGAGACACTTGGAGAAAGCTGGAGAATATAACAGGCAAAGTATTATGAGTTTAACAACCAAGATGAGCATGTTGGTCCGAATATTCAGTTCTTGAGCGAGCGTTGTCACTGTGCATCACAAGAACACTTGAAACAAACATACACACACCATAATACCTGCCAGGAAAATATTAAGGAATTTAAAAGCGACATAAATGTTACCTTTTATCATCCCGGTACCACTTTCTTATCAATGTTAAATTTTGTACAAATCTGTGCAAAATGTGGAGCAAAGAGCTTACACAGCTTCATACATATTTTCAGAAAATCTCAACTTCTGATTGGTCAATAAACACTTAAGTGAACGTTGCAATCCAACCACGTACAAGTCTTTTTCCAGCGCGTGACCAAGTCAAGTTTTCCCGCTTCTTTTCCAGGAACCTGTCACGTGATTACGTTAATTATAAATATCAGACAAAAATTTGTTCTTTCTCTTTTCTTTCTTGATTTCATTTGCCTACGAAAATGTAACCTTAAAGGAAACTGTGTTCCGACCCCATTGCGGTCGAACGCTGAAAACATTCACACACGCACGAAATTTTCCAAACTACATTACAAACATACGAAACATTTTCAAACCATCAACAAGAACTTTTCTCTTTAAAATACTCTGGATAAGCTTTCACACATATCTTTACAAAACAAAATTGTAATATTATGCATATAAAAATATATTTGTTGTTCCAAACATATCCTTTTTTGTTGTGATTGAATATCGTTATCATTTGATTTTTTATTTAAATTAAATGTTTGTGGCTGTTGCATGTTTCATTTACAGCGAAACAATTTAAATATTCACGCAGTCTTGTTAGATCCACAACAACCTCACTCACTTTTGTATTCCAGGATCAACTTAATTCCTAAAACTACTACTGATAGTGGATATCTCAAGTTTTTCTGAGACTTACTAACCTTTTCAGTGAATTTACAACTGTGTAAATAGAATTCTTGATAATATTTTTGTTGTGTTTAAAAGAATATTCTAAAATGCTCTTCTCCACAAGTCTATGTCAAACGATTCTCTTTACCCAAAAATGAAGTGAAGACTTAACAACAACGATATGTCAGCTTCTCTAAAGCACTGTATACAATTATATAGCCATTTCTTCTGCAAACCTTCTAACAATGACATTTACAAAAATAAATGTATGAATTTTTTAATATCAGACACATGTCTATTTCTATGAATATTTAAAACTAGCCGAGGTACCCGGCGTTGCCCGGGTGTACATGGCTGTACTTGTATAACCGCACCCTCTTGTCCAGAAATATCTGCCTGCGTCCCCGCTTGCATGCACGATCAGTTGGTATACTAAGCTACTACCCTTTACCTCATCCTTTTTACGGTATGTCCTTCGCAAATGTTTGATTGTTCTTAATAAAGGAATTCCATCGATAAAATCTTGTGTAGTCGTTGCTCGGGGTTAAATTGTTCTAATGTTTTAGATATTCAGTAAATTTCCTATGGCCTTAATAACTTTCAAATAATATGGCATTGTTCACAAATCTAATAATCAAACAAAAACAGGGATGAAGCGTCAGTGCTTAATTCAACTGCAAGGGCAAACGCATGACCAGCCTCCTCCTTCTTCGCACGTTTACTATAAATCTGGGGTTAATACAAGTTTCTTCGGGAATTTTTGTCCCTTTTAACGCTTCAGTAATCTTTCTTAAGCAATCTTTGCATGAATGGTTTTTCGAATACCAATTTATGAAGGAATCATATGAAGCATCAATTGGTTAAATGGCAAAAGCCGACTTAGGACCTCGTTTGTTGCAGATTTCGTCCACTTAAATGAAATAATATAAACCAAACATTCACGCAAGACAATGTGTGCGTAATATGTAATTTACATGGCAAATTTGGAAAGCATCGAATGAAAAACCAGGAGGTATGGCCGAAAAAACGGGCTTTTTGAACAGTTTTTCCTGGATTTTCGTTATACGCGGGGGAGCAAGGAGCGCTAAAGCGACACTATCTTATTGCTTGCATAATAGTAAGTTTTTTTGCGACAAGTTTGAAGATAATCGGACAAAAAATGAGAAATTTATTTAAGTTTTTATTTTAAGTAGTATGAAAAGCCCGATTTTTTGCAAATTTTTTATGTGAAGCCAAAGTCGCAGGAAAACTATCAAACACTCTACATAAACCTCATGACATGAGCTGATGTCTTGCATCAAGTACGAAGAACATCAGCTCATCCAATAAAAGTTTTGTTCGCGTGTAACTTTGCTTGGGTTTTTGTAAAAAGTCGTACCCACTTTCAATTTTATCGATTTTTCTGCCCAAACCCGAGGGCCTGGGAATTGAAAACTTGGTTTTGACATAGTCAGGGTATATTTGAAATATTTGTGTACAATTTCATCGAAATCAGTCTCGAAATATGGACGTGCATAAATACCATATATGCAGACACACAGATCTCTCTCTCTCTCTCTCTCTCTATATATATATATATATATAGAGAGAGAGAGAGATAGATAGATAGATAGATAGATATAGAAACCATACCCAACTGGTCGATCAGAAAAAGCGTTCAATTAGAATGGAGCAAAAACAGCATCATGTAAATATAACAGAGTCTATCTTTTTCAATTACTTTAAAGTACTTTCATTAAAAAACATTTTGAATTAATGCAGTTACTCATATAACAAAAGTAGTCTGTATTTATTCAATCGAAATTAGCCGAGGACATGAAGGGGTAAAGCAGGTGACATGAAGACCCACTTCAGACCACAATTATTTTGGAATTTTTGAAATTCAATTTGTCAATGTTCAATTTGACCAGGGATGTAAAAGAGGATATATTTATAAAGCAATTGTTAAGTTTGATGAAAATCGGTTGAAAGATCAACGAAAAATAAGAAAGAAACCAGTAAAAATCTCTATTTACGCGGGTTTTCACTATATAGGTGGACGCAATTATCAAGTCAAATGACTATTAAACAATTACCTTATTGTTGGCTACAATTGAGTGAAGTTTGTAATAGATTGCTTGAAAATTGAGGGAAGTTTTAGTTTACAATTTGTGCTGAAATCGATTTTTCGTTTTTCGCTAAACGCATTGGTGTAGAAATAAAAATGAGATATCGTTGAGCTCGTCATGAAGTAAGTAACCTACATACCATGACTAAATAAACTCGGTGGAAAAAAGTTGAATTTAACGATATTTGATCGGCTTTTATCGATTATTGATTTTTTAAATTATCGATTTTTACACTAAGAATCCATCTCTTATATTGTACAATGTATGTGCCAAGTTTGGTCAAAATCGGTTGGATGGATCTCCCGTGAAAAGGTATCACACAGACAGATACACAGCCATCCTCTATTTTATATATATATATATATATATATATATATATATATATATATATATATATATAATACTGTTTTCTATGAAAAATAGACCCGCAGAAACTGAAATTGGACAAAACTTTAAAATTTGTAAAAAAAATTGAGTTCCAATTTTTTACCACAGTCACTGTAAGTTTATTTAATACATTGTGATTATAATATATTACTAAAGCTATTATAGATGTTGTTTGAAGCATTTTGATTGCATGTTTTGATGATGCGTCTTGCACAAATAGGTAGTCCAAGATATAATGAAAGTAAGGGAAGTGGGGACAAACAGCGAATAACCTACTTAAAAAGCTTCTATGAGTGGATGGTAGAACCAGGACAAAGAGGGATGGTAAAGGGTCAAAGGTTAGTGAGGAATTTTCGGAGAGTTATGACTGTCAGCATCGTCAACAATAAATGGTATACAAAAGAAAAATGATTGCATGATTTTTTGGCTTGGTGAAACTATTCTTAAATTGTATCTCATTTAAATACAAATCAAGTTGTATTCTTTTATGGCGTGTTCTAACCAATGCTTTAACAAAACTATTTTATACTCTCAAAATAGGAAGTTAAAATCAAGAAGAAAAAAAACGGGAGTTTTACTTTCCATTTATAAATTTTAATGATTTCCAAATGTTTGTATTGGTCTCTGTCTACAATTATTTTTACTTTAATGCATTTTTGTCGTGTTCAGTGTAATTAAATTTCAACTTTGATACAGAGGCTTGCGGCCAAATCACGTTGAAAGACCGGTTCCCGTACGAACAGTGAAGAAACGTCGAATCTGGTGAGTAGTTAAGATGGTTGATTGCTTGAGAATACTACGTGCTATAAGCTTGGATGTGCGGGTGGTGTAATGGATGTTGGCTAGGAACTGTTCATCGGAGAGTCGACTTCTAATGCCAGTCGGGATTGTTATTTTCCCTTAGAAAATGTATGAATCCACCTGTTCTTCCCCAAGCTATGGATTAATTAGTAAGACATGTATCACAAACAATTATCTAAAAAAATGAAATAAAATTGTGTAGAATACATTTAGATTTCAGCATTAAATAACCCGTAGATGGTGTTATACCATTAAACAAAAATAACCAACCCTTGATACTTCTTATATTCCGTGCTAATAGGAATATATACTTGAAAAACAAGATGGATAAAATAAGTAAAGTTTTATTGTAATAAGCCAGTACAATAAGAATAAAGGTAAGTTATGCACAACGTCGTCGCAAGTCAGTTTGGTAGTGAGTGCTACAATTGGAAGGTCAGTAGTTCTCGTGTAAGTCTGAGTTGTACTCAACAGATCCCAGCTAGTATATTTAGCTACCCGCCCCACGAGGGCTACATGTGGCACAAGGCCGGTTTAACGTGGGTTTTCCGAGCCCGTAGGCTCGGCCAAAAATATTCCATTTGAACCTGCATAAACGGTTTAAGGGTCAGCCTACCTCCCTGAACGAGACTCTGTCCTTCGTCTGGGTTCCTCTCAGCAGAGAGTTCGACAGTTTAGCCGAAAAGATTTCAGGTAGACAATATTTTGCCACCCACTACGAAGGTTGCAAGTGGCACCAGGCCGGGTTTAATGTGGGTTCTTTGGCTCGGCCGAAAATATTCCCTTTCATACCCGTATAAAAGGGTTCAGGGTCAGTCAACCTCCCCGAACGACAGACTGCCCTTCGGCTGAGGCTCGTCCGGGTTCCATTCTGCCAGAAGAGACTGCGACTGTTTAGCCGAAAAAAATTTCGGCTAGAATATTTAGCCACCACCACGAGGGTTGCATGTAGCACAAGGCCGGGTTTAACGTGTGTTCTCCGAGCCCGTAGGCTCCGCCAAAAAATGCCCGTAGAACCCGCATAACGGAATCGGGTTGGTCAACCACCCCGAACAAGACACTGCCCTTCGACGGAGCCTCGTCCGGGTTCCTCTCTGCTCAGATGCAGAGTTCGACCGTCTAGCTGAAAAGATTTCGGATAGACTCTGTAGTCCGTTGACTTACAGATACTTATAGGCAGTTACTACCTATAGTGTATTCACTCATGGAGGTGACAGGTTATTCCATTACATCAATAGTCAAACACAATAAATAAATAATTTACTGTAACTGCCGGTTTTCTGGAATAAAATCCAGATTGGCAGAGCAAAGGGCAGCAGCGGATAATTGTTATAACAACTGGTAGTTAGAATTTAAAAAAATATTTTTATATGTCGAAGCTGGATCACAATGCCTGATTTTCTAATTCAAGAACGTTTCTGATTGGTTAAAAATTGAGGTTTGGAATTTTGATTTGCTCTTGCTGGAAGATGATTGTCAGTCACAATTCGAAAGACGAAATTTTATCAATTTCATTTCTGTATTTGAAATTTTTAGATTCAGGTGTTGCTTTGGCTATGCCACCTATTATATATCATGTATATATGTCGCGTTAATTTTCTACACGACAGAAGACAAGGCGAACAATAAAGCTAATATTTAATAAAGATGTCCTACAAATAAATGCAGTAATTTGTCCGGCAAAAAAAGCCAAGCGCATTGTATAGAGGAATAAAAGGTAAACGGGAGGAGCAAATTAGACAGTAAAAAAACGAGATCAAACTTTGATCCTTCAAACCTTGAAAGAGAAACGATATGAAAAAGTACACGAACGAAGAGAAGAGAGAAATATCTGAAGGAAGAGAAAAATACACAATAGAAGAGAAAAAAGGAATATCCGACAGAAGAGAAGGGATAAATACACGAAGGAAGAGAAGAGAGAAATACCCAAAAGAAGAGAAGAGAGAAATACCCGGAAGGAAGACAATAGAGAAATACCCGAAGATACTGAAGAGAAAAATACACGAAGGCATTGATGAGAGAAATATCCGAAAAAAGAAGAGGTAGAAATACTCAAAGGAAGAGGAGAGACAAATATCCGAAGGAAGAGAAGGGAGAAATATCCGAAGGAAGAGGAGAGACAAATATATGAAAGAAAAGAAGGGAGAAATGCCCGAAGGAAGAGGAGAGACAAATATCCGAAAGAAAAGAAGGGAGAAATATCCGAAGGAAGAGGAGAGACAAATATCCGAAAGAAAAGAAGAGAGAAATATCCGAAGGAAGAGGAGAGACAAATATATGAAAGAAAAGAAGGGAGAAATATCCGAAGGAAGAGGAGAGACAAATATCCGACAGAAGAGAGGGGAGAAATGCCCGAAGGAAGAGGAGAGACAAATATCCGACAGAAGAGAGGGGAGAAATGCCCGAAGGAAGAGGAGAGACAAATATCCGACAGAAGAGAGGGGAGAAATGCCCGAAGGAAGAGGAGAGACAAATATCCGACAGAAGAGAGGGGAGAAATGCCCGAAGGAAGAGGAGAGACAAATATCCGACAGAAGAGAGGGGAGAAATGCCCGAAGGAAGAGGAGAGACAAATATCCGACAGAAGAGAGGGGAGAAATGCCCGAAGGAAGAGGAGAGACAAATATCCGACAGAAGAGAGGGGAGAAATGCCCGAAGGAAGAGGAGAGACAAATATCCGACAGAAGAGAGGGGAGAAATGCCCGAAGGAAGAGGAGAGACAAATATCCGACAGAAGAGAGGGGAGAAATGCCCGAAGGAAGAGGAGAGACAAATATCCGACAGAAGAGAGGGGAGAAATGCCCGAAGGAAGAGGAGAGACAAATATCCGACAGAAGAGAGGGGAGAAATGCCCGAAGGAAGAGGAGAGACAAATATCCGACAGAAGAGAGGGGAGAAATGCCCGAAGGAAGAGGAGAGACAAATATCCGACAGAAGAGAGGGGAGAAATGCCCGAAGGAAGAGGAGAGACAAATATCCGACAGAAGAGAGGGGAGAAATGCCCGAAGGAAGAGGAGAGACAAATATCCGACAGAAGAGAGGGGAGAAATGCCCGAAGGAAGAGGAGAGACAAATATCCGACAGAAGAGAGGGGAGAAATACCCGAAGGAAGAGGAGAGACAAATATCCGACAGAAGAGAGGGGAGAAATGCCCGAAGGAAGAGGAGAGACAAATATCCGACAGAAGAGAGGGGAGAAATGCCCGAAGGAAGAGGAGAGACAAATATCCGACAGAAGAGAGGGGAGAAATGCCCGAAGGAAGAGGAGAGACAAATATCCGACAGAAGAGAGGGGAGAAATATCCGAAGGAAGAGGAGAGACAAATATCCCGACAGAAGAGAGGGGAGAAATATCCGAAGGAAGAGGAGAGACAAATATCCGACAGAAGAGAGGGGAGAAATGCCCGAAGGAAGAGGAGAGACAAATATCCCGACAGAAGAGAGGGGAGAAATATCCGAAGGAAGAGGAGAGACAAATATCCGACAGAAGAGAGGGGAGAAATGCCCGAAGGAAGAGGAGAGACAAATATCCCGACAGAAGAGAGGGGAGAAATATCCGAAGGAAGAGGAGAGACAAATATCCGACAGAAGAGAGGGGAGAAATGCCCGAAGGAAGAGGAGAGACAAATATCCGACAGAAGAGAGGGGAGAAATGCCCGAAGGAAGAGGAGAGACAAATATCCCGACAGAAGAGAGGGGAGAAATATCCGAAGGAAGAGGAGAGACAAATATCCGACAGAAGAGAGGGGAGAAATGCCCGAAGGAAGAGGAGAGACAAATATCCGACAGAAGAGAGGGGAGAAATATCCGAAGGAAGAGGAGAGACAAATATCCGACAGAAGAGAGGGGAGAAATGCCCGAAGGAAGAGGAGAGACAAATATCCGACAGAAGAGAGGGGAGAAATGCCCGAAGGAAGAGGAGAGACAAATATCCCGACAGAAGAGAGGGGAGAAATATCCGAAGGAAGAGGAGAGACAAATATCCGACAGAAGAGAGGGGAGAAATGCCCGAAGGAAGAGGAGAGACAAATATCCGACAGAAGAGAGGGGAGAAATGCCCGAAGGAAGAGGAGAGACAAATATCCCGACAGAAGAGAGGGGAGAAATATCCGAAGGAAGAGGAGAGACAAATATCCGACAGAAGAGAGGGGAGAAATGCCCGAAGGAAGAGGAGAGACAAATATCCGACAGAAGAGAGGGGAGAAATGCCCGAAGGAAGAGGAGAGACAAATATCCCGACAGAAGAGAGGGGAGAAATATCCGAAGGAAGAGGAGAGACAAATATCCGACAGAAGAGAGGGGAGAAATGCCCGAAGGAAGAGGAGAGACAAATATCCGACAGAAGAGAGGGGAGAAATGCCCGAAGGAAGAGGAGAGACAAATATCCGACAGAAGAGAGGGGAGAAATGCCCGAAGGAAGAGGAGAGACAAATATCCGACAGAAGAGAGGGGAGAAATGCCCGAAGGAAGAGGAGAGACAAATATCCGACAGAAGAGAGGGGAGAAATGCCCGAAGGAAGAGGAGAGACAAATATCCGACAGAAGAGAGGGGAGAAATGCCCGAAGGAAGAGGAGAGACAAATATCCCGACAGAAGAGAGGGGAGAAATGCCCGAAGGAAGAGGAGAGACAAATATCCGACAGAAGAGAGGGGAGAAATGCCCGAAGGAAGAGGAGAGACAAATATCCGACAGAAGAGAGGGGAGAAATGCCCGAAGGAAGAGGAGAGACAAATATCCGACAGAAGAGAGGGGAGAAATGCCCGAAGGAAGAGGAGAGACAAATATCCCGACAGAAGAGAGGGGAGAAATATCCGAAGGAAGAGGAGAGACAAATATCCGACAGAAGAGAGGGGAGAAATGCCCGAAGGAAGAGGAGAGACAAATATCCGACAGAAGAGAGGGGAGAAATGCCCGAAGGAAGAGGAGAGACAAATATCCCGACAGAAGAGAGGGGAGAAATATCCGAAGGAAGAGGAGAGACAAATATCCGACAGAAGAGAGGGGAGAAATGCCCGAAGGAAGAGGAGAGACAAATATCCCGACAGAAGAGAGGGGAGAAATATCCGAAGGAAGAGGAGAGACAAATATCCGACAGAAGAGAGGGGAGAAATGCCCGAAGGAAGAGGAGAGACAAATATCCGACAGAAGAGAGGGGAGAAATGCCCGAAGGAAGAGGAGAGACAAATATCCCGACAGAAGAGAGGGGAGAAATATCCGAAGGAAGAGGAGAGACAAATATCCGACAGAAGAGAGGGGAGAAATGCCCGAAGGAAGAGGAGAGACAAATATCCGACAGAAGAGAGGGGAGAAATGCCCGAAGGAAGAGGAGAGACAAATATCCGACAGAAGAGAGGGGAGAAATGCCCGAAGGAAGAGGAGAGACAAATATCCGACAGAAGAGAGGGGAGAAATGCCCGAAGGAAGAGGAGAGACAAATATCCGACAGAAGAGAGGGGAGAAATGCCCGAAGGAAGAGGAGAGACAAATATCCGACAGAAGAGAGGGGAGAAATGCCCGAAGGAAGAGGAGAGACAAATATCCGACAGAAGAGAGGGGAGAAATGCCCGAAGGAAGAGGAGAGACAAATATCCGACAGAAGAGAGGGGAGAAATGCCCGAAGGAAGAGGAGAGACAAATATCCGACAGAAGAGAGGGGAGAAATGCCCGAAGGAAGAGGAGAGACAAATATCCGACAGAAGAGAGGGGAGAAATGCCCGAAGGAAGAGGAGAGACAAATATCCGACAGAAGAGAGGGGAGAAATGCCCGAAGGAAGAGGAGAGACAAATATCCGACAGAAGAGAGGGGAGAAATACCCGAAGGAAGAGGAGAGACAAATATCCGACAGAAGAGAGGGGAGAAATGCCCGAAGGAAGAGGAGAGACAAATATCCGACAGAAGAGAGGGGAGAAATGCCCGAAGGAAGAGGAGAGACAAATATCCGACAGAAGAGAGGGGAGAAATGCCCGAAGGAAGAGGAGAGACAAATATCCGACAGAAGAGAGGGGAGAAATGCCCGAAGGAAGAGGAGAGACAAATATCCGACAGAAGAGAGGGGAGAAATGCCCGAAGGAAGAGGAGAGACAAATATCCGACAGAAGAGAGGGGAGAAATACCCGAAGGAAGAGGAGAGACAAATATCCGACAGAAGAGAGGGGAGAAATGCCCGAAGGAAGAGGAGAGACAAATATCCGACAGAAGAGAGGGGAGAAATGCCCGAAGGAAGAGGAGAGACAAATATCCGACAGAAGAGAGGGGAGAAATGCCCGAAGGAAGAGGAGAGACAAATATCCGACAGAAGAGAGGGGAGAAATGCCCGAAGGAAGAGGAGAGACAAATATCCGACAGAAGAGAGGGGAGAAATGCCCGAAGGAAGAGGAGAGACAAATATCCGACAGAAGAGAGGGGAGAAATGCCCGAAGGAAGAGGAGAGACAAATATCCGACAGAAGAGAGGGGAGAAATGCCCGAAGGAAGAGGAGAGACAAATATCCGACAGAAGAGAGGGGAGAAATGCCCGAAGGAAGAGGAGAGACAAATATCCGACAGAAGAGAGGGGAGAAATGCCCGAAGGAAGAGGAGAGACAAATATCCGACAGAAGAGAGGGGAGAAATGCCCGAAGGAAGAGGAGAGACAAATATCCGACAGAAGAGAGGGGAGAAATGCCCGAAGGAAGAGGAGAGACAAATATCCGACAGAAGAGAGGGGAGAAATGCCCGAAGGAAGAGGAGAGACAAATATCCGACAGAAGAGAGGGGAGAAATGCCCGAAGGAAGAGGAGAGACAAATATCCGACAGAAGAGAGGGGAGAAATGCCCGAAGGAAGAGGAGAGACAAATATCCGACAGAAGAGAGGGGAGAAATGCCCGAAGGAAGAGGAGAGACAAATATCCGACAGAAGAGAGGGGAGAAATACCCGAAGGAAGAGGAGAGACAAATATCCGACAGAAGAGAGGGGAGAAATGCCCGAAGGAAGAGGAGAGACAAATATCCGACAGAAGAGAGGGGAGAAATGCCCGAAGGAAGAGGAGAGACAAATATCCGACAGAAGAGAGGGGAGAAATGCCCGAAGGAAGAGGAGAGACAAATATCCGACAGAAGAGAGGGGAGAAATGCCCGAAGGAAGAGGAGAGACAAATATCCGACAGAAGAGAGGGGAGAAATGCCCGAAGGAAGAGGAGAGACAAATATCCGACAGAAGAGAGGGGAGAAATGCCCGAAGGAAGAGGAGAGACAAATATCCCGACAGAAGAGAGGGGAGAAATGCCCGAAGGAAGAGGAGAGACAAATATCCGAAAGAAAAGAAGGGAGAAATACCCGAAGGAAGAGGAGAGACAAATATATGAAAGAAAAGAAGAGAGAAATATCCGAAGGAAGAGGAGAGACAAATATATGAAAGAAAAGAAGAGAGAAATATCCGAAGGAAGAGGAGAGACAAATATCCGAAAGAAAAGAGAGAAGAAATACCCGAAGGAAGAGGAGAGACGATTATCTGAAAGAAAAGAAGGGAGAAATACCCGAAGGAAGAGGAGAGAAAAATATCCGAAAGAAAAGAGGGAAGAAATACCCGAAGGAAGAGGAGAGACGATTATCTGAAAGAAAAGAAGGGAGAAATACCCGAAGGAAGAGGAGAGAAAAATATCCGAAAGAAAAGAGGGAAGAAATACCCGAAGGAAGAGGAGAGACAAATATCCGACAGAAGAGAGGGGAGAAATGCCCGAAGGAAGAGGAGAGACAAATATCCGAAAGAAAAGAGAGAAGAAATATCCGAAGGAAGAGGAGAGACAAATATCCGACAGAAGAGAAGGGAGAAATATCCGAAGTAAGAGGAGAGACAAATATCCGAAAGAAAAGAAGGGAGAAATACCCGAAGGAAGAGGAGAGAGAAATATCCGAAACAAAAGAGAGAAGAAATACCCGAAGGAAGAGGAGAGACGATTATCTGAAAGAAAAGAAGGGAGAAATACCCGAAGGAAGAGGAGAGAAAAATATCCGAAAGAAAAGAGGGAAGAAATACCCGAAGGAAGAGGAGAGACAAATATCCGACAGAAGAGAGGGGAGAAATGCCCGAAGGAAGAGGAGAGACAAATATCCGACAGAAGAGAAGGATGAAATGCCCGAAGGAAGAGGAGAGACAAATATCCGACAGAAAAGAGGGAAGAAATACCCGAAGTAAGAGGAGAGACAAATATCCGAAAGAAAAGAAGGGAGAAATATCCGAAGGAAGAGGAGAGACAAATATATGAAAGAAAAGAAGGGAGAAATATCCGAAGGAAGAGGAGAGACAAATATATGAAAGAAAAGAAGGGAGAAATATCCGAAGGAAGAGGAGAGACAAATATCCGAAAGAAAAGAAGAGAGAAATATCCGAAGGAAGAGGAGAGACAAATATATGAAAGAAAAGAAGGGAGAAATATCCGAAGGAAGAGGAGAGACAAATATCCGAAAGAAAAGAAGAGAGAAATATCCGAAGGAAGAGGAGAGACAAATATATGAAAGAAAAGAAGGGAGAAATATCCGAAGGAAGAGGAGAGACAAATATATGAAAGAAAAGAAGGGAGAAATATCCGAAGGAAGAGGAGAGACAAATATCCGAAAGAAAAGAAGAGAGAAATATCCGAAGGAAGAGGAGAGACAAATATATGAAAGAAAAGAAGGGAGAAATATCCGAAGGAAGAGGAGAGACAAATATCCGAAAGAAAAGAAGAGAGAAATATCCGAAGGAAGAGGAGAGACAAATATATGAAAGAAAAGAAGGGAGAAATATCCGAAGGAAGAGGAGAGACAAATATCCGAAAGAAAAGAAGAGAGAAATATCCGAAGGAAGAGGAGAGACAAATATATGAAAGAAAAGAAGGGAGAAATATCCGAAGGAAGAGGAGAGACAAATATATGAAAGAAAAGAAGGGAGAAATATCCGAAGGAAGAGGAGAGACAAATATCCGAAAGAAAAGAGAGAAGAAATACCCGAAGGAAGAGGAGAGACAAATATCCGAAAGAAAAGAAGGGAGAAATATCCGAAGGAAGAGGAGAGACAAATATATGAAAGAAAAGAAGGGAGAAATATCCGAAGGAAGAGGAGAGACAAATATCCGAAAGAAAAGAGAGAAGAAATACCCGAAGGAAGAGGAGAGACGATTATCTGAAAGAAAAGAAGGGAGAAATACCCGAAGGAAGAGGAGAGAAAAATATCCGAAAGAAAAGAAAGGAGAAATATCCGAAGTAAGAGGAGAGACAAATATCCGAAAGAAAAGAAGGGAGAAATATCCGAAGGAAGAGGAGAGACAAATATCCGAAAGAAAAGAGAGAAGAAATACCCGAAGGAAGAGGAGAGACAAATATCCGAAAGAAAAGAAGGGAGAAATATCCGAAGGAAGAGGAGAGACAAATATATGAAAGAAAAGAAGGGAGAAATATCCGAAGGAAGAGGAGAGACAAATATCCGAAAGAAAAGAGAGAAGAAATACCCGAAGGAAGAGGAGAGACAAATATCCGAAAGAAAAGAAGGGAGAAATATCCGAAGGAAGAGGAGAGACAAATATATGAAAGAAAAGAAGGGAGAAATATCCGAAGGAAGAGGAGAGACAAATATCCGAAAGAAAAGAGAGAAGAAATACCCGAAGGAAGAGGAGAGACAAATATCCGAAAGAAAAGAAGGGAGAAATATCCGAAGGAAGAGGAGAGACAAATATCCGAAAGAAAAGAGAGAAGAAATACCCGAAGGAAGAGGAGAGACGATTATCTGAAAGAAAAGAAGGGAGAAATACCCGAAGGAAGAGGAGAGAAAAATATCCGAAAGAAAAGAAAGGAGAAATATCCGAAGTAAGAGGAGAGACAAATATCCGAAAGAAAAGAAGGGAGAAATATCCGAAGGAAGAGGAGAGACAAATATCCGAAAGAAAAGAAGGGAGAAATACCCGAAGGAAGAGGAGAGACGATTATCTGAAAGAAAAGAAGGGAGAAATACCCGAAGGAAGAGGAGAGAAAAATATCCGAAAGAAAAGAAAGGAGAAATATCCGAAGTAAGAGGAGAGACAAATATCCGAAAGAAAAGAAGGGAGAAATATCCGAAGGAAGAGGAGAGACAAATATCCGAAAGAAAAGAGAGAAGAAATACCCGAAGGAAGAGGAGAGACAAATATCCGAAAGAAAAGAAGGGAGAAATATCCGAAGGAAGAGGAGAGACAAATATATGAAAGAAAAGAAGGGAGAAATATCCGAAGGAAGAGGAGAGACAAATATCCGAAAGAAAAGAGAGAAGAAATACCCGAAGGAAGAGGAGAGACAAATATCCGAAAGAAAAGAAGGGAGAAATATCCGAAGGAAGAGGAGAGACAAATATATGAAAGAAAAGAAGGGAGAAATATCCGAAGGAAGAGGAGAGACAAATATCCGAAAGAAAAGAGAGAAGAAATACCCGAAGGAAGAGGAGAGACGATTATCTGAAAGAAAAGAAGGGAGAAATATCCGAAGGAAGAGGAGAGACAAATATCCGAAAGAAAAGAAAGGAGAAATATCCGAAGTAAGAGGAGAGACAATATATGAAAGAAAAGAAGGGAGAAATATCCGAAGGAAGAGGAGAGACAAATATCCGAAAGAAAAGAAGGGAGAAATACCCGAAGGAAGAGGAGAGACAAATATCCGAAAGAAAAGAAGGGAGAAATATCCGAAGGAAGAGGAGAGACAAATATCCGAAAGAAAAGAAGGGAGAAATATCCGAAGGAAGAGGAGAGACAAATATATGAAAGAAAAGAAGGATGAAATGCCCGAAGGAAGAGGAGAGACGATTATCTGAAAGAAAAGAAGGGAGAAATACCCGAAGGAAAAGGAGAGACAAAAATCCGAAAGAAAAGAAGGGAGAAATACCCGAAGGAAGAGGAGAGACAAATATCCGAAAGAAAAGAGAGAAGAAATACCCGAAGTAAGAGGAGAGACAAATATATGAAAGAAAAGAAGGAAGTAATACCCGAAGTAAGAGAAGAGAGAAATATACACAAAAAGAAGAGAGAAATATCCGAAAGTAGATAATATTTTTACTTTGTACATGAAGAGGTTGAGAAAGAAGCATTGTATATATTCACTGAAGAGATAAAAAAACATAGTCTTTCAATTAATTGCATAGCGTCCATTAGTTTGCAAGCAAGCCATAAAAGAATATTACTGGAAGACGATTGAATTTTCACATGTATCTTTTTTTTATGTTTATTGTATATTTGGGCAGCAAACTTCTTTTATACATGTTTCATTGAATGTGACAGACAAGGAAAATCTGATTAGTTTTTGTATTAAGTTTTTCTAATGTTCTTTTGGGGGACTAAGGGAAGGCAGAAGCTGCCGTAATGGTTATTGTCCCAAAACCCATCATTTTGATTAGGCATAGTGTGTATGATTCTTTTGACAACACCAAATATTAATCGCAGTGTGGAATTATTCTACTTGTCTGTCAAAGAACTTCTGCTAATGACTGTAAAGAGCAGAAAGGTGTTATTCTGTTTTTCTTTTCCTAGAGATAAGACGTGCCTCGTTGTCCTCGAAGGGCCTATTGCTTTCCAGTAAACCTTGCATTGAACACAACAAAAAATAGTTCACAACATAAGATGTTCTGACTTTATTTAACTAGATACAAGCATCTCAAATAATTCTATTGAACCAATAGATAAAGAATTCATTTCATATATATCTTACAACATTTCAGAGGAACTTCATATGTTCGTACGCACTATAAGGACATCTCTATATACACATCTGCATTCAGCTCTTTTGTATTATTTCTATTTAGTTTTGCTCAGGCAATAAAATCTGTTGGTGTCGATTGTAAATATGTGTATATTCATTCTTACTCTTTTGTTTGAGAAAACTACAATATATCCACTATCCTATCACTAAATATTAATTAACGTTACTATAATCAATTTGATTTTTCATTTTATTTCTATTTTTGCTGTATGTATTATTTATTTTTTTATCTTTTTGATTACATATTGTTTGCTTTAGTGGAAGGAGAGTATTGATCAGGAGAGTTGTACGTAAAAGCTTAAAACTAGCAATGAAATAATAATAATAGTAAGGTTCTCTTTACTATTTCTTGGTCTTATGATCTCAGGCATTAGGTTACAATGTTGGATCCAGTATCTTGATAGTAGGCGAAATTGCCTGCCAGGGCCTCTGTCCATTCCAAGTGTGATAATAAAAGACAATTAGGAAGTGAAAGACAAGGATGTATTTTCTTGTAGAGGACCGTGTGGGTTTACATGTTGTTGAATTAGGG
>OZ010585.1:10594194-10616694 GCA_963932145.1 Acanthosepion lycidas | reverse complement strand
GTTTTCTTTATATCTTCAGTTGGACTTAATTTGAGATCGCCATTTTCTCGTAGTTGGACCTTCTTCTAGCAGGAATAAACAGCATGTGTCCCTAATACAACAACACTCAACCCACACAGTCCTTTACAAATTACAACCACGTTCAAAACTATTATGCATATGGTCAGATCAAAAATAGCCATAACTATGATAATTCTAAATCAAGTATATATACATAAATTTCCAAAACTGCTCCACATGTTTCATTGGCGAAACTTATCTATGAACAAAAGGATCTTATCCACTACAATTTATCAAACGTAGAAACGTAGAAATTCAACCACAACTTTGATCTAAAGAATATCACACTTATTAAAAGAGAAAGTAACTTAGACAGAAAATTATTGATAGTGCTGCTATCGAATCTTTTTTCAAAAATCTCCATTCCTGGAAGAATTACTCCCATCCCAAAGCAACATACATAAATTATATAAATGCCAAAAAATTCAAAGAAAATCGTTAAATTCATAACCACATGTTATTTAAAATATATAACACATAAAATAATTCCAAACTAAAATAATCTAATTCTAATTTGTATTAAAAAATATTCAAGAACATCACTTACTCACTTTTATTTATTATACATTGAATTGTGTCACTGCGCGTCCTCCTTACCTTGCCTGACTGTTCGACTAATTTGATGAATATTTATAAGCGTTCTTAAATTTAAAATTTTTGAAAGACCAATAGCATATCTTGCATATAAAGACTTATTACAGAATAAAAATCCTTGTATTTGCCTTGATAAAGTCCCTCAGAGGACGAAACTCACCGGCTAAGGTAAGTTTTCCTTTTGTCTTTATTCATCTTGTCCTTTTACAGGCATACTCCATCTGATATTTTTACACAAGAATTATATATATATATATATATATATATATATATATATATATATATATATATATAGAGAGAGAGAGAGAGAGAGAGAGAGAGAGAGTAATTCATCGAGTGTAAAAGTATCCTGTAAAAGTATCCTCAACAGAATGCAGAAAACACTGGATAGCCGTTTAGTTCTATTTGGGACTCATCAGCAGTGCACATCCACTACCAAGAATCGAACTGTTTCGATACAACACAGGCGTCATACCAAATGTACCAAAGGGCCACGGAGACGAAGAAGAAACAGACTAGACTCGATATAGCGCCGCTACTCAGAAATTCAGTGGTGATGCTCATCCACCAAGAGCAATGTCTTTCCCTCCCCCTTAGCCGCTCCATTGCAGAGCATTAGCTGGGTCAAGCAGTGATATATATGTGATAGAATTTTGGGGAACTAGAATAATCAATATAGTAATTCATAGAGTCTAGAAGAATATATATATATATATATATATATATATTCTTGAATATATATGAATATATATATATATATATATATATATATATATATATATATATGATCATAGGACCCAGATTCGAATCTCACCATGGGTGATTTGTCAGGAAGGAGACTTCCTGATGTTATCAGTCTGGAGCAGGGACGATTTCAGCCTGCGGCACCTTTGGAAAGTGCCTGAAAACCATACCACGGGTTGACACAAGCCGTGTGAGTGAAATTGCGTAGACGGAACACTAGCACGAAGTCACAAGTCATCGTGACCGAGGGTTTGAGTGTGCTGGTGTTGTTCAAATTGTTGATCATTCCAGATAACACGCTCTCTCCCAGGAACTGTAACTAAGGTCTGCTCAGCTTAGTTGCAGTATAAACCACAGGTTTGCCCTTTGGGTGTTGTAGAAATACAAATGTACCTGAGCGAGTGTCTGCAATAGTAATTGGCTAACCACCCTAGTAGACAGGTATCCTCAAATACGAGTGTCCAGCTATCATATATATATATATATATATATATATATATATATATATATATATATATATATATATAGTTGAGCAGTCTCCGTCGACACGTCCAGATTGGAGTTCCCGTCCATGGTATTACACCCAGGTGTAGTCAATTCGAATCGGAATTATTTTCAGAGCCGTCGAAGATAATAGTTTTCCATTGACTGCAGGCAACATCCTACGATCCACAAAAATCGATTAATTGAACGGACGTATCAAACTCTATAAACAGCAATCATTTCCAGTAAAAAAAATTGTGGTTGTCACTTCTATCTATTGTCCTTCTCAGAATCAGAGTAACATCTAATGAGTCGAATTACTCCCCATTTACTGAGGTAACGCACAAGTTCCCAGAATTTTAATCTACATAAACAAAGATGTAGACATTGGAATAACAAATAAAAAAATTTGAGATGACGCCCTATCCAATGGACGTTTGCAGTGTTTAGCCAATTCATATCCCTCTAGAAATTTAAATACTTGGTTACGAACAGAGTTCGGAAACATACGAAAGTAAAGTGTACTCAGGTTATCGTAACGCTTCAATACTCCGTTCACGTGATCAAAGGCAGACGTTATATATCTCCATGACCCACTCCCTTCAATTTAAGTTCATTTTAGATTCATAATAAACTTAATGTCTGTTTAGTTGTTTCAGCGTTACGAACCTAGACTCAATACTCTTTGTGAACATTTTTATACTTCGTAGCACCTCTGAATTTATTTTCTTGAAATTTTTAGTATTTTGCAGGACCAGTTAATGTTAACACTCCCTTAACATATAATACGGCGAGTTCTCACCGAAGTGAAGGAGGACGAAGAGGACGAATAAAGCAGCCCCCTCCCCCTGACCATTGTAGCCAGGGCGCTTGGACGGGTTATGTATTGTTACATTCTCTTTTATTTTTGTTTGTCAACTGGACGCTAGTTAGGCTTTCCTATCCATTTTTACTTCCAGAATTCATAGCCTTTATTATTTGCGTCTACTACGGACCCATACTTCCGGCATTTCTAGCCTTTATTATTTCCGGCTACCACTGACTCTTGTCTTCATTATTTCCGGTCTTTACTTCAACCATTACTCACTTGGCATTAAAGGACCTACTTACAACAGCCCTTACATTCATTAGTCCCTACTTCTGGCATCCCTATCTCAACCTAACTCACCTGGTTAATTGACATTAATGAACCCGCTTACAACAATCCTGAACTTCTGGCTACGCATAGTTCATTGCTTCTGGCTTTCCTGTCAACCTAACTCACTTGGTTTAGGAAATTACTGTATGCATATCGTCCAGACTAAAATAATATACTCCGTACACTTTAGTTAAAATAATACTGAAGGTTCGCCATCGGACTTAACCAGCAACTACGAAACACCAACACCGGACATTTAAATGGAACTTTCTTCTCTTCGCTTATATCGTCCAGACTTCAAATAACCTACTCCGTAAACATTCGGTTAAAATACTACAAAAGGTTCACCATTGGACTTTTCAACACTTTCGCTGGACATGTGAACTGAACTTTCGAACTGTGGACTTACATACCAACTTAACCTACAAGAACTCTAATTTTAACATTTAGTCACAATTATATTATCTAGTCAGTATTCTTCAATTTACTTACTTCTGTCTCCATTACTTGATTCATTGTTTGTTCATATACCATTAATCCAAACACATCTCTGTACAATGATGTAAATAAATTTTGTATTAATTTTAAGTTTGTTGTCCGCTTGTTGACCTGTCAGATTTCATGTCTTTTATGTTTAAAAATGTTAGTGGGCCACTCGTGACTTCTATGCCCTTATTGGAGCGCACATGCCATATTATATTGCTCCCACTTCAGGGTGTCTACTACAAGGTCCACTTGAGTTATTACAGCATAATCAGCATAACTTAAACATAAAAAGTTCTGACGAGGTGATCAATACCATCTCAACTGAAAAGCTAAAGTCTGCATTAATTTCGGAAACTAAGATTGCTAGAAATTCTGTCCAATCACAACCGTAATGCAACAGTTCTTCGTCAAATTCCAAAGGACTTAATACAGACAAAAATATAACAGCCAAATCCAAATTTGGCAGAATGATAAAATATAAAAAAGAAAATACATATTTTTACTACGAAAAATTATGCAGAACACACACACTTAAACAATATAAATAAATTTATAAAACTCCATTTTCTAAGGCGGAAAATGTGTGGTGATAGAGAAATAAATAGATAAATAAATAATAAGAAGACCAAAACTTCATCATCTCTAGAAATAAACGGATAATTAAAATCGCCCGGAAAATCCATAGTTCGGCCAACAAACCAGAACAATAAACAAATAATAACAAAGAGATTAAAATTTCACAATCTCAAAAAATAGATAGCTCGACCAACCAACCAACCAGAAAGCTTTTATAACCAGGACATAAGGCTGCGAGCCAATGAGATGCTAACGACCTTTCAAAGCGGATCTATAGATGTGTATTACAAACAAATGGAAAATCAACCAAAACAAGAGTTAGTCAATTAATTTTGTCCATTCTTCGATGCGGGGGTCATCCTATTATACCCAGAGACAAAATACGACATTTGCACGACTAGCTGGCGACCATACACGGCTAAAGCTGTCCTTGATACATTGAAAACAAACATACCTTCCTTCACCAAGTGGTCAAGCGTTGGCTATGACATTTGAATATCTACATACATACATATATTTACTTACTCCCGGACTCTTTCATTATCTCTCATATAAGCCAGGAATTTTACACTTGAACTCTTGAATTATTTACATTATTCGGACTGTTCTCATATTTATTGCCATATTCACTGAAATGGTAATAAATATGAGGACAACAGTCCAAACAATGTAAATAATTTCAATACCTCATCTTAGAAATATAAACAGATACTCTTGAAATTTGAACTTTCACCTTATTCTTTTGTATTGTTGTATTGAGATATATAAATATTCATTTTGTATTTTTCAACACTTACCATTTTCTTTTAAATATTACACAAGGTCATATCCACCTAAATTAACTGCACCTTTTTTATGGTGGGAATGGTCGTAAAGTAAACAACCCATCGAAATTGATAATCTCTTAACTTCCATAATGTAAAGCCTCGTTTGGACGAGAGCGTGGGGCGCGCTTTAAGATCGAAAGCAACTGCTGAAGTGTTGGAATAAAATAAAATGGGATGCTTTGCCAAAGAACTGCTGTTCTTCTATTTCAGATTTATTTTTTGTTTCGTTGAAAATACGTTTGTCACGCGAGATATTGGATAATTTACAGACTGTAGGATGTGCATGTTTATGGAAGGTGCATGGAGTTATTTATATCAAGTTGAGTAAATACACAGTTTTCTATGTTTTTCTATGTTATGTAACCAGTGTATTAATGATTTTGTGTTTTTCATTGCTTTAGTCCTATAGTTGTTCTTTGTTCACAATTTCTTCTTCTATACCGCATATATTCGTGTACAAGTCGACTTTATCTACAGTACAACTCCCGAATGTTTTTGTATGAATTTTATTCCAAACAGAAAAAATTGTGTATAGTGCAACCGATCATCGAAAACATAGTGAAAGCGCCTATTTTTTGATGTAAGAAAACTGATCATAAAAACTTGTACTATACTGGAATGTATACGGTACCTTCACTTACTTTCCCCGAGTCCACGTTTTGTTGAGTCTGACTATTGGGTCAGCTCTAATGTTTTCTGTGAATGGTTGGTATGTACTTTTTGGGGGAGGCTGTAAGTTACATCGCGATAATTTACCTCCTTTTAGGTTTCACTTCTGCCAATTTCGCATCCCATAAAGGTTTAACCTCTTCAAAAAAAGTTACCTATGTATAGTTCGAGCCCCTATTTTTTGACGTAACAAAACTGATCATAAAAACTCCTCGTCTTATACTCAAGTGTATACGGCACCTTCAACTATTTTCCCGAGTTTATTTTTTGTTGAGTTTATTAGCCTGCATATTTGGTCAGCTCTTAAGTTTTCTGTGAATGGCTGGTATATGCTCATTTTGGTGGTTGCAAGTTACATTGCAAAAATTTCCATGTCAATTTCGCATCAATTTCACTGACCATGTGCTAATACTTTTTTTCGGACTTATCGCTTACGGATCTCTCTTTAGAGTCTTTGCATTCCAGACAAGTTTCATCTTCAAAAATGTAAATGCAATGTCAATCGATATGTTCTATTTCCTTAATTCTTTCATTGTTCTCACAGTTTATTTTTTTCTTTTTCTCATATTCTTTCACACTCAGTAATCCTCCAACTGCTTCTTAGTGGCTTTGTTGCCTTGCTCAGGGTGAAATGATTTTAAAAATTTAACAATTTCTTGTTTTTACTTTTATCTGTTTCGATTTGTCTTTGTCTCGTGCAGTTTCTTAGGATTAAGAGCCTCTTTTTGTGTGTACAGGCCTGTGTATTTTTGTTAATTATCTTATATATTGAGCTGTTCACAATAGTACTCTGTCATAACTACCCCTAGTTTCATCAGAAGTTCGTTTTTTTACCCTTCTTTAACCATTGATCTGTTCCTAACGTTGTTCTTTGTTCAGTGTTATTTTAGTATACTTCTAGTTATTTCCCTAGTTCCCTTTTTGCTCTGTTTACGTCTGCATATTAGGTTAGTTAGTTACGAAGTTTTAGCGTAATGAAAACTTGTGATTTTTTAAGTTAGTTTATGCGATAGTCACGCATGTGTCTTTGTGCAATTTTTTTCTTTGACTTCTTCTAGGTTATTATGTACTTTTATGTAAGTGATTATGTTCGATAGATTCGTCTCAATGATATTTTGTTCGTTGTGCTGTGGTAGGTAATTTTTTTTTATGAATTCGTCGCTTGATTTTTGTGGACTGAACTAAGTAAGCGTACTGGCAAAGCTGCTACCATAGTTTGCAGTGTGATAAAAAGAGTTTGAAACAGACTGAACTCATCAAAGTCCTGATCGTGAGCACTCTCTCGTACGACAGTTAACTCACGCACTACATGCTGCACAGCCGTTGAAGCGCAACGCTTTCTACATGTGCTAACATAGAAAGAGGAAACTGGTTTTTGTCAGTTTTTGTTTGGGTCAAGCCTATTCGATATAATCCAGCATTCATTGTAAAAGTTACTTTTGAGAAATCGGTTTTCATGTACTACTTCGCCCAACATACATATTTCTCTTTCTGGTAATTAGGTTGCTTTCTTGCCTTCAGTTACTGTCCTTAATATTCTACAGATTTTCTCTAAGTTTCTACATCAATTCCTTCAGATATTTTCTGGGTGGGCAACCAATTTTTTCCAATATTTGCATTTATATCACTAAATAACAATTAAAACTTGTTTCTTTGTTTACGACCCATGGCAATCTATATTTATCTGAATTTAAAAAAAATATCATTCACTATACAATTGCATACATTTATTTACAATATGATGAAAAATCCCCATAAAATCTCACACAAGAAAATAATTAGTTTGAAACAAAGAAGAGGATGCTAAATTGTTATTTAATATCAATCCTACAATAGGGCAGTGAACGCTGCACAATCTTCTCACAGATGAAGAATTGACCAGGCAACAGAAATGTGGTTCTAGAGAAGGATGCTGAGACTATCATAGAGTGAACATGTGAGTAATTTTTAAAGGAAAATGCAAACTAAAAGCACAATTATATATAACATCAGAAAGAGAGACAATTTAAATTTCTAGGACACAAAATGAGGAAAGAGGGCTTGGGGAATTTGATACTCACAAGACATACAGAACATGTCAAGAGAGACAGAGGAAAGCAGCGAGTAACCTTCCTAATGAACTTGTGTAAATGGCTGGCAGAACAGGGATTATGAAAGATTGCCAAAAGACAAAACTTACTAAGAGCTACAAGAAATAGGATATTGTGGAGAGCCATGATCGCCTATGTACTGAAGAGACAGAGCACATAGAATAAAAAGAAGCAAATGTTATAAGCTGAAATATAGCTGTTATATAAGTATATCCTTATAATTTTATCAGCATAATTTAGTTAATACTGTAACAGAAAGGGGTTACAAACTATATCCATTGGAATATTTTAACATTTTAAAAATAAGGAAATTTAACATGTACATGAATTATATATATATATATATATATATATATATTATGAAATGGACTAAGTCTGACAATTATTTTAATATATTTTCTTTTTATACATTATTTTTTTAGAATAAATGTTTAAGTAAATACTCTGTTTATAATAAACAGTATTAATGACATTTACCGACCTGAATGTCTGATAAATTTCATAAAAAATTTGTCCTCCGAGAGGAATTGAACCTGTATCTGATACGGAACCATCATATAGCTACAGAGGAAACGTCAGATTAACAAGCTCAAATTATTTGTATCTATAAACAGAATATGTGTGTGTGTGTGTGTGTGCGTGTGTGTGGGGGGATATTTTCTTGTCTTGTAATGAAAATGTTGTGGTCTTTTAAATGCAATATATCACGTGTTTCGGTTGGCACTAAAAAGTTGATTCGCCCAGCAATGAAGAAAACTTCCCAAAGGGGAAATGAGATACTTGTCACTGCAGCATCCTGTGGTTGGAGATTGAAAGAGTGTTTTATAAAATTTTATACGATTTTATACAGCACCACCTTGTGTGTATTAGATGTCCCCTAGCAGGCAATTTGGGAAAATCCCAAAATACCAATTTTATTGTGAAAACGTTAATATGCATCATAAAATCTGATATACAAACATACTGAAGATAATATATTTAGGCAGCAGTCATTCATTTAGATATGTTCTTTTAGGTAAAACTGATAAAGGATGTCTATTTGATAAGTTTTTCCTAGTTTCAAATTAATCGCTTTTTTCATGCAGGAAAAGTTAAATTTTTTAGCAACCAAAGAAATTTACTTTGAAAAGTTCACAATTCAAAATATCATTGGTTCACAGACTGAAAATTGAAATTCAAATGGAGGTGAAAAATGGTTGATCTACATCGACAAAACTGCTGTTCCTTGTCCTTTTGATAAATGTTCACATTTTTTGAAAGGTTGTCCTTGTAAGTTGTTCATATTTTGAGAATTTAGATTATCATTATTATTATTTTTATTTTCTTTGATTTCTGGCGTTTACACATTTCTTTCTGGGTCCTGCCCAGAGACCTAAGGTTAGAAATGGCATCATGACACTTTCCACCAACAAAAAAAAAAAAAAAAAATTACATAGATAAAGCCCTTCGTAATGTGTGGTCTGTACTTGTCAGAAAAAAATTTTGTATCTCTTTGAGGCATGGACTTCCAGGAATCCCTTCAATTAGTCTACTGGAATCTTTTCCCACCAATCCTAGGGCTCCGACTACAACAGGGATTGTTGATGTTCCCATGTGCCACATTTTTGAGATTTCTATTTCAAGGTCCTTGTATTTTGACAGTTTTTTTAATATCTTCGAAGATACATTGCAGTCTGCAGGGACTGACATAACAATAAGGAGGCACTTTTTTGTTTGTGGTCTTTAATAACAATGTCTGAGTGGTTGGCTTTGATTGTTCTGTCAGTGTGTATTATGTAGTCCCATAGAATTGTAACAGGTCCTATCTCCGTAACCGGGTCTGAGTGGTGTTCATACCAGTTTCTTTCAGTTTCCTTCCCGTATAAGTTGCAGATTTTCCAGTGCAGATATTGGCCCACTCTGTCATGTTGGGTTTTATATTCAGTGGGTGCCAATATTGTGCAACCTGATAAAAGGTGATCCATTGTTTCTGGATATTTATCACAGAATCTGCATTTTGGGTTAACAGAATATTTTAGTATATGTGCTTGATAATTCCTAGTTAGCAAGCATTGGTCCTGTGCAGCAAGGATAAAACCTTCATTTTCAGTTTTCAACCCTGCACTACGTAGCCACTGATGGATACGGGTTTTGTCTACGTTAGCTTGTTTGCTACGGGCAGAGTATTGGCCATGGAGAGGTTTATCTTGCCATTGTTTCTTTATCTGGTCAGTTGCATTTGTCTTTGCTTTCTTTTTTAAGTATTTTGCAGCTTCAGCTGATGTACTGTGCTTTACTTGTATTTCTGCGCCCATTTGAAACTCCATTTTGAATTTGTTGGCTTCCTTTATTACAGAGTAAAGATGCTTACTACTTTCATGTTCCTTGTCACATACCATCATCCAGTCTTCTGTAGTTTCCAAGTATCTTTGGAGGCCAATTGTTGTAGTTTTGTAGGACTGTTCTAGTTGAACTAATCCTCTGCCTCCTTCGGATCTGGGTACATACAGACGATCAACATCAGCTTTGGGATGATGCATGCTGTAGCAAGTGAGAAGCTTTCTCGTTTTGGTGTCCATTTGCTTAATTTCAGCTATGGTCCAGTTAAGGACATTAAAGCTGTATTGCAACACAGGGACAGCCAAGGTGTTTATGGCTGATATTCTGTTTTTTAAGTTCAGCTCAGTATTTAGTACCAGACATACATGCCTGTAGTACTCCTTTCTTACCTTCTCCTTCATTTGGGGGTGTTGTATGCCATCTCTTTCACTAATTCCTAGGTACTTATAGGCTTCACCATGCTCCAGTTCCCTAATCTTTGTGACAAAATCTAAATCTATTAAGGGGTTTCTGTAATTCTACCTTTCTTGAATGTTACTTTTGCACATTTATCTAATCCAAAGTCGATACCTATTATCATTATTATTATTATTATTATTATTATTATTATTATTATTATTATTATTATCTAATAGAAGTAGTCCTTTACCAAGTGGTCTATTGCTCTTCTAAGCTGCAGTAGACTTTATACACCGAAGGCCGTTAAGCCATTCTGCCTGGTGACAGTCTTTCACATGAGTGGCTTAATCCATTTTCAGCAGCAGTTTTTACACGCCAAGAAAATCAAACACTTACTGGTCTGTCCTATTCTGCCCTTGTAGTAAAAATTTTCTCTCCTATATAGCAAACATATGAATTAAAACTGGCTTGTAAATCACCATCTAATCAAACCAAGTCAGTTTTCAATTCAAATTTAGGTGTTTTTTGTTTTTTTTTAAACCAAAGACAGGCCCAAATTGTAACAATTTTGCCATAGAAAATTTAAACCATCTCTCCTCATTTTGACAGATTTTTATGATATCAATTTGGAGTCTATTTTTTTTAAACCTTTGTACTCAGTTTTCATTCATTTTAGGGTTCCATCCTTGCTTCTACTTTGTTTTTAATTTTCATTAATGACCTTGCCAATGACATCAGCTTTCAACTTGGTATCTATGCTGATGACACATCCATTTACTCCTGTTTTGATAGTAACGTTGATCAGTCTGACAAGATAAAAATAGCAGCTAATGTCCAAAACGAACTCAAGTCCATTTGTTAACTGAGATGAAAGATGACTTGTTAATTTTAATGCCTCCAAAACTAAACTAGTTTTCTTAATTAGTTTTTAATAATTTAATATTATCTATTTTATTAAAAATAGTTTCTATATTAAATTTGACTCTATTTCAACATTTTCATTACTTTTTTCTCATACATTTTTAATATACATGCATTTCATCTCCTGAAGAAGAGACTGAAGGAAGAAACCTCCTAAAACAAGCAAGAACTGAAAGAGTCTGCATTAAAAGTCTGCAAAAGCATCACAAATGAAGAATGTAACAATTTAGTGATGTCAATGGGTTGCAGGCTTGATGCACTTATTGCAAGCAAGAGTTATGCAACCAAATATTAAAATGTTATTTACTTTAAGACAATCTATTCCTTTACCTTTGCTCACTTAAAAGCGTGTGTGGTGGTGGGGGATCTGATACAAAAGGTAGTATGTATTAAGCTGTTTAACACGTCTAAATTATAAATACTGTGAAATAAAATCTGAAATTCCAAACTCTTGTCTCATATTCATTTTTTTATTTTTATTTTAACCCCCCCCCCAAAAAAAAATAGGAACTGGCCTTGGCATTTCATTGCTTTTGGAGTGAACTGTATATAGTTGATTTTAAAAATAAGTCATATAATAATTTGAGAAGTGAGGTCTAAAGTAAGGTTCCATGACTACACCATCAAGTTGTGTGTATATATTTCCAAGATTGTGATAGCAGGGGATTTTACATGTTTGCTGGAGTTGTTGTAGAATGTGGGAACAGATTTAAGATGCAAGAAAGACAAAAGATTATAGATATAGATAATAATTTTAATAGTATCATTGAAATAAATATTAAAAAATACATTTTCGATGTCAAGGGAGTTAAGAATTTGATTATTTGGTAGAATCTGAATAAATTTCTTAATAGAGTTAGTATTATGTTTAGTGGGTAAATACAGTGTTATTAATTGGTTTAATGATTTTGATAATTTCTAAACAAGAGTGGAATGTTGTGATATAATTGGACATAGTGAGGGTGGGTATTAGCCCCATGTCATTTGCCAGTATACTGCTAGGACTATAAAAGAGCTGGATTTAAACCGTCTGTTTCACTTTTTGCTTCAAGATGTAGTAACAACAACAGGATACTTCAACTCTGGGGAGACACTCCCCAAACAGACCGACTGCTTAATTTCACACAAATACATAGTGCATCACACACATGCATTACAGCTAAACACGTAAACGTTTTTTCTTATATGTTTTAGTTAACTGTATACACGTAAGTATAATTTTCTCTTTTACATCTTTTGTGATATATGTTCATTTTTTAAAAATACATGTATAAAAATCGTCCATATTTTGAGTTGATTTCTTTTGAATATGTTGAATTCATTTATTTGGAATTTTTCAACTACAGGTCTTAATGCCACCTACAGCAACCACGGAAGAGGAACCAAGTCTGTCTATTTTGACTTTGCCATAAAGATAACTAGGTTGGTAATGGTCAACTATATTTTTGTGTTTAATAAAATCAATCTCTGCATTATTAGTGTTGATAGGTTTTTTGACTTGTGTTCCTTCGGCTGATGGTGTCATTTTCGTATTTTTAACTTAGAGTTGTTGTTGTTATTATCACTTTTTTTCTGGTACTCTTTATTAATGGTTCCCATATAATAAGGAGTGCCAGAGAAAAGTGATAATAACAACAAAACTTGCAATATAAGCACTGGTAAAAACATGAAATGATAACAGCAAAATTTGCAATATGAGCACTGGTAAAAAATGGTTGCTGAAGACATTAGGTTTATAATACCCAGAAATTCATACACAGATGTCCTCAAGGACACATGGCCCAGTGGATAAAGGCATTAGTTAGATCCAGTGACAGTTCAATACCTGGTTAAGTGGAGAACTTTCAGAGGGAAATTAATAGGAGATAACTGATAACTGACATCCATTAAACATGGCACGTGGAACTAGATCAGTCTACCCTAGTGAATGAAATAAAGGGTTCAGTTCAACATTCCAACCACCTGAAGAAGGTCGGAGAGCACAACGGCTGAAACATGTTGACAAAAATGAGGACGATAGTCTGAATAATGTAAATAATGTACATAATACCTCATCTCAGAAATATAGACAGATACTAAAATTATATAATAGTATTAATTTTAGATTATAATTTTCCTTTATATCTTTAAAAATCTTCTTTTTCTTAACCTTTATGTTTGCATTTTCCATTTGAACAAGAGTTGATATGTTAAACATAGGTCATTTTAACCGTTTTTAATTTCTGTCTAGACTTGTCTATGTCATGACTTCTTGCCCATTCTTTTCTAACTTAGTTTTCTTTTGTCTCCCTATCTCTCTTTTAATACTATTTCCCTTATTTGTTGTTTGTTCCTCTTCTTTCTTCTTTTACTTCCTTCTTTTACTTCCTTCTTTAATTCTTATTTTTTATTAAAAAAATTAAAATTCATTTTCTTAACAAACGTTTTTGCATTGACAAGCACCAGGGAGAATATCCAGGGGTGGTGGGGGTGAAATGACCGTATGAATGGGGTAATAGAGTTTCATTTTTTAAGTAATTCACACACACACACACACATATATATATATATATATATATATATATATATATTGCTGCATTGTGTGTCATCTCTGAATTTTAGAAGTTTATAATTAGATTTTCAACAGGATTACAACAGAGCATCATTAACTGAATCAACAACAATTTCTTCAGCTTTCTTTTTTCCCTCGTTTATCATGGCTGAAATAGAGTGGTAGACATTGTTTCTTGGAGAAAGCAAGTGGGAGAATGAGATTTGTTTTAAAAATTGTTTCACCCCAAGTATGGTGATAATGCCATTAGGATGCATGGTAGTGAAAGAGATTAAGAAGACTTTAGTGAAGAGAAAGGAAAATAAAAGAGCAGGATTCAGGATGAAAATCACGATTGGTGTTGCCGTTAAATTTTTAAAGATTGTAGGTGACAGAGAAAGGAGTTCCACAGGCAAGAAGTGTGAGAAAAGTAACTATTAGAATAGAACAGAGTTGCCAATCTAGTATCAAGCTTAAATTCATGTAGTCAAGGCACCAAGAAGGAAAGCTCGTTGGACTAATTGCCATGAAAATCTTTGTAGAAAAGATAGAGGGAAGACACATGACACTGGTGAGAAAGTGATTGAAGTCAGGATCAATTGCATTACAAAACCCTTCTTTGGATTTTGTTAAGAATCTTGAGATCAATAGTAGGAGCACTAGAAACATATGGAATATTCAATGCATGGATGAATGGCAAATTTATAAATGTGCAAGATGAATTCTGATGAAAAAATTGTTTGGCATGACACTAGGAATTAACTTTCTGAGCAATGGAACTTAGCAAGTGATTCAATATGGTAATTCCACTTCATGTCAGTGAAAAATGTTAGACCTTGAAAGTGCAAAGAGTTGCTCTCCTGGAAGTTTGCATCAGCCATGCTGTTGGAAGGCAGAAAAGGTTCTCTATGGTGATTAAATGAAAGTTTTGTTTTGAAGGCATTAAAATTTATAAGCAATTCCTTGCCCAATTCACCACTGAGGTTCGAGGTTCTTTTCCAGAGCAGTTGCCAATTTTACTTTATCAGACTTGTCAGACTTGCAAACATAACAGGAATAAATAGTTGTGCCATCAGCAGAAATACCTAGTTGGGAACTGATGAAATCAGAAAGGTTGTTGATGAAAGTAAAAAAAGCAATGTATGTCCAAGGGTACAATCCTGGTGGACTCCTGCATTAATATGAAATGAACAAGAAGAGTGTCAGCTTAACACGACCTTCACTACATGATTTGTTAGAAATGATTGGATTAAAACCAACTATTTATCTAGAGACATCATAGCCCTTGAGTTTGTGGAGAAGGCAAGCATGTCAAACCATGTTGAATGCTTTTGAGATTATCTAATTATCTAAGTTTTTTCGTTCTGATTTAAAGGTCAACTAGGTACAAATCATCTCCACACGGTGGCTTGTCCCCCTGCTGAAACCATATTACACAAAGGATTCTGAGAGAGGAAGGCATCCTGACTTCACTATGGCCACAAACATGCCAAAAGTTTTCATGCATTATTCTGTCTTATATTAAAATTTAAACAAAGACAATGTATCATTGTCAGGATCTCATGAAGACATAGTCCAAACAATCTGAATTCAGTTCAGTTCAACAAAGTTCTGACCAGTATGGTAAAGTTTGCCATTTTTGTCTTGCTTAGGTGTTCTGTAAACATATATATATATATATATATATATATATATATATATATATATATATATATATATGTATATATATAAATATAAGGTGTAATAGTAAAATTGTCCAAATCGTGTAGCAGCATAATTATCCATTCAACAAAATATGTAATATCTAAAAAAAACACTAAACTAATTAAGTTTGTTTGTTAAAGGTTTTCTGATAAGATGTTTAGCCATCTTGACAGCATTTGTTTTAAGAATCTCTGAACAAACCTCATTCATCTTGGAAGAGAGCTGGTTGAATCCTTTTGTGTCAGCCCCACTGTCTTTCCAAATGACTAATGGTGATAGGAAAAAGATCATCTAGGCCTTCAGTAATGGTACCAACATTCATACTCTGGCTTCCATCTTCAAACTCCTTTCAAGGACCATCATGAGAATGGTGAATGTTTAAAAAGAGGGAACAACAGAGAGGAAAACTAAAGCAGGAGGTTACAACAGTGACAAGAAAAGGGATCATCACTTCAACTTAGAGCTAAAGAGATCAATTAGAAAAGATCCAACTCAATCCATAAGATATTTGGCATGTGAGAGAGGAGTTTCAGCTATGACAGTCCAAGGAGCAGTGAAAAAAGACTTGAAAATGAAATTGTATGTAAAACCTGTGAGGCACATTGTTACTCTAGGACACAAAGTTAGAAGGTTAGAAGGTTTGAATAAGTTGTAAAATGATCCTGGAATAATATATATATATTTGAACTTTATTTCAATCCTTCATGAGATTCCGATTCTTACTTTTGATTAATTAATAATGAAAATGTCATTTTCATTTATGATCGATTTCATCACGATTCTTCTGTTAAGATTGGAGAGTAATTATACATTCTTATTGCTCAAAGTAGAGTCCAATAGTGTTATAAAAATCTCTGATAATTTCTAAGATACAACAGTTCGAACTTAATCCAAGAAATGGACAATTTTGCTGTTACATGATTTGGACATTTTTAGTTACACACAGCATGTACACACACACACATATATATATATATATATATATATATATATATATGTCTAATACATGATTTGACATATTGTGCAGTCCCCAAATTTTCACCAATAAAAAATGATTTTATCATGTATCCCATGTATCATGTGAGTTCCTTTTTTGAGAGACCAAATTGCATTAGACTAACTTTTCACCTAACTCTTTATCCAATCTTCTAGTTAAATAATTTAAAAAGTAAAAGAAAATGATATAACTATCATCAGTAATACTATACTTGTTATGCAAACGCATACAGCCATAAAGAAGTGAATGAGAAAAGATGCACATTCGATATGTTTGTATTTTATAATACGATACTAATATGTGATTATTACATGCATTATTATTGGATACAATTAAGTAAGACATCAGTTTTATCAAAATCATGTTTATTTTAAATACAGCTGTACTTTTTGACTACAATATATATATATATATATGTATATATATATATATATATATATATATATATATATGGTTAGGTCAACAGTGTAGCCAGGGCCAGCAGTACATATGCTAATTTTATATCTCATGTATGATGTGACCTCCTTAAAATTGGCTTCAAAACTAGGTATTCAGAAGTTGCATGATACACAAGTATATATATATATATATATATATATATATATGTATATATGTATATGTGTGTGTGTGTGTGTGTATATGTATTTAGGCAGTAATCCTTCTTTCATATGCATTTCATTGAAAATGACAGACAAGGTGCTTTTATTTAGTTTTTATACAATTTCTCATGTGATCTAGTAATTTAGTAATCATCCGAAAAGAAAAAAATTATTAGATCACATGAGAAATTGTATAAAACACTAAATAAAAGCACCTTGTCTGTTGTTTTCAATGAAATGTGCATATATATATATATATATATATATATATATATATATATATATATATATATATATATATATAGTCTGTTTAATCCTCTATTTAGCTAATTACTTTATCAAACTATTTCTTATCTAATTATTTTCTTATATATCTATCAGTCTCTATTTCTCATTATAGGCATTTTCTTATCTGTTAATCTATCACATTTTTCTCAATTATTTTTCTATCTAATCTTATCTACTGACTTGTCTATTTACTTTTCAATATTTTATCAGACGATCAATCTAATTATCCTCCCATCTATCTATCTAGATAACATTGAAGTTATCTCCATCTTTTCAGATCTCTCTATCATTTTAGGATAATTATTTTCTATGAGTGTCTCATGTTTAGACCCAATACTTTCTTATCTCCATTTATCTTGGAAATGACGTAGCTATCTAATTATTTCACCCACCCCATCAAACTATTTAGCTCTGTTATAATTTGAATATGATTTTTTCTTAACTCTTTCATATCTGTTTCTCATCTATACATATGTATATATACACTGAAATACCAAAAGCTATAGGTGGCAGTATACTAGGGTAATGGTAGATTGTACCTTCATACACTGACACCATAAGAATGCCCAAACCAATGTCAGTTGTAGTATGACATCTGGTGAATCAATGTAAACATTGACGAGGCTGCTCATGTCAAGAGATTTAAATTCTGACAGTTCAAATAGTAGGCATAAGATGGATGGGAAATTCCATTCCTGAAATTGTGGGAATATTTGACATACATGGTGTATGGAGAATATCTGATGAAGGGCATTATCATCCACTGTTGGCAGACCAGTGTGAACTTTAATAATTGCCACCAAACTCACCTGGCTTGAATTGTCTGCAAAGACAGACAAGGGACACTGGCTCAAACCATGTCCATATTCAAGATGCACATCTAGCCATTCAGTTCAATCTTCTTTAGGTTAAATAAGAAATGGGAGTAGAGTACCCACTAGGGTGACCTTGTTAATGCCACAACACCTGATACAGTGACTTACCTGGGCTTATGATGTTATTAATTGAGAGAATTGGCAATGTGTTCTGATGAATCATAGTTTAGGCAGATGGTTGATTTTGGGTGTGGCATAGTGCTATGCTATAGTATTCCAACAAATAAATATATATAAAACTATAAAACATATTGAAAAAGATGAAACAAAAGAATTCAATTCCTATTCATTAAACAAATAAACTAATAACATTGGTTCTAAACAGCTGTAGGTTATTTTAGAACATACTAAATAGCAGATGGGCTTACGGTTATATCACTGGAAGCTTGAATGTGTTGGTGGTTTAATGGATAATGTCTTAGAATTGTTGGGTTCATTATATTGATCATATTACTGAAGTTATGCAATGTGAGCCTGGTCAGTACCTACATGGGTGACTACATGAGAATATCAGGTGCTGTAAACTTGGCCATGTTGGTGGTTTAATGTGCAATGTCTTGGAATTGTTGGGTTCATTATATTGATTATATTACTGAAGTTATGCAATGTGAGCCTGGTCAGTAGCTAGATGGGTGACAACTTGAGAATATCAGGTGCTGTAAGCTTGGCTGTGTTGGTGATTTAATAGATAATGTCTTAGAATTGTTGGGTTCATTATATTAATCATATTACTGAAGTTAAGCAATGTGAGCCTGGTCAGTAGCTAGTTGGTTGACTACTTGTGAATATCAGGTGCTGTAAGCTTGGCTGTGTTGGTGTGATTTAATGGATAATGTCTTGGAATTGTTGGGTTCATTATATTCATTATATTACTGAAGTTAAGCAATGTGAGCCTGGTCAGTAGTTAGTTGGGTGACTACTTCAGAATATCAGGTACTGTAAGCTTGGATGTGTGGGTGGTTTAACTGATAATGTCTTGGAATTGTTGGATTCATTATATTCATTATATTACTGAAGTTAAGCAATGTGGGCCTGGTAAGTATTTAGTTGGGTGACTACTTGAGAATATCAGGTGCTGTAAGATTGGATGTGTGGGTAGGTTTAATGTCTTGGAATTGTTGGGTTCATTATATTGATTTTATTACTGAAGTTAAGCAATGCGAGTCTGGTCAGTCCCTAGATGGGTGATTTTTTGAGAATATCAGGTACTGTAAGCTTGGATGTGCGGTTGATTTAATGCGCAATGTCTTGGAATTGTTGGGTTCATTATATTGATTATATTACTGAGGTTAAGCAATGTCAGCCTGGTCAGTAGCTAGATGGGTGACTACTTGAAAATATCAGGTGCTGTAAGCTTGGATGTGTGGGTGGTTTAATGGATAATGGCTTGGAAAGAGCTGTGATTCCATCCCTGTACCATTGGTTTGCAAGTAGAAAGAACATGGCTTGACATTGAATTGTTATTGATTGAGTGTCCCTCAGATTTCCAGCCAAGTCATAAGAAACATTTAAGAATGGAAGAAAGCAGTCAAATATTATTTACCAAGCGTTGATAGATTTCCAAACATCAGCAGCAACAGTTGGTACCTGAAGCTATTAGCAATACACATCCACCAGCATCTTTTGTGATCTTGTAGAATAGAAAAAGTACTAATGCTGAAGAAATCCCTCACAGAGGCATATCTGATGTCTGTTAAAAAGATTTTATATAATTCAGATACCTACTGGCATATTTTTGGGTCTGACAAGATCAAGAAAGACTAATCTGACCTCAATTCCCGACATCATGTTTGGAGAAAGAACAAAGAATTTCTAACCAGAGAACAGTATGAAAGTAGCAGTGTTAGGGTATTGGACTGTATTTCGTCACATGCTACAGGAGGACATTAGATGAGTAGTAGTTGAACGTAATCATCATCATCATCATCATCATCATCATCATCATCATCATCATCAAAGTACAGGGCGGTTCAAAAGTCTTGTCATCCTACATAATATAATTTTCTATTACAATACTTTGTTGGGTATTATCAAGGAGAGAATTTCACATGAACAATACCAGAATACTCATCAGTTGAAGGATGCTGTTCGGAGAGGCTTTGCAACAATCAACAATGCATAGCTTTGTAAAATATCACACAGGACATACTACCGCATCATTTTGTGCCACAAAAATGATTGTGTTCTTACAGACCTTCTCGATATGTGACAGCATCAATGAAAGTGAATAAACTGAATCCAATACATGTACTTTGTATTACTCTATTACTTCTATTGTTCTCATTACTTTTTAGTAGGGGGTGACAAAACTCCCTGTTCTTTGATATTTTAAAGGGAAATCTGAACGATTTAGTCAGGTACCTCTTTGGAAGAAGACATTTTTTTTCTCCAACATAATAATAATAATAATAATAATAATAATAATAATCCTAAACACATAATTCATGATCATGATCACAAATCCCTTAACTCGTTAGAGCCATAGGGGCACCCCATGTACTGCAGTAGAAGTGGTGTGTCTTGTGTAAGTGTCATAGAGCCCAGCCCTCTCCAGACTGGATTTTAATTCAGAGTTTTTCCTTCTCCTAGAATGGGCGACACCCAAGTCTATAGAACCAAGTTTGTCCTGCTATTAGGTTGGTGCAAAAATAATGACGTAATAATGTTGTTTTTTGACGTATTTTTTAACGTCAAAAAGCGACATTATTACGTCATTATTTTTGCACCAACCTAATATTTACCTATAACTGGTGCAAAGAAGAGACCAATTCATACCTTTCCCAAGGGTATTAGTACATAAGTAAATGTAATGAATTTGACTGAAATTCAAACCCACTTCTCCAATTCCTCAATTTATTACTCCACTGTGCCCCCAGAAACACATAAATGCCCAGTTAAAAACTGACACAAAGACAATAAGATCAATGTCTTAGTTTGGCTTTGAATGATTCTTGAATGGGATCCAACAGAAAAATTTTGGTGAAAGCTTAAATTTAGGATTCATTCAAGGCAACCTTCAAACATAGTAGAGTGCTTTGCTATTGAAAATTAGAACAATATGTCAGAAGAGATCTGTAATAGATTAGTTATTAACTATATGCCATGTCAATGCTTCTAATACATCTAAGGGGAAAGGATAATGATAAGATTTGGTAAATGACATGTAATCTAATATCATGTCATCTCCTATTTATGACCTGCTAAATATGTGTTCTCAAATATCTGACACTCTTTCTCTCTGTCTCTCTTTCATTTACTGTGACTTTATTGGATTCTTTGTCAAATGCACCTGCAGTCTGCTATTCACCTGTTGCTAGCTGATACATATGTAAAAGACTCGTATATCCAATACAATTTATTTTTCAACATTTCCCAACGTTCTTATCTTTCTACAAATCAATCCATTTATCTTTGTTCATTTCTGTTTGCACCAATGAAATCATTTCTATTCATCCTTAAAAATATCTACATTCCCATCAGTTTCTTCTTATCTATCCCTCATAGCCTGTTCTCGATTCTTGACAATGTTCAGGTGATATTCCTATATTTCTCTCCTTCTGTACATATCTCAGTTTGTTTGTAATCATCTACCTATCCCAGTTTGCTCATATTAATCCATCTCTCCCAGTTTGTTCACATCCTACTACCTGTATATCTGTCCATATCCATCTACCTATCTTACGTTATGAATTTCCTTCTCTCTCTCTCTCTCTCAATCTTTGATTGTAAATATCATTTATATCTATAATCCCCCATAATTAATTCACATGAACTCAAATTCAAGTCCAGAATCGTTCTATTTCTACATTTACTACTGATTAAACTAAGGTTATATATATATATATATATATATATATATATATATATATATATATATGTATATAATATAAGAGGCTCAAACACTAATATTCCATGGTTATAATTTATTGCCTTGGAATTGTAATCACAATCCAAATCATCAGACTTACAGATTCAAAAAGAAATCAGAAATGGAATTGAGCCTTTTATGTTATATTCTTACTTTGTGCTGGATATTGAGTTCTATCTGGATTCTATCCTCTTGGAAATATATATATATATATATATATATATATATATATATATATATATATATATATATATATATATCACTAACATTATCTATCTATCTATATATATATATATATATATATATATATATATGCACATATTATACCAAAGT
>OZ010585.1:10586694-10589194 GCA_963932145.1 Acanthosepion lycidas | reverse complement strand
CATCAGGGCTACCATTACTACTAGTACTGCTTAAGTATTTGTTAAGGGTTATACTATTATGTTGAGCTAAATATTGTTTAAGGGTTTTAGTGTAGCTGTAGCTAACCTTAATGTTTTTGTTGAAGATTTTTCTGAGTAAGGGATTATGATTAAAATGTTTGTGCACTAACCAAAGAAAGATTCTACTGATGTTGGTCCTGACATTACTGTTGAAGGGTGGATTGAACCAAATAATGTTGCACTTTCTATTCTTAGATTTAATATTGGTATTTGCACTAGTGTTAGTGATGTACTTTAGTTCAACATTGTACTTACTTTTATATAATACATCAACATATTTGGTTTTGTATTTGTCAAAAATGTATTTACTGCTAGATTTAGTGGAGAGTCTATGTTGTACAGATTTATGGAGGTTATATAGAATACACAGTGGGTGATTAGATTCTTTACTAATATATGTATAATTATAAATTATAATAGGGAACTTTATATAGGGTGTGAGTGCTATTTGAGGAAATATTGTTTTAAGTTCACTACACACTCAAATCATTTATAATATTACTTTTTTTTATTTCAGATAACCCGGTCAGAGGAAGATGTTAACCCAAGAAATGAAAAGACATGCAGTCATTGTTGCTTTAGCTGCAAAACATAGTGATTTAAAAGTCAATAACTTTTTTACATGTTGCCAGATCATTTGTTCATAAGGTTTGGTTGGAATTAGAGGAATGTGATGGCAATGTTTCCCATGTAGCAAAAAGGAAAAAGCATTCACGGTGCTCTGATACCATGAGAACACCAGAATTTATATGGAATATTGAAAACATCATCGATAAGAACACCAGAAGATCAATGAGGTCCATCGCCAAAGAATTCCAAGTATCAGAGTGAACTATCAGAACCGTGGTACATTAGGACATTCAGTATAAGTCATATGAGGAAAAGCCAATTCATATCAGCAAAGGCACAGGAAAACTGTCTCATGCATTCAAAACAGATGCTGAACAAAGTGAAAAATCTCCACGAACATGGCATGCTTTGTTTTTTCGCTGACAAAAAAAAAACTTTGACCAAGATCAGAAAACAGACAGAATGACAGGTAGCTATGTGCATCTCCTTCTGAAGTACCCAGGGTGATGCACATCAAATATCCGGCTACTGTGATGGTTTTAGTTGTGAGCAGTGAAGGTCATGTCATGCCACCTTAAATTTTCCCACAAGGTCTTAGGATCAATGCTGCTGGATACATTAATGTTCTTAAAATGGTGGTTAAGCCCTGGATAAATAAAGTATGCAATGGAAGGCCATATGCCTTTCAACAAGACTCTGCAACTTCTCACAAAGCCATTGTAACCCAGGATTGGTTATCAGAGAATTTTTACAATCATGTGACCCCCAACATGTGGCTCCCTAACTTGCCAGATTTAAATTCTATGGACTATTACATGAGGAGCGTCATGGAAAGGGAGACTAATCGATATCCTGAAGGCCACCATTGTTCAGGTCATGTCCAAAATTAATAGGGACCACTTAATTGCAGCTTGTGGATGGTTTTGAGCCTGAATAGAAGCAGTCATTGAAACCAAAGGTGGTTTCATAGAATAATTAGATAAAGAAGTATCATAAAGGATATTTGTGTCAATTTGAATTAAATATATACATTTTTTGCAAAGATATTGCTGTTTATTTAGCATACTAAAAATGTCCTCAAATAGCACTCACACCCTGTAATCATATATATATTCAACCAGTGCTTGATTTTTAACCTCTTCAAAAAACTTATCTGTGTGTAGAGTGACCCTCTATTTTTATCATAAAAAACTGATCATGAAACTTGCACAATATTTGAGTATATGTAGTAAATGAAATAATTTTAATATTTGATATTGAATATTGAATATATTATCAAATGTTGAAAGTAAAATAATTTAATGCCTAAAAATTAAAGCCATGTGAGAATAATCAAGTCTTTTTTAATCTTGTTTTGGTGAACTTTTACTAAATTAGAAGAAACATTTCCAGGGAAAACTTCATGTGCATAATCTTCAATTTGTTGTAGATTACTTGGTCTTCTTACATGTTCATATCTTTTCAATTCATCCAATATGTTTTCCATTGGATTCAACTTGGGAGTTTGTGAAGGCCAACATAAAATATTTATATTCTTATCCTAAAGATATTCCTGAACTAATTAAGAAGTAGGTATTCAATCATTGTCTACCACTTCAGATTTATAAGAGAAACTTTCAAGTTAGCTTTCAATATTTCACAATAATCTTCTTTGTGTTCCTTTTGCAGAGAAACAAGCCTAAAGCATGATTTTCTCCCCACCTTGTTTTGTTGAAACAGATGATGTTCTTTGGAGGGAAAGCCTCATCTCCAAACCAATTTATTGTCATTCTGCCCCCAAAGTACAAGTTTTATTTCATCTGACCATCATATATTCTCCCAGAATGAGATAAACTTATCAGTATGTTCATTTGCAAATGCTAAACAAGAT
>OZ010585.1:10569194-10581694 GCA_963932145.1 Acanthosepion lycidas | reverse complement strand
ATGGATATGCAATGTGCTTGTCACTGATCTGGCATCATGTTTACAGTCATTCTCTCATATACATGTCATCACTTCCCTCTTTTTTTTCAACAAATACTTTCATGGTAACTGCTTCTATGAGCTACTTTGCTGGTTCCCAAACTGCATGAATTTAAACGTGCTACTAGATTGGCATCTCAGTCCCATCCTTTCACTGTGGAAACGGTTAAATGTAGCCATCTCTTTTACTTCAATAGGTTCATGTCTCACACTTCCCGTCTGTGGAACTCCCTTCCTCTTACTTGCTTCCCTGATAGCTATAATCTCCAACTATTCAAATGCAATGTCAATTAACATCTCCAGATGCCTTGATCTATTCCCTATCCCCCTCTTCATCCTTTCCTCTATCACATCTTTTTACTCTTGCTCCCACTCTCTGTAACCCCTTACATGCTAATGGCACTCCCACCTTGCTTGGAAGGAAATGCTTAAAAAAAAAAAAATGTATTTGGCTACTTACTGTAGAGTGACGATAAACAAGTCAATCATTATAATTTTTGTGAAATCTTTTCCCATGAGAGTTTTTTCTATTATAACACTTTGCTAGGTTAAGTTTAGGAAATATTTACCCTATCTAGATCACCATTTTAGAAAAAAAAACTTCAGTCTTCCACATAGCCACACAACTAGAAAAAACATATAAGATACAAAAAAGAAAAAAAGGGAACTAGTTTTTCATTTCGTTTGGTGAAAATTTGTTTGGATGAATTGATATGACTTAAAACATTATATTTTAGTGGATAAACATGTCTAAGTGGAAATCCTTTATTTTTTTTTAAACATTCTAAATTACATCTACTGGCTTTTGTATCCATGAAAATAGAGTATTTAATGTAATAAGAAAATAACATCCAATTAAAAATAACAAAATATCCATTCATTTCTTAGAAACTACTTTGTTTACATCTCAGAAATGAATTGATATGTCAGAAAGTAAATTTAAAAAAAGAAAATGGCAGAAGTCAATCAGATTACTTATGCCTTTTCATATGAGCCTACCCAGAAATGCCAAATTTTTACCAAGGATGTCTTGATCTGGGCACACACTCAAAGTAAGATTTTGTCCATTTTTTTACCTCTTGAAGGATTTTTCTTCCAGAATCAAATTCTCTGGTTGCTGATTCTCTTTCTTCATTTTCGTGTATAATCTTGAGAATGGTGATGAATAGAATATCTAAATTTATTCCTTTTACCTTCTTGATTTTCTTCTAAAGTTGTAACATTTATCCTAAAATAAGATAATTTTTTTTCTTCTTTTTGATGATGACAACTGCTTCGGAAGCAGTTATTTCTTAAACTGTCTAATGACATCTATAAAGTAAAGAAAATCAAGTGTATAAACATGCGTATGAACTGAAAAAGTTGAATTCCTCAATTATTCACTTCTTTATATATAAAAAAGTAAAACTTTTGAATAATTATGTAGATAAAATTGACTGTCATAACTACCACAATAGAATTAAATGTCCTAAACTGAAATTCTAATAATAAAAAATTGTAACAATAAAAAATAAAGCTATAAGAAATTTTCAAAGTTAATAAATAGAATTTGTCAAAAAAGAAAATATTTAAAAATTAAATGCTCAGTTCGGAATTTTTTTAAAGATGGAAAAGAACAAAACTAATTCAAATAATTGCATTAATTAAATTTTAACAATTTTTGATTTTCTATGTGTTCCATTTTTGATCAAGGGTTTTGTCTTAAATCTCTTTGGGTACAATGAGATTTTTAATACTTTTGTTTTACCTTTTGTAAGAGACTGTCTTTTTACTTTTATATTACTAAATTTAAAAGATGAGGTTCACCTTATTTACCTTGATAGTAAATTGTTTCATTTTTGCTAAATAAGTTTAATGAAAGAATCAAAGTATTTACCAAAAGAGGTTCCAGTTCACTAAAAGATCTAAGTAAAGAATTTAATGTACAAAGGAATGAATATAAAAATAACTAGAAAAACATAGAATGAATAAAAGATTCTTCTGCAGCAGTTCTTGCTTGCAGGAACTTCATCAACACTAACGATTGATTGAAATACTTGTTAAGGAATATTTGCCTTTTTTTGTTTCCTTTAATTTCAAATCTAAATCAATTTTTTTCCTGGTTTTTGTCCTTTTTTTCCCTTTTATTTTAGTTATACTTGTGAAGAAGATTTGCAGCTTCATTTACTGAGGTAAGTATATTAGAAAATTCTCATTAATTCATCTGATTTCACATGGAATCAATAGACATGCCTATACCAAGTGTAATTAAAGCAAAAAAGATGACAACTTAGTAAAGATTAGGGAGGGAAAGGTCTGAAAAATAGTGTTGTAGACAAAAGTGGTAGACAGTCAAAGAAAAAGTGAAGATGCAGGAGAGGAATGGTTGAGATATGTGTTAATAAAATGGAAAGATTGAGGAGAGGGAGAAAATACAGGAAATATAGAGAAAGGGAGAGAGAGAAAGAAATATTTACAAGAAAAAAAAGGAAGAAGAAAAGTAAATGGGAGAGAAAGAGTGAGAGAGATATTTCTGAGAAAAAAAGAAGGAAGTACAAAAACTGGAAAATATTTTTTGGGGAAAAAGAAAAGAAAAAAAGAGTTCATGAAAAAGTGTGTGTATGTAAGAAGGAGAGAGTGTGTAAAGGACAGTTTTAAATCTGACAAAGGTTAAACTTCAAGAAAAAACATATATCTATAAAAGATGTTAATAACTCCTTGTCAAGACTGACAATGTATATAGCAGCACTTTGCATATAAAACTTTTATAGATAAAGCAGTTATAGCTGATTGGTTTTCCAAGGTCATAAGTCATTGACTATTAAACACAAGCTACCTTGAACTGATACTTGAATTTATTTTGCCAATTTTTGTTTTTGTGCAGGTAATTTTTGTTATTTACATGAATTTTAATCCATAAATATTTAACAGTTTTCATATTTTAAATTTCTGATGCATCTTAATTCTTCAATCATATTAATTGAATAGAATCATGTTGATAATAAAATATCCATAGAAATTCTCCTATCACATCCTTAATGATTTGAGGTTAACAACCTTAACAAAAAATTAAATTACAATCATAAATATGAATGCTGGTTGTTATTTTAAGAAGTAAGGGGATACAAATGAAAAGATTTGAAAATGACAACTTTTTCTATTTCACTTAAACAGATGTTAAATATTCTTACCTTCAGAAGTCAAAAACTTCTATTTTCCCTTCTTTCTTTCATTTTCTGACCGAAAACAAGTAGCATCATTGATATGTCTTTTATTTTCTTATGGAATAGTCTATTATTTATGAGGTTTTAGAAGTAGATGTTAAACATGTCTATCTTTTTCTTTCTTTTGTTTTTGAAACCAAGTAGTGTCTCTGATATATTTTTGTCTTTTCATGCAGTCAAAATAGAATAGTCCATTATTTATGAGGTATTGGCTGGGTGTAATGGTTGTGTGAATTAATGAAGAAGGGGGACAAGGTCAATTATTATATGACTGACTATTTTCCTCATATTTGTTGTTATTTTTAAAATGTTTAAACTGTTGTGCTCTCAAGCATTCATCAGACACATGTGACCTTCAAGGAATTTTGAACTGAAACTTATCTTAATCTATAGGGGTAGATTGTCCTTGTTCTGCTGACCATATCTAGGGAAAACTCAAATAGTCCTTATTTAGTTCTACTCAGTTCCCCCCATTTCCACTGAGTCCAAGTACACACTGCCTTGCCCAGGGATTGAACTAGTGTACAATAATTGAGCAGTATTAAATAAGAGCTAGATGGTGAGCGGAATGAGAACAATCTATCCTATGGATTAAATAAAGGGTTTACTTCAAAATTCTCTAAAGGTTACACAGATCAACTTGTACCTGATGAAAGCCAGTGTGGCACAACATTCAAAACAGTATGATAACAACACCAAAGATTACGACAATAGTCTGCATGTAGATAATGTAAATAATCATGTAACACAAGAAAGAGGAAAAGATTTGAAAGCAAGACAAGAGTTATATAAAATGAGGTAAAATGAAAGATGAATATAGAATGAAAGAAATTGAGAGAAATGAATTCAGAAAAGAGTGGGAGGAAAAACAGATGAGAATGTAAGGAAAAACTTAAAAGAGAGGAGAGAAAAAAGCAAGACGTGCAAGAGTTAAAAGAGGTTATGGATGAAAATTCAAAAAGTGGATATACAAAAGCAGGAGGATAGAAATTTGAGATGAAAAGTATACAGATAGCAAGTAAGGACAAAATAAGTATGGACAGTAAACAATAACAAAAGGAGGATAGAAAGCTGAGACAAAAGTGGACAGTTAGCAAGTAAAGTCAAAGTAAATATCGACAGTAAACAATGAAAAAAGGAGGAGAGAAAGCTGAGAGAAAAGTGGACAGATAGCAAGTAAGTGCAAAGTAAATATGGACACTGAACAATGAGAAAAGGAGGATAGACAGCTGAGACAAAAGTGGACAGTTAGCAAGTAAGGATAAAATAAGTATGGACATTAAACAGTGACAAAAGAAGGATAGACAGCTGAGACAAAATGGGACAGATAGCAAGTAAGGACAAAATACATATGGACATTAAACAACGAAGAAAGGTGGATAGAAACTGAGACAAATGTGGACAGATAGAAAGTAAGGACGGAATAAGTATGGAGAGTAAACAATGAGAAAAGTTGGATAGAATGCTGAGACGAAGTGGACAGATAGCAAGTACGGACAAAATAATCGCAGAGAGTAAACAATGACAAAAGGAGGATAGAAAATTGAGACAAAAGTGCAAAGATAGCAAGTAATGACAAATTAAGTATTGACAGTAAACAATAACAAAAGGAGGATAGAAAGCGGAGACAAAGGTGGACAGATAGCAAGTAAGGACTAAGTAAATATGGACAGTAATCAATGACAAAAGGGGGATAGAAAGCTGAGACAAATGTTAACCTATAGTAAGTAAGGACAAAATAAATATGGACAGAAAACAATGACAAAAGGAGGATACAAAACTGAGACAAAATTTGACAGATAGCAAGTGAGGACAACATATGTATGGACTGTAGACAATGACAAAAGGATGATAGAAAACTGAGACAAATGTGGACAGATAGTAAGTAAAGGCAAAATAAGTATGGACAGTAAACATTGACAAAAGGATGATTGAAAGCTGAGACAAAAGTGGACAAATAACAAGTAAGGACAAAGTAAATATGGACAGTAAACAATGGCAAAAGGAAGATAGAAAGCTGAGACAAAATTTTAGAACAGGTAGGAGGAGTTAGGCAAAAATATCTGTGGAGGAGTTAGGCAAAAATAACAAAAGAGAAAGTGCAAAAAGCTTTTAAGTTAAGCAAGTGTGACTACCCTTATAACATAGACCATTACATATTTCCTGTTGATCTCAGGGTATGGTCATCAAATCTTACCCACTCCAGAAATAAACAAGTATTTTCTATACTGACTTTCAAGTCAGATAAGTAAATTCTCCATACTGAGTTGATTGGTGCAATGCAACTTTTTCATTCTATTATTATAAATTTGACCATTTGTAAAACTAAACATTGCTTAGCAAGAATGACTTAGGGCTTCCCCCTATTTCCATGGTGTTAGAGTGTTCTAGCTCAGTTAAAAACATATAATTTTCAAAGCTGATTTTCAGAGCTAACAGTCAAATTCTTTTCCCATAATATAATACAGTCATTATATCCAATACCTGACATTTGACCTTGATCAATAATTTTCCTTATCAAGGAAGCAAGGAAGAAAAAGCAAGAGAAAGAGTTTTAAAGAGTGAAGAGGAAAGGAAACAAGAAGCAGTAGTGAGGGAGGAGAAAAAATGGGAGAGAAAAAAGAAAGAGCAAAGGTAAAATAAAGAGAAAAAGAGGAAAGAAGAAAAATTTAAAAAAAGGGAAAAGTTAAAATAGAAAGAAAGGAAGAGAAAAGGGTAAATAAAAGAAAGAAATATTAACAAAAGAAGGCAAAATATAGAGAAAGGGAGAGGAGTATAAAGGAGATCAAGGAGAAAAGAAAATAGTGGGGAAATGGAATGGTCAAGAGAGTAAATAAAGAGTGTAAAGAAGCAACTTCTTAGGAGTAATAAATGAGGATATGATAAAAAAACAAACAAACAAGAGAGGATGACAAGGTGTAATTATAAGGATTGAAGTGTCTGTTCTTTGAGCTAGACAATACAATGATGTTGCCATATTAATAACTCAGAGACAATGTCTCCTTTGGGCAAACATTAAGTTCTGCTGTTGATTTTAAATCAGTACCTTTTGCTTTAAATGAAAAAAAGTTTATATTTAAGAAATTTTACATGGATGGCTATATTATTCTGCTTCCAGTTGATTGCCAAGTACACTTCTATCTGAATCTGTGTTGAACTGAACAAAGTTTGGCACAAGGTCATCGCACATAGCAAGTAAGTAATTGTTTAATGATGGATCATAATATACTGCTTATCTATCTATCTATCTATCTATCTATCTATCTATCTATCTATCTATCTCAGTCTCTTCATTATCTATCTCTGTACTTGTCTGTCTATCTCTCTGTCTTACTCAGTTCATATCTATCTATCTATCTATCTATCTATCTATCTATCTATCTATCTATCTATCTATCTATCTATTATTTAGTGAATACATATGCAGTTATACATATTCTAATATTTAAGGAATTAATAGATTTATTATTTACACTCTATTGTCCTCATCTTTATTGTTGTTATCACAACGTTTCGGTCGTTGTGTTCTCCAGCCTTCCTCAGGTGCATATCGATCTGAGGGAATTCTGAATTGTACCTTTTATTTAATCTGTGGGGGTAGACTGTTCTCGTTCCACTGCCCATGTCTAGGGATGTTGTCTAGTTCTTGGTTTTAGTACAGCTCAGTACAATGAGTCCAAATACACATTTCTCAGCTCACAATCACTATTTAACTAAATTCAAGAAAAAAAAGCTTTAATCTACTAGGCAATTGTGAACTTGGGGCATTAAGCCTAATCTGCCTGCTGATTAGTGCTGCAATGGATTTATTTTTAATCCAAAAGTTTTATCACGTCTAACATTATTTTTAGTGAATATCTATATTTCAGTAGATGCCCAATTTTCTTTAAACAGGAAAACTTTAAATACAGAAGAAGGTACATGGTCTTTAATAAGTTTTTTAAGTGTACAGGTCGGTAGACGTAATAAACCCCGTTTAAAAAAAATGAGACATCTACTCAAGTACGGATAACGTTTGTAGTCATATGTGCAGGATTATTTGTTATAATAATTATTTAATACATTTATGTGCAAATATGAATATATTTAAAATGTTTGCCTTCCAAGAGCTTGTGTAAACTTCTGCCTCAAATATTTTGTTGACATTAATCTAGTTAAACTCTAATCAATTATTTCCACGACTTGTTTACCGTGCATAATTAGTGTAGACTCTGCAAATATCCATGTGAAAGTATAAAAAAACAATCAACGCTGGCGATAGATTGTCTGGCAATGAAAAAATTGAAAGTAGAAAAATCATTATTTTGTAAGTTTCCAGACATCCAGGTTTTTTTTTTTCTGTCTGTCTCTCTTTCTCTTTATCCGTAAGTTATATGCAAACATTTTCTTTTCTCGCATTTATCGCTTTGGAAATCTATTCTGGCTTCATACTTTCCAGCCAATTTTAATCTTAAAAAATTTAAATGCAATGTCATTCGTCATCAACTGACTTTTTGATTACTCCTCTTCTATTGCTATCGTTCCTTAATAATGTTTCTCTTTCTTATACTTTCACACTCGGTGACCCAGTGTGTCTTAGTGACTTTTATTGCTGTTGAAAAGATCCGTCTATCCAGATTATTGTAGCGATCTGAGAGTCGGAATTCCAAACATTTAACAACAACAACTCATCTTTTAAATGAAACATATAAAAGGTTATTTTCTGGAGGAAAAGTTGAAGCAGGACGTCAGTTGAAATAACATATATTCTTTTCAGAAATATTCAATAATAATAAAATGTTAATTTATTCTTGCAGTGAAGTATGTTTTATCAAGTAATTAAGTATTCTTATTGCGGCGGATGCCGGTTAGTCACTTCTATCGTATGCGTGGACAAGGCTTTGAACGGCAGCTGCTGGCTGTCGTCTTTTCCATTGTGTGCTTGTGTGTGAGTTCAGGTATGTGTCTACACGCGTGTAGATCAAAATGGCCTACAAAATTGTTTTGAGCCCCGAGAAACAGTATGCTTTTATTTGTATATCCGAAAGGGAGATCGAAAATCTATTTTCACATAGAGGTATGCACTTTTTGACTGTTTTCATTAGTTACAAAAAAATTCACACTGGCTTGCGAAAATCTTTTTCTCGAATTTGCAGTAGTGGTGAAAGAAGTTATTGTTATTTTCCAAAAATAATACGTGGTAGGTCTGCAACTACGCCCACTGGTATTTTGGCCGTATTTGCGTTTGTAATGCTTGTTTATCAAACAAACATTCTGCTGATGGGATTTTATTGCGTGAAAAATATAGGATATAATTCCTATATTGTATCGGATGGGTTAGGGTTAGGGTTAATAAATTATTCTTACATCTGGGCAATCATCGATGTTTATATATTTATGACTATCAATGTATCACTACAATTCATCATGCTTTATGAACTTTTAATTTTTTCCATTTTTTTCGTAGACTAATAAAAAAGAAAATGAAACGGTAGGACGAACCGATTACATGGAGATGTGATACTTTAAAAAGCGATACGAGAAGATTCAGTATTTGAAAACACTGAAAGACTCATTGCAAAAATAATAGAAACATATTTGATAATGGTTTAGGGAAATAAACATATTTAAATATGTATCCAAAACCCAGCAAAATGGTCAGAAATATAGAAAAATAAGCGTAAGAAATTCTGAACAAAGAAGTTTCATTGTGATTTCACCAAACTTTTATTAACGAAAAACCTGCAATCCAAATACCCACTATATATATATATATATATATATATATATATATATATATATATATATATATATATATATGTCAGGCACTGTAAGCATTCATTTAAAGGAGGCACGGTGGAGTAGTGACTAGCGGCTCAGACTGAAACGGAAAGCCGAGTTCGAAAGGTATGAATCCTCTTCTTCTTAGCAGGACAGAATAGGCTCTATAGCTTTGGATGGCAAAAGGTCTAGGAGAAGTACAACTCTGAATTCAAAACCTGCGGAAGGTTGTTTGTGGACCTTGTGGTACGTAGTGCACATGGTCTGTATTCAGCCCTTCAAAAAGTGTCGTCGGTTCTGCACAAAGCCTTCACCGCTATAATCAAATCAAATGTGCTGGTGTCTAGCTGTCGGTACATAGGAACTGAATTGCTGACCCTCATACGTCGAATACGAGTCCACCATATATATATGCAGGGTGTATCAAAAATACTTTCAGAAATATTAGAGGCAGGTTCCTCACATGTGTGCGCAGATTTTCGTTTTTGAGTTATTAAGTTTAAAGTATATGATAGACGCTGTTAAATGTATAATCCAAGATACAATCGAAAAATCCTTTATCAACATATGTCCAAAAGGCCATCGTTGTACTTCAACACGGCAACTCATAACAAATGTTCAAATGTCCTCCGCTTGTTTCTACACACACATACATCCGTCGGATCATTGACTGGCGGACCCTTTCAAATACTCCAATATGGACTCGAATAGTTTCACAGGTCCCCATGACACGTTGATGAAGCGTTTTTGCATTATTAATGTCTGCTGCATAAAACCAATTGTTTCAGGTGGCCACACAGATAAAAATAGAAAGGATTGGGATCAGGAGAACGTACAGGCCACGGGACCGGTCCTCCCCTACCTATCCATCTTTCATGTTAGATGTCAGCCCGTGCATCGCTAACAATGTAACTAAAATGTGCTGGAGCCCCATCATGCATGAACAACATGCGTATTGGCAAGGGTACATCCTCTAGCAGGTCTGGAAGTGTGTACTAAATAAAGTCCCTGTAGACAGCACCTGTAAGACGTGCTGGGAGAACATATGAACCTACCAGAAACGCATCTCAGTTAATTCACTACTACACACGTTAAACGGTGAAGATACACTAGCCGCAAATGGACACGAATGACAAATGTAACCTAGTGTACGTGACAACATGGCGTCATCTACCGTAATCTTTCTTTAAACTTAACTCAAAAACGAAGGATTTGCGAACTTATGTTTATATGGACTTTTGTCCTTGTTTTGGTGTGAGAAACCCAACCCAAGGTTTGTAAAGGTATCTTTGATACACCCTTTATATACATTTTAGGGTGTATGTATGTGTGTATAGTGAGGAAATCGGGATCAACACTACATAGTCACAGTCAGTTTCATCCCTCAAGTGTCCTTCAGACTATGCCACCCTATCTTATATATATATATATATATATATATATATATATATATGAGAAAGTTGGCAAAATGCTGCTCTTCTCGATGATAGCCTTACCTGCCAATGACACCCTTTGTTGCAAGCAATAAGGCAGGTCTTGCTCTTTACTCGCGAAAACATGTGTTAATTGATCCTCAACCACTCGAGCAAAATGGCTCAACGACAGGTTATATCTGCTTAAAAGTTTTCAAAAAACCTCCACGGCTTGGGTGTCACATGCTTGCTCCTAAAAGTAGAATATTTTGCTGAGCTCTCATTTGTTGTCCGCAAAGGGAGAGATCACCATAAGAACGCAACATGGGATGGGGCAGATGAGGAACCGAAACGGTTGGCAGGTAACCATCAGTTGACCGGCTGTAGTGCTGACCAGCGTGGGAAAAACCCCGGATCAAGCCAGGCCGGCTGTTATTATTTGTGCATGTTTGGTATCTGATATAGTTGTATATCTCTTTTTTCTCTCAGAATCGTCAGCATAATACGTCTCTGTACTTGCTAAGCCTGCAATATTTCTATTCTAGAGACATTTAGCAAGGAACAAGATCAAAATGTGGGAAAACTTGTGTAACCTCCATCTTCGAAGTTTGGAATGATGGCCAGCCAGATGAGAATTTCTGGCTTTTACCTCGTCCCCAATATCAATGTCTTACACTGGTGGGAAATAATTATTTTATCAACGAAGTTGAACGCCACATGGAATAAATCTCTATTCATCAATTCCACTTTCTTATTTTGTTGTCCTATTTGATTCTAAGTAACTAATCAATTTTACAGTGCCTGCCTATACAAGTACACACACACACACACACACACACATATATATATATATATATATATATATGTGTGTGTGTGTATGTGTGTGTGTGTTAGAATGTGCAACCTATATTTTATATCATGAAGAAACAATTTATACATTGACATTGCTATTTAATTCTTTGTATAAATTGTTTCTTTATGGTATAAAATATAAGCTACACACTAATATATTTACATCAGATCCGCAGTACAGTATCATAATCTTAAATAAGACATTTTACTCTACCAATTGGATTATACTAAGTCCATTTCAGTTTAACCGATAAGTACATATAACAAGAAAATTTCGTGGATTTATAATTTTTCAAAATTCAAACAAAATTCCCACTTGATCGATTTGAACAAGAACTCTAGAGTCGCGGCATCGCACGCCCTAAAACTTATATCCAACTGTCAATGAATTTAAAAAAAAACATCTTTTCGATCCACACATTTTTCGTTTTAATGTTTGCCTACGTATGGGAAAATTGCGCTCTGACGATGATAATTTGAAATTGTCGAAAGTACTTGGCCTGTGTCTTCTATATGACAACAATTCGAATAAAAAGAACTTATTATTCAAGGAATTGATAATAAGTTAATGTCTCATCATGTTCTGTTAGCGAAGTGATTTCACCATTAATCGCATTAACATTGCTATTTAATTCTTTGTATAAATTGTTTCTTATATATATATAGACAGTCTGTTTCATGCTATATGCAATCGTCAAGCCAATCTGTTTCATGCTATATGCAATCGTCAGGCCAGTGGCCTGACGGTTGCATATAGCATGAAACTGAGTCGCCTCTAAGTGTTGACTTCTATGTTCACTTTTATATACACACACACACACACACATATATATATATATATATATATATATATATATATATATATATATATATATATGTACGTACAGATAGATGGGATTGTTACTTCGGTGAGACTGATATTATATTCAGTACCAGTTTCGTTATATATATATATATATATATATATATATATATATATATATATATATATATATATATACAGGGACATTTAGATATTTGTGTAAATTGGATGTATTTGGTGTATGTTAGACAGCACAAATAATTGTAAAACTCAAAGTCCAATTTACAAAATTTGTTTTATTCATTTTACTACATCTTATTAATATTGTTTTTTTATCACACCACTTACGTTTCGACCATCGTAGTTGCTTTTAACAATGTTCCATGCAATCATGATCTTGTCTTTAATGGATAACGTTACTGCATTCATAAA
>OZ010585.1:10544194-10566694 GCA_963932145.1 Acanthosepion lycidas | reverse complement strand
CTCTAGGTGTTGACGTCGCTTGCCACTGATGTTTATATATATATATATATATATATATATATATATATATATATATAGAGAGAGAGAGAGAGAGAGAGAGAGAGGGAGAGAGATAGATAGATAGATAGATAGATATACGTGTGTGTGTCTGTGTGTAAATATTAGCTTAAAAAAAGATATGACAACCTTACAAAGCTACCGACGTTTCACCTCCAGGGTTTTCATGCTGGTTTTATTATAGTTAAATACACCGCTCTCGTTCTGTTTTATGTCATTAAACAAGCAAATTGCTTCTCCTCTTCCCATTTAATTTTTACCCACTTTTTCAAATAGTATTTACGAATATTGCGAACAAGGCGCGTTTTATGCTACACAATGTTTTTGACTGAAACATGCCCCAAATTTTTAGAAAGCAACCCTAAAAGTGGGTAGCCTGGAGGGGCCTTAGTCAGGGGAATATGATGGATGTGGCAGAACTCTCTCACCGAACTCTAATTGTATATTTGGTCATGTTAGCGATGTGAGGGCGAGCATTGTGATGTTTAATAATAACAATGTATGGCCGCTCAGATCATTTCTGTTGAATTGCCTTTCAGCCTGTTCATTTGTTCAACATACAGCTTAACATTGTTCATTTGGTTGTTTTGAAGAATTTCAAATGCCTCAAGCAGCATTGCTAGTTTTGTGACCTTGATTAAAAGCAAAGAGAAGAAAATGTCGAACATGTTCATTCTTGTCTAATTGGCATTACATTTCAAAGAAATGTCTAATTTAAAAAAAAAATCATTAACATCAGACAACACTTTCTCAGGATGACAAGAGTTACTAAGAAACAAAAAAAAAGCTATGGAAGATTATTCTTCGAGATAATTCGCAGACCATCAGAAAAAACGAATATTTGTAACCACATAAGTTGACGCTGTTGTTAACATCGAGCGGCGACATTTTGTGTCATGCTTGAACACAATCTTCATGATTTGAAAATTGCGTTCAATGAAATCTGTCGTCGTTCCGTGTTGGACTCAGTGTCCACTTTTATATTTATGAGTAAATACGCTCTATCCCTGACATTGAGCACTCTTACCCATTAATATAGCATACCTGAAAATTATATTTTCATCATATATATATATATATATATATATAAATATATATATATATATGTGTTAATAAATATAGTATTTAACTTATATTAAATCCCTAAACTATTTGTAAAAAAATTAAATATTTAAATTGATAGCAAGCTTCATATTCGGGTTTTTTTTTTTTAGACATCTAAATTACTATCAAGCATTAAAATCTATTCTTTACATAAATTGCTAAAACCTAATTACAGCCTCTTTCTCTTTACTTCCCTCTACCTCTTTCTTTTTCCTTTTTCTTTTCTCCCTTCTCCCCTCCCATTTCAATATATCACTTCCGTTAAGTTAACCGTCTAAACAGGTCAAGGTCTGGTTACTCCTCTTCCCCCAATACTAAGTATGATTGAGAGAGATATGAAATTAATCCCCTCCTAAACTCTTCCATGTCTCTTTAACTACTCCTTTTACACTCTCTGTTAAATTACAAAAACTTACACTACCCATCAATTTTAATTTCATTTCATTTTTGGAAGTGCTATCTGATGATTCGGTGTCCTTTAAAAGGGCCCTGGTGAAATAAATTATTATAATGGTACGTTAAAGGGGTCTGTTTCTTTAATGTATATGTATATATATATATATATATATATATATATGGGAAAATGATATACAATTTTTTTTTATAAACAAAGAACAATTTTAGGTAAAACTCTGACAAAATAGAAAATATTTTCATGTGATACTTTTCGTCCTTTTGGACTTCATCAGTCTGAAGTAATGTTTATATTGATGTAACTGCATGTTGAGCACAAAAGATAAGGGGCACTGAGAATTTGAAATTAAATATACACCTACACACATATTTATATATATATTATGAAATGGACAAGTCCGACAATTATTTTAAGACATTTTATCTTTATACATTTTTTTATAGATACAAATATTTAAGTAAATGCTCTGTTTATAATAAACAGTATTAAACAACATTTACCAGCCTGAATGACCGAGAAATTTCCACAGAAAATATTCGTCCTCCGACAGGATTCGAAACTGCATCCTATACGGAACCGTCTTTTTAGCTTGACGTGGCTTTAACCGATTTGGCCACAGAGGAGCGTTCGGTTAGCATGGTCGAATTTACTGTATTTGAACTTCAATCTTCTATGTATCTCTCAAACCACTTGTGACTTCGTGCCATCAGAGCTATCGACGGTCGCCCAAGTGTTCCAGTGTCACTCACAAGGCTTGGATCAACTCGTGGTATAGTTTTCAGGCATTTTCCAAAGGTGCCACACGCAGCGATCGAGCCCCTCCAGACCGATAACATCAAGAAGTGATGAAATTCGAACCTGGGTCTCTTAGTCAGAAAGTGAACGTTCTAACCACTCGGCCACACACATACTCGGTCACATCAATCCAACTAAATATGTTAGCTCTATCAGTGATATTGAGCGCTTTCCAATAATTACCGCGCATATATAATATATAAATAATATATATGAAAAATTGCATATATATATATATATATATATATATATATATATATATATATATATATATATATATATATATATATATATATATATATATATATATATATATATATATATATATATTACACACACACACACATTAAACGCAATTTTAGATATATATATAGATATTTAAAAGCAAATTTAAAAGAACTGTTTTAGTGAAAAATAAAAAATAAAAACTGACCTTGATAATGGCTAAAAGAATAGCCGAAAGCGCGCACAAAAGCAGAACATTTGTATAGTTTTTATACACTTTGTGTCCAGAAAATGAAAAACACTTGTACGAATAAAAGAAAAATTAAATTAAATGTTTAATCACAGTAACTTGTCAGTCATCTTAAACAAAGAGTGATTACTACCCAAATACATATATATATATATATATATATATATATATATATATATATATATATATATATATATAATTAAATTTAATATATAAATATATGTTGATATATTTTTTGTTTATACGTTATTTTTATATCTATAAAAATATACGTTACTTTTTATCTATTTTATTTATGCGCTCTTCTTATATCTATAAATATAACATATAAATGTAATATATATTAAAATAATTGTGGGATTTAATCCAGTTCATAATATATATATATATATATATATATATATATATATATATATATATATATATTATACTTTTTAAAAGTTTCCAATTGTATATTCATATTATCTTTCAACATATATTTCTTTATATCTGAATTTTTATCCCTACGCACACACACAAACACATACACACACACACACACACACATATATATATATATGATATGTGTGTAAGTATACGTACACGTATATGTGCATGCGTAGCTCCGTGTTTAAAAATTACAACATGATATATCTGTTTTGTGTGTTATATGTACACATACGAATGTGTATTTGTGCGCTTTCAAGATAAGATGGTCCCATAATTATGGCACCTAAAAGCATAAATATAAAGTTTATATACTTATAAAATATGTCAGTGTCAAAGAAGCATAAAAGCTTCTTTTCAACACCGCCAAGAAACTCAGGTCATCACCAGTAACGTTCTTGCAAATTTTGCCACTTAATTAAAGATGGTCAATAATTTGTGACAAATGATTTAAGGGCCGGACTGTAATGAATATCTTTCAAACAGTTGATTATTCTTCCAAGTTTTCTCATAATTTCTGTGTAGAACACATTTCTACGCTGAAAAAATGACCACCCACATTCCCATGTCATTTTGAATTATTTGACGCAATTTCTGTGCTCATGAAAATTATGGTAATTCACTTATATATATATATATATATATATATATATATATATATATATATATATATATATATATATATATGGTTAAATAGATATAGATCTTTATGTTTATAAAATAGTTTTGAAGAAATATGATAAATGAAAACCGCTTCATTGAAACTAGATTTGATTATGCGTTTCGCCTTTCTTGGTCCCATCAAATAAAAAAAGAAAAAAAAAATATGCCTGTGTATTTACGTTTTTGCTTAAATAATAAATCATTAGTACTTTTTCCGCTAAGCTGGCGTTTTTCGTAATGAAAGAAAAGAATGAAAATGATTGACTTTTAAAAAAGCTGTTATTATTTATTGTGTCTTTTCTCAATAATTTTTAGTTCATTTCGAATGTTATTAATATATTCTTCCAGCTTTTCTGTATTGAATTTAAATGAAATCCTCTTCATCTTATTTTCAAAATGGCTCGAAATCAAGAGATTCCTGTAGTCATTTTTTAAATTAATTTAAGGTAAATCCTTATCCAATTTTTCCGAATGAACTGAAAGGAAAAGATTTATATGTTTTTAGGTGTGACCATGTGTTTTCGGTGTCAAGAATATGTGTATAAAATATGATACAGAAACCTGACAAAGTTTTAAAGAGATATGACAAAAGGAAAACCCTTTCATTAAAACTTGATTTGATTACGGGTTTCTTTTTTTCTGCTTTTTGATCTGATGAATCCTAGAAAAACCTCTGGAGATGACAAAATATCAGTACTTTGGGTAGAGTCCTTTCCAGTCGTGTTGAGATTGTAGAAGACTGTGTGTGTTTGCGTGTTGTTGTATTAGAAGCACGTGTGTAACTCCTGGTAGAATATTAAAAGGTCCAACTAAAGAAAATGGCCGGACTTGAATTAAGTCCAACTGAAGATAAAGAAGACAAATAAAACCGATATATATATATATATATATATTACGAAATGGACAAAGTCCGACAATTTATTTATTAAAGACATTTTTATGTTTAACGTTCTTTTTATAGATACAAGTATTTAAGTAAATGCTCTGTTTATAATAAACAGTATTAAATAACATTTACCGGCCTGAATGTCCGAGAAATTTTCATAGAAAATATTCGTTCTTTGACAGGATTCGAACCTGCATCCTATACGGAACCGTCATTTACGCTGACGTGCCTAACGTAACCTAACGGTAGCCTAACGGTAAGGCACGTCAGCGTAAATGACGGTTCCGTATAGGATGCAGGTTCGAATCCTGTCAAAGAACGAATATTTTCTATGAAAATTTCTCGGACATTCAGGCCGGTAAATGTTATTTAATACTGTTTATTATAAACAGAGCATTTACTTAAATACTTGTATCTATAAAAAGAACGTTAAACATAAAAATGTCTTTAATATATATGTATTAAACAAAACAATTTTACAATGGACATAGACAATAATATTTGTGTGTCTGAACGTTTGTGTTTGTTCTTTGGTGAATGTTCGTACGTACGTGTATGTGTGTATAATGTTCACGGCGTCTCCCACAAATGGAAAGACGCGGATCTTCTAAGAGAGCTTACATTGTAGTCGGTGAAATGAAGAAATGAAAAAGAGGATTTACGCGAGGTGGGATGTGGCAGGAGGCCTGAAGGAAAGAGAACAAGACAAGAAGTCGCATACTATTTATAGTATAGGGAGAATGACCTCGAGTGACAATTTGGGAATTAAGGAGGAGCTAACCCCGATATGATCATTTCATTTGAATCTACAGGATGTACCAGATATTTGAAAGCACTATTTAGCTAGCCAGAAATGAAAGATGATCAAACGTAACTTTACTAAGTATGCGCCAAATTTTAGCATTCACATTTGTCTTTCAGATGTATCGATGACATTGTGAAACGGAAGTGAAAAGTTACGCTGTGCTCGTGTCATTAGCCGGCAACTACAATTATTTGAAGTAACTTACTCTTCGTTCACTTATTTGAAGAACTTACTCTTTGCATCGGAGGTGATCCAGAAAGTGATCCGGCTTCATTTCATAGTCAACGTGAACCAGGAATAGAAAACTGAGAATTTTTCCGATCATGTTTACTTAAAACATGTGACTGCCTAGCTCTCCTAATTTAAATCCCCTGGACTATTACTTCTGGGGTATCATGGACAGAGATACGTAACTAGCTGTTCCAAAACAAAACGCCAAAGGCCAACATTGTCGACATGAATTCCAGTATGGACAAGAACTACATGATACGAACATACAGTCGCTTTCGAGCCCGCATCGAATCCTTCCGCGATATATAGGGTGGTTTTATTGAATAACCTTTTATTCTAAATTTATTTATAGACATTTATTCTAATTTATATTTTTTCCAAACTGAATATGTGTACAATTTTGTTTGCATCTATAATGATTTCTATCTTATGAACATTTTTCTTTTTCTTTATATTATAATTTATCTTAATTATCTGATACCTCCCCAACACTATCTATCTATCTATCTATCTATCTATCTATCTATCTATCTATCTATCTATCTATCTCTCTCTCTCTCTCTCTATATATATATATATATATATATATATATATATATATATATATAGGCTAAAATTTTAGGGACACCCTCTGGATATAATAATTAGTAAGTTATATATTTTGGGTTTTAATTAACACCTAAGATGCTATTTAAGCCATTGAGTCTGACAAGCTCTTTTTTTTTTTTTAAAAAAAGAAGACGTTACCTAAAATTTTAATTTCCCCGGCCTTAAGATTACCATTATCCAACAAGGTAGGTTTGGCAATAAAAGCTAAAATTGTTTTCTGGAAACTTAGAATATGCATACACAAGACAAAAAGATAATAAGAAATTATATGAATACCTGATCTACGAGGGGAGAAGGTAGAATCTCTCATACCCTTGCAAGAATATGGAACCTTTGAAGGAAGACTGGAAACCACATTTCCTCAATTCGGTCTATGTTAATATGAGGGAGTCCTGAAGTGAATTAGCACTTATTTAATGTATGAAAGATTTTAGTTCCTTCCTCTTGGAAAATATTACTAAGAGAATATATATATATATATATATATATATATATATATATATATATATATATATATATATATATATATATATATAGTATTTGGGCAGCAATCACTCTTTGTTTAAGATGACTGACAAGTTACTGCGATTAAACTTTTAATTCAATTTTTCTTTTGTTCGTAGAAGTGTTTTTCATTTTCTGGACAAAAAATGTGTGTAAAAACTATCCAAATGTTCTGAATTTGCGCGCGCTTTCTTTTAGCCATTATCAAGGAAGATTTTTATTTTTTTTATTTTTCACTGAATTTGTACTTTTTATGTGTGTGTCTGAAGTTATAGGAATGCTTTCTTTTCCAAACAGGGTCATCACATTGTGGACGTGTTCGTAGATATGTTATTGAGTGTTGGCTTTTCCTTTTTTTATTATTAGGGTTTCCATTATTTTTTATATTTTTTTACATGTGAATGAGGCTATTATACGTGTATTTTCTACTCGTACTTTTCGGATAGAATTTGGTCGGTGTATATATATATATATATATATATATATATATATATATATATATATATATATATGTTTGTGTGTGTGTGTAAGTATGCAGTTAGTAGATTTAGATCTGTCCGGGACATGGTCATAACTATGGGAGATTCACTAAGGCTTGAGCTCATTATACAGTTGTAATGCTTTGCATAACTTCCTAACTATTATCTCACGGTTCAAGGCACTTTTCCCTGGTTATTTAAGATTAGCTTAGTCTAGTCTGGAGAGAACAAATAGTGGGTGACCAATGAATATATAACTCATTAAACAGACAAATTGGTTTGCAAGACGAGCTTGTTAAACTCCACACCAAAGTAGCGCCCATAATATTTACTAAGCTAGGTGAGGTACCAAACAGAAATTGAACGTGTAACACTCGTAATCGAAAGAATAGGTCGATATTGTATGTAGTAATGATAAAAAAACATATGACTCTTACTAATCTTAACTTATGTAATCTTTATACACCTAACTTTTTACAATGAAATACTGTTGTGTGAGTCTATCACGCACGAACATACATACATACAAAAATACAAATCACATACAACGCCAAGCATTCATTGGTTAATTAATCACCACTACGTTATTATAGACAATTTACAAATCACAGCAATGTGACAATTTTGTAATCGCTCTATTTTTTATGTAGTCAGTTTTGTGCACTTTTGGGAGAAACACAGAAGCTTTCTTAAGTCTCCCCAAATCTCGCTTGCTGATTGGTTGATGCCAACCAATCAGATCGTCTGCACATGAAGAATAATTCTTCCCGCGCAGCGATCTGGAGCCTATAGTAACTTATTTAAGCAAGCATTTTTCTTAGCTAATTAGTGAGAATTCAGCTGCCAAACGAATCCATGACAGTTGAAACCATGCGCCAAACTTCTCACTCACACACATCACTCACATGATGAACATACCTTGTATATACTCACATAATCTTTTCTAACACAACAAATCTTTTAAGAACAGTCCTTATAAGAGACTCTCATGATCATTATTCCAGTGAACTTTGAAATACTAAAATAACAGTTAAAGAGAGACAACTCTTGTTTATTTCAACCTATTCTTACTTAAATGCATGCTTTCTTTCACATCGTTGTTTGATATTGTACATCTTGATAAATACATATTTTATGTGTAACAATGTCTTTGGTTTATCCTTTTCTGCGTCATCCCTGTTTCCTAATCTAAAGTTAAATTAATATGGTGAAGTCCGCCACACTGTGTTTGATATTAATGATCATAAATCAATACAAACTAAAATACTGGTTCTGTCTGAAAAGCATTCGGTCATTTTGAATATTTCGACTGCTCATTCTTTACGTTTTGCGCAGTATTCTTTTTTTTCCTTTTATCGCATCACTCGGGGTCTGTTAGTCACTCTACAGAGCACACTTGGCTTCCTGCGACTTCTCGCTTTTCTCAAAGCTGAAATGGGATAGATTTCCGATGAGAACGTGACCAGACATCTGATGTCAATCCTAAAAGAGACTGTTTTGAAAACGGGGAAGAGACGCTGGAATAAGTCTGTGAGGTCCAACGGTAGTAATTTGAAGAGGAGTAAGGAGTCACTGACCACCTAGGTGGGTTATTTTTGCTCACTCATATTTAATGGCTGGGTCATTTTCGTACTGACCTCATAAGTTTAAAAAACACCCTTTCTCCAACAATAGACGGACAGAACAGAGCCTTTTTCAGAACATAATTCAAAGTTTAATGTTACGTCTGATCTTTCAGAGCATTCAATACGAATGTGCGAAGGGTCACGGGGAGTCAAGTGGCTCCTTAAGATGTTTTCCTTCCGAAACATCATCCACTGGATTACGTATTTAATGCCTATAGTATGAAGAAGTCACGGATTATTTTTCTTTCTTTATAGAGGAATACTATACAGTATCGACGTAGTAACTAAAAAACTATGTATTTGTCACAGACTAATTTGAGCCCAAGTAGAAATCGCTATTAGAAATGCTGATTTTCCAGGTAAACCGTTGGGCTTGTTACTCATTTCACTTTGTATCATAGGCAACAAAGTTTAGTAAATATGAAAACAATATAACTTGATAGGCAGATTAATAGTTGCTCCAATAATCTCCATAATCAATGATAGGCTATGGTTATGTAGTAATCTTCTAACAATTAATCACTTACTAAAATCTCTCTGCCTGATGCGACGTCTAAGTGTCAGACTTTCCCAAGAAAATTAAGCATAGCATGCACTAACTGTAGTAACTCAATGTTGTTCAGAATCTATTAAATGGCAACAAATATTCTAAAATCGTAGAACAGTAAAAACAAAAAAACTCACGTCTTTTGGGGTCTAGTCACTGTTTCTAACTAACGTTGGTTAGATCCAGTGACTAAACCCATATAGTTGTGATTTCAATACCAGGCCACAGCAGTGATGAACCAAAACATGGAGAGTTGAATTAAAGGGAAATGACTAAGACATCCGTAAGAGGTATGGCACATGGAACTAGAACAATCACCTGAAAACGGTCGAAACGTTGTGAATATGGCAATGAAGATGAGGATAACAGTCCGAGTAATGTAAATAATGCAAGTAATCATAATACCTCAACTCAGAGATATAGACAGAGAGAAACAGCAAAAAGTTAATATCAAAAAAATACCCACTGCTCGTCCTATTATGGTGCGTTATGTCCCGACATGTTGAAAATCCAACAAAATATGATAAAAACTGAGTAATTTGGAAAATCAAATATGGCTACTGTTACGCATTCAGGTAACGGTGGCAGAAATTACAGTTTATTTTTCATCGAATATTCTGATTTGTTTTAAGAATCTTTCAAACATCTTTGCTGTTAGCTAATGAACAAATTAGTTATAACTAAAACTAAAAGCGGAATTTTAAGCTAATTTCCACGGAATATCTAAATAGGACATTTGATCTTAATAAGAGATGTGATGATTTTTCACGATGTATATATTGAATTATATCTTATTTGAAAATCATCACTATCATGAACTCTTTGATTAGCTAGGGGGATTTAAAAAAAGATTTAAAGTAAACTTTTAGAAAATCTACACATTTTACACATATAAGATAATAAACTTTGTCGAAGGTTAGATTCTATGGTCCCCTGATAGACATTGTTCATACTACAAACGAAAACGCAAAAATACGATTTTTTTCAATTAAACGATAGAAGTCATGGTTTAAAGTAATTGAAAAGAAGACCATGACTTTGTTTTCTCGCTCGAAAATCTTCAGAAAAAAAATGTCTACTTTACAGAATTAAACAATTTCCATTTAGCTAACCTAATGGATACAGAGTAAAGGTTCAGTTTGGTATTATATTTAAATTGTAAATGGAAACCCTAACTAAATCTAAAGAAAAAAAGATTTTAGAATTTTTTAAAACTAACATACTAAAAAGATATTCTGTGGACCTATTATTATCCACAAAATATTTAGCGTTCACAGTTCTAAACATTTTTTAATCATATAACAAAAGTCAGACGGACAAAATAGATTGAATTAATCGAGAGGGTACTGAAAATTTCTCGGTTCACCTCCAAAAATCTGGCCCAATGACGGGACCGTTTTTTAAATCTTTCTTAGTGAAATTATTATTATTATTATTAGTAGTAGTATTAGTATTAGTAGTAGTATCTGTTATCTTAAGCAGATCTTATGCCGTAATTTAAAGATCAAGAGTGGGTCATAAAAAATGACCATGGGTTCTGTCGTTTCTTCATATCTCTACATCGACAAAACCTTTCTATGAATTCTGACTGCGCTATTTCTTGAAATATCTCAGTTCGAATGACAGTTCCAATTTTACGCACCCATTTTTTAGATTTTGTCTGTCACAGTTCCAAGAGCGCCCACAAAAAGAACAAATACTTTCTCTATCTCTCACCCGTAGACTATCTCATGTTTAAAACCTTGATACCTTTCCCTCTCCTCCTTTTCTTCTCAGCTATAGTTACGTACGGCTATGTCGATGATCCACCACAATCTGTCTTCCTTCTGAGTAGTAATGATATCTGGAATTCTTGCATTTATTATCTTATTTCATTACACGATGAAGTTCCAGAACAAGTTCATTTTCAAGTGTGTATATTCAAACCACTTTTCTACTAGAAACAAGTGTACAATACGTGCTATTTTGTTGTGTCTCCGTACTCACGTTACGTCTCCATGTCAAATTCACTTAATATGTAACCCACAGTTTCCTCTGCTTTTTCACACATTCAACACAAACCAGAATCCAGTTTTACTTGTATGATATTTGACAGTTGTATCTCAAGGCTTGCCTTTTCGCATCACATATGAAAGATTCTAGTCTTTCCCTCATGTCTCTTTTTCTTCATCCTTATTCATGCTTCCATTTTATCAATTTTCTCCATTTTTCTCCTCATCCATATCTCCTCCCAAGCTTTTATTTCGTTTTTGTTGTGACCAAGTAAAGGGTTAAAGAAATAACAAAACAAGTGTTACAGATATATCATATATTAAACAGTAAGTACAACGTATTACATGACTAGTGAGTGTGCGTCGGTTGACCCAGCGTTCAATCTATTCGACTGTTTCCCCAAGGCCTTCTCTCCTACTAATCTTATAGTAGACGGAAGAGTCCAACATAGACTCTTTAGAAGGAGGACACCACAGCAATTTTTTTAGATATTTATTCTTGAACTATTCGTTACCGATACAATCTCTTGTTTCTTTGATGTTTGTTACCTTCACACCGACTAGGAACCACCTGAAAACTTTTCTCTTCATTCCTTATTCAGTCTTTACATCCTATCAAATCTCTCTTGATTGTCCAGCTGTAGGTAAATCCTACGCACATAATCTTTAAGGGTGTAACGTTCTGAAAATTGTTATCTTTTTCTTATTCTCCTGGCCATTTGCCTTTTATTGTGTCCATTTCGGTACACCGGACCCACTTCAGAGAACCGACAAAGCTCAAATATTGGCTAACACTTTATTCATTCCATTCAATTTCGACTCCAGAATTAAACCCAGACGTTTAAAGTTCTTGTTTTTCCAAAAAAAATTCCTTTAGTTCTTTCTCCTTGATTTTATGTACTTCTAATATATCGAAATACTTACAGCCAGTCTGCTCGTTTGTCTTTCATGACCTGCCCATTAGATAACTCAATTCTATCTGTCCTGCTTACGGAATATCAATACTCCACATTTTAACGCTAAATTTCATTCCAATATCACTGGTAAATAGAAGTTCTGTGCTCAGCAAAAAATCAATTTTCTTTTGACTCTAGCCAAACAGCTTCAAGCCATACATAAATAGTAAGTAGTTTACATTCAAATGTTTTCTCCTGCAATCCTGACCAATACATGTCTTCCTCAACAGAAAAGACAGTAGTATCATGCATAAAACAAACAGCAGTGGTGATAGACTATCACTTTGGGAAGTTCCCCTCTTAATTTCTACTTCTCCAAGGGTATCAGCTGCGTTTCCCATCTTTTTATGCTATGTTTGATAAATGCAATGATGGTGTTTGCCTCTCCAAACAATTCCATGCATTCTAAAATCTACGTATGAGGCACTGTATTGGATGTTTTTCTATAATCCACCCAATCCATTATCACTTTGGTTTGTCTCTTCTTGCAATCTCTGAGTATTGCTTTATAGACTTTAAAGGTTGCGTGTTGGTATGTGCGTGTTTACATATAATTAATGTAGAAGCAACAAAAACTTGGGTTTCTATAGTCAACCTTGCGCTGAGTTGGAACGACCAATGCAAAGTTTGTGTTTACTTCATCGCTGCAGGTTTAAGCATCGTTATAAGGGTCGAGTTCTAGTCAGCTTTGCCCTGAGTTGGAACGACCAAAGTAAAGGTTGATTTGCTTCATGTGGGGGTTTTGGGGGACACGTGCGAACTCTATGCGTTGGAAAGTGAAAAGAGATCTCAGTCGTTAGTAGACCGGGAAAACGAACGTGTCCCAACATCCTCATCTACGTTCTAAAAGGTGGGGGTGGGGGGAGAAATAGGAAGAGGCAGGAATGCTTGTCTTTTTATAGACTTAAGCAGCGCCATTTTTGGGGCGTTTGGCGGGGCTAAGTGGAATTATAAAATTTACGGTTCTTTTACTACTAGCGTCACGGGAAATGTATTTATTTTGTTTTAATTCATTATTATTATTATTTTATTTACTTAATTATATATTTTTTTCCTTAAGCTTTTTCTAACAGAAGCTGATACTTTCGATCTATGCTTTTCTGGATTATTATTATTATTTTAGTTATTAAAAAATAAACTGAGTTTTGAATTTCTAACTTCCATAAATTTCTCTTTCAGTAAGTGTTGGAAGAAAGCAAAATTACAACACAACCGGGCATATAATTCTGTTTCGTATTAAGAGACTTTCTTGCCAGAAGAAAAGTTTTTGGCTATTAATGTGTCCTCTCTTTTTTTTATCGCAACTTTTCCGTAATATTTCGTCAAAATTCTATTGTAAATATTTTGGTGGGTCTCTGTTGTAAACACACGAACATAATCTTGTTTCCCTCTTGTATTTTTGGAAGAAGTAATTAAGGCAGGTGAAAAAGAGCAAGTGTAAAGTTAATGATGTTTCTGAGAAAGAAAAACAGGCCGAACAGTGGAATGAGGTAAAATCTAATTTTCAACTCATTTTAGTAAGGCTAACGGTGTTTATTGCATCCATTGTTGTGGCTTCAATTGATAGGCAATTGACACAGTTTGAATGAAGATGATCCCAGTGTGAGCTTCTGTCTAGGATGTTGAAAAAGGTAACTTAAATACTTCTGAGGAAACGATGATATGATTAAGAAGCAAAACTAACAGATAAGAGGCGAATAAAAAAGAAAGAAAATAGACGCGCGAAGCTAGGTATCTTTTTTAATTGGATGCAAACAAAGTTGTTTATACAATTAGATGTAATACTTACTCTAACAGCTTGGAACGGGGAATTGTTAACTTTGGTTTAAAATCTCTCAAAATGATGTGAGGAGTGTTTTTACTTTTTAAAACTTGCGTACATTTGATTAGTAAGGGCATCTTGTGTGAAATTGTCTCACTCATAATCCGTGTTTCGATTCTGCTAAGTCTGTTTAATAGACTAACTCCCTAATTATTATTCTAGACGTCTTAGGTATTTACAAAGCTTAGCTTCTTGTTCGTTTTGAAGTAAAATAAAATCCATGGTGTTCTTTTCGCTACTTCTAGTTCAACTAAAAGCGGTGGCAACTAAAATTTTCGCATGTAAATGACAAACAAATAAACAAACATTGTTTGTTTAAAATAATGCATTTACACAAAAATTACATTTGTCTAAAAACTGTGAGTAAATGTGGATCTGTGTGCGAAAGTGCTTGACAGTTGTGATAAAATTACAATACATGCTTGGCAGCAACTGTTTTCATAGAAGAGGAACAAAGGAAAACAGTCTTTTGAAACGTTCTGCTCTACTTTTTCTAATCTAAGAAAGGTAATCGCTTTTTTGCTATATTTATTTATCTGTCCTTGTTTATATTATTTTTTATTGTTGCTTTGGTTCCTACAATGGGTTTCCATGCTAAAAATTATTGACATATGGCGAGCAAGAGATTCGAAACAGGAACTATCAGTATAAGATCAAGTAACTTCCTGGTTAAATCGATTATGCTTGCAGAGAGCCATATGGTTTATTATTGCCGTATCCTTTCGGAACGTCAATTCTTTAGCTCAAACGGAAGTCCTCACTTCGACAACCATAGCTCAAAACAAACCTTAATTTCTTCCTGCTCTTTGCACTCTCATCCAGAATATCGTCAAAAAATACCAGTCATAAATCATTTTTGTGACCAATCAGAGAAAGGCGCACGCGGTTTTTACAGCAGCCATTCTGAGCCACTGAGTCACTATAAAGCCAACACCCTTTCCACCAACGAAGGCAGTTCCGACCAGCTTGGCATTAGCGACTGACTTAGCCAGGCTATCAGCAGTGACACCGGGATGCTTCCATCAATAGCAATGCTTTCGACCATCGATGAAATCATCATCAGCAGCAGCAGAAACAAACTTTCGATTACTTCATATGCGTGTTGATTTTATCCACGTGCCTATCTCGACTACTACCTTGTGTCATAACCCGAACTAACACTCACTCTCCCACGATTGTCATACGATACCCTGAAACGATGCCTTGGAACGAGCAAACGATTGAACATAGTAAGTCACGGAGAATAAAAATTATTTTTCTTATCTCAACCACATCTTATCTTCGCTTACTGTTTCATCACGTCCACTCTTTTCTTGTTAAAGTTAAAGCCGCCGTAACGCGAAATTGTTAATCATTGTAGAGAAGAATACAATCCAATGGTTCCCAACCGATTTTTGAACCGTGCCCCACTTTGGTATTTCTAAAAGTCTGGTGAACCCCGCCAGGTAATATTTAATTCTTACATAGTCAAAATTTTACTGCGATTCATGTGAAGGAATCTTAAAAGGCCATTAACTTGGTCTCTAAACAAGCCTCCAAAGACCATGGCGTCCATGAAAGAGAAAAATTAAAAAACAGTTAAATATATATAGTTTCAAGACATGTAGTAGAGAATTGAAAAGCAGAAATATAAAATATTTGAACGAAAGCTTATTCTGTAAAATACTTTGATTATTTTAATCATGAAATAATAATGCAAAATGAAATTTGATCTCACTAGAAAACAATTCACTGTTAATAACTCATTCTCGAATTGCCCCCTTATTCTGTTGGTATAGTAAGCCGTAGGATGCACATCCTACGCATGCCCCACCAAAATATTACCATGCCTCACCGGTGTGGCATGCGCCCCACGTTGGGTATCATTGGTATAATCATATAATTATTATGGTTAAGAGTTGTGTTAGTTTTCATAACTGGCTGAAGTTAAGCTCAAGGAATTTTTGAAGAGTACAGAATACCAGCGACAATAGGAAAAACAAAGTTTGGCCCCCGATCACTTGGAAAGGTGGACATAAATTTGCTGTGCCCGCATCATGAGTTTGCTGTTTATAACTTCAACCGAAGAATGGAATTAGATATTGAACATTTCTTAGGGGAAAGTGTAAACGATTAATTTATCTCAAGTGATGCATACCTCCGCCCCACGTCTTGTATGATGAGACATAAAACAAATTGAACAAAAACATTTTTCCCAAAAGGCAAAGTATCAAGCCGAAGGGCTATCAAAAAAAGGGCTGTCTTTTGTTTGCATCTTTGATATAAACGAGATGTGCATCGATCTCTTGGAATTTGGTCAGTCATCAATTAACACGCAGTCGCCTAAGAACATGTATAGTGATGCAGGGTCGGTAAAAGTATCGTTGAGTCAAGCACAGTATTTCTATGACTCTTTGAAATACTGCAGCGAAATTTGTGGCTCCTCTTATTTGGGGGAACTTAAAAAGAACATCTTTTATGTGCCGAGTCCCTTTAGGACGTAGGCGATCATAGTCTCCACATCTTCTTGTTTCTTGTAGCTCTTAATAAGTTTTACCTTTTTGTTATTTGTTCCAAAACCTGTTCTGCCATCCATTTGCTGAAGCCCATCATGTATTTCACGCGCTGCCTTCAACTGTCTCTCTATCCCTCTGTCATATGATCATCAGTTTTTCCAATCCTTCTTCCTCAATACGTGCCCCAGAAATTTCAACAGTCTCTTCCTGATGTTAAGTATAAATTTCCTCCTTGTTTCCAAACGTCGTCGTTGTTCACCTGTTCGGTCCATGGTATCCTCAGCATCCTTCTGTAGAACCACATTTCTGTTGGTACAAGTCTCTTCTTCATCACTGAGGAGATTGTCCAGCATTCGCTTCTATACACATATCACATAACAGTTCAGTATTCTTTTGTTTCCAACGAAATTTTCCTGTCTTTTAATACTTTGCATAGACGCATCTCAAATCGTTTCCCCCTTTTTAGAACGTTAAAGCAAATAAAGAAACAAAACGATTACCTAAAAAGCAGTTATTTTTGTAAGTAAAATAAAATAGAAAAGAAAGAAAATAGCGAACTAAATGATTTGAAAAAAGGAAGAAAAGAAACGAAAAAATACTTGAGAAAGAAAAAGGCATCTTTCGAAATGTCGTTGGGCAAAAATTCTAATTACATCGAAAGATAACAAATCAAGCATCATGTCGCCTTAGTTCATGTCTCCGATCCAGATCAAGAGACTCAGACTTCAAATCTAACAGCCGTTGTATTTAAGTACGTAAAAGCGTTTATATCCCGGATGCTTTGCCTTGAAACGTTCAGTATTTCGAGTTATTAAAGAAAGTAAAATTAATGTCTGCCGTTGGAAATGCTTCGATCTAAATATGCGACAACGTGGCGAATTCATCAAACAATCGCTATTCAAGAAAATCATCATGACCACATATCTATTTTCCTTCTTCACATCTTTCTTCCTTTCTGTTACATTAAACAAAGGTGTAAACTGACTTCACGTATTTCCTGGATTGCTGCCAAATCTACCTATTCTCGATTTTTCGTCAAAATGGCCATATAGTAAAGAGTCTTAAACATGTCTTGTATTGTCTCAGACCACAATCAGAATGGTGCAAGGACTAGATGTTTTTTCTTTACTTTTCACCAATAGCTTAATAAAATTAATAAACATTGGTTGCAGCTATTTCTAGTCAAAGTAACAAATTTAGTTTGCCATTGTTCTTAGTCAAGCTAATAAGTTTTTGTTGGCACTGTCCTTTTTTCAAACTAACAAATTTTGATTGCAACTCTTCTTAGGCAAACTAACAAATTTTGGTTGCCACTGTTGTTAGTTAAACTAACAAATTTTGTTTGTCAATGTTCTCTGTAAAATTAATACTTTTCCGAGTCAAACTAATAAATTTTGGTTGCTATTTTTCAGAGTTAAACTAATAAATTTTGGTTACCACTATTCTCAATCAAAGTTCGAGTCAAGCAAATAAACTTTGGTAGCCACTCTTCTCAATCAAAATAATAGATTTTGGTTGCCACTATTGTTAGCCAAAGTAACAAATTTAGCTTGCCACTGTTCTGGCTCAAACTAAGAAATTTTATTTGACACTATTCTTAGTCAAACTAATAAATTTTATTTAACACTAAGTGAATCTAACAAATTTAGGTTGCCATTGCTCTTAAACTAAAAAATATAGTCTTCCGTTGTTCTTAGTCAAACTATCAAATTTTTGTAGGCAACTATTCTTAGAAATAGATTTGGGTTACCATTGTCAAACTGATAAACTTTTGTTGCAACTGTTCTCAGTGAAACCAACAAAATTTGGTTGCCACTATTCTTAATGAAATGGATCTTCTTCCTTGCCATTAATCTGGATAAAACTAATAAATTTTGGATGTCACTTTCTTAGTCAAACTAATAAATTTTTTATTTGTCACTGTTTTGAGTGAAAGTAACCAAATTTTCTTTGTCAATTTTCTGTGTCGAACTACTAAATTTTGGTTGCCACTGTTCTCACTCAAACTAATAAGTACTGGTTGACATTGTGCTTAGTCAATCTAACCAATTTTCATTGTCAGTGTACTTAGTCAAACCACCAGATTTTATTTGCCATTGTTCTGAGTCAAACAAACAAATTTTGATTACCACTCTTCTCAGACAAACTAATAAATTTGACTTGCCAATATTCTCAATGTCAAATTTACCAAATTTTGGTTGGCACTATTGTGAGTCAAACTAATAATTCTTGGTTGCCATTCTTCTGGGTCAAACTAATAAATTTTTGTTGCTTCTGTTCTGAATCAAATTAATTTTATATGACACTTTTCTTTGTCAAAATAATAAATTTTGGTTGCCATAGTTCTCAGTGAAACTAATAAATTTTGGTTGCTACTGTTTTGAGTCAAACAAATAAATTTCCATTGCCACTGTTCTCAGTCAGATTAAGAAATTTCCATTGCCACTGTTCTCAGTTAGATTAAGAAATTTCCATTGCCACTGTTCTCAGTCAGATTAAGAAATTTCCATTGCCACTGTTCTCAGTCAGATTAAGAAATTTCCATTGCCACTGTTCTCAGTCAGATTAAGAAATTTAGGTTGCCACTGTTCTCAGTCAGATTAAGAAATTTAGGTTGCCACAATTTATATTCAAACTAACAGATTTTTGTATGCGACAGTTCTTAGATTAACATATTTTAGTTGCCACTATTATTAGTCAAACTAGCAGATTATGGTTGCCTCTGTTCTCAGACTAATAAATTTTAATTCGAACTGTTCTCAGTCAAAATAACAATTTTGTTGCCACTATTTTTCATTAAACTGACAAATTTTCCCTGTCATTATCCTGGGTCAAACTAATAAATTTTGATTGTCACTCTTCTTAGTCAAACTAAAAAAATTATCTGTCAGTGTTCACCCAGAACTTAATAAATTTTGGTTACCACTGTTGTAAGTCAAATTAATAAATTTTGGTAGTTAATGTTCTGAACCAAACTAATAAATTTTGGTTGTCACTGTTTATAGTCAAACTAACACTTTTTTTGCCACTTGTTGGAGTGAAATGAATAAACTTTGTTTGCCATTGTTCTGAGTTAAACCAATGAATTTTGGTTTTTCACTGTTCTTAGTCAAATTAATAAATTTTGGTGGACACTGTTCACAGTCAAAGTAACAAATGTTTTGTTTTTGACTCTATTTGAGTCTTTCAGTCAAACCAATAAATTTTGGCTGCCACAGTTCTAAGTCAATCTAATAAATACTTTTTGCTACTCTTCAATCAGAATAATAAAATTTGATTGTCACTGTTCCCATAACGTAATTTATTCATAATTTGTTTGCCATTGTTCTTAATCAAAATAAAAAATTCTTTGTCACTGTTCTGAGTCGAACTAATAAATTTGGGTTGCCACTGTTCTGATTTAAACTAGTAAATTTTTGTTGACATTGTTCATCATTAAACTAGTTAATTTTGGTTACCACTTTTTCAGTCAAACTAACAAAATTTTCTTGCCACGGTTCTTAGTCAAACTAATAAATTTTGGCTGTCACAGTTCTCACTCAAACTAATAAATAAATAAGTACTCTGTCTCAAATTAATATATTTTGTTACCACTTTTTTCAGTCAAACTAACAACTTTTGTTTGTCACTGTTTCTAATCAAACAAATAAATTTTGTTTGCTACTATTCTGAGTCAAACTAATATATTTTTGGTTGCTACTCTTTGTAGTAAATCTAATAAATTTTAGTTGCCACAGTTCTTAGGCAAACAAATACATTTTGGTTGATGTTTTTAGCCGCCATACTAACAAATTTTGTTTGCCACTAACAGATTTGGTTGCAACTAGTTTTTGTCAAACTAATAAATTTTGTTTGCCACTGTTCTGAGTCAAACTAATAAATGTTTGTTGCTAATGTTTTTAGTCAATAAATTTTGGTTGATTCTGTTCTCAGTCAAACCAATAAATTTTGGTTGACACTGTTTTTTGATTTAAACTGATGAATTTTGGATTCCACTTTTCTCTGTCAAACTAATAAATTTGGGTTGTCTCTGTTATCAGTGAAATTAATAAATTTTGGTTGCCACTGTTCTCAGTCTAACAAAATTTTATTGATTCTGTTGTTCATGAAACTAACAAACATTTGCTGCCACTTTTCTTAGTGAAAGTTACAAATTTTGCTTGCACTGTTCTTATTGAAGCCCACAAATTTTAGTCAGTAAAGTAATGATTTTTTGTTGCCACCATTCTCAGCCAAACTAATAAAATTTGTTCTGAGTCGAACTAACAAAATTTCCTGGGTCAAATAATAAATTTTGCTTGCCACCTTTTTCAATCAAATCAACAAATTTTGGTTGCCACTTTTCTTTTTCAAACAAACATATATTGTTTGGCATGTTCCTTTTCAAACGACAAATTTTTTCCACTCTTATTAGTTAAGCTAACAAAGTTTGGTCGCCACTGTTCTTAGTCCAACTAATAAATTTTATTTGCCACTATTCTGTCTCAAACTAAGAAATTTTCGTTGTCCCTATTCTGAATCAAATTAAGAAATTTTTATTGTCACTGTTCTGAGTCAAACTATTTATTTCTTTGGGGTACATATCACATTAGGGTTAAATTCATTTATAATCACCCATCTCCATATATATACGTACAGAACTGTCGGCAGATACAAGTGTAAAGCATGAGAGTAACTCTCAAAAATCTACTTTTAGCTTTATCAATATTAGACAACATTTGTGTGCAATGTGTTTTAATATTTCGATTTTTATTAGCACAATTTACAGAAGTTTATAATGATGCATGAAAAATAAATATATGATTAGAAAACTTTATTTGATAGGCACATAAAAAATCCCCACAGGAGGAATACTATATTCAACTTCAGTATATGTCTATATTTCTGAGATGAGGTATTATGTACACTATTTACATTATTCGGACTATTGGCTTCATCTTTGTCGCCATATTTATTACAACGTTTCAGCCGTCGTACGCTACGGCCTTCTTCAGGTTGGAATATCGAACTGAACCCTTTATTTCGCTCACTGGGGTAGATTGTTCTAGTTCCACGTGCCATGTCTAATGGATGTCAGTTATCAGTTTACTTTTAATTCCCCTTTCCAAGTTCTCCACTGCCTCCACTACCGGATATTGAACTCACACTCTTAGGGTCCTGTCACTGGATCTAACCAACGCCTTTATCCACTGTGCCGTGTGTCCTCAACTTGGAGAGGGGGAATTAACAGGAGATAACTGATAACTGACATTTATTAAGCATGGCACGTGCAACTAGAACAGTCTACCCCAGTGAGCGAAATAAAGGGTTCAGTTCGACATTCCAACCAACTGAAGAAGGCTGGAGTATACAACGCCCGAAACGTTGTAATAAATATGGCGACAAAGATGAGGACACTAGACCGAATAATGTAAATAGTTTATATTCAACTTATTCCATGTCTTCGAGCAGTAAAGAGAAAATACTTTCACAAAAGAAAGATATTTAATGTAATAAATAATGGAATATGGACATTTTAGAAGCAACCTAAGAAATTTAATATCACATGTAATGCATTAAAAAGCCATAGTTTTGCTAATGCTTAAAATGAAACGGTTTTAAAGTAAAGGAAAATA
>OZ010585.1:10386694-10539194 GCA_963932145.1 Acanthosepion lycidas | reverse complement strand
ATACGAACATTTCAGAGTTTTGGGGTGTCAATCTGAGGACAATACAGAGGATTCGGAAAGAGTTGTATGAGTCTAATGGGGATTATGAAGGTACGGCATTCTGATCTTTCTGATAAGAAATCAACTCCCGAATTTGTTGGTGAGGGCCTCAGGCTCAACACGGAGGCCCACATCAAGTGTTTTGGGAAGGTAGTGCTGCTCTGGGTCAAGGGGGTGGATGCTTGAAGACGTTATGTCTGGCAACTGGACTCTGCGCCATGCAGGAGAACACAGTCATGGCTGTCAGACAATTCCTGCGACCACATCACCTCTTACACCTAACTGCTCAGACTGCAACCGCGTTGATTATTAGGTGTGGGGCGCAGTTGAGACCAACAAAACTCCTGGTAACACCAAAGATTAACTGAAGGCAAGGATTATGACAGCATCTACCAACTTAAACAAGGAGGCCATCCAGAAGAGTTGCGGGAGATTCCGAAGTTGTGTGGAGGCTGTGGTGATTTTATTCAATAAATTTATTCTTTAGTATTTGAAGATATTTTGTGTAATTTTGGTAAATATATCTGTTAAATTGAGATGTCAGCGTTATTTTCATTTTTGCGTAATTTAGACGATAATTTATCCATCACACCTTACATATATATATATATATATATACATATATATATATATGTGTGTGTGTCTGTGTGTATGTATGTGTATAAGAAAACGATATATAATTTTTCTATATATTAAGATCAATTTTAGAAAAATTTTTGACAATGGAAAAAATCTTTCGCGTTACACTTTTCGTCCTTTAGGACAACATTAGACTAATGAAATCCCAAAGTACGAAAGGCGACACCTAAATGATTGAAATGAAAGACGAAAAGCGACACACGAATGATTTTCTCGTCATTGCCATAGATTTTCTTAATGTATATGATAAAATTTAGTTTTATGGTATGGTATATTTGTGGGTGAAAGTGCTCAAGATCACGGATAGAGTGTATGTAAATATAAAATTGGACATTGAAGTCAACATCCAACGGCGTCGTCCTGTTTCATGCTTATACGCAATATATAATATATGGCCTGACGATTGCGTACAAGCATGAAACAGACTATTGCCGCTGGGTATTGACTCCACTGTCCATTTATACACACACACACACACACACACATATATATATATATATATATCTATATAGACACACAAACGGGCACTCTTTCCCCATATATATCATATATCGAACATCTGTTCGTCTGTATGTGTGTAGAACCTGCACATGGTACACCTCCTACGCATATTGATAGGATAAATCCATTCAAGCTTGCATATTTTTCAACTCTTGCATTTGTGTATGTATATATATGTGCTAGTTTCTTTCTATGCCAGTGCACTTAATTCAGTGCATGTCCCACAAGTATATCTAATCTAAGCTTATCAAACATTTATATGTCAATGCATATTCCACATTGTATGTTGCATACGTCCTAATCATGCACCTGTTTCGATTTCATCGCGTTTAGTGACTAACTTTCCGTTTTCAATTCCAATCACTTCTTCGTTTTTCCCCTCAGACCTTGCAACACGCTGAACTCAAGGATAAATTCACAATGCAATTCGATTTGTCATGCCATGGGCAATGAACAAACAGAAATAGGGGATCCACTCACATTCAACCATTTGAAATGATCCATATGGAACAAGATGCGTTATCCCCACAAAATAAATGCACACATGTATACTTATATATACATGTATACATAAAGAAACACTCACCCATATACACAAGTATCCACATATGCATATACAAATAAGATACTTGTACTGACACATATAAACACACATTTAATCGTGTATACACATACATGCTCATACACATACTGCTCCATATGCACTCAATCCTTTCATTGATAATTTCTATGTCCCCAATTTTTTCTCTAAAATGAATCAAAATAAGAATAATGGAATAACATCACTTTTGTTGGAAACTCCAAAACATGGTTTCCAGAGGAGGGAAAAGGGTCCAGCCTGATCCTATAACATGAACTCCTTCATTATTGACTTAAACACGCTATTTGGATAAGGATTATGTTTTACTGCATAATATGATGTAGCAGATGGCAAAAGCAGATTACTTAATTTCACCAAACCACGTGGTGCACGCACGCGCGCGCGCGCACACACACACACACACACACACAGATTTAATCCCAGATCTTTTCCTATTTTATCAGCGCTAGATATCTGTATAAACGCAAATATAATTTTCTCTTTCTCTTCCTTTATGAACTATGTTCTCGCTCTATGAATATTTGTAGAAAATCCATGCGTATATTGAATTCATTCATTTTCAAAAAGCAACCACCTCGTCAGTTACACAGTGGTTGCATCTGTCACCGATGATCTTTGAACGATTTACACAATCTGCACTTAGGACAGCTTATCCCCCCCACCCAAAACAATCATATAAAAAGTCAGAGTTTTTGGTTAGATTATAAAGAGCCAATTTCCAGATCACTATTTCCTATGCAGTTCAAACGGAAAACCAGCATATCAGCATGGAAATTCGGCGAATCAAGTAGATACGTTTTTGTCGTTCTGTCAATCTTGGATATGGTAATAAACTGTATCCGGTAGTAAGGCCTCTGGTTGTAAGTTTTGAGGAGAGTTGGACCACTTCTTATGTGCCGTTGTTCTCAGGTCCACACTAACCCGGGAAGGTACCAAATAGTGAACCCCCAAACAAAAACAAATTACTATGAACGTATAAAAACAGATGTTTATAGCAAAAATACTAGCAATACATTTTTATATAAAAAATGACCAACAATACATATTTATAGTGAAATTATTAACAATACATTTTAATGCAAAATGACCAACAATACATTTTATAGCAGATATAATATACCAACCAAATTATAAGCCATAAAGTTATGTTCAAAATATTTAGATTTCGGCATTAAGTAACCCAGAGATTGATATGACTCTAAACAAAATCAGCCAAACCAATCGTTCTGTCAGTCTTCTGATAAATACTTGGCGATATTTCTTCAATAATATTATGTTCAAAAGCAGGATTTGGATTACTATTAACACTGTCTGAGAGAAGACACAAAACTATGTTCATCTAGCCTACACCATGAAAGGATATGGTAAATAGGGAGAATGATAGAAACAGACAGAATTTAACACCGTCTGTAAAATCATTACAGTTGACATTGTACGCTTTTTATATATTCCCATAATAGCAAGAGGAAATTAAATTACCGGTTTGATCGAAAGACGAACGATAAAAAAGAATAACTTCTATAGATCGATTTCTTATAGATCTAAAAAGTCTAACATTGTATTTGTTACATTAAAAATATTTGCTTGGTTTCTTGAAATTAATTATAATTTTAATAGAATTATTCTCGTAGTAACATTTCTGACGATACCTTTCATCGTAATTACAACGTGTTTCTATCGTGAAATTATTTACTATACATTTCTATAGTAAAATTGAAGGTGATATTTTCTGTGTTAAAAATAATTAGCAGTATTGTTCAGAAAATAATGTCCGATATTAAAATAAAACATTTTGTATTCTATATTATAAGAGTTGATTAAAGTGTCATCTTTCTTAATTTTAAATCAATCTATTCCAGAAAGTAACTTACATATCCCTCATTTTGAACATGGAAAAAGAAGAGATGCGTTTACTTTTTTGCATGAATTCAAGTTTGGTCAAAATGCTTCTCAAACTGTTGCGAACATTAACTGGGCATAGAGTCAAGGAACCACATGTAATCAGATGGTACAGCGCTTGTTTCGGAAGTTCCGCAGTGGGAATACGAGTCTTGAAGATCAGGATGGTAGACGATGTCCATCTGCAATTGGAAATTAACTTCTGAAAATACTAGTCGAACAATACCCACCTCAAAATGTGAGAGAAATGTCTCAGATAATGGGTATCAGCATTTCAACAATAACGGACAATCTCAAGAAAATTGGGAAAGTTAAGAAACTTGATAAATGGCTTCCACACGAATTCAGTGAAAGTCAAAGAGTTCGATCTTTTGAAGTGTGATCGATGCTGCATCTGCGAAATTCGAATGATCCATTTTTTGATCGAATAGTGACTTGCGATGAAAAACTGATTCTTTAAGCAATCATAATCCATCGGCTTAATGACTTGATTATGACGAAGGGACCCAAACACTTCTCAAAACCCAAATTTCACCAACAGAATATTATCGAAACTTTCTGGTGATCCGCTATTGGCGTTATGCATTACAGCTTTCTGGGAACTAAACCTAACCCATCACTGCCAAAGTTTACTGCCAGTAGCTAGATGAAATTCCCATTCTGTTTAAGCAAAATGCAACCGGTAAAGGTTAATCGACAAGGTTCAATTCTGCTTCATGCAATGCTTGGCGCTATGTTGCTAAAAGGAGATATTTTACAGAAGCTCACCGACTTGGGATATGAGACTTTGCTGGGTCCACCATATTCCCCTGACCTTCCCGCCCATTGTACCAATTTTTTAAGTTAAAAAGATATTCCGTTGTAAAGAAGCAGAAGCTGTATTCAAAAATTTCTTGATGTCCAAACATTTAGAATTTATCGTAAAGGCATACATTACTTTGTAACTCGATGTTCAGGGTTTCTATTTTGACTGGTTTAAACATTGTTTCAATACATTAATAGAAGTTGATTCTTTAAATCGGATATTATTTTGCTAACAACTTAATCTCTATATATAAAGTTGTATCCTCTGTCTGTCTGTCTGTTATTTAACTACTTCCAGGGTTTTAGAGATAGATTCCCATAGCCAATTATATTCTGAAAATACAATACCAAATATGCTTGGATAAGTATATTTCATTTTGATTAAAGGGGGTCTTAAAGATGGGGATACACAAACATCCCACTGAAAATGTTTTCCCTTTGCTATAAATTAAATTTAAATTTGAACAAAGAAATGACTCCAAGGGGTACATGGATGAATATATTTCATTTTGATCAGAGGGGGTCGGGAGGGGGGAATCAAAAACCTCTCACTGAATATTTTTTCCCTTTGATTTAAATGGAATTTAAATGTGAACAAAGAAATGACTTCCATCCAAAATATATTTTGGATAGGAGAAGGAGAAATCCAAAAGACGGAGGTCACAGCGGCAAGATCATTGAGTAACCTTGAAATGCGTCATTTTTCTCTACAAATTATAACGATGATTTAAAAGCAGTCATCATTTTCTTACAAAAAAAGGCGCGGGTAATTTAGCTAGTATTTATATAAGCTTTTATTTAATCAATAACGCTTGCATTAAATCTTACCTCACTCAGGCCATCCATACAGTCGAAATGGTACATGGTGCTCATAAACCATGAAATACTGCGTAGAAGTGGGGATAAAATTTAATTTCGATAGTGACAGAGTTAAAGCAGAAATCAGGCGTAAAGATACATAAATATGAGACACGTTTTATTTCGCTCATGTAGATTTTGTTTTTGTTAAATAACATTTTTTTTTACTGGCTATGCTGGATAATCGGTGAAACATAAAACAAAAGTTTTTCCCTGTTGTCTTACTTATGGAAGAATCTGTCGAATTCTCGCCACCATTATTCTCTCTCTCTCTCTTTTTAACGTACGCACACATCAGAATGAATTTCTCCAATTTTGTCATTCCATAAATATAAGAAATAATGTGTGACTTACGAAAATACATGTACTTGTGAAGCTCCGTCGTGTTTAACGTGACTTCTCTGTGTCTTTTCTATAAATATTTTCATGGTGACTGTTCTGATGAGCTTTGCGCTTTGCTTCCTCGACTTCATGAATTTAAGTGCAGTACTAGATTGGCAGCTAGGTCTCATCATTTTACTTTTGAAATTGCTAAGTGTAACCGTAAGCTCTATTCTAATAGTTTCATCTTCCACACTTCTCGCTTGTTTAATTCTCTTCTACCCTTCTTGCTTCGCTATTAACTACGATCTTCAAAAATCTAAATGCAACGTCGATCGTCATTTTCAGTCTTCCTGAACCCTACTCTTTTTATTACCTTTTCTTCCCAGTAAAGTTTTCTCGGTTCCCTTCATACTCCCTTACTTCCTTACTCCCTTAGCATTTTAGTGGATTTATTACCTTGCTTGGGGGGAAATTATTAAAAAGAATTCTCTTGAGCACGCTTAAGAAAGCAATGTTCCTTCAGAACTTAAACAATCCCATCTTTCCACGGCACCTTTTCTTTAATATCTGAGAAATACTGTGACGTCAATAGAGTGCTTTTCCATTAGCTTCTCCCTGGTTTGGAGACTTACATTCACGTTGAAACACTGAAGTTAACCAACGTTGTGCTTGGTCAGTGTCTAGATGAGTGACCGCTTGGGAATACCAGGTGCTGTACGATTGGATGTGCGGGTGGTGTAATGTATAACGGCTTGGAATTGGAAATCAGAGAGGTTAGTTCCAATTTTTGTTGGGTTCGTTATATTCACTTACGCGCAAATACCTTTGGGAAAGGTACGAATCCGCCTGTTCTTCCCCAGCTATGGGTCAATTAGTAAGACTACGTAAATCATTATTACTTCAAAATAATTCTTACAATACAAAGATATTTTCTAACTTCAAATAACCTACATAAAGTTGATAACCCATCATTAAAAAACAAATTAATCAATCCACGGTTTGGAACTTAGAATATTCCGTCTTTCATAGGGAATGTCACTCAAAGCTATAAAATGGATTTCCAAGTGGGGCGGTGGTTTGAACTGTTAATTTAAATTTCCTCTCGTTTCGAGTTCTTAAGTGATGTGTACGTAACGTAAAGGCTATCATTTCATTTATCCACTTTCCGCCTGTGAAGGTCCCTTTGTTGGACACATAGGCTTTCCTCAGATTTCACCATCTTTGCCGTCTCTGTACTCGTCTTGATCATCAAAGTAGGTGATACGGTTGAACCTTGGTTTTAAATCTGTTGACCTAACAGGAGCCACTGGTGTTGGATCGGGATATCGTACCATGGTGGGGAAATGGGCTATTACCCTATCACGCTGGCATTCAATGTTGGTAGAAGTTCTGTTCTGCTATTTCCCCCATAACTAGCTGGAAAGTGAAAAGAGACGAATCCATACTTTTCCCAAGAGTATAGTGAATGTAAGGAACTCGATTGAATTTCTCATTTCGAGCACGATATGCATTACGCAAGATGCAAGAACTTCCTATTCTCAAGCGGTTACCGAGGTACTGACCAGGCTCAACGTTACGATGATCGGACTAGAACCGGTATTTCAACGTGGTATGGCTTGTGTAGAGAAAGACTATTCTAAATTCTAAACCATGGAGTAGGTAACGATAAACTACTCTATATTTCGCCATAAGTCATCATAATTGGGAGATATGAAAGAATAAAAGCTGTGGAGACCCATGATTGCCAACATCTTTAAGGGACATGCTATTTTATTTAAAAGCATGCTCAAGAGAAATAAAAAAAAAACGCATCTTTACAAATGATTATACCACCCGTACATTGAATATTGTTGCTATATTTAGTTTGGTGCTTCTGCTAGAGATTCTTGACAAATCCAAAGTAGAATCTGCGGTGTTATCGGTCCTGGTCTGGCATCTCAGCTTCAATCACTTTCTCACAGGCGTAAGATAACTTGCTGTGTGTTTTCTATAAATATTTTCACTGCAATTTTTATGATGTTCTTTCCTCTTTGGTTCCTCGACCTCCTGAATTTAAACGCATTACTAGATTGGTAGTTTGGTCTCAGCATTTTACTGCTGAAATTGTTAAGTGTAACCGTAACTTCTATTAAAATAGTTCCTTCTTTCGCACTTCTCGCTTGTGGAACTTTCTTCCAGCTTCTTGTTTTCCTGTCAACTACGATCTTCAAAAATTTAAATGCAACGTCAATCATTTGTCTCCTTGAATCCTGTTATTGTTATTGTCTTTTCTCGTTAGTAAATTTTTCTCAAATTCCTTTACCCGTCGGTAACGCCTTTATTTATCGCGTTGCTTGGGGTGAGAGAATAAAAAAAAGATGTGTGAGTGTCTTCAAGAATGGTGGAATACTAACGAGTCACCTCAGTATGTGAATACCATGTAATAAATTGAGTGGAGTCACTTGCTGGAAAACTCGTGGCAAGAGGCTGGTAAATGAATGATATACAAGGTACGAAACCAATTGAAAATTTCAGAGTTCTTTGTTATGTTGACGAGGAGATCGATCTATAACGGAGAGGTTTAATAGAAGACAATGAATCGCAGAATCTAAAAGATGCCTGGCGAAAACCGCTTCAGTTTTCTATGTGAACTACTCACCTCATTCAGTCATTGTATATTATTATTATGATTTGAGCTCTACTCTTGCTATTTTCCCGTCATTATGTAGTAGTTTTCTGTCTTTAGTTATATAGCCTGTATTTACCGATATTTCTCTTAAATAACCACCATTTCTGGTTTGTTCGTATTTTCCGTTGTGGGTTTACACCAACTTGTCTGCGAGTACGACTGCTGGGTGGCGTTCTATTCAGGACGATAACAGGAAATGTCTAACGTTCTCTTTCTTTTTTGTTCCGGGATGTAGTAGCGACAAGTCAGGAGATGTCATTCCTCAGGCAAGCCAACCACTTAATTTCAGCATACCACGCGCGTGCGCACACACAAACACACAATACCGCTAATTCCTTAAATATTTTATTTTTTATTTTTATGAGTTCTAGCTATCGGTATACATGTAAATAGAATTTTCTCCTGCTCTTCTTTATTTGTGAGCTATGTTGCTCTCTCTGTATAAATAGATGTAGAAAATCCACGCGTGTGTTGAATTCATTTATTTTAAAAGACGGCAATTCCTTTCTGTTAAAAAGTGGTAGCAGCTCTCTGCTAGAGTTTCGTGGCCTAGTTATAAATGATATGTTGCCACATGCATGCAATATAAATTATAAATCGTTCAAATCAAACTCGAAATTGTTGCAGTTAACTCTGAATATGTGGCAAAGTTGATAATGAAAGATTTTAATCCGATCATGTCGAAAGTTCATCATACTATGAGCAAACTCATCTTTAACGTTATTTATCAAGAATTTTTGTTTTAGGAACGCACAGACGTTTATTGCGAAATATTTTTTATTCTTCCGAATAACTTTAAACGCAGTTTGAAATTCGATAAAATTACATAGGTACAAAGATGTTTATATATTTTTTTAATTTTGAAAAATGAGCAGAAATTAATGCTAGAACGTCTTTCGTTCGCAGTGCATTCCATCAATGGAATAAAGACCGGATATGGTTGAGAAATCATCCCTGAACCTCGGCAGAAAAACTCGACCGTGCTGATGAGAGGCATGGTGGAAGTTGGTCTGTGTTCACAGTCAATGTCCACAAGCTTGTCTGTCGATACTGGTTACAAATCATGATGAAAACAATGAAGTAGGAAAAGCAGTAAATCGCCAGAAGTACGCCAAGAAAATATTGCGTGTTTGATGCCAGGGATGGGGTGAACAGCGTTACGCATATTAGGATAATGAAGATGGCGAAATATATAACCGTGAATAGTTTCATTTTCCAAGTCAAGAAATTGAGTCGGTTCCGTTTGCGACCGACAGTAATAACTGTCATTGGTTCTTCGTTGGGTTCATTTAAGTTCTCAACAACAGTACTTTCGCTCGCTGGGTCCTTCAGACTTTCTCTTGGAGTCTGTGGATAATTAAAGGGTTGCTTTACCTTCAACAACACCATAGGTTCAATGTCTCCTTCATCATCATCTTTGTCAATAACATGGATATAGGGGGTCAGTCGTCGGTTTTTGATATGGTTTGGTTGGGGGTGTTCAGAAGGTTCTTCTAAAGTAGGTTCGGTAAATTGAACATGTTGATGCATGGTGACTTTTGAAAATATCTTTCTGATAGAATGCTTATAATGCTTATCTGCTCAAAGTTCAAATGTATGTACTTCGCAAATGTCCATCAAATATAAGATGTGAGATGTAAAATAATTTATGAGTTACGAAACTTAAAAAAAAAAAAAATTAATTCGCTACCGCTGCCAATATATAGTCCTAATTTTATCATTGGTTAGTCAATTACATCAATAAATACTTTTAGTATACAGTTAAAAGTAATATAAAACTACATAAAATAAATAACTATAAAATGTTTAGTCCCGCCATTTCTGAAATTACATTAAACTGTTACTTTAATATGAATAACGACCAAAATATTTCATAAAAGAAAAGAAAATTTGGTTAAAAAACGTGAAACGTTGATTGTGGTGATGGCGTGAAGAGAATTACGCATATTAAATGAACTTTACAATTTCTAAATGCACCCGAATTAACGAACGTCTATCGAGAATAATCAATGAAATTATGGCAATTGCAGAAGATGCAACAAAATCAAGCAACATCATCGAATAATCTGCACTAACCATTTGTAACTAACAAAAATCTAGCCATTTTTTTCATTTTAGTTCTTCTTGGGCGCAAATGAAAACGGCAATTTTGTCGCTGACACTCCCAAAATATTTTGTCTACTGTTTTTTAGAAGTCAATTTCTTTCTGTTTTTTCATTTAGGCATTTGGTTAATTACAATATTTTATTGAACATATCACCACGAAAATCAAACTCTTCACGCAGAAAATATTCAGAATCGATTATGTACATTTGTCAAGTACAACACCATTATAATATTGGTATTTTTAAACTTTAAACAGTAACCATTATATTTATTCTTAAGTAAAACATGTATATATACATTCAAAGTCTTATTTAATTTGGCATGTGTGTTTTGTTGACGTTAGAATTCTGTAAAACTAGAAATTGAAAGGTAAAACTCAAACCTTCAGAATTTGAGATTGTGATGAACAAGCGTAGTGAAAACAATTTTGTTTTCTTTACCAGTATTTGTTACAAATACAATAATCCCCGTTAAAGTTCGAACAAATCGTTGTTAGATTATTGGACAATAGAAATTTACTGCATATTATCCTTGTCCTCTGTGTTAATCACAACAAAAGCTCCAAATCTTCAGACAAATTTAAATGTTTGGACTCTAAGTGCATTGAATCAATCACAATTCTTGTTACATTGCAATACTGCGCATATACTGAAATTCAATGTTGGCAGTATAGCAGAACAATAAAAATATATTATAAAATCGAGATTTACTTTCAGTTGGCAAACTTTTGTCAGATTATCATATATATTGCTTTTTTGTTTATGTACTTGTTAAAAAGTGACCGAAATGGTAAAAACGTGTTGTTTAAACATCAAAGAATGGATTCAGTTTTCACGATATTTTTCTGAAGAGACACATAAACGCAAAAATGTCTTGGAATTATGTCAGCATTGTTCAATATGAATTCAATACCTGACAAAAACAAAAAACACGAAAGCTTGTCTTTCTATAAAAGTCAAGTACATAAAAATATTGAACTCAAATCTCGCCATTAGTGAAACACACGTCATAAAATCAATGACGTCATGAATCATGCGTAATAGAATGCAATCTACGCTGAAACAACATCGTTTTTTTGTTGTATTTTTAAGTTTTTCAGTTCATAAAAGTTCTTTTTTTTTTAATCAGGCAGTGTTTTAGTTTTCTATCGCTTGTTTGAGACACCGTTCAGCTAAGAGTTCTGGGAATTCTTTTCTTTTTGCGTCATTTGTGGAGGCACGGAAGGCGGGTCTGATTGAAGAATCGGAGAGCTGAGTTTGCATTCCAGTCGAATTCATTACATCCAGGCATGAATTCATCTCTTCTCTCCCCATCTATGGGTAAATAGTAGGATAGATTGGGCCCTATATCCTTGTTTGGTTACTAGTCTAGAAGAAGGAACATTTTGAATTCAAAACCAACCTGGAGATGATTGGGCTCCATCAGGAGATCTTGCACAGAAAACACCACTGCTAATGCGGCTTCAGTACGTGTAGTGCCCCTACGACCCTAATGGGTCTCGTGATCGTGATCATTTCAAGGAAAACATTTTAAAGAATTATTTTATATAACCTTACAATGCATTTTATTTTCATTTTAGCAAGCGACCACAAAAGCGGAGGTATTATATGTTGTCAAATATTATTCGACCATCTTATGCGACGTGCTGTTATTTTTCAATCGTTTCGCCCCAAAGGAAGGCAATAAAGCCACTAAAACGCAAGAGGTTACTGAGTGTGAGAATATGAGCAAAAGAAAACATTATTAAGGAGAGAGAACAGTAAAAGAACTGGAATTAAGATAAAAGGTATCGATTGGTATTGCATTAAAACTTTTGCAAATTGATGTTCACCGAAAAAGAAAGAAACTGGAAGAGAATTCCACAAGCGAGAAGTGCGAGAGAATAAACTTAGTATAGAACTTACGATTACATCTAAAAATTTCAACTGTAAAATGATGAGACTTAACAGTCAATCTATTACGGCACATAAATTCTTAAAGTCTTAAAATATTGTGAAGTAGTTTGTTTCTATTTTGATGCTTCCTTTCAGCATGTTGCATGTTCTCCCAGGTAAGTTACACTTTCTGAAAGTCTTTGTTGAATGTTGAGTGCCAATCGCCTCCCACTCACTTAAATACTCACGCTTGCCCCATCCCCACAAAAAAACGTTAGAATTTTCTGGTATTCGGAGATTACTTCATGCTTCACGCCGTGTTAGAGTATCCGCGGACAAGTATCAATAAATTAAATATATTGACACTTTGATCAAATTTCGTTACCGATATTAGCTTTATATTCTACTGGGAGCAAACCTGGATAACGGGTTTCGTGATCGAGATCATTTCAAGGAAAACATTTTAAAGAATTGTTTTATATAACCTTACAATGCATTTTATTTTCATTTTAGCAAGCGACCACAAATGCGGAGGTATTATATGTTGTTAAATATTATTCGACCATCTTATGCGACGTGGTGTTATTTTTCAGTCGTTTGGAACAGTCTTAGCAGCATAAAATATGCAAAAGAGAACTTCAGGAATTAGAATGTATGGTCGTTAGCAAGTGGGACAACACAAGATGCAAGCTACAAAATGGAGATGTCAACATTAAGCTAGTGTAGAAATTTCATTATCTGGAAAATTAATTAACAATGACGGAAGATATGCCAAGGAAATTCGTAGGTGTTTTGGAACACTGGAAGAAGCATTCCAGAAGCTAAATAAAGTATTAAGGAAAATTTCGTTATAACCAAAGAAATGAGTACTGAACTGCTATGTAATTTTACTCTTCTGACATGGCAGTGACTGCTGGACAATTACTTCACAGATTAAGTGAAGACTTGAAGCAACAGAGATATATTTATTGTATATAAAATACAATTGTGGCACAAGGCTAAAGTAGGGAGGGGTTGAGGCTGGTCGTCACTAACTATCTTATACCTAGCTAATCTGATTCACGACAATTCACACATTACAATTTCCACATTCACCATAAGAACTCGTCCATCGCCAATCAATCCTCCATTCACTATAATACCGCATCCTCTCAAGGGGTAACCTACAAAACGCTCCCCTTAAAAATTTAATGATAATAGTTATATATATACAATTCTATTAATGAAGAATGAGAGGGAAGGAAGATGAACCCAATAATAAACTAAAAATCAACACAAAGTAAAGTAAACATAACTGATGTTAGTAGGGCCCGTCCAACCCTCAAAAAGGAGAGGCCGCTGTATTCTGCCCATGGGACAAAATCAAGAAGCTCTATCACTACGGGAGTGGGAAAAGGATAAAAATAATACGGGCATGGGAAAATATAAAGCTGACCATGTCGAGATGAAAGGGGGGGGACAAAACAAACTGGAGGGGATCTCGACTTGAATCATAACCAAAGAGGCAGCCGGGAACAGGCCAAGAACAGCACTTACTGACATTAACTAGGTACACTAAAGCTTGTCTAACCTAATCAAGGGAGGGGCTCCACAGGAAACCAACCCGATGTGACGTAGGTTGACCTAAAAGAGAAAAGCAACAGAGATGTGGTCATATAGAAATATGCTGCGAATACCTTAGATGGAACATGTGAGAAATGAGAAAGCTTTAAGAAAAAATTAAAGCAAAAAGGACACTTGTACTTATAAATAAGTTCTTCCTTTTTTACTAGTTCTAAGCTAGCTTCCTCTTTTCCGAAAATATTCCAACATTCACATGCCTGGACTTGGTGTCTACACTGGGGATAAATTTCCAATGTCTTTTGAGGCCCATGACTACTCTTTCATGTTTTCCCGTCTTTCGTTACTAGACTCATTTAGTTATGTCTTTTTCTTTTATCACTCTCCCTCCTCCCAGGACTCAATAATATAATAGACTCAATATCCGACAATATAGAAAAGCCACTTTCTCTACATCCATCTGCGAACATCTTTGTCTTCGTTGACTTTAATGCTAACCATGACACGTGGCTGAAACTTTCTAAAGGTACTGATGTTGTCGGTATACAGACGTTAGATTTTTTTTTCCATTGGCCAACCCCTCACTAAAATCATAGACTTCCCTACTCGTTTCCCTAGCCAAATCGAACAACGGGCTTCTCTACAGAACCTATTTCTTAACTCCTCTCCTCGCTTTTGCCGAGCTTCACAATACAACCCGTTCGAACTTCTGTAGCGTAGAATCTTTTCTCTTGGAACGGTCGCCAGATACATTTGCCCTTTGTGAAACCATGTTGAATTCTACCATTTCTACGAATGAATGCTTGATACCAGAATATCTTCCTCTTTACAGAAGTGATTCCAGCATTCACATGCATGGCCTTGGTGTTTACATCCGAGATAATCTTCCGCTGGCCAGGGAATTGTCTCTCGAGGCTGCTGACTACTCTTTCATGTGATTCCGTCTTGTTCCGGTATACAGACATTATATTTTTCCATTGCCCAATTCTTTATTCAATTCGTAGACTTCTCTACTCATTTCCCTCACAAAACTGAGCAACATGCTTCTCTACTTGATTTATTTCTTACCACCTCTACTCACACTTGCTGAGCTTCACAACACTGTCCTCTTGGTAATTCGGACCACTCTGTGTTAGATATTGATATTTCATTCCAATCATCTATTAAACAAGAATCCCCTATTCATAAGACCTCTTTCTGTTAACAGCATTTCTTCCCCTGGGCTGACATCTTTAAATCTGAAAATTGTGCCACTAAAGTTTCTTTTTGGGTCAAAGCCGGCACAGATGATTTCATTCCTTTTCAGACTGATAACATTGCAGCTTCTACTTTGGTTTTTATCAAGAATCTGCAATTACATAGCAGAAACACCAGACCAACAATACATGAACGAATGACTTATAAGGTATCCTTACTTATTTGCCTATTTTAAATTTTAACAGATTAAAGAACTGGGCATCTATTGTTCAATCAGATTGTATTCTTCTTTAATACTTAGAAATATAAAAGCTTGTATTCTACTACATATTCATCATACAAGCATGTCTTTCAAAGGCTGATAATAAAAGTAATATCAATAAACATTATCCAATCACTTCTTGCTAAATGGCAAGCAAACGAAATATTCTCTTAAAATTGAAAATAGTAAAAAATAAATCTTGTTCATCAGACAAGGTTTATATATAAAGGATGAAATTAATTCCAAGTAACATGCTTTAAGCTAATCAATATTTCATATATTACCAATTCCAGACATTACATTTTTTTCTCCCATTTTCAATCATTAAGAATTGAAAGATGTGTATTTCTAACACCATATATTCTGCTAGAGAAATTCACTTCCTTTCATAATGCTTTAGCAATAATAACAATAAAATTAAATTTTTCCATTGCCCAATCCCTTATTCAATTCGTAGACTTCCCTACTCATTTCCCTCACAAAACTGAGCAACATGCTTCTCTACTTGATTTATTTCTTACCACCTCTACTCACACTTGCTGAGCTTCACAACACTGTCCTCTTGGTAATTCGAACCACTCTGTGTTAGATATTGATATTTCATTCCAATCATCTATCAAACAAGAAACCCCTATCCATAATACCCCTTTCTGTTACCAGCATGCTGATTGGTACTTACTCTTTGATTTTCTTCGTGACACCCCTTAGACTGACATCTTTAACTTGTCAATTGCGCCACTGAAGTTTTTTCTGAGTAAAAGTTGGCACGGACGCTTTCATGCCTTCTCGAAAATACCTGGTGAAACCTCAGTGCTCTTCATGGTTCACACCAGCATAATCGGCCGCTATAGCACGCAAAACACACTATTTCCGGCTATACCAGTGTGACAGCTCTCGTTACATGCGCTTATTCGTTAATGCTCGTAGTAAATGTAAGCGAGTCTTCGGAGGAGGTAAGTCCCTGTTTGACGAGAGAATGAGGCACTGCATAGCCTCTAACAAGTTTGGCTCCCGTGATTACTGGTAATAGGGTACTAAATAAGTGAAAGGCCACTCTTCAATCAATTTAGAGGTGTTATCATCCTCTACTGATAAAGCTGATTGCTTGGGCCGTAAATTCTCCTTCAACTCATAGGCATTGTCCCTACCTAACTTCCAACTTAGAACTGAATCTCTGTTAAGTGATATGCATATAACCCTTTCCATGATTTTCTATCATCTCTAACCTAGACCCCTACAAAGCATGTAGACCCGATGGTATCCTTGTAATAGTCATTAAGATATGCTCCCGAACTGGTCCCTGTTCTTTCAAAAATGTATAATAAATACCTCGTTGCCTCCTGCTTTCTCGTCTGCTGGAATCATCGTCTGTTGTTCTAATTTCTAAGAACTCTGGTGAACCGTCCGATCCCTTCAACTATCGGCCTATTAGCCTTCTACCTCATTTTGGGGAACTCTTAGAGGCCCTAACTAATGCTGAATTGGTTCAGCATCTCTCATCACGGGGTCTTTTCTCAGACAAGAAATATAGCTTTGGTTTCTCCAGGTCAACTGCTGACGTACTGATGATAATTACGGAAAGAATCTATCATCTTCTAGATAAAAACAGTGAAGCCCGGGCTGTAGCTTTGGACATCTTGAAAGCCTTTGACAGGGTTTGGCATACAGGTCTTCTCCACAAGCTGAAACGTTAGTTTTTCCCTATCAAATTGCGAAATGAAAACGGCCACTCGTCTACATTCTTTAGTACTAACGTGTGTCTCCTACTCTGTTTTTTATTTTCATTAATGACCTTCCCGATGACATCAGCTCTCAACTTGGCATCTACGCCGATGACACAACCATTTATTCCTGTTTCGATAGTAGGAATGATCAGACTGACAAGGTCAAAATGGCAGTCGATGTCCAAAACGACATCAAGTCTGTCGGTAACTGGGGCAAAATTAAACTCAACTCCATTAATAATCTGAGAAAACCTTCTCAGCATGGCTGATGCTAGCATCCAGGAAAGTGACTCATTGCGCCTTCTCGGGCTAACGTTCTCAGCTGACATGAAGTTGAAAGACTATATTGAATCCATTGATAGGTCAGCTGCTAAGAAAGTCGGTTCACTGTGTCGTGCGAGACAATTTTTCCCACCAGAATCTATCTTACATATCTATACGCCTACTATTAGGCTTGATTTGGATGATCGGCTTAAGTAACTTACCCACAGCTGTAATCTTAATCTCTGGTTTATACATATATCGAGCAACCATTTGTCAGTGCAAGAATTAATAATGGGCAGGTACTGCTTATATATTTCAATAAATCAACAGATATATACATGTATATGTGTGTTGACAAAGTATGATATCATTTATATCTTTATCTCTGATATATATATATATATATATATATATATATATATATATATATATATATATAGTCCATTGCTAGGTCAACTACTAAAAAAGTTGCTTCAGTGTGTTGTACAAGATTCTCTCTAAAATCTATCTTACATATCTATACGTCTACTATTCGTCCATGCTTAGAATATTGCCGTCACATATGGTCCATTGCCCCTGCTGTTTAACTTGATTTTCTTGATAAGATCCAAAAAAGAATCAGCAATATTATTGATCCTGATTCGGCTGTTCGGCTTCAGTCATTTACCCACCGCCGTAAGGTTGCCTGTGTGCTTTTCTATAAATACTTTCATGGTAATTGTTCGAATGAGCTCTTCATTATGGTACCTAGCTCTTTTTTACATTTATGCGCAGTATTAGACTGGCGTTGAGATCTCATCAATTTACAGTTTAGCTGGCTAGGTGTAGCCGTAAGTTCTATGCTAACAGTTTCTTTTCTCGCTTGTGAAACTCCCTTCCATCTCCATGCTTTCCAACCAATATTAATTTGCAAAAATGTTAATGCAATGTCAATCGCTATCTACTGTCCTCCTGATTACTCTTTACTTTTTCCACTCATTATTAATGAGTCTATTCCTAATTCTTACGTCCTGGGTATGACGCTAAACTACATCCGCGTCCTGGGTGGGACGATAAACTGCGTCCAACAGCATCCCCAAAACCAGACCTTCTTGGGTAGGGCGATAAACTACATCCGCGTCCTGGGTATGACGCTAAACTACATCCGCGTCCTGGGTGGGACGATAAACTGCGTCCAACAGCATCCCCCAAACCAGACCTTCTTGGGTAGGGCGATAAACTACATCCGCGTCCTGGGTATGACGCTAAACTACATCCGCGTCCTGGGTGGGACGATAAACTGCGTCCAACAGTATCCCCAAGGCCAGACCTTCTTGGGTAGGGCGATAAACTACATCCGCGTCCTGGGTATGACGCTAAACTACATCCGCGTCCTGGGTGGGACGATAAACTGCGTCCAACAGCATCCCCAAAACCAGACCTTCTTGGGTAGGGCGATAAACTACATCCGCGTCCTGGGTATGACGCTAAACTACATCCGCGTCCTGGGTGGGACGATAAACTGCGTCCAACAGTATCCCCAAGACCAGACCTTCTTGGGTAGGGCGATAAACTACATCCGCGTCCTGGGTATGACGCTAAACTACATCCGCGTCCTGGGTGGGACGATAAACTGCGTCCAACAGCATCCCCAAAACCAGACCTTCTTGGGTAGGGCGATAAACTACATCCGCGTCCTGGGTATGACGCTAAACTACATCCGCGTCCTGGGTGGGACGATAAACTGCGTCCAACAGCATCCCCCAAACCAGACCTTCTTGGGTAGGGCGATAAACTACATCCGCGTCCTGGGTATGACGCTAAACTACATCCGCGTCCTGGGTGGGACGATAAACTGCGTCCAACAGCATCCCCCAAACCAGACCTTCTTGGGTAGGGCGATAAACTACATCCGCGTCCTGGGTATGACGCTAAACTACATCCGCGTCCTGGGTGGGACGATAAACTGCGTCCAACAGTATCCCCAAGACCAGACCTTCTTGGGTAGGGCGATAAACTACATCCGCGTCCTGGGTATGACGCTAAACTACATCCGCGTCCTGGGTGGGACGATAAACTGCGTCCAACAGCATCCCCAAAACCAGACCTTCTTGGGTAGGGCGATAAACTACATCCGCGTCCTGGGTATGACGCTAAACTACATCCGCGTCCTGGGTGGGACGATAAACTGCGTCCAACAGTATCCCCAAGACCAGACCTTCTTGGGTAGGGCGATAAACTACATCCGCGTCCTGGGTATGACGCTAAACTACATCCGCGTCCTGGGTGGGACGATAAACTGCGTCCAACAGCATCCCCAAAACCAGACCTTCTTGGGTAGGGCGATAAACTACATCCGCGTCCTGGGTATGACGCTAAACTACATCCGCGTCCTGGGTGGGACGATAAACTGCGTCCAACAGCATCCCCCAAACCAGACCTTCTTGGGTAGGGCGATAAACTACATCCGCGTCCTGGGTATGACGCTAAACTACATCCGCGTCCTGGGTGGGACGATAAACTGCGTCCAACAGCATCCCCAAAACCAGACCTTCTTGGGTAGGGCGATAAACTACATCCGCGTCCTGGGTATGATAGTGGACTGCGTCCAACAGCAAGGCCTCTGATAATGCGTTTTTGAAAGAATAATGTTGCCAGCTGTAAGTTTTTGAAGAAATATTACCAGCTATACGTTTTTTTAAAAGAATAGTGTTGCCGGCTATGCGTTTTTGAGGAAAAAATATTAACAGAAATAGATTTTTGACAAAACAAAAGTATTACCAGGAAAAAAAAAGTTGTCGGCATTAAATTATCCATTGAGGTTGATGTGTCGTAAAACAAACCAAACCAAACCAAACCTAATTTTTCTACATCCTGTAACCCCTTGTGTCTTAGAGACTTTATTGCCTTGCATGAAGTGATATCGATTAAAATTTTTTTTAAAGTGTTGACATCTCGTGGGTACATAATGAGAAAAGAAGGCTTGGAGAATTTGACATTCACGGGACATATAGAAGTATAGAAGGGCAGAGGATAACAGCGAGTAACCTACATAAGGGTTTTTTATAAATGGATAGCAGAACAACGATTGAGGTGTATAGTAAAGAGACAAAGTGCATAGAGCTATGACAGATAGGAAGTTGTAGAAAGCAATGATCGTCTATATTTTGTAGTGACACTGCACATAAAAGAAGAAAATCATTTGATAACTTGATGTTTTCAATTTCAAAATATATGAGTAGTTTTCGTTTACTTACTTTCTCATTGGTTTTAACCTTTGATTTAAATATATTATTTATTTTTGTGAGATGTCTTAAATACATTGTGTACATTTTTTTCAAATTTTTTATTCCTGGGTATGACTATAAACTACATTCGGCAGCAATGCTTCTGATCGGGAGATTGGAGGATTTGAAGAGCGTGGTACCATCTATTAATTATCGTTGTTCCCAGGTTCACCCTGACCCGCGGTGGTAGAAGCTGTTTGGGTCTCAAATATGGGAAAACAATGAACTCCCCCCCGCCAAAAAAAAAACAAAACAAAACATTATGAAAGTATTAAAATACATATTTATGGTGAAAATGCCAGCTATACATTTTTATATAAAAATTCCTAACAATACATAATTATAGCTAAAATTAACAATACATTTTTAAAGCAAAATGACCAAGAATATATTTTATCTGTAGTTTAAGCCATAAAATTGTGTTCATAACATTTAGATTCCAGCATTAAATAACCAATAGAGGTTGATATAAAGCTAAACAAAATCAACCATCCAAAATGTTTTAATTTTGTTATCGTTATCTTAAGTTACTTGTGAATCGTAACTATTTTACATGCCATACCCCCCCACCTATTGCCGTGTGTTCATTTTGACATACCCAAAGGTATGTAAAATGTCTTTTTATCCAACAAAAGGATTAATAAAATTGCTCTTTATAATTTATATTAAGGCCAGACCTGTTTTGGAGACAATATTTACTACCGTAGATATATTTTTTCATCTTTTTAATGTCATAACTCTTCAAGACTTGAGTAATCCAGCTCCTCGCATATTTATTTTCCTTGTAATCTATGGATTGCCATGACTTATTGGGAAAGATACTGAAGTGGTTTCCCGTTCCCTTCGCCACGGTTTTATATACAGGGTAGGCCTTCTCTTATAGTGGATGCAACCCAAAGCTTGAGAGTTCAATCTACCTTGCTATTTAACTGGTGGTACAAGAGATGAATTTATGTCTTTCACAAGGGCATGATTGCGAAAAGGAACGCAACCGGCTTGACTGGGATTTGAACACGGCTTTCTGATTTCCCTTTCGGCATCGATAACCACAATGCTATAAATACAAAAATAGAACATTTGGTTGCATATAAGATGCAAGGGCGGCAGGGAATGTTTACGAAATACGCAGACAATCAATATGAACTATTTTTCTCTCTTTTTTATTAGAAACACTGAAATGACGAATGCCAGAAAGAAACTTAAATAAGTTCTATCGTATCACTTCTCGGGGAAACTAAGATTTGGTGCTGATGCTGTTTTTTATTTGATAACCCCATCTTCTTAACAAAGACACGGTTGATTCAAACGAGACCCTCTGGATAGACTTTGATTAAGTCATTCACATATCATTCCAATTGCGATTGGTCTTTTAGATAATTTGTAAAATTCACAGTGCCCAAGTATATAATTACAAATGGAAGCGACAAATTCATGTCCACTCGAAAAAAAGATGTAATTGTTTAAAGAATACAAACAATGCAAACGAAGAATAGCCGAATTGCATGTCATGAAAGAATCGATACAGCGTTCCTAAGTTTAGTTTTATGCGTTAAACTGGTAAGCAGGCGAATGGGTGGGAAGCATTCAATGCATATTGGTTTTTTTCTGTGTCTTGTACATTTGTTAGAATTCCTGAAAACAATACCTCGTTAGATGTTTGGCATGAAAGGACGCTGACTTCTCAATGGTCTTCCTTTGTTTCGCTTCCTTTGTTTAAAGTGAACTATTGATTTTCATAATGATGGGGGTTATAACGGGATGAATGCTGTTCTAAAATATCAACGGTTTTCCAAAGTGGGTGGTACCGATTCCTGACAGTGGGTATTGCGAAGGCGCAAAGACATAAAAGGAGGAAACGATTTGCAATAAGAGAAGAAACAAAAAGGGAAATCTTTACAGATGATTAGCTGTGTAGAATCTTAAGAAGTGTTAGCTCGAAATTATTTCATATCAAGGAAATATTGTTAATATCTATACATGATATTTGGTGAAAAAGTAATAAGTACGGTGCTGACTGACCTTTTCAGGTAATTACAATTCGTTGTCGATTTACGACCTATGCGACTTAATACTGTTCGACTTCACGACGATTACCACGAATTGGTATGCCTGATCTTCTGTCCAAGACTGCTCTGCGTCTGGCAGACTCAGTGTTTCCTAACTTGTTGTACGATAACCACCCCGCAAAAAAAATATCCCGCGTATGCCCCAAGCCCAGTGTTCGGTAAAACACACTTTTTTGCGCGTCTGTTTGTAACATTTTTTTTCTTTAAACCCACACCCTCAAGATGACTGCCAAGAAGGTGTTGTATTTGTCTACTATTTAACCTGGAATGAAGAAAGGCTATTGATGTCGACGATACAAAAATGATGATGGTGATGAAACAGTACGGAGGATATATATATATATATATATATATATATATATATATATACAGTGGAACCTCGGTTTATGAATTTAATTCATTCTTAAAGGCCGTTCGTAACCCGAAATGTTCGTAACCCGAAACTATTTTCCCAATAGGAATCAATGTAGAGAAAAATGCCACTACAATAAAACTGGAAAAGAAAAACACGTCACAACACACGAGTGTATGCAACACGGCGGTCGACTCAGAAATAATTACGTTCGCGTTAATTCGGTTCGGCAATATTGTTCGAGAACCGAAATTTTGTTCGATAACCGAGGCATTTCAATCTCGAATTTTCTGTTAGAAAACCGATTGGTTCGACATGTGAGCCGTTCTAGAACCGAGTTTTTTTTTATATTCGATATTCTTCATACAAAGTTAGCATGTATTTACTTTCAAAAGACTATGTACCAAAAACAATATCAATTTTTGTAGGTATCTGTTTGGTTTATCACGAAGCCTGAAATGCATGCTTCCTATTTCCATAACTTCACGGAGCGAAAAAGAGAGATTGACTTTCCCGCCTAACGAAGTCTCGTGCGGGTCTCGTCAGGTCACATGACTGTTTTCTATTCTCCTGAATATTTATAATTCATTTTTATTTTTGTTTGGTTCAAGGGAAGATTACGTTTTGTCTGTCGCTACATTATCATACTCTACAATGTTAACGATTTCGAAAGACAAAGAAAGAATTTTTATGGCTGTGAAATGTTCTGCACTTATGCGATCGATAATTATAACAAATAAGTTGTTTTGTATTTGTATGCATTTTGGTACGTTTTTGCAAATAAAATGTTCTGTTTTTTGCACCGGTATTTTGCTTTTTTTGTGCGTATTTTGTTTTTGTCTAAACAAATATTAAACCATCTGTACTTTAGTATGCAATGTTTGACTTAAACCTGAAGAATGTAAAAATAAGGAACAAAACAATGTGCAGAGAGATGGTAGTGTCGGAGTTAACTCCTCCTTAATTTCCTAATTGTCACTAGGGGTCGCTCTCCCTACACTATAAATACTGGGTGACTTCTTGCCTCGTTCTCTTTTACACTTTCATTTCAGCGGACACATTTAAAAATGTGATCTTTCGTGGAGATCCGCGTTTTCGTCCACTTGTGGAAAAACGCCATGAAACACACATACACGTACGTACGAACTTTCACCAAAATACAAACTCTTTTCGTTCACACACAAACACAAATGTTGATGTCTTTGTCACTTGTAAATTTGTCGTTTAATATACATATATTTGTTTATATATATATATACATCGGTCTTGTTTGTTTTCTTTACATCTTCGTTTGGACTCAACTTGAGTCTGCCATGTTCTTGTAGTTAGACCTTATTCTAGCAGGAAATAAACAGAACGCGTTCCTAATTTAACAACACTTAAACCGACGTTCCTCTACAGTATCAAACGTAAAGAAAGAGTAAAAATTATTTAAAAAATAAAACAATGCTTAAAAAAAGATTAATTAATTACAGGCCGGGTTACGACCAGGCAAATTTACGACCTCTTCGTCACAACCGTCATGGTCGTAAGTTGAATGGAAAGAGCTTTGATTATTATACGAGTAGCAGAAAGTGGAAAAACTGTACAGAGAGTTATGAAAGAACTTCTCAATATTAACCGTGTTTATTTATTGAAAAAGTATAATGCAAAAGAATGAAAGCTAAGTGTGGAATACATGGTTGTAATGAGAAAACAGAAAAAATCAAAAGGAAAAGCGCGGGGCGTAAATAAATTTAAATAAAAGTAAAAATAAAATACAGATAATATAAAGATGAAAAAAGAATGAGGAAAATTCTGTTGCTTCTTATTCAGGCGCAAACTCTGACGACTGGTTGTAGCGAGAAATATGCTACTCACGGTCAGCGAGCAAACTTCTCTTTAGAACAGTTACTTTGATCCTAAATGGGGACTCCCTATTTATTTTTATCTTGTCCAAGGTTAAGCTTTTCGCGGATTCTGATGTAATTCTGAGATTTGTTATTTTATTTGAATTTTTGCTTATTTTTAGTCTCGAAACACTTTACAAAATTCACTAGTATTTATCCATAATGTCGTATGTGTTAAAATTATTTAACATTTTAGGAAGAAAAATCACATGCTGATGTCAAAAATTTCTACAAAACATTAATTTAAGATGGAATGATCAACATGACATGTCACTCATTTATATTCTGATACATTGTATTTATTTTCAATTTTTCTACTTGAATTGTTCACCTATATTGTATATGATCTATTATTGTAAATTATTATTGTATTAGGTTATGTTATATTCCGTGCTAATAGGAATATATACTTGAAAAAGGTGGATAAAATGAGCAAAACTTTATTGTAAAAAAAGTAGTACAATAAGAATAAAGGTAACAGTTATGCACAAGGTCATTGCAAGTCAATCAAATAGTGAGTGCTACTATTGGAAGGTCGGTAGTTCTCGCGTAACTCAACAGATCCCAACTAGTAATATTTATCGACTAGTATAGTAGAGTTCGCAAATGTGTTTAAACCACAATGTTTAGCGTACAGCAAAATAAGTCCTGTACTAGTCGATAATCGGGCAACACGAGTTAATGTTGGAAGCACATTGTTAATCTGTTGAGCGTTTTTAAGTCATTAGCCTGAATTTTGTATCAAGAGTACTGTTTCTCCCATAATAATTTCCCGCCAAGTTAAACCCACTTAATCTTAATGTTACTGGATGTTGTAGCGATCAGAAAAAAAAAAAGACTGAGGTTGATGAATAATTCTTGAGAGAAAACTTATCAGCATTAAATTATTTCCCTTTGATGAAATCTGATATTTAATTAACTTAGTTTAGTATGTACGTTTAGTAAACTACAAGACGAAATGACAAAAGAAATGAGGTTCTGCAACAATATTGCAAGCAGGGAGCAACAACTTGCCTTGAAAATCAGCATTTCAACCACTGACAATTGACAGTGTAGAGAAATAAATGCACTACCATTTCAACGACTAGAGAAGAAGAAAGCCTCTGCCAATTTATTTTTCATATTGTAAGAAAGAAATAATAACAGAAAGGCTTAAAGTAAGAATCTTGTTTTACTATTAAATCTTCGCTGGGGCAGTTTCTTAATGTGTTGTCTGTTAAGATATTTAATTTATAAAAATATCACGAGATGTCTCTGTAATTATTCTAATTTATAAACGGTGTTTTCTCTCTATGTATGTTCTTGTCAGATTTTACTGCAGAAATGGTATTACAGTAGTATATCAGTTTTTATGACATGTTTTTTTGTTGTTTTTTTTTTTAATTACGGATGAATATTTGAGGACCTAGGATCCTATAAAAATCTTTAAAATTCTTTACCTTGCATTTGATTATGTTGTGGATTCCGAGATCAATTCAGTCTCCAAGGAATGACAAACGTAATAATTAAATATAAAATGTATTTACACAATAGTACAAAGAGTAATACTGTTAGTAAGTCCAGGAACGTGGTTAGTAGCAAATACAGATAGATATATACAGTCTCGAAGTAGGACTTCCGTAGAGTATACGTGCTTGTAACTGACTTCTACAAGAGGTTACCTCACACTATCTCCGCTCGTATGTTCTCTCACTGACTGTAACTCTGGGTATTTAACGGCAGCAGTCCTGGTACACTTGGTAGAGTCCACTTATATGAAAAAGGGGTGGACCCCATAACAGATTAAATAACAGATTGAAAAAAAAACCCCAAAAGATTGTTAGAATCTCGTTGAAATATAAAAGGCGTCATAAAATACACATCAACATTCAAAAGCCACAAACATCAGTTTGGTTTAGTTTGGTTTACGGCATATCAACCTCAGGGGGATATTTAATATAGAATTTTTTTTTTAGAATAGGTTTATATGAATAGAATATTTATTCATTTTTTTCTTTTTTTCAAAGATTTATTGTTGGTAATATTTTTTTCAAAAATGTATCACTGGCACGTTCACCACAAAAGTCCATATTTATACTTTCATGGTGTTTTGACCGCAGTTTGGGGTTAGCTGTAGCTGGGACCCTAACAAGTGCTACCACACCGAGTCATGGTGAACCTGGGATCAATAACAATTACGAGGTGGTTCCACGCTCCATAAACCTTCCGAGCAGAGGCCTTGCTGCCGGATGTAATTTATCGTCATTCCCAGGAGGCAACAATCGTCAATAAAAACATTACACTGGAAATATAACTTCAATGAACGGTCTCTTTTCCTTGATTCGTCTATATGAATTTTTGTTTTATGTCCGATAAACATCAGTGTTTATCCAAAAAATTAAATAAGAATGAAGGAATTCATGGTAGGATAATCTGTTTATACATTCAAAACAAGTATTGATATTGAAATAACATTGGCCGATTTGCTGAGGTGAACAACATATCCTTTTCTCCTATTCAGAAAACCAAATAGAAAGTTATCTTACATGGACATTGGGAGAAACCATCCGAATAATGTATTCAAGCATGTACCAAAAGGAATAGCGAATAGATTGCGCACAAAACCTTACTTGTTCTGAGAGTTTTAAATGAATCCAAGCAAGATCATGAATTATCCTTAGGTGAGATGGATATCGTATTAAATTAACATATCAGAAAGTACAGCTTCCTCAGAGCAAATGGCAGCAGGAGGAAAATAATCTGGTTCACACGTCTGTTTAACATGGCAGCAAAAACCGGGACCGGGAAATTATTCTTAGGATTATTAAACAGACTTAATTATCTCCTCGGTCGAAATTCGCTGAAATATTTAAATACAGTCAAATTGAGTTACATTTGTTTGGAAAAATATCCTTCTTTCCTTAGATACCATGCGTAATGCACGCATAGCCGATCATGCCTCGTTTTCTATTCATGTTTGCCCGAAGAATTCCCCTAGTAGGCTGCCTTTACATACTATGGTAGACTGGTTGCCAACCAAGACTATAGGACTTAATCTGTCCTGTCACATAGCTGTGGAAAGAGAATTGAATTCACACGTTTCGTACGGATATTTGCGCGTAACCCCCCCCCTTTAATACATTGTATCCCGGAAGTCATTTCGGGATTTAAAACTATCAATTTCAAAATCTTTTCATTATTTTTTTACAGATGTCATCCTTCAGTTGCTGAATTGCCTGCGGTTTATTGAGGCATACAACCTCGTTTCCCTTAATAGGCATGTGGCCAAGTGGTTAGAACGTTCGCATTCTAACCATGAGATCCGGGTTCGAATCTCACCATGGTCGATTTATCAGGAAGGGGTTGATCCCAGCGCGTGGTACTTTTGGAAATTGCCTGAAGACCATGTCACGGGTTGATCCAAGCCTTGTGAGTGAAAGTTGGTAGAGGGAACACTTGGGGGCCGTCGATAGCTGTATTAGCACGAAGTCACAAGTCAGCGTGTCCGAGGGCTTGAACGTGCTGGCCTTGTTCAAATTGTTGATCACGCTAGATAACACGCTCTTTCCCAGAAACTATAACTAAGGTCTGCTCAGTATAGTTGCAGTATAAACCACGTGGGCTCTTTGGGTGTTGAATAAACCCAAATGCGCCTGAGTAAGCGTCTGCAACAGGAATTGGTTAGCCGCCCGAGTAGACGAGTATCCTTATCCGCAATAAAAAGTAATCGGGGGGCGTTAGATGGAAGCCATAAAGTTTCACAAAATTATCCGGTAAACAAAAATTTGAATAAATCCAAAATAAAATTCCAAGATTTTGGTTCTTTGTTCAGCTGGGAAATGTTTCAGCGATAATTTTCTTTTGTTAATGTAAGTTCTTCAAAGAAAATTAAAATTATGAAAAATATGGCACATTTTGCCATTTTTAGGTACCGAGGTGATTGTTGGGATATCCTATTTTATCTCGCCCTGACATTTCTATCGCTGGGGCAGGGGCAACATTTTTTGCCAAGGAAATCGATTTTTAGATAATTTCTGCTTTCACTTTTATCGAATTTTATCTTTTTCTGTTTTTCACGCTGCAGCCCATGATCCAGACCCCAAATTTCCAAAATTAGTATCAGATTAGAAGCAAAATCTCACGTCACTGTCACTGGATCTAACTAACGCCAAAGAGGCAGTGGAGAACTTTCAGACGTAAAATTAACAGGAGATAACTGATAACTGACATCCATTAAACATGGCACATTGAACTAGAACAGTCTACCCCAGTGAGTGAAATAAAGGGTTCAGTTTGACATTCCAACCACCTGAAGAAGTCCGGAGCGTACAACGGCCGAAACGTTGTAATAAATATGGCAACAAAGATGAGGACAATAGTCCGAATAATGTAAATAATATACATAATACCTCATCTCAGAAATATAGACAGATTTTCTATGAACTATAGATGTAAAGAATTGGAAAATATATGATAGGTTTGGATATGGTAAACGAGCATTTCAATCACTAACTGTTTGGATGAACAATTTGGCTGTGGACGTTCTGACCACGCACATTTCAACAGCGTAGATTTTAGCCTTGTTTTCTTTTAATAGTAAAAATGACTAATTTAAAATGAAAAACAATCATGACATTATTTTAATGCAACTTTTAATATACAATTTTTAAGAATTTTTTTAATGTATTTTTAATTTTTTCAAACGGCAAATAAAATGGTTTAAGGTTTACTATTAAAAAAAAAAATATTTGTCAGTGGTTCGAAACTGGTTTCTAACTTTTATTCTTCACCGTCTTGCTGTCAATTCTGCCTCTCAACCATTTTAATATCATTTCATTGTCACTTCATAAAAATTATTTCTCACGTCTGATATTTTAAATGTTTGATTAAAACAAAAACTATGTTTCTGTCTTTTTCGAAATTATCAATATCAGTCGCAGTGTGTTATTGTCTGTTTGAAACTAAAGGAACTAAAACTATCACTGGTACCTAACACTAGTAATACCAGTTTATCTCTTTTGGACTAGATCTAACTGGAAAATTCTACTCAAAAATTCAGAATCTAGGACTTCCCTTCAAATCCAGGTAATTGCAAAATTATTCTTATTTTGGCCATAATTTTTATGGTGGGCATTTCTCGATAATTTTGTTTTTCATTCTTTAATTTTTATTTTATTTTCATTCATAATTTTTTTGATACAGTATTTGTTAAAATCATATTGATTAGTCATCGATAATTTGAAAAAAAATTTTTGTATATACTCTTGTGTACTAAATACTAGTGCCGGTACAATTACATGATTTCCTTCAGTTTTCCATCCGGAACGCTGCTTATTTTTAAGGCACGATTAATATTTTTCAATACGGCACGATTATTTTGTCCCAGGATTAAAAAAATTCCCCGTTTATTCTAAAAAAGTACAAAAATTTCTACTTCTATGACTATTCCAGATTGTACCTGTAATTGATACAAAAATGTACATAGTACTTAGCTGTCTTTTAGTCACGTGTTTTCAGATATCTCCAATTTCGGAGAACGTGTCCGTTTTTAAGATGACCATAAAAATATGTCAGGATGTGTAGTAGAAAAAAAATGTCGGGAAAAATATCATTTATTCATTCTAGATAGGAAGAAAAAGTCAATATATTTCTGATAATTTTTTCATCGTTAGTTTACTTGACGGAAAAGATTTGCAAGATGGAGAAACAGAATACACTAATGGGAGACTGATTTGGGGTTTCTTGTCAAAATTCCGTGAACAATTATTTTTCCAAGTAAGCTATAGTCGATAAGAAACGACCTTCTGGTGTCCAGTACCATAAACAATAAGCTAAGGAGATAGCAAAAAAAGAAAGAAAAAAAAAAAAAGAAAAAGATTTTCTTCCTGAAATACATTCTAGACTAAATTCAAATATTTGTGAAAACCCATAGAGAAAAAAGAGGATAAGAAAATGGATTGATTAATTGATGTGATTTTTATGATTAATCAACCCGTTGTGTGTTGTTAGTTGAAGCCGAAATATGTTCCGTCCTGGGTATAACGATAAACTACATCCGCGTCCTGGGTAAGAAGATAAACTACCTCCGACAGCAAGGCCTCTGATAAGGAGGCTTTGAGGAGCGTGGAACCACCTCTTAATGTTCCGAGATCCACCCTGACTCTATGGGCAAATAGGTAACCCCTAAACTGGGGTCAAAACACTATGAAAATGTAAAAATATGTTTTAATACCAGAAATACATTTTTGTAAAAAATTATTATCAGAAATACATTATTACCAGCGATATATTTAAAAAAAAAAAAATATTACCAGCCATACACGTTTTGAAAAAATATTAGCAGCAATAGATTTATGAAAAAAAAAAAAAAAATCAGCAACAATATATTTTTGAAGAAAAATCTTTTACCAACAATAGATTTTAAGAGAAAAAATATTACCAACAATAGATTTTTTTGAAAAAAAATATTACAAGCAATAAAAATTTTGTCGGCATAACCCATAACCCAACCGAAATATATCTTGGATTGTAAAAATAATTGTTTTGTTTGTTTTTTCGTGCGAGTAACTAGTGCATTAACAGCGTTTTTTCTGAATAGCAATGATTTATCCTGATATATGTTGTACTGTTTAACCGATAGATTGAAGGAGGAGATGGATTTATACGTTTATCAAGGATATTACCACGTATGTAAATATAACGCTCTTGACCGGAATTCGAACTCGATTTATCATTTCAATCGGCTATCCATAACACTACTCGCATATCCATCCAAGAAAAGGAAAGTTACTGCAAATTCTACAAAAGATAGTATCGTGCCTGAATTGAATTACAATGACATTGCCAAATGGCATTACTTTTTCAGTGATAATTTGCGTCAACTTTTGTACAACATGAATTACAGTAAACTGTATCAGATGATTTTTCCTAAAACTCAAAAATAAAGAAAAAGATTTTTACTGTACACTATAATTGGACACTGGCAAATAATGAAAAAGTGTGCTGTCAATGTTTGTTATATTAAATCTCAAAAGATGTGTTTTCGTTTTTGCTGTTCGTTGTTCCACAAGAAAAATGGCGTATCATGGCGACAAAAAGAAAATTCAAAAGGCTGGAAGAAACTTCGAACAATTATTTCTTCAGATGAAATTAATACTGACCGTGTAGAAAACTATCAAGTGGATTCCAGTGTTTGTAATATTGACGCAAAAATAACACGTCTTTTCCATTTGTACTTATTTTTAAGGGTTAAAACTTATTCCAATACTTCGTCTAAATTGAAAGAACTTTATAAAAACACTGATTAAAATGAACTCTACCTATTTTATTTTTTGAGGCGCTAACATATCGAATACAAATGGCGTTCACTTACTGACAGATGGTCATACTGAAACACTCGCTTATCTCTCAGTTGCGTCTTGGACAGAGTGCGCTCAGGGGCGACTCCGTCAAAGGACAGAGTCGCAACTGAGGAAAATTATACTGAAGAGGTGCCCAGCCCTGGGGAACAGCTGCCCGAGGCCGCGCCCTCCCATTGCACCAGAAGGAGGGATCGGTGCTCGCACCGAGGTCAGCGCAACCGACGGTTGCGTGGTCTCAGAAAATTTTTGTTCCTTGCCCGGGTGCATGCGCTCGGGCTCCCCACATTAAACCGATCTTGTGTCACAGCGTGACTTCGTGGCGGGGGGATGAGTAAATATCTACTGAAACACTCGCTACGATCATGACTCACTACTGGCTCTAGTTTAATTAACAGATTGTCTGGTATCATTTAGCAGCTATCTAGGATGGCAGTCCATGAGATCAATCCCGTACACCTCTATATAGATTGACTCTCAGCTTGCTACAAAACATTTTTTTAAAATTGAAGTTGGTAATTATTGTGCAGCGGAAACTCAAGTTGCTAGGCTTACGCATTTTTTTTTCATTTATCGTCATTTCGACATTTCTTAATCTATTCAAGACTAGTTCAGTTTTCTCTTTTAATTCCTTTTCATTAGTAGCTCCTATGCATATGTCGTCTTGGTAACAAATCATATTTTGTATATTCCCTACAACCTGTTCAATGGCCCTTTGAAATATGGCACTTGCTGTTTTTACTCCATATGGCATTCTCTTCCATCTTAGTAACCCTATTGGCGTATTTATCGTGGTTACTTCTTTGAAGTTTTCATCTATTGGTATTTGGTAGTATGCCGTTTTTAAATCTATTTTTGAAAAAACAGACATCGCTGCCAACGCATGTAATGCAAGTTCAACATTGGGTATTGGATATGAATCCGAACATATCTTGTGATTTACTCCTATTTTATAATCTCCACAAATACGTAAATCACCATCTGTTTTCCTCAAAACCACAATCGGTGATGCCCACTTGCTACCAAGCGGAACATGTTCAAGAAGATCTTGTTCTACTAATTTACGCAGTTTTGTCACTACTAACGGCAATAAATGTACTGGTAATTTTCGTGCCTCATAATAGGAGGGGAAACATTTTCTTTTACTTTTAAACTTGCTTCATAGTTCTTTAATTTTCCAGTTTTTTCCATTTTTATTTCATTAATTAATTTAGTAGAATTCATGTTAAGCACATCATTTCCAATAAGGCCATGGTTTTTCTTGCAACTTGTAACAATTACAGGAATTACTTCAAATTTTTCTTTTAACTCCAATGAACCTTCGAAGTATCCTAATATTTTTATAACGGATCCATCAAACTGGCGAAGTTGTAAATTGCTTTTCGTAAAGGTGGCTTACCTATGTATTCCCAAAAAATGTTTGATATCAGTGTTACTTCACTCCCAGTATCCATTTGCATATCTAAATTGCAGTGATTAATTTTAACCTTTACTATAATGTCTTTTTTCTTCTGTTCAAAAGTCTTATTCTTCACAGTAAAAACTTCCCTGTCGGTGTCGTTTTCTTCAACTCTTTCAACATTTTTCTCTTTTAATTTACACACTGCTTGAAAGTGGTTCTTTTTTAAGCAATTATTACAAGTTTTCCCAAATGCCGGACACTTTTCCTTTTTCATTTCGTGTTCACGTCCACAATACGAACACTTTTTTTATCTTGTTTACCGCGTATGTATCAGCGAGTCTTTGTTCGGTGGGTTGACTTTTATAATAGTGGTATGTCTGTATTAACTCTTGTTGCTGCATAAATTCAATACAAGCATTTAAAGACATATTTCCTATTTGTAATTGTTCCAATATTTTATATCGGTGTGACGCATTGGACATACCTTCAATTAGTCTTAATTGAATCAAGTCCTCTTCAATGGTCTGTTCGTCTTGTCCGAGTCTCTCAAATTCACAATATCTACTTGCATTTCGTAGACGGTGTAAATATTTTATAATTGGTTCGTCAATTTCTTGTTTCGTTGACATGAATTTCATTCTTTCTGCCACTACCAGCCTTTTCTTGGGTCTCATATTCTTTTTTATAATCTGACTTATTTTTTCGAAAGTGAGGTCTTCCAAATTTAAGGGATATGCCATGGTGGAGACTTTCATTACCGCCTCACATCCAGCTGTAGCCAAAAATAAATCCGTGATTTCATTTTCGCCTCCCTTTTCCTTGTTGTCTTTCAACTTTTTTGTTCTCGCAGTGGCAGAGAAGCAACGAATCCAAGTATCGACAAATTCTGGATCTTCCAGAGACAATTGAAATCCTATCGGCGACGCCATTGTTGTGAAGTTGATATTAGCACTATTCAGCTGCTAAGTCGTAATTCAATATTTATTGCTGAAATTACAGTAAATGTGGCACAAGGCCAAAAAAAGGCGATGGGGAAAAGGACGGTCATCATTTGTCTTAATTTAAACTTAGCTAGCCACAACCACTGACCCAAACATACGAAACAATATTCCTTTCACCAAAACAACACATTTATCGATACCTTCATTTCTACATTCACCAAAATGCCTCTTTGACTCAATGAAAATCCTAAATATTCCCCTTATGTACAAATATTGTCTGGGGGGGGGCATAAAACAACAATTTTTAAAAAGGATCCCCAATGTGTATATACAATATGACAAATATATTTACAAGAAACTAAACAAAATTAGAGTTAGTACTAACCCCCCCCCCCCACAAACTTTAAATGTGGCAGAAATATCAGTTAACCGGACGAAATCGATGCGGGACTATGAAAATAAAGGACCCATTCATTCCTCTCCATCCATTCACACAGGCACACACTCATTCATACGCAACAACAAATACGAAAAAACACACACGCGAAACGAAAGGCGCCCCGCATCCACCAGAGAACTGACATCACTGACCACCTAAACGAGGGAGAGGATGGGGAGTTAAACTAAAGGAAAAAAGGGGGGGAAGGGGCGAATGAGCAAACACACCCTAGCTAAATTTACTGAAAAGAGGAAAAACTAAAAATCAAAAACCAAGACCTACACTAAAACTAATTTCAGGATAGGTTGCCTATGTTCAACCCAGGAAAAACAATATTCTAATGCCTAACCGGCATCCAAATGCCACTCAAGGTCAGCCCCTTTTACTCGGCCGCAAGATTCACCCACCTTTTGCCAAATTCTGATCAGGTGAGCCGCCGCCTTTCCGTCCTAATCTTGACTTTAAGCTGATGCTTAAAGAACAAGATCAGTTGGGAAGAAGTGAACTTCTCGCCCTCAAAGAATCCCTTCTGACGCGTCGTCCAAATCACGACTCTCATAACCCCTAGTAAGCAACAGAACACATAGTTTAGCCTTCGTCACATTCGGTCTAGAAAGGTAATGCGAAGCATATGTTGACGAATCTCAAAGCTAGGCATACCCAGACCGCCCTCAGAGGGATGAAGGCAACAGATCTCGCGACATATCATAGGGGCCTTATCTCTCCACAAGAAAGAGAACAAGGTCCGATCTAATAATATTAGTTTGGCATACGGGAGTGAAAATACAGAGAGTCGGTACAGGAGAATCGGATATATGTGAGAAACACATACTTCCGCCCTTCCCTTCAGCGGGAAGTCTCTTCCGAGACCACAGATTAACCGCGATTTCGGCATTCCCTTGTACCTCCGACCAGTTCATTTCTAACTGTAGATCAGGACCGAACCCGACGCCGAGTATCTTGATCGGCCCATACGTCCAGAGGAAAGGTCCGGAAAGAGAAACTCCCTTCCACGCACCCAACCGTAAGCCAACAGACTTATCGCAGTTGATCTTGGCCCCTGTCACCATCTCATACCCACTGATCTCTTTTCTGACTTCGTCAATCTCGGATCTGCTCGACACAAGAACCGAAACGTCATCAGCATAGGCAGAATACCTGGCTGAGGTGGTAGCCCCAGGCAGGGAAATTCCGCGCAGGACCGGATTCGCCTTTAACTTGCGAAGGAATGGCTCCAACGCAAGAACGTAAAGCAAAGGCGAGAGCGGACAACCTTGACGAATGGAGCGAGACAATACGAAAGGCTTCGATCTTACCCCATTCACTTCCACCAGCGCACCGGGGGTCGCATACAAAAGTCGGATCCAGGAGCGAAAGTCGGCTCCGAAACCGGCCGCCGAAAGGACAGCCTCCAGAAACCGATGGTCAACCCTATCGAAGGGCTTGGACTGATCTAAATTGATCAGCGCGGCTTCACTGTCGCCTTTTTCTAAGATCAAGCGTACCATATGAAGGTTATCCTGAATAGTCCTGCCCTCCACAGCACAAGTCTGTTCGGGGCCAATCAGACGAGACAGGACAAGCTGCAAACGGTTGGCTAAGATCTTCGCCAAAATCTTTAAGTCAGTATTTAACATCGTTAAAGGGCGAAAGTTCCCTAACCCATCCCCACCGTTCTTGTCCTTAAGCAGCAACTTGATCACACCCCTGGTGAAGCATTGAGGTATAGACCCCTGCTTCATCCAGTGATTGAAAATCAGGTCCAGCAAAGGAACAAAAACGGGCGACTGCCTCAAGTAAACTTCGTAGAGAAGACCATCCAGTTCCGGAGATTTATCCAGGCCAACCTGCTTCAGCGCTTCCCAGATTTCCGACTCTGTAATGGGACCCTCGCACCTAGCCGCTTCAGCTGCCTCAAGGCAGGGAAAGTCAGCCAAATAGGCATCGAACTGAGCAGAGCTCAGACCGGGCTCCCTGGTGAAAAGATCCTAAAAGTAATCCCGAAAGGCCTCGCATATGCCCGCGTTTGTAGTCACGGTCTGCTTATCCGGCAATGTGACGCACGCTATACGTCGCCTTGGCGCATTCCGAATCTCCTCTGCACGCAGTTCAGCGGCCATGTTCGTCGCCTCAGAAGACATTCTTTTTAGCCTAGCCCTAACTACCAGAGCTTGATCCTTCTTGATAAGCAAGGAGGACAACTCTGCCTTAGCTAAGGCTATATCCCCACTAACACGGAATTTCACGGCCCGATCAACCTTTTCTTCTAAAGCCGTTTGCGCCGCTAATCTATCTAGATTGAGTCGACGACTAAATTCCCTCTGAATCATTAGTAGCAGCTGGTCCCGGAAATCCTGCTCACCAAATAATGAACAGTTAAATTTCCAGTAACCAGCCATTCTAACCTTAGGCTTATCTAAGTTTACACGGACCCGGACAAGCCTATGATCCATATAAACTATATAGTGGAAACTTGGACACCCTAAGAGCCCTATGTCGACTCTCTTAACTAAGACTCGGTCCAGGTAGCTCGCAAGCGTGCCAGGAGCCGAGTTGCCACTATTTGTCCAAGTCCATGCTACCTCCCGAGGGTGCTCATTCCGGAACCTATCGAGAAGATCAAACCCGCCGATAAAGTCCCGAAATGCCTTCACATCAGGATTGTTAGTACCCGGTTTTTGCCTTATACGATCTATATCGGGGTCAAGGACGGGATTCCAATCCCCCGCTAAAACTACCCGGCGAGAAGTCGTCAAAAACGGCTCGATCTGCCGAAACAAAGCAGGCCGCTCGGCATGGTTATTGGGCGCATAAGCCCCAATGAGACGTAAAGCCTTATCCTTTATGGTAACATCCAGCACACAAAGCCTGCCCGCCGGATCCGCGAAGACAAGGGTACATGCAGCCTTCAAAGACCTGCTCACTAGCCAAGAGACATCCCTCGAACGACCATCAAAACATGCTGAAAAAAGGGCGAACCCCCTAGACAGTATATTCTCACGGTCATGAGAAGAAAAACGGGTCTCTTGCAAACAACAAACATTCACCCCGAGGCGCTGAAGGTCACGAGAGAGCCTCGCCCTGCGAGACTCGGACCTCAGGCCCCGCACATTTAGAGTAGCTAACCAGAGAGCCATCGAGAAGTCCGATTAGGGTTGTTTACCTGAATTAAACATGGCCGGGGTAAGGATACCGACAGCCTCTCCCATAGACCCATGGCCCATTTCAGTTTTGATGGTACCGTCTTGGGAGATTCCGCCGATATCCCAGGGAAAGTCAATTTTAGTGCTCTATAAAGGGAGGGGTGAACGAAAACCGGGACCCTCCCTGCACAAAATTGCTTCATTTTTTCAATTTCTCATTTTCTGTAATCGCAATGGGAGGGGTCATGTTGAACGAAGTCATTGCCTCGTCCAACATGGCCCAAATCTGTCTCACCCCAGTCTCCGATCTTATTATAGTCAAGACCCTTTGCGCGTTTGGAAAGTTCTTTGGGTCGTCTATCTTTATCACCGAAGTGTTTTGTAGAAAGCAGATACTTCAAGTTGGTAATCCGATTTCCATAATCTTTTGCCTTCTCTGCTTGTGAAGGTGAAATTTTACAAACGTCTGAACCTAAATTATAAATAGGTTTAGGTTTTTTCCTTTTTTCAGTGGACTCTTGGGTAGGACTTCTCAGTCTTTTAGACGGAGGAGGCATTACAGGCGATTTAGTAGAAGAAGGACTAGGAGTGTTGCGGGGCGTAAAGGGTTGTCTAAAAGGGCTGGGGTCTCTACTGAGAAGAATTTGGGACTGGGCAGAAGTGGAAGGGGAAGCAAGTGGAGGCTTCACTCTACGAAGAGAGGTTGAGGGACGGGAAGAAGGTGATGGGTCGGAGGATGTGGAGGGAGTGGATTTCTTTGGAGAGGGGGGCTTTGGTGGACTGGATGTAGAGGGCTGTGAAGACTGCAAGGTGGGAGAAATCTTGGAAGGAGGTGCTTTTTCGTTCCTTTGATGCACGAGTTTATTTTTTAAATCTTTAATTTTTTCCATTTTACTATATCCCGGGTCATATTTCTTCTTTTTTTCTTCGATGGTCAGAATAGAGACCGGGGCATCGCCCTTACCGTTGCCAGAGGGAGTGGGGCTGTTAGTATCTTTTGTCCCCGAGGCTTCAGGGGAATGAGGCCCCGCTGTCTGACGCTTCCCTCTGGCCCTACCGACTACCTGCCATTCCCCTTTTCCTTCTCCTCAACCACACTTGCAGTGGAAGAAGGCTCTTCGGGGAATGGGGGTTTTGATGAGGACCCAACCGGTGGTACAACCGCTCCGGTCCTGGTAGCCGGCTTGCCTATTACAGGCGTGGCGGATTTAGAAGACTCGGACAGAGGGGGAGTTTGGTCGATTGGGACCTGAGGTCCAGAGGCCTTCTTCTCTTGGCAGGAAGAGGAAAGGTGACCAGTCACTCCACACTTCCAGCAAACTGGTTTACGGCCGGTCACGATGACCGGCAGCTTCAGGCCACCGACGTCAAGACAGTTGAGGATAGAGCCGAAGGCTTTATGATCGAGCATCATCTCAAAGCCCCATCCCCCGGTCAGGCTATCACAAGAAGCACCCAGAATCTCGCCGTACTGGGACAAGAATGCCGCCGTATACTGCTACACTGGTCCTAGGCCGGCCCTCGTACTCTGTAAGAAGGATAAGATCCTTCGTAATCAGATCCCGCGTTGTTGCTCTTATACAATCATCGGCAGTGGGCAGCAGCACGTCCCACATAAAAAATCCCTTGCCCATAACAATTCGGAGGGGCTTAAACCCCAGGGACTCCAGTGATTTAAACACTGTGTCTTTAGTCGAACGACAAATTTTGCGAGATCGCTTGTCGACGACAAAAACTGACACTATTCTTTTTTCGACTTTCTTCAGTTCTATTGGATCCTGCTAGATCCCACCTTTCACCACAAGGTGTGCGTAACCCTTGGCACGATCCAAGAACTCCGCAATGTCGATTATGCATTTAGGAGGGGACTTCCAACAAGAGGGCGATTCCCCGGCCTCTGCATTAGTAGCTGAGTTGTCTTTTACTTGGTTACTTTTCTTAGTTTTTTCCGCCTCATTAATTTTGGAGGCTTTTTTCAGTGCATCCACAATCTCCTCATTTGTTGGCACTGTGGGCAGATCAGGATATTCATCCTTATTGTCTTTGTCCGGGGGATCTTTTTTAGGGTTGAAAAGTGCGTCTAAAAGTAGCAATTTTAGGCTTCTTTTTTAAAATTAAAATCGAAGGAACTTTTTTTCTTTCTTATCCATTTTTTAAACAGTGAAGGGGAGGGGAGAAAAAGGTGTGTGGGGGGGAATAGTTAAACAAATTTATGGAAAAAAAAAAAAACCTTAATAAATTAAATCAAAAAATGAAACAAGCTCACCCGAAAGCGAGACAAAAAAAAAAAAAAAAAACCTTCAAAAAATTATCAAAAATATCACAAATATTAAAAAAACACAAAACGAGACAAACAGCAAAATAAAAGCACGGAAAATATAAAACGTACAATAAAAAGATTTAAAGGTGCGCCTAAAGGCGAAAACTATAATTTAAAAAGAAAAAGCTCGAAAAGAAAAACGAAGACGCTAGACAAAAAGAAAAACAAAGAAAATACGAAAATATCAAAAAACAGACAAAGTTAGATACAAATACAAGATGGCTGACGCCAAAACAAATAAACAATAAAAAATTATGCAATACAAAATGTCAGCACAAGGACAAATATATGGACAAATAGACAGCAAATAAAGGTTAGAAAAATTAAATAAACAAATACATAATACAAAAAGGGAAAAGAAAAGACACGGAAAAATTAAATGATATTAAAAAAGGGAAAGGAAAGAATAAATGAATTAACGGTAAGTCAAAAACAAAAACACAAACAGGGGTTACGGAACAAACGAAAACGGAGATATAAAAAAAGAGAAATTAGAGAAAAACAAAAAAACAAAAAGGGAATCTAGAAAAATAAAAAAATAAAAATAAAAATAAAAATAAAAGTAGATAAATTTAAAAAAGAGGAGGGTGAAAAAAAAAGGAAAAAAAAAAATCAAAATCTTTTCAAAAAAAATTCGTAAGTACAAAAAAAAAAAAAGACAGTAATAAAAAACAAACTTAACCGAAAATGACGTTCAATAAGCAAGGGTCAAAATCAAAAAAAGAGCAAAAAGGCGTCAGAATAGCAGTCAACAGAGGTCTAACAAAAACTTGTGAATTGAACTGCTAAGTCGTAATTCTACTTGGCTAGTCTCAGAGACCACTTATATTGAATGTTCAGTTCTGCTTATGCATACTAATTTGCTAGTATCACTACAATAATATTTACCGGCCTGAATGTTCGAGAAATTTTAATAGAAAATATGCGAACTCCGAGAGGAATACGAACCTGTATCCTATACGGAACCGTCATATAGCCTGACGTGCCTTAACCGATTGGACCAAAGAAGAGCTTTCGGTTAGCAACGTCCATTTTACTGTTTTTAAACTACAATTCTCCATGATTTTTTCACGTACATTCATATCTGCTCGATGCTTATCGAAATATATATATGTCACAGCGATACCTACTCTTTGAATTCGCCTTGATGTATGTATAATAAATTCCGGTAAAATTAGGATGGGAAGACTTTAGACCTGGCAAAATTTTTAATATATATATATATATATATATATATATATATATATATATATATATATATATATATATATATATATTTTTAATATATATATATATATATACAAAAAATTCAGCCGATAAAGACCGTATATATTAAATCAATTTCCCGAAGTACCTGTTTTGTTCTTTTTGTTTATCAAACACTTTCTATCGTCTTGATCATTGTCAAGAACTTGGTGTTGTCAATGTAGTAGAAAAGATTGTGTTGATTACATTTTGGCATTTTGTGGGAACGCTAGGATTCAAATTAGTCCGGTGTGACGTCAAGCGTAAAATCATTACACAGAGCTGGAAATGTATTTAAATTATCTATACACATTATTATTAATAATTTGTAGATATATTGAATGCTTTATGTACACTGAGTTCGAATTCCTATCGAGTTAATTACATTCACTTACGTGCTGATACTATTGAGAAAAGTATGAATCTAACTTCTCTCCTCTCAGATATGGGTAAATAGTAGGACAGGCTATGTTCTATAGCCGTGGGTGTCAACCGGTCTAGGAGAAGGAAAACTCTGAATTCAAAACTATATGTATCTCTGGGGAACACATACTATTCTAAGAAAAGGATCTTTCATATTGAATCGATGATCGTGACTACGGTCGATTCCATGTTTATACACTTTAAAATAGCGTTTCTTAGGTGAAAGATATTTCATTTAATGTGGATTATTTCTTCTAGAATTTTGAGTCTTTTTTTACAGTGGGTGGCGTATATTATATTTATAATATTGACTCATATATATATATATATATATATATATATATAATAGCTGCCGACTCGTATTCGAGGATACCCTTCTATTAAGGCGGCTAGCCAATCCCTATTGCAGACGTTCGCTTAGGCGCATTTGTGTTTGTTCAACACCCACAAAGCCCATCTGTGGTTTATACTGCAACTATGCTGAGCAGACCGTAGTTACTGTTTCTGGGAGAGCGTATTATCTAGCGAGATCAACAATATGAACAAGGCCAGCACACTCAAATTCTCGGTCACGATGACTTTTGAGTTAGTGCTAGCACAGCTATTGACAGTCCCCCAAGTGTTCCGTCTACCCAATTTCACTCACAAGGCTTGGGTGAACCAATGGTATGGTTTTTCATGCACTTTCCAAAGGTACTACACGCTGGGATTGTTCCACCCTCCAGACCGATAACATCAGGAAGTCTCCTTCCTGACAAATCAAACGTATATATACTCCACCCATATATATATATATATATATATATATATATATATATATAAACAACCAGAATTACTTCTAAAGATGCTGACCTATATCCTATAGTGGGTTAGCCAATCTGTATTGGTTATAAATACAAATAAAATTGACCGTCTACCATTTTTACTAAATCAAATGACACAATGACAACAACAACAAGAAAAATAATCAAGTAGAAGAATTTGTTCAACAATAAATATTTTTTTTATAAAACACAACAAATACAAAATATATGATGCTAAAGTTGTTAAAACACTTTAGAGTTCTTGACTATGTGTAATATTGAAAATTTAAGTTTCTGAACTATATGAATGAAAATGAGAAGCTGTGTTTAAGTATATTTGTTGTAGGAAAATTAAACAGTAGTTTTTTTTTGTATTAAATTTTAAAAAAATTCTTGTTCTTGAGTTGTCGCTCTTTTACCAGAGATGTTTGTTGTGGAATAAAATATTTTGTTGGAGTGAGCTTTCTTTCGCAAGCTAAATATTTTGTTGGAGTGAGTGTTCTTTCGCGAGCTGGGTTTAAGTAATCAACTTTAAGCCTGGAATTGGGTGACGAGGTTCGTTGTCGCGTTGAAGAATTTGGTTCGTCTCCTTTGTTGTTTCGATTTCCAATGAAGTCAATTGAATAAGTTGAATATTTTAAGGGACCACTGACCGTCGAAGTCGCGTCGATGTTTCGTTTTTATTAGTTCTCTTGGTCACGTCGGGGATCGAGAACATGTTTTTTGTGGTGTCAACTCGAGGTCAAAATTTGGCTCGGTACCTTCGGACGTTGTTGACGACACCAAATTGATATTTTTCAACCAATTAGAATGCATCAGTTATTATTATAATTATTATTAGTTATTATACTTGGTTGGCAGTCTCTATGTGTTGCACAAAATTTGAGATTTAAAACAATAAATGTAGGAATCGGATTCTACAAACCTAACTGTGAATTTCACGACAAAAACGCGATCACGATCCTCATTGACAACCCCAATGTAGACTATTAACTCTGACAGAAAAACAAAGAGTGAAAGGGTAATAATTGTCTGAGGGTAACGATGTTGACGTGGAACTCAGAGTTACGGCTATAGGTCAGCGTCTGTAGACACATTTCTCGTTGTTATTGCAGCTTTGTTTTGGTTTAGTTTCCGCATGTCGAATTCCTCACTGCTATAGGCATTGAGAGCTGCTGCATTTTGATAAGGCAGATTCCTGTTTCATTTTTCAATAGGTCAGCATTTGTTTTTGTACTTTCTCTCTACCTTCTGGTTGATTTATTCTGTTAGCAATGTGTAGCGAAGAAAAAATACCAAGATTAGCATACCTGTATTACAGCGGGTGTCGGAAATAGGCGGAAGAAACCGACTGGAGCATCTTCATGCCGCTCATGTAAATAACTTCATTACATTGAAATCGAACTGAGTCTATGAGGCAGTGGGAATTTTGACCCGCGTGAAGTAATAAGCTTTCTCGTCGATACAGACGATGGTTCGATACGTTTTGGTCGCTAGTTCGAATTACGAAGACCGCCATTTGTATTTGCTGTATACTTTGGCGCTTCTTTACAATCGTTATTAACTCAATAATATTCAGTGTTGCGAGGGGGTCTTTATCCTTTGCTCTGCTGCGCGACGCAGTTATTTTATTTATTTTTTATTTATTTATTTTTGAGAAGTTTACGCTTCTTTCAACAATAAAAAACAAAACCTGTCTCAGGCTTAGGTCTTATTCTTTTCGGAAGTTCGAATCCCAACGTTGTCAAAATTTAACATTTATTTTCGCTAATTTCATTTTATGCGTTTCGATTGTTAAAATTAATCGAACATATTTTTATGAATAAAACTTTTAAAATATTTCAGAAATGAAATTTAAATTTGTTAGATTAGGAAAATATTATCATTGCTTTCTTTTCTTTATGTATATTTACGTATTTTAATTCCAAGTTATAGTTTAAATGTTAATGTCGTTACCACTTGCAAGGAAGGACGTTTGCTTCATTTGAATAAATAAACAATTTCATTATAAAGGACTTTAAAAAAACAATTGTTTATTTATAAAGATCATGTTGATTCTAATTCTGTTAGGAATGAGAATTTATTATAAAAAGTACAAGTGAGACCAAAATGAGGCTGGAGAAGACTGGCCTTCTATCGTCTTAACTCGTCTTACTCATTGACCCACCCGTAAAAATAATTTTAATTCACCACATCATATTCAGTCTTACCAATCGCGCTCCCATCACCAAAATACATCACTTGGTCAATGGAATTCTTAAATTTAAACCTTATAGGTACAATATTTTTTTTTGGGGGTGGGGAGGGATACTAATCCTTAATGATTTTTATACGATGAAAGAAAATACGTACAGCAAATTAACAAAACAGTATTCGTATTTGATCTCCCTACCACTGCCGCAAAACTACATGTCGCAGAAAATCTCAGTTAACTCAACGAAACAATGCAAGGCACAAAAGGCAAAAAAAAAAAAACAAAAAAAACTCCCTTTCATTCACCAAACAGCAAGTCAACAGACAAGGTTGATTTTGGCCATCGTCTCATACGAGCAAATTTCTTTGCTGACTTCATCTATTCCAGCGGTGTTCTTTACGAACACAAGCACATCGTCACAAATAGATGTCGAACAGAGTAGCTCCTGAAAATAAGAGCAAAAAGCCCCACAGATGTATTCCTTCGTAGTCACCGCCGGATATTATGACCCTTGGGGTATTGCTCTTGCTGCAGTTGAGAGACTATATTCGTTGCCTTGGAAGACATTCTTTTTAAGCGAGCCCTAACTATCAGAGCTTGATCCTTTTTGATAAGAAAGGAATCCAGCTAAGCCTTAGCTGCGGCTATTTCCCGACTATCTCCCGATTTAATCTAGATTCGGCTGCCGTTTGTGCTACTAATCTTTCTAAATTGAGCCGATAGCTATAATCAGTAGCAGACAACATAATCAGAGACTTAAGGTGGTCCCCACCACTTATTCCCAACTACAATCCTCGTCAATTTTCTCTGTAGAGTTAATAATAACTGATCATGAAAAGACCCACCTCGAACCAGTCAATCTAGGCTTAAGCTTATCTAAGTTTACCTGCACCCGAACGAGCTTATGGTCTGAGTAAACTATCGCTTGAAAACTTGAACACCCTAAGAGCCCTGCGCCAACTCTTTTAACAAGCACTGGTCAATGTATTTCGAATGAGCTACCGTGTCTGGGATGCCACTATTTGTCCAAGTTCATGCTACTCTTCGGCGGTATTCGTTTCTAAACTTATTGATCAGATCAGATCGGTCAATAAAGTATCGAATTGGTTTTATTAACAGATCTCTCTACACTACGATCGAAATCGGGATCAAGATCGGCGTGCTAATCACCCGCTAAAACTACCTGCCGAGACGTCGTCAAAAACAGATGGATTCGCCGAAAACGTCCGCCATTGTCGATGGACGCATAAACTCTGATGAAGCGAAGAGTCTTACCTTTTATGGTAGCGTCCAAAACACAAAGCCTGTCCTCTGCATCCGCGAAACACAAGTTATTCAGAAAGGAAGAGCAGATTTCGAAAATTTAATAAAAACAATTGCTAAGAGACAGAAAAATATTCAACACATTACTGGATAGGAAAAGCTTCAAAGTTATTAGAATAAATGAAAATATTTTCAATCTTGTTTAAATGATTCTTTTTTTTTTTTTTTCAGATTTTGTATAAATTTAAATTGTTATAATTTGTGCCAACCCTTAAACGGCCACACTACAAAAAAAAATCATTTTGTGTACTGCAATTTGCGAAATGCAAGCTTAAAATAATAAAATTTTAACTTTTTCCTTTTGAGGACCCGAAACGTGCATTCCTTAAATAAGAGGAATTAGTAATTATGAAATATTCATGGGGAATTTCGTGGAGAATCTTTGGTAAGATAGAAAAGTAAATATTTGGCAAATCCTGGAAAATCTGTCCGAGATTATTATAGGAGGGATATCTGTTGATAGTTTATCTTGTAGGTAAGATTAGGGGTTAAGCTTTCTTTAGATACTTGAGTATAACAATGAATATATACACAATTTCTTAGTCGGCAGTAGGCGCATCCGTTTAATGGATAAAAGGTATCGCCCTGTTTGATCAAAATTCAGTCCTATGGCGATGAGACCATATACCATTTGGACGATGGTAAATGGTGGTCATGCACTGCCCAGACACCATGCGCCCCCTCCATCTCAGTCTTACCAAAAAGATCCAAAGGAATACAGGGCATTACATTTGAGGCCGGTTTGGCAGCAAGAGTTTTTGGAAAGTTGTCTGGATTGACAGCCAATCACCTTCGGATCTCCACTCAAAATTTTCTGCCTGGATTTACTTCTGTGTTTCGTTGGTTATGAACGCAAGGCAGCGGGGCTTTAAAAACAGGTTTTCCCTTCTCTTAGGTGGACTGCTTTCCTGGACTGTCTAGTTCCATCGGCCCGTAATAGTTCGTTATGTAACAATTTCGTACAACAATATATTATATTGCTTTAGTAAATGAAATAGATACAATGCAAAAGTTGTGATTGAAGGTGTCTATATATGTCTATATCGTCTTCTGTTTAATAATGCGTGTGTTTGAATTACATCATTGTATCGCTAATTGTATAATTCATTTGAAAATTCGAAGAATGTCTCAACCAAAAATGGTATGATAGAAGGAAACTCGCACAAATGAAAATCCTTATCTACAAAATAATTGACTGTTGTCTTTTATTTCTTTCCATTATTCATACAGACTTTTGATAAATTGGCTTTGGTTTATGGAACGAATAAATCTTTTCTGTTAATGGCAACAATTGATTAGAACAACTACACTTTGATTTTTAACTGTTACAAATAAGTAATACGAAAAGAAATATTTTCCTGTTCAGTTAACTTAATCAGCTCAACAGATTTCTTGTGTTTCTTTAACATATTTCATTTTCTTTATTATTTCTTTTATTTGATATGCCATTGTCTACTGATCTATCAAAGAAAATACAATAAACCTAAAAATTGAATGTGTCTTGTGAAAGATAGCCCAGTCTGGGCAGTTCCGCGAAACCTCGTAAATGTTAGACAAAAATGAAGAAATAAAAATAGCGTGCACGTAACGTAGAGGTTATCGGTTCAAAAAATGGACTCAGCGTACCGAGTTCAAATTTCGGCCGAATACATTGCGTTCTCTTTCATACAAATACCATTGCATGGCTGAAGCGATAAACAATTGTATTATTATAAAATAAATGAAAAAATCAGAGTAGATATCTCTCGTATAAAAAAGAGGGATAAGTGAAGTTGTAAAGGCACCCGGAAGGAAAGGGTGGATAAGTTGTGACTTACCGGAGTAACGGCGTTGGTGAGCTGGTTGAGTCTGATGTCTTTGGAGATGGGAGGTTGCTTTTTGACGAGCGTGTGAACTCCGGTCAAGATGATGCCCAACTGCGGAATGGACTTTTATGTCCTTTTTGAGGCTCACTTCGGCTCCAGATTTCATTTTGTTTCTTTAGGCGGGACTGGGTGCTTTTGGGTAGAAATTCTGGATTGTATTGCTCTTCTTTTATTTTCTTTGAGTGTCTGAGTAAACGGAAGATATATATGGAGTCTTGCGCAGCTGACGGACTTTTAGTTGAGTGTTTGGAGAATTCACATCCGGCTAGTGGTGGAAATTAGTGTAGCGTGAATAGGAAGATCTGATTTAAGGTAAAATGTAACACAGATTAATAATGTATCAAAAAAGTATGAGATATGATAATGTCTCAAGAGTATTAATCAAAATACGAGGTCAACTGCGAGACTGTGCGAGGTCCGACGAGACCACGCAACAAGCAACTGTTATAAGTTAAGCACAAGTATAAGTTAAGTACACCGAGCGAAAGCCTTTGATAAAATTAACAGTGTGACTGCATTAATATTAAAAAACGAACGACAAATTCAAGAATCGATTGTCCCAGAAGATAACACCAAATCTGGAATTTTCTTTTGACCTACATTAAAACAAATATCAGATAAAAAGGCATTTGAATCATTCAATAAGTTCAAAATTAATTTTCCTACACGCTTTTAAATTTAACAAACCAAGTAGTTATGACAACCGAAAGGGAACACACTCGAATTACAAATGAAGAGAAATCCCTTTTTATCTATGACTACTCAAGATTAGGCTTATATAATCTCTCTATTATTCCCGTCTGAAAATAAATTAAAAATCTTTTGTGAAAGACTTCCATTCAATCAGAAAAATGCTGATCTCATCATTAAACTAATGAGAACATAGACTCATTCACTTCAGAAAATGTTCGCTGGGGCCTGTTTTGGAAAATAAAAAGAATGATAGAAATGCCAGTTCATTAATGTAATCGAAATCCTCAAGAATTCACATTATCCAAGGCACTGATTTTTTACGTTTTATCAACCCTTTGTGGGTTATTTAAAATTAAAACAAATTTAATTCCATTTTGCAAGTGAATGTTGCATTAACAATTTTTGAGAATAGCCATTATTTTTCCAGATACATGTTTTACAATTTAACCCATAGCTTGAGGGAGGAGATGGATTCATACCTTTCCCATGAGTATTTGCGTCTAAGTGAATGTAACGACTGGAATTCGAACGCGGCTTTCCGATTTCTTATTCGAAGCTGCTATCCATTGCACATCAATAGAAAACTTACATTCCACAGAATATTGCTACAGAATCTAAGTATATTTTCAACACACAGCATCGTTTCCACAAACAAGAATTGTACTCATCCCGAGACACTTTAAATTAATAGATAATTCAGAAACAAACATTCTATAAATCGATTATACACTGTAACATTAACTCATCACATGATTGAATTTTTCAAAATATTAAGAAGAATAATGAAAGGTATTAAATAGAAGTCTTTCTTAACCGATATATTCAGTTAGATTTCATTCAATTATTAAAGATGGGAAATAATTATTTCATTTTATGTGCCGTGTTCTTTCAGGCCGTAGGCGATCATGGCTCTCTACTTCCCCTTATCCCTTGTAACTCTTAATGTTTCGTCTCTCTGCCACCTCCTCCAGACCACGTTCTGTCATCCACTTGCTTAAGCCCGCCAGGTATGTCATGCGTTGTTTTCCCTTATCTCTCTTTCCCTCTATACGAACTGTGAGTATCAGATTCTCCAAGCCCTCCTTTATCATTACGTGTCCCAGAAACTTCAGCTGCCTCTTCCTGATGTTAAGTATAAGCTTCCACCTTGTTTGCAATCTCTCTGAAACATCGTTGCTCACGCGCTCGGTCCATGACATCCTTAGCATCCTTCTGAAGAACCGTCGCCTCGAGTCTGTTCTTCATCTTGGAAGAAAATCCTTCAATATTTGCTGCCGTAAAGAAGGACAGATGTCACGTAACAGCTCCGTATTCTTTTCTTTGTTACCAAAGAAATCCTCCTGTCTCGCATTACTCTTGGCCATCCCAATACGTCTGTCAAGACGCTTCCCAGATATTTAAACTTACGCACCTGCTTGATGCTAGTGTTCCCGACCTGCAAATCGCATTTCGGGCTTATCCTTTTACTGATGACCATGCTTTCTATCTTCTTGTAGTTAATACTTAGTCCCTTCTTCTCGCTCTCCTTTGTTACCTTCTGTAGGAGGCTTTGTAATTTCTTGTCTGTGTCTGCTATCGGTACTATGTCATCTGCTTATTACAGTACAAAATACAATAGAGCTGGAAAGACAACGGCTAACAACGTGACGATACAATCTGTCACAGAAAGTGTTACCTTAAAGCATTATCGACAACATGACGAGTAACAGCGAAACAATCATCGTTAGATTTTACAAGTAGATAAACCTGTTTATTACAGGGAAACTAGAGGCTAAATTGTCGAATCATTGGGTAGCAACTGTTTTTTTAAATAGCTTTTATTTAACTTGTTATTTATGCAAAATTTAAATACTGATTAGGTTCGATATTGTATCTAATTTTTATTCTAAACTTTGATTAGTTTGATCCAAGACCACAAGATTCTTACAGTATCTGGTATTCTTAAAGTGGTTTCTCTTCTAAGTATTGACTAGCTTAGATGTTGCTTAACTTCAGTGATCAGACAAAAACCTATACTTGCAGTATGATCTTTGTTGATCACCTTGATCCTCTACTAAGCTTAATGTAGTCTGGCACAAGACAAGCTACCTTATATCGCTTTGGGTTCCTCAGTAATCAGATTCAGTATGTAGACGCGACAAAACTTTTGCTTAATCTGTAAACATGGCGTCCTATTTGTTGAGTGACTGTAAGGAAAAGAATTACACTAATTTTAAAATAAGGACTACTTACATAATTAATACTGTCTAGCTTTAGTTTATAGAAGCATCTTGTTTTACAATCTGGTCAACATAATCACTCATGTCTTTCTTTTGGTAGATTGAACGGTGACAATTTAATCGCCCAAAAACAAAGGTAAGTTTGATCATGTTTCACTTAAAATTATGAGTTGAACTTTTAAAAGGCTTCAAATGATCCAGTTATCGAATGAACTAATACTCTTAAGCGAGTCAAACTTTCTATTCTATCACTTTATGGATTTCTTATCGATCTATGCCTGTATGGAAAAATTCGCTTTAAATCTATTATAATCTCAATTTGTTGCACGCTTCGTGAATGAGGAAGTTGCGTTTTTTCGACAAATTCCAAGTACTGTTGATATTCGAGTTCAGTTTAAAATGATTCTATCGCATATCTTGAAAGCAGATATGTTCGCTTCACCGAGAAAAGTATTACACCAATCATGTAATTAAATTACACATTCGTGGAAGATTATTATCAATTCAACTGAACTTAGTAAATATTCAATAACAGTTCATTTATGATTGTTACATTCCATAGTTTATTTTAACTAGCATAGTAACCATAAAAATAACAAGGTTATAGATCGTCATTTCCGGTTAAGATCAGTGTAGTATCGTTGCGCTCTATGGAAAGTGTTACACACACACACACACATATATATATATATATATATATATATATATATATATATATATAGATAGATAGATAGATACACATACAGGGTGTGATGGGTAAATTGTCCGCATTTTATATTTTTATTTTGCGCATGCACGTTATTTTTGATTTTGTTGACTGCACAGTGTAGTAGGGTCAGTTGGGTACCGTCTATGAGAAAAAGAACACCAAGATGCATTTCACTGTCAGAAATTTCGAAATGGTATGCTATCCTGCTTAGCATTCGCCCCGGAAGCTCCAATACGAACATTTCAGAGTGTTAAATCTGAGAACAGTGCAGAGAATTCGGTAAGAGTTTGGTGATTACGAAGGCACGGCAGCTCGGAAAACTCACTTTGATTGTTCCGATGAGAAAAATCTTTCGAATTTGTTAATGATGACCTCAGACCCAACACGGAGGCCTACATCAAGTGACGTGAGAAGGTAGTGCTGCCCTGAGTCAAGAGGGTGGCTTCTGGAAGACCATATATCTAGCAACAAGACTATACGCACAAGCAGGAGAATCCAATTATGGCTGTCAGAAAATTTCAGCGACCACAACACCTCTTACATCTGGCCACCTAATTTCCCAGACTGCAACCCCCTTGATTATTATGTGTATGGTGCAGTTGAGTAGAGACCAACAAAACCCCTTGTAACACCAAAGATGAACTGAAGACAAGAATTATGGTAGCATTCACCAACTTAAACAATGAGACCGTACAGAAAAGTTGCAGGAGATTCCAAAGTTGTCTGAAGCCTGTGATTGTAACCAGTGGCGATTTTATTGATTAAATTTACTCATTCGTATTTCAAGATATTTTTGTATAATTTTGGTGAATATATCTGTTAAAATGAAATGTCAATGTTATTATCATGTTTGCGTAATTTAGACGACAATTTATCCATCGCACTTTACACATACATACACACACACACACACATATATGATTTATTTTAGGATATTAAAACATGTTAAAAATCGCTACACAATTTTACATAATTTAATTTAAAAACATAATATTAAGGTATGGTATATTTATGGATTAAAGCTCTCGATATCAGGGACAGAGCGTATGTAAATATATAAGTGGACATTGAGGTCAACATTACGTCACATTATGAAATGGACAAAGTCCGACAATTATTATTCTTTTTATAGGTACAAATATTTAAGTAAATGCTCTGTTTATAATAAACAAAAATAAAAAAATGTCTTAAAATAATTGTCGGACTTTGTCCATTTCATAATGTGTGACGTCATTTGTTTATATTTGGATACGTCATGAGCAGATATGAATGTATGTGAGAGAATCATGGAAGATTGTAGTTTAACGACAATAAAATCGACACTTCTGTAGCCCAGTCAGTTAAAGGCCCGTCAGGCTATATGACGGTTCAGTATAGGTTACAGGTTCGGTTCCTGTCGAAGGATGAATATTTTCTATGAAAATTTCTCGGACATTCAGGCCGGTAAATGTTTAATGTTTATTATGAATAGAGCATTTACTTAAAAATTTGTATGTATAGAAATAATGTATAAACATAAAAAATGTCTTAAAATAATTGTCGGACTTTGTCCATTTCATAATATATATGTTTTGAACAATAAAAATATTAAAAATTAATATTTACAGGCACACTGCGTTGTATATTAATATTTCTTGTTTTATTATTTCATTTAGGTTCTTCGACCGACTATTTTCGGTCAGCATGGCCATCATCAGGAGAAAAAAAACATCCCAGCCTGTTAGTATCAGAACTACAGGAGTGAATGGCTGTTTCTGAAAAAGTGAATTTTATCCGTAGTTTTCATTTGTTTTTATCTTTAATTTTGGTCAGTTCTTGTGTTGGTCAAACGGCATCTTTCAAGTTTTTTTTAAGATAGAGGATGGAAGATACCTGAATTTAAGAGTTACCTCCTTGGTCATTTTGACAGTTTTATTGGTTGCTGGGAAAGGATGTGTGTATTAAGTGTATATTATCTTTTGGTTCTTTGGGAGTTTATATGATGTGTGTAAGTGTAATTGTTAGTACGAGTGTGTGTATAAGTGTGAGACCTCAACACCTCTGCAAGCATATCTGTCTTGTGTGGGTGAGAAATGCGGATGGGGCTTGATTTATGGGCTTATATATTAATTCTATCTATGTCGTTAAATTTGTGGTTAAGCCCGTCTGGACGAAGTGTTTCGAGGTATAAAATCTATTTGTCTTCATGTTCTGTAGTATTTTTCTAAGGTTAACTTTTCTGTTTATTTTGATTTTGCAGTTATAGTGAATTTTTAAAATCATGTTTTTCTAGGCGGAAATGTTGTTCTACTAGGTAATAATCTTTCGTGGGGAGCTGACTTGATCCAATTCCGATAATTATTAATTCTGTAGTGAAAGGGCCATTCAGATTTTCCCATATATTGTTTCTGGAATAGTGTACATTCTAATAGGTAAATTATGACTTCTATAGTTAGAGTTCTGGTAGATTTTGAAAGTAGATTTAGTGACTGAGCTGAAGGAATTGGTATGTCTAATGTGCTTACAACATAAGCTCGTTTTGTTGTTAAATGGTTGGGAAAATCCTGTTGTTTTTAATTTTGGTCTGTTACGTGTTACCTTATCAAAGATTTTTAGGTCTGGTTTGAGATGTAGTATTTCTCAGCGACTTTTGATTGTCAGAGATAGTGAAAGAAGAGTGGTGTTGAAAGTGATTACTAGAGAGATGCGTCTGGATTTATTTTTAGTTTTATATATTAGGGTTTCTTCTCCTGGGGTAGAAATTACTTTATTTGTTCCTCTGATTAGGTGTTGTTTATAGCCCTGTTTTATGAATTGATGCTCGAGATTTTTAGTGTGTTTATTTAGTTCTTCATTGTTGGAACATATCTTTCTGAGTTTAAGTGCTTGTGAATAGGGAAGGTTCACCTTGAGGTGTTTTGGGTGGTAAGACTTAAAGTGTAGATAGTTGTGGGTGTCGGTGATTTTAATGTCGTTTGTAGTTTTCTGTTTTTATCGATGTAAATGCGTTGATTTTCCGTGGTCGAACTTAAAGGAGTTGTGTACCGTGTTTAGGGTCATAAGGAATTCAGTGACTTTCGCCCGTGTGTATAAGATATCATCAATATATCTTGCATAGAATATACAGTCGTTACCAATGAAGGGATAAATATGGATCTTCTAAAATTTGCCCATGAAGATCGTGGCATATGATGGAGCTGCAATGGTGCCCATGGTACATCCTCTTACTTGTAGTTAGTGTTTTCCATTGAAATCGGAAGTATTCAATGCAAATGTTATGGAACATATTCCATAAAACTTATGGAATATATTCCATAAGTTTTATGGTTACTTCTGGGGGTGGTCTTGTTTTTTTTTTTTTTTTTTTAGTGTTTCTTTAAGGGCAGTTAGTCCTTGATGTGTTTGATGTTTGAATAAAGTGATCTGATGTCCATGGTTACTAGAGTTGTATTTTCTGGCACTGTTCGTATGTGATTAATTATGTTTAGTGCGTCTGTTGTGTCTCTGATGTAGGATTTTAGTTCCTTAGCTAGGGGCTGTATGTAATGGTCTATGTATTTGGATATTTTCGTCGTGTGGCAGTTAAATGATGAAATGACCAGCCTTCCTGGGTTGTTTTTGTTTTGTGTATTTTGGGAAGGAAATAGAAGCTGGTGTGATATTTGTGGGTGTAAGTGTTGTGCATGTTTCCCTGTCAATTAAGTTGTTTTGAAACATGTTTAGCGAGCTTGTTAATTTTTTTTTGTATTCAGGTAGAGGGTTAGTGGTTAGGCATTTGTGGGTATTTTTGTCGGCTAGCTGACTGTTAGCCCCTTTAAGGTATTCTTTGATTCCCCTGATCACTGTGGCACCACATTTGTCAGCTTGTCTAATGATTAGGTCATCTCTATGTGTCAGTATGTCAAGGGTCGCCCGTTCTTCCACAATGATATTGTTATGCGGCAGCTTACGTGCTATTGTTTTATTTTTGTCATTTGTTACTGCCATGTCTGTATAGTGATATCCCCGTTTTGTGGGGTGAACCTAGAGTCCTTCTTTTAATGTTTCGAGTATGGAAGTTGTGTGGTTATTGTCCTCGTAGTGGGCTTTTAGCCGTATTCTTCTAAAGAAGGATTTCAGGTCCTTTGCCAAGGTGTCCTTATCAAACCCTGGGAGATTAGGGTAAATGCTTAGTCCTTTTATTTAGTAATTTGAAAGTGTCGAGCGAGAATTTACTGTTACCTAGATTAATAACTCGTCCGTACGGGTCATGTTTGTATTTGCAAGCATGACGAAGTTCTTTCGTAAAAGCTCGAAAGCTTGTATCATTAGGGATGCTATACCCCCTCTCAAGTGTACTGGTTGGGGGCTTACCCTGTTTTTTGAAGGTTGAGTGTGTTTGCTGTTGATTGTCTACTAGGGGCTAATCTAGGGGGTCTGGGACGTTTGGTGGAATTATGCTTTCTGAGGGTTGCTGTGTTTTGGTTTGTCTATGTTTGTATGTCACCTTAAGGATGTCCGCGTAAGTTCGTAAGCTATACATATAATTCCACTTTAAGTTTGTGCCTAAAGATATTTACTATATATTATAAATTAATTGATTTAAAATATGGTTTTTCCGCTACACAGTTCTAACCATGTTTCAAAAATGGAAGGTCCGAATTTAATTTTGTAATGTATCCGTTATTAGCTACGTTTTGGTAGGGGGTAGGGATGTATTCTTCAATGAAATCTGACATCCGTTAAATGCATGTCGTCTGGATACATCAAAATACAGACAAAGAACACGCACACACCCCTATCTAGTGGAAGTGAATTTATCTGTAACCTTGGAAACGTGAATTATGATTTTAGCTGTGTCTTTAAAACCCAGTAATTTTAAAAGTTACTCCAAAAATCCGCTTGAGGATGAAATAGAACTAATGTCTTTAATGTAATTACAAAATTAAATTCAGACCTTCCATTTTTGAAACATGGTTAGAACTGTGTAGCGGAAAAACCATATTTTAAATCAATTTATAATATTAATGCTCTGTAAATTTACATTGAGCACTATTTTGTAAAAATAAGAATATCTATAAGAACACCGGATTATATATCTTACTGTTCTTTCTTATATATATATATATATATATATATATATATATATATAGTTTTGATTTTAAGGAAAAAATTACAACCTGATGATGAAGACATGAAGTCCTTGAAAGTACTTGCTGCCATAACAAAAATGCACCAGATCCATCTGACAACAAATTTATAGATAAGAATCGCATCATTCAGTGGATTATTAGTAATTTAATGCTTATATTAAGTCTATTAGCGAAGAGATTTCGCCATTAATTGCATTAATATTGCTAATTGATTCAATGTATGATGATCTCTTTATATATATATATATATATATATATATATATATATATATATATATATATATATATATATATATATATATATATATATATATATATATGTATGTATGTGTGTCTGTATTTGTGTGCATGCATGTGTTATATTTTATTTTTGTTATAAAACGTACTTACTGTTATGCATCCAGTCTGGCTTTTTTTTTTTTGTCATTCAAAATTTTTTTTACACTGATATTGTTAGCTCCGACGAAAAATAAGATTTATTTAATAATTTACTTTTCGATCACAATAGACATAGAAAGGTGGGCGCATATTGCACTATTAATGTAATAACAGATAGGATTGCGAGCAATCTATAGCTTACGTTAATAGAGCACAAGGTCGAACGGTGGGATAAAGCGTAAAGAAGATTGTGACGTGCCAAGCTTTAAAATGGTGTGTCTGCTCCGTCAACCAACATTAGAATTTTACTACTCATTTCGAACGTCAACCTCTGTCTCGCATGAGGCAGACCACATATCCATATCGTTGCTGTGTTGAGTGCATTTTGACCTCTAATCGTCTTTAAATGCATATCTGTAAATTCTCTCTCTTCTATCGGTAAATTATTGTCACCTGCTTAGCGAGATTTATTCACAGTGCCTTTATGAAAGATGCTGTATTTTACAGTAAAACGCGTCTGAAAAAAAAAATCACAGTGGTAATATCTGATGTCACACCGTCGGTGTAAAAGGAAAAAAGATCAAATTCGGCTTTCTTGCTACACCTTTATGCTATTGCTTTATTAATGTCAGTAAGAATTCAAGGATATTTACAAATATCTATATTTCATGGTGGGTAGATTGTATCAAGCCACAATCGATATGATAATGAGCAAACAAGTAATGTTACTGTAAGTTCATTGGAATTCCTTGTAATGATGACAGGTGATGATAGTTCATTAGTATTCCTTGCATTTGAAATCTCATGAAATTCAGCGTGGTTCGTCAAGTATGGCGGAACATGTATAGAAATTAGACACTGCTTGAAAATCGCGGGCATCTCATACATTGAACGCTAGACAACTAGAATATCAACCACACAATCGTGTCCCATGGTGACCTTTTCCTTACCGTCAGGAAGTGGAAGCTGAAGTGATACGGGAACATCAACATATCAGACGAACTTGTTAAGACAATTCTGCAGGACACCGTCACGATCACGAATCTCGTACCCACTGAGGATTGTAAAAGCATCACATCTATTCCCCCGCCTCCAGGTTAGTTTTCCTCTTCATAGACTGGTTGCCAACCAAGGCTATAGGACCTAATCTGTTCTGCTATGGTCAAATAGCTGGGGGAAGAGATGGATTCATGCCTTTCCCAATGGTATTTGCACGTATGTGAATGTAATGAACTTGACTGGAATTCAAACTCGGCCCTCAGTGCAGCTATCTATTACTGAAACGTGCCTCAATCATGCCTGGTGTATTAAAACAAGCAAAGAAAGAAAATTATAGTAGGTAAATTCTAGAGTGCGGTAAAAGGCCGTCACACAGAGAGCCGTCCATCTTCAGTTTCCTATTGTCTCTCCAACGTTACGTTAAAACGTATCTTAGTGAGCTGGATTTATGTAGGCTAATAAGGGACAAAAATGATTTGGTTTTGTTATTCTACCTTTTATTTCACTTGATAGGGCCGAGATACAAGGTTCAAATAAATGTTGGGTGGTTATAAAATTGTTTGTCTGTAAGACATTTTCATTAACCAAAGTATATTTAAGCTATTTTTCTCTATTGAGATGCTGAATTTAGAGGGAAATAGTTCGGCAGCAAAAGTTTTCACGAGAAATATGGTGAATAATCCATGCTGTCCGAGAAAAATACAATCAGATAAAAATGGATTTCACAAAGAACGCAGAACAATCTAAGCCGCACAAAGCAGATTAACTGGTTGTTTTCGTCGTTGAATAATACAGGGACTTAAATGGTGATTTTCTAAGCGTAGTTTAGATGTGGTACAAGACCGAAAGTATGATGCACCCAGTGAGGATCAAACTCACCATTCAGTCGTAATTAGCGAGAAAAGCTTGCTAACCATTACACCACGCCGAATTGACCAACAAGGACTTAAATATATATTAAAGTAAATGAATGTAATTTCCTACAATTTGTAGAAATGTTCACCCATTCACAATGAATTCAGTTTTTTGGTAAATTTGATTTTTAACGCCCGCGCTAAATATCTCTTAAAATTTTCCCAAATCGTCATAATTCTGTGTAAATGTACATGCTGAACTAGAATTAACAATCAAATTATGAAGAAACCTACCGTTTTGGAGTTATCGCAAAAAAAAAAAAAAAAAAAATTATATATATATATATATATATATATATATATATATATATATATATATATATAATATCATAATGTACAGTAATTTAGTGTGGGATACATATATCGGCGAAAGCAGAAATCTTGCCCTATTTACTTCTTTTACAGACTTCTGGTGCAAAAAAAAAAAAAAAAAAAAAAAAAAAATCAGCTAATTTAGCATTTTTCTTAGTGGTTTTAACCAGTTTTACGTCGCGGCAAATATGATGTCGCCATTATTGTTTGTTTGATGAGGGCGTATGATGATTTGTCGTAGAGCAGTGGTTTGCAAGCTAGTCTCACAGAGCATTATCAGTTAAATGAAATCAGTAAATATTCACCCAGAGTGCCTGATGTTACTCTCACAATCTCTTGCTAGGTAGGTGGGGTTTTTGGGGGTTTTTTTTTAGCGGCATATCAACACTTCTATGGGTTATTTGATACAGAAATCATATTTTGTACGCAGTTTTATGGCTTCAACTAGATATTTTGTACATAATTGTATATTTCCAGGACAAACATGTTTAGATATATAGTTTGGAGATAAATGTATTGCTGGTAATTTTGTTATAAAAATGTATTTTTATATTTTAGTGTCATTTTGCTATAAAAACAGGTCACTTTTTAATAAATATATTGCTGGTATTTTTACTGTGTGTTTTTGTACTTATCAATCAAATTTTGTAATTTTTGTAAATATCAATCAAAAATCAGTGCACTATTTTCACATAGCTGGGAACCTAACAGGTGCTACCACTTCAGGTCAGGGTGAACCTGGGAATAAAAACAATAAGAGGTGGTTCCACACTCTTCAAAACCTCCAGTCTTTCAATCAGAGGCCTTGCTGCCGGATGGTGTTTATAGGGCCGTTGCGGTCCGTGTGTGTATATATATATATATATATATATATATATATATATATATATATATATATGCGTTGTGAAATGAAACACGTGTATACTCCTGGAAAAATTACCCACCACAAATATGGCAGACTCGGAGAATGAGTTTAAAAAGAAATGTAAAAGAAAAGAACCGATATATATGCACAAACAAATATGTGTATTAAATAATAAAAGAATTTACCTTAGACAGACATTGTTGGAGTTAGCTTCTTAATTCCCTAGTTGTTCACTAAGAGTCGCTCTCCCTACACTATAAGTACTGGGCAACTTCTTGCACCGTTCTCTTTTCTACTTTGCATTTTAGAGGACGCATTTAAAAATGTAATCTCTCAAGGAGATCAGCGTTTTTTGCCCACTTGTAGAAAAACGCCATTAAACGCGCATACACGTACGTACGAACATTCACCAAAATACAAACTTTACGTTCACACACAAAAACAAATGCTGATGTCTTTGTCATTTGTAAATTTGTTGTTTAATACATATATTTGTTTATATATATATATCGGTCTAGTTTGTTTTCTTTATATCTTCGGTTGGACTGAACTTGAGCCCGCCATATTCTTGTAGTTGGACCTTCTAGCAGGAAATAAACGCACGTGTTCCTAATTCAACAACACTCAAACCCACACAGTCCTCTACAACATTAACGTGTATGTGTGAAAATTTCGTGTTTCAATGAATGTTCGTTCGTACGTACGTATGTGTATATAATGTTCATGGCATCTCCCATTTTTGTGAGAACTTACATAGTCGTAGTTCGCTGAAAAAGAGAAAAAAAAAAAAAAAAAAAACGACGCCAGGGTCTCGTCACGTATATATAGTCATTGGATAGCTTTCCCAAGTGGTGGTGTCAGAATTTAGGAGGAGATAACTCCGATATGACTACCATTGCTAGGAAACAAATCCAATCGACACCGATGATAGAAGTAATAACTTGTAGTAGAAATGTTAGAAACCGGATTAAGAAATCCTTAGGTGTACTAGTGAGATTATCTTGATTTTAATTCTTATCACAGATTTAGTTATCTTTCTTTATTAGATGAAGCATTATCAAACATTATTATTTTTTTTTCTTATACTTGTATTACTTTCAACTGAAATTTAGTTGTTTTAAACCAGGGAATCATAAATACGCCGCTGCGGACTATTTTTCTGTGGCCCACGGGAAATAATCATTTTCGTTACCAATATTTTCCCCCATTTATAATAAGTTAAATAAATTTGTCCCTCGTTCTATATCATACTTTTCAGTAGCAGAATTGGGCGTGACCTACCCACCAGGTGCAAACAGACATTCTATTTTAAATCCAGCCATGTCTATTCTCGTTCCTCTCCAATGAAGGGAAGAAAACTCGACCTCCCACCACCACCAGTAACTTAGAAGAGAGTACAAACGTACTTTGCAACAATGACTGGAACATTTTTTTTTAAATTTTATAAGAAATAAATTTGACAACTCATTAGGGAAAGCAGAAATAAGCATCGAATTTTCATATGCATTAAAAAAACAAACAAAAAAAAAACAGTCGTCTAAAATTTCTCTGATGTTCTGTCAGAAATTTTTACGACTTGTTTTAAGGACTTATTGGAGGTGTAGGGGCGGCGGAGATGCGATAAAAACTAACTCAGACATGAGGAAATGGAAAGTTTTTATTTATTTTTTTATTAGGTGAGAAGAGACAAATTTGGCTACTTATATTGGCGTTGGGGTAGACTGGAGATGACAGACTACACACACACACACAAAACGGAAAATGAGAAATTTTTTCATAGTGGGAATGAAGAATAGATTTGATAACATTCCTGTGGAATGAGTACACGAGGTAACAAATAAGCACCATATACAACAGAAAATGAGGATTTTTTTTCATAACGAGAGAAGGAATAGATTTTCTTTTAATATTAGGATGGTGTGCATAGGCTGAAAGAAAATTAACCAAAGAAAAGAAAATCATTTTAGAAAACGGTCTGAGAGAAGATTGATAAACAAACTGAAATTTCAAGGAAGAAGACGCGTTTATGGTCGACTACGCAAGTGAAACAAACAAAAATGTCGAAAATATCGAAGAAAAAGAAAACTACGACTACTTGTATCTTGTGATAGCGGTAAATAGTAATAATATTAGCCGTTACCCTATAAGGAAATACTTAACATTCATTGATAGAGTAGCCAGTACTGTTTTCGGTTGAAATTTATAAAAACTTTCTCTGAAAATATTTTTTTTTAGAAAAACACGATTCCCATGTCTATTATCTGTATCGGTATTGATGGAAGTTTCCTTCTTAACCTTTTATTTGAAGTACTGGGTAATGTCAGAATCTTGCTTGTAATTATTTTCTCTTCGAGTTACATATGCTATCCATTTTAGTTGTTGCCACTATTGGTAATTTTCAAGTGATTCGGTTTCTATTATTTGGTATAGTTCTTTGTTTGCGATTCTGTTAGCGCCAGTCTACAATGTTCCAAGAAGGATGTTATTTGCCAAGACCCTCAGGCTATACTTAAAGCCTTTTTTCACCATTGATCTTGGGAACCGGTTGTATGCAACTGACAGTTTAGATAAATAGAGTTGGCAATCACCCCGAAAAATATTTTGCATTTCGAGAATTGATAAAAAAAAAAACAAAAAAAAAAACAACAACAGCTGAAATTCTTGCAAAATCTTAATTGCTGTCGGAGAGGGTCTATTTGTGGAAATTTAAAAATATATTAAGCCTAATCCCAAAGGGGGTCTTCCCGCAGGCAGTACCCCTACTTCTGGAGGAGGCCGTGTTTATTCTATGGCGCCTGAGGCATCCCCAAAAGAGGAAGTGCCATGAGGGCTTGCGTAATTTTTCCTGCGGTATTGTCGTTAAACCCACTTTAAAATTCGACCTTGTGTCACATTCGGTAGCGAGGTGGGCGCGCTGAAAAATATCCTTACCTACACTTTCTCTCTATTTCACACTTTCCTTCTTTCTCTCACACTTTAACGTTTCCTGTTGCTCAAAATAATCAAACTCATTTAATTAAGCATTGGCCCATCACTTTCTTCGACACGGAATGGACCTTTAACTTAACCATGCGCGCACCAGAGTGTAATATCTGTCCTTTTCTATGGCGTGTTTCTGCCTTCGGGTAGTTCATGGAGAAAAAAAAACAAAAAACTGAGGGAAGCCTGGTTTCGGAGATTCCAACCCTGAGCAGAGGGAGGGGGAGTTGGTGGATACCAATTCCAGCGGTGGATATCGACTCCAGCATGACAAGGGTCACGAGGACTAGGCAATTTTGGTCCTTAGCCAATATGTACGCGTATGGGCACACGCCACATTGAACCGATCTTATGTCACATCCTAATACCGTAGGGTGACTGATAAATATCGAAAGCTGCCATTAGTTGTAAGTGCTACTCACACTGCGGACTCCATACATGTGACCTTGAGCCCAAACTAAGCTAGACTTAGTAAATTTCACATCTTTCTCAGTTCTTCAGCTGAAAAAAAGCCAGTATTATTTCTTGGTGATTGTTCATGAGAAACCTTTCTGGTCTTGTCTTTAACGATTAATGCTAATCTATTCACTCGCCTTTCGTTTCGTGACAAATCTCAAAGATTTGTTCCGACCTGATTAAACATATATAGAAACAGTTTTAGTCAAAGACATGCAAACTACATGTGCCTACACAGACAAATGAATGTCAATCTTTGTTTTGTTTTTAATTAATCTCCCGAGAAAGGCAATAATGCCACTAAGACGCGTGGGACTACTGAGAGTGAATTAAGACTTCAGAAGGAGCCGAAAACCCTATTTTAAACAACGAACATGGCATTAATCCTGTTCAAAAGATCGAAAAAAGATCGGGGAGGAGTGTGAACCGGACATTAGGCGAACAGATCTACGATTGACGAGAAAAAATATTCAAAGTTCAAGTGGAGACGTTAGAAGTATAGAATTGAAGTAGACTTTAGAAGGAACCGGAAACCCCATCTTAAACAGGAAACAAGGAATAAAGCTGTACTCCTGTTCAAAAGACCAGGGAGGAGTGTGAACCGAACGACAGAAAAACTTATCTACTTCTGTTGGGGAAAAATTAATAAATATTAAATAGAATTACAGAGTTCAGGTATAGAGTTCTTGCAAATAAGAAAACAGGAACACGAAATAGTAAGAGAAATTAATATAAAATTAACAAGGAGGTGGGGTTTCTGGTGTGGGATTGACATCAAATATATATATATATATATATATATATATAATTTTGTTATAAAACTTAAGAATCTGTAAGCTCATTAATAACTATTAAGTTGTTATTGTTGATTTTAACGTCCGAAACAATTTTGGAAAAGTGGCATAACCAGGATTTAGAAAAATAATGGTGAATAAATATGTCCGTTATTTTTTTCTCTTGTATTTTATTTTTTGACGCGTATGAAGCAATTCGTATAATATATTTGAAATAAGTTATATTACATTCCAGATGCTATTTTACTTTTTATTTCTGATAAAAGTCATTTTAAATAAAAAGTTTCTTTATTTTATGAAAAAAAAAAAAAAAGAAAAAAAAAAGAAAGATTGGAACCAGAAATACATTACCAGAAAGTGGGGTTCATCGTACATTAATGCACAATGGAAACAAAATGATAGGCCTCAAGACTCTCACATATATAAAACTATCTCAACTGGATCCATTATGGTAAAAGTATGAATGAACATTATATGAACTCCTCACGGCCCAATTTAGTTTTCGTCCTGGTAAGGGATGTAATGGTGACATATGTTAAACATTGGGCGCCTCTTTAAGAGAGCAGCTTTATTTTATCGGCCCACAAAGACATATCTGGTAAGATTGTTTAATTTTTTCCTAGACTATACCCTGTGTATTTCCAAACACAGATATAAAAAGATGAGCACTAAATATTTAAGCATTCAATACACCATCCCAAACGAATCTACCAATAGAAAACAATGATTCTGCTTTCTCTCCCATAATTCAGGATGTGAATTAAATGCCAAACACTTCAAATACCTAGGCGTTTGAATCCGTATACGAGATAAGGAACTTGAACAAAGAATATGTTGCGCCAGAGGTAGTTTTGCCGAACACTGCAAATTGCTACAAAACCAAAACATTGACCTGAGAATTCGAATCATATTTCTGAACATATTTATATGGAGATATTCGTGTAGATGTCATTCATGGCGCCCAAAACTTTCAGAAATACCGAAACTTCCTGGTGTATACAATCGCTTTCTAAGATCAATGGTTAAAATTATTTTGAGTCAGTGAAGCCTGTGGATTTGGGCGAAGAACACCCTTCTAACATTTTGCAATAGTGCTACATAATAACAAAGAAAGAACTGCACAAAATAACAGAATCTACATCACTTGAAGACTATCAACAACAGCAGCAACTAAGATCGATATCACATCTAAGAGAAAATAGCAACATAATCGAGATGTTGACATTCCATATTACCACAAATAAAAGTTTAGGAAGAAACTCCCATCAATTCTGGAAAAAGCAACTACAAGAAAACAGCTAATATCACCATTGACTCAATGTTTCCTCCTTCATTTCAATGTCATCTATTGTTCTATGTTCTAGTTTGTAGTCAGTTTCTTCATGCTTGGAATAAAATTCCAGAATTCGTTTCTTTCACCAAACAGCGTAGCGTAAATTACTCAATGCAACATCCGCTTCTTCTGTTGATTTATTATTGTAAAATACAATAATTGCGGCACAAGACCAAAAAGGGGGAAGTGGGGTGGAGCTGGTCATTATTAACTTATAACTATCCAATCAGATCCACGCCCCATCCATTCATTACTATTAACTTATTCATCACAAGAAGACACCCTTCATCACTAGATATACCACAATACCTCATATTCAAAGGGAACCTACAAAAACAACCCATGATATAAAATTTCTTTATGTACAAATATACAAAAATATAATGATAGTATGCAATGATGGGGGGGGGGTGAACCCTTAAAACAAACTAATATATAACAAAACATTCACACCAAAAACAATGTTAGTAGGACCAGATCACCCCATAAAAATAAAAGTAGCCACTGTGTTATGTCTTCAGACAGAATCAAGAAGCTTACTCACCAACTGAGTGGGAAAATCAAAGACTTACCCAGTCGAGATGAAAAAAGGAGGCCAAAAACAAACTGGGGAGGATGGAAATCTCGACTTGGATCATAACAAAAGGAAACAGTCTCACCATTAAACACATTTTATAGACTAAGTGACAGGTCAAATTTGCATAGGTGCAAAAAAAAAAAAAAAAAAAAGCGCCTCGTGAAAGTATCCGACTCCGAGAGCTATCGTTTCTTAAATATACGACTCGTAAAGTTGCCATTTTCTTTTTGGTGTAATTTACTCAAAACACGTTTTCTATCAGGAGGTAAGCCATTTTCTCTCGTCTTACATACTTAAATTAAAAGAAAATATACTTAACGAGTGCAAATAAAAGTTACACTTTTGTGTGCTGTTATAGGATAACTCTCCACACTTGAAGACTAAATTTTGTATACATTTAAAATATGAATAATGCGCTAAGTTGTACTCCCTCACGTTGTGTTCCATAACTTTGGCCTTATCCCGAAATTACCCCGACCCTGCTACCAAACCAAGATCAATTATTTTTGACAATTTCAGTCGAAATAGATAATAAACGAATATGCCTATATTGTGGTTGAACTAGTTACATGTTTTTCACTGGTGCTAATGGTCGTTTTTCGAGACGAGTCAAAAGCTCGGATTTTGAATGTAGATTTTTCAAGGCAGATGATAGGCATAGCGTAGGCTTCCTCACCATATTTTTACTCTGTCTAAACACTGTCACCGGCACTCAACAGCAAAGTGAATGTTTCCTTCCTCTTTTACTAAAGAGTGATTCATTACTAAGTTTTTCTAAACATTTTTTTAGAAGGGGTAATCTGTCCTTTACGACAGCGAATGTTGGACGATTTCCTCAAAGATGAAGAAAAAACTCGAGGCGACGGAAATGTAGTTCTACAGGAGGATGCTAAGGATGTCATGGACTGAGCGTGTGAGCAACGAGGAGATGTTAGAAAGGTTGCAAACAAGGAGGAGGCTTATAATTAATATCGGGAAACATAATGAGAAAGGAGGGCCTAGAAAATCTGATACTCACGGGTCGAATAGAGGGAAAGAGAGACAAGGGAAAACGCGTGACATACCTGGCGGGCTTAAGCAAGTGGATGACTGAGCGTAGTCTGGAGGAGGAAGCAGAGGGAGGGAACTTGTTGAGAACTGCAAGAGAGAAGCGGAGAGCCATGATCGCCTATGTCCTGAAAGGATATGTCACATAAAAAGTAGGAAGAATATGGGGAATTGAAGTGGGCCCCATATAAGATTCCCACGTGGGTGGATGCTGACGTTGTAATAAATAAAGAATAGAACACGACTGATTTATACAACTTGTACTAAACAATATTACAAATAAGTTTTTGCAAACTTAATGGTGTCTGTGACCAAACTTATCTGCTGAAGAACTGTCAATGTTTTTGCAATCTACGGATTGTCATGATTACGGTGTAGAGCTGGCAATATTTATTATTGTAAAAAAAATACAACAAATGTGGCACAAGGCCAAAAAGGGGGGTTGGGATAAAGGACGGTCATCACTTGTCTTAATATAAAACTTAGCTAGCCACAACCACTGACCCTAACATACAAAACAATATTCTTTTCACCAAAACAACACATTTATCCATACCTTTCTTACTACATCCACCAAAATACCTCTTTGACTCAATGCAAATCCTAAATACTCCCCTTATGTACAAATATTGTCGGGGGGTGGGGGGCATAAAAACAACAATTTTTAAAAGATCCCCAATGAATATATACAATGACATAATATATTTACAAGAAACTAAAAATTAGTGTTAGTAATAAAAAACCCCACAAACTTTAAATGCGGCAGAAATATCAGTTAACCGGACGAAATCGATGCGGTACTATGAAAATAAAGAACGCATTCATTCCTCCCAAGCATTCACACAGGCACACATTCATTTTTTACACAACAACAAATACGAAAAACACACACGCGAAACGAAAGGCGCCCCGCATCCACCAGAGAACTGACATCACTGACCACCTAAACGAGGGAGGGAAAAAAAACGGGGACAGAAATAAAAGGGACCAATGAGCAAGCACACCCTAGCTAAGTTTACAGAAAAAGAGAAACTAAAAATCAAAAAACAAGACCTACACTAACCTAATTTCGGGATGTGTTGCCTATGTTCAACCCAGGAATACAATATCCTAATGCCTAACCGGCATCAAAATGCCACTCAAGGTCAGTCCCTTTACTCGACACATACGCGCTAGATTCACCCACCTTTTGCCAAATTCTGATGAGGTGAGCGGCCGCCTTTCCGTCCTGATCTTGACTTTAAGCTGATGCTTAAAGAACAAGATCAGTTGGGAAGAAGTGAACTTCTCGCCCTCATAGAATTCCTTCTGACGCGTCGTCCAAATCACTACTCTCATAACCCCTAGTAAGCAACAGAACAAATATCGTTCGGCCTTCGTCATCTGCGGCACCACATTGCTACAAACAGAACTGGCTTCAAGGACAAAAAACTTTGCCTGCAGCATGCGAACCATGAGGCCTTCAACAAACCTGCACAACGGCACTACCGCCTTGCACTGAAAGAAGGCGTGACCAATGGTCTCGACTTCCACCGCACAACGACGACAGTTTGAATATTTCCCCAAGCCTGCTGAACAAAGTCTTTTGCCGACTCAGAGGGCTCCACGAATCACCAGCCAGTGAGCGATGCCTTATCATTATTGAGGCATTTCAACCCAGGCGCCCAAGGTCATATCGAGCGAGCCTCCTGCTTCGTAAGACCGAGCTCGCCAATTATTAGGTTGGTGCAAAAATAATGACGTAATAATGTTGTTTTTTGACGTATGTTTTAACGACAAAAAACGACATTACGTCATTATTTTTGCACCAACCTAATAGATCATCTTGAAATAGATACAATGGTTATTTATTAATAAATTATATGGCTTATTGTATAACAAGCCAAATTGATACAAATATAAAATTTGGAAAGAATACCACGATAGGATATTTTAACAATTTTGTTCTGTTTCTATACATGAAAACGGAGTCCAAACTAGATTACTAAGGTGTCATTAATTTGCATGTCAGCTCTTCAAATTAACTACACCTATCGGAGTTAGCTCCTCCTCAATTCCCAAATGGTCACTAGGGGTTCAATCTCCCTATACTATAAATACTGGGCGACTTCTTAGAAGATCCGCGTCTTCTCATTTGTGGGAGACGACATGAACATTATACACACATGCACGTACGAACATTCACCTATGTTTACACAAACACACATAAATGTTATTGTACATTGTAAAATTGTTTTGTTTAATACATACACATATATATATATAGAGAGAGAGGGGGGGTTCTTTGTCGTCTTTATCTTCAGTTGGACTTAATTCAAGTCCGGTCATTTTCTTGTAGTTGGACCTTTTAATATTCTACCAGGAGTTACACACGTATTTCTAATACAACAACACTTAAATAAACACACGGTCTTCTACACACCGTTTATATTTTTTAATTACAGCACCATTGTTGATAACGTCATTCCTTTAATGGGAACTTCTTTGCCTTTGTCAAACAATTGTGAATTTTGTTAAGCTATTATTCCTGAACAGATAATACAATGTTTTTAAAACTTTATTTTATTTAAATGTCACCTATTAGCAATTGGCCAGATATGAACTGTACTAAACACAATTTTCTACTCTGGTAAATTGTAAAACTTCACGGAAATTAACCAAAGACCAATTCCAGATTGCACACATCTCATTGCTTTTAAAAGAAAAGGTTAAGATCAATCCTTGATTCTTGATGTCTCGAAAGAGAAACTGGACAATTCTTGGTACCGTCTGGGGTTCCATGTTAACTTTGCCTGCCAAAATGACAACCAAATCTGTTGAATGTAGCATTAATGATTTATACATTTGCTGAATGTGAAAATTTCACAGATTTTGGTAATTAAGATTATCTATTATTTCACGTTTTCTCACTAAATTTCTATGAAATGACCTCAGTTTTCTTTATGAACTTGCAAATTTACATATACATATTTGTGCTTTTTTTTTTTTTTTTTTTTTTTACGATTAACTCCGTTTTATTGAAGTAAAATAATACGAATAATTTAAGTGTCGGAAATGCATTTGCTTAAAATCCATTTCGTCATCAATGAAAAAAATATCTGCCATCTTGGTTTTTACCCTTGCTTAACCAATGACGAACATGTAGCTACATAATTCGCGAATTGACAAAATCAATTCCATTGATTAAAGGATATTTTCTGGATAGATACTTAAAAAAAATAAATCAACCGTTACCATTAAAATTTTGATTTGATCCTTAGTAGTCGGGACCGTACTTTGAGAAAACCAGTAAGTACAAGGGAATGATCTCCTGCGAATTTAAAAAAAAAAAAAAATATATTGTTTCAATATTATTTAATAAGTTTTGTCGAGTCTGGCATAAATGCTTTTGTGTACTAAGTAGGAATCGAACCCGCGATTCATTGATAATACTTATTCAAATCTCGCTAACTGTTGTTCCATGCTAACCAAACCCCCACCGCCTCTACGCAATCCTCTTTATTGCGCTAAACTTTAAACTTTTTTAAGTGAGGGAGATTCTCAGCACATTTCTATAATTTCTGTCGTGCTATGGCCTGTTGAAAGGACTAACAATGGTACAGAATCTAAGAAATCAATTCACAACCACGTAATTTTAGTTGTACGTATCTGGCGTCTCTTCGTTGATAGAAGATGATTAGACTTTTTTTTCTTTTTTTTTTTGTAAATTTGTGGCTGGAAATGATGGGCAGATAATGCGTCTTTTTAGACAAGTTGTCATGGTGGAATTTTAATTTCGAAATATTCAAGCGAGTCATTATTTGGCGGCAACAGAAAGTAACCGGTTTGTTTAACACAATTAGTAAGTCTTAAATTGTTATGGATGTTTTATTTTATTTTTTTTTTTATTTATTTTTTTTTTTTAAGGAAAACCTTTTCTTCTCGGAGAATATTAAATCAAAATCGAAACGTTAATATGAAGTTGCTTTTAACTCGAAAAAGTTGAAATATTTAAAAAAAGAAAAGAAAAATCGCATAAATATCGTACGCGAGACTTGTTTAGGAGATGGGCTGTTTAAGCGACTCCACCACAGTGTAAGTTAAAATTATTCCTCAAAATATTCAAGGTATCAGGCATAGAAAAAAAAAATAATCTATTGAATTCTGTGAAGCTATCGACTGGAGTGCATGCATTGAGAACCTATCCAGAATTAGAGATGTGTGGTTGTAAGCATGAATCTTCAAATGAATACTCACAAAAATGTGTGGCGTAACAGATTTGACGATAATGTATTTAACAATGTTTGTATTCATCAGTGAATAATAATAATAAAACTTTATTTTTCTTATTTCTTTAACTTTATAAGTTTGTTTACAATTAAACTGGAACTGCTTTTGTGTAGAGGGTGTTCAGTTTACGAAGCCTGGGGTAATGTTCAAATGCCCACTGTAGGTGTTAAAGTGATTTAAAAAAATAAATAAATAAAATAAAAAAAAAAATAAAAAAATACCGCTTTGTAAATAGTTGCGCGTTACTCTTTCAGGTTCTGTAATTTGAATAACTGGATAAAAATTTAAATGAAGGCTTCTTTCCCCGCCACGCAACATAATCTTCTGTTACACGTTCGTATGTTATCCCCTGAGACAAGCTGTTTCTAATATTTTCTTCTCTCGTGTGTACACACACACACATATATAACTATAAGCAAGGCAAGCTATGGGCCAGTTATTTTTTACTTTGTCGGAGGTTTTTTTCTTTGGACTCTGAGCTTGAATTCTGGACGATTGTTCTCGTCTGAATTACATGTTCTTAGTTCTTTCTTTTTTTTTATTCCTTAGGTATTCGTTTGTTCATTTACAAGCCGAAACACCTAAGGTTTTTCCGTATGAGTATAATTACTTATATTTATATGATATATATCAGAACCGAAAGGAGTGGCGTAAGACATTTCATTAAGTTAAAGGGTTTTGAAGACAGTAGACTGAAGCCTATGATCAGCTTCGTCAAGCTCTGAAGCAGAGACACCATCAAAATCCTGCTTCAACAAATTTCATCTGTCAGTGTGTTTTTGTCGCCCGCAGCAAGGCTGAGCTAGTATCACACTTAAGAAAGCATAAATGAAATATGTATTTTCCTTACTTGATTTTGTCCACAATAGCCCCTGCTAGCATTCATAAGTGTAAAACGAAAGGCACTATCCCAGATTTTAATTCCGCCACTCCAAGTTGGAGTTATGAAAAAAGCCGAAGGGGAATTAAATTATGGCATAAAAAATTTTTAAAAAAATTAAATATAATAATAAATTATTACAGTGTAACCCGGATATAAGAGACTTCTTCTCCGGTCCCGACAACTATCTTATATCCGGGTTACACTGTAGTTATAAAACAAATCCAAAAAAAGATTTTTTCTTTAAAAATTACCAAAAATGTTCTAGCAAATAATATAAAATTAATAATAAATCTCAATTAGTTTATATCAAGAAATAATTGAAAAAATAAAAAACATAAAAATATAAAATATTTCAAGAAAATTTAAAATAAATTTAAAATATGTAAAAATGTAATCGATTTGAATTATATACCAACGGATTATTACACGCACACGTGTGTATGTATGTATGTATGTAATTATTTTTGTTTACAGTCTTTATAGAACTACGGTCTAATGTAGCTGAGTGTTTTCACACGAGTTTGAGTCTCGGTCAAAGCGATGATTTCACATTTTGTTGTAATGGCCTTTCAACATCACTAAATTTGCCTTGTGTCGAACTAAATGAAGTTAAAAATTATGTAATTTTGAAAGTAGTCATCATTCGTTGAATTGTATTGATTACTGATCGCTATTCATTTTCACTTTTACTACATTTCAGTCGATCACTACTGCGTTCTTCCTTAGGTACTTTAGAATAAGTATAATTTCGTTATCATTAGCCGAAAAATGGTGGTAAATAGAAAATTGCTGCAAACCATTTGCAAAAAGATACCTCTTCTTTTTATACAGATTTTACACCTGAGGAATGCCATAGAATAGACCGATCAAAATGTAGTCGTTAAAAAAAGAAATAATCATTAGTTCGAAAAAGTATGCTGGACAATCTCCCCGCGGTTGAGGAAAAAACTAGAAGGAGCAGAAAGGATACTGAAAATTCCATGGACGAAGCGAGTAATCAACGAGGAAGTCTTAAAGGAATATGGCAACAGAAAGAACCACTTCTTTTCAGAAACGGGAAGACTTGGACACATAAGGAAAGAGGGCTTGGAAAAAGTTAACACACATCTGACGAGCTTGTATGAACGGGCAGGGGAGACTTATCAAAGGGAGAAAAACTGCTAAGAGCCACACGAGATAGGTAGTAGTGGAAGACCATTATCGTCTGTTCTGAAGGAGTGAGGTACATATAAGCCAAAGGGTTAAATTCCCAGATCAATTCTGTGGACAAGACAAATTGGTATAAAATGACAATTGGAAAAAAAAAAATCTTAGATTTTGCCTACGCGTTTCATCTTCCGACTTTTTCAAGGCAAAAATGAATTGATCTAGAAATTTAACTGTATTGTCGACATGGAAAAAATCTTAGTATAAAGGAAATTTACATTAGCCAGAAAAAGGCTTAGACAGAAGCGTCTATCTTTTTAAATTTGGATTTTTTTTCATGTAACTATAACAAAGACATTTCGATTTCATTTTTGACTTGAAAAGGTCGGAGGACGAAACGCGTCGGCAAAATCTAAGATTTTTTTCCAATTATCATTTTATACCATATAAGCCAAACTAAACATATTTCGGTTTAACTACCGTTTACCAGGCTCGCTTTGGTGAAGAATTAGCAGTTTACCGTCCACTTACTAAGTAATGTTTCGTTAATTTGATATTTATTTTGACATTGTTTTGAAAATAATTGAACTGTTATTTTAACCTGATAACTTTTCTTTGTTAGAGAGAAAGAAAAAATAATGAAAGCTTGGCTATCGTAACGCTACTGTTTTCCTAAGAACAGCTTTTACATATAGTTATATGAGCTTGAAGATGAAACAGAGCTTGATACTTTAATTCAATTTAATTTTTGTAATTGAAGTTTTAGCTCCTGTTTTTGGAACATGAGAACTTATGTAGCGATGGAATCATTTTAAAAAAAATAATCATAATTTAGGCTCTACTTATGTATTAAGCATTTTTTTTTTTTTAGAAATAAAAACACTAAAGAACTTCGGATTATTAACCTAACGTGTTCTTTCCAATTTTTCTATATATTTGCACACTCACACACACATATATATATATATATATATATATATATATATATATATATATATATACACAGTGTAACCCGGATATAAGAGATTTTCTCTGGTCCCAAATTAGAGCCATACTTACCTAAACAAAATAGGCCAAACCCGGATATAAGACAAACCCGGATATAAGAGACTTCTCAGATCTCGACAACTCTCTTATATCCGGGTTACACTAATATATATATATATATATATATATATATATATATATATATATATTACAAATTCTGTTAAATAAAATCTACTTTTCAAAAGTTTGAATTGGTGAACCAGCCGAAAATTAAATATTTGAATCAACGATTTTCATTTGAAAGATGCTGATACCCTCACTAGACTGACACTGAACATTATTGAGATAGTGTGCCTTGAGGTAAGTCGCTTAAGTGTGAGCAAAAATTCATTAAAATGCAATTTTGTCTATTGTTTCTAAACACGAGAGAGAGAAAAAAAGAAAACAAGTGTAAAGAAATTGGCGAAAAATAGACTAAAAACAATTTTGTCTTGTTGCTTTTGCCCTGGAGTTGAACTGGCTTTTAAATTGCATTTTATTTTTTTAATTGAGTCAGTATTTGGGTGATGTAGTAAGATAGTCATCAATTTGAGTTGGGGTCTGAAAAATAGGATGTTGTCTGGTCTCAACAAGAACGAAAAAAGTAATCGTTACATTTTCAAAAAATTGATAGGTCGTCTGCGACTGAATCTTATATGTGTATCCTTAATGTTCATTCATGGCGGATTTTCAAACTTATCAGTGTCGCAATGTAGTAAATCTACTTCCATTAATTGGAATAAAATTGAAAACATTTGAATTTTCACAGCATATTAAGGCTGTGCAAGTTATTTTTTCTGTTGATGTATTTTTTTCGTAGTAGTCTTATTTGAGATGTACACGTCTGATAGATGTTCATATACAGTGTAACCCGGATATAAGAGACTTCGTCTCCGGTCCCGACAACTCTCTTATATCCGGGTTACACTGTAGTTTGGTAAATGTCATTCCTCGTAACCTACACACGAAAAACGAGCTATAAGCGTATTGTCATGGTGAAGTGGACATATAGTTTCAGTTGTCTTTTGATCTCTCTTCGTTATCTTATCGTTTTAGTTAAAGGTAGTTACTTAGAGTAGATTTGTTTAGACGAGTTGGCAATTTTTAATTGTCTCGCTACAATATATTGCGTAATGTCATTTATGTTTTAAGGGATTTAAACTAGGCTTTTAAATTCATTCAAACTAACAGTGGTCAAAAATTTATAAACAGTTTTTGATTACATCCGCAAATGGAAACTCTTTTAATTTACCGGGAACATGTTTTAAAATGTATATAATTTCAAATGACTGTATAACATTCAAGATTCTGAAGTCTTTCGGCCAAATAGCTATTTTAATTATCACTTCTTGATATTATTACATAATGTACAAACGTTCTCAGTATAGCGCAAAGTAAAAAAAAAATGTAGAAAACGTAGTAAAATTGTAATTCGGGAGTTTCGAAAGTGTAGAAGGCCTGTCATTTGCAAAATTAACCATCAAAATCCAGATTCTCAACTGGAGTCGATCTGTTAACTCTGGAACCGTTGCGAGAAACGTAACGATTTTTCATACAATGTAGATCTCTGTCCGAAGATGATTGGCGGAGGAGCCGAAATCAGTGAGATTTCAGTTCAGGTAACTTCAGAACGTTCCCTAGAAAATAACCACCATAACCGGAAATCTGGTCGTTTATATCACTTTTGGGAAATGTTGAACTTTCGTGCCGGCTAAATAAAAACTTGTCAAAAGGATTTTTTTTTCTCTTGACACTGCTATCATTTTACCTTCACTCACGGCAATGTTTAGTGTTTTTTTTTTTTTTTTTTTTTTTTTTAAAAAAAACAAAAAAAAAACACAATGTTTAGAAATGGAATTAACTCTAAACATGGAAGTGAATTTATATATTTCTTTGTTCTTGAGAATTACTTGAGAAAATATTAAACTTAAATTTTAGATTCTTTATTTATAAGAATTTTATATTTACATTTCTAAAAACAAATACAATTCTATTAAAACTAATGCAATATTTATCATTTACCAATTTCTATAAAAATAAATATTCAAATTTTTATTAATAAATTTATAAACATTTTACTAAATTATTAAATGTTGTGAACCAACTATAAGGAAATCCTTATTTACGGCGTCCTGGGTAAGACGATAAACTACATCCAACAGCAAGGCCTCCGATCAGGAGGTTTTGAGGAGAGTGGAACCACCTCTTTTTGCTGATGTTCCCAGGTCCACCCTGATTTGGGGTGGTAGTACCTGTTAGCGGGCAGATACGGGTAAATAGTAAACTGGGGTCAAAGTACCATGAAAATGTAAAAATACATTTTTGTAAAAAAAATTATTACCAGCAATAAAAATCTTGTCGGCATTAAATAACCCATTGAGATTGATATGCCGTAAAACAAACCAAACCAAACTTATTTACGATTTTATAAGAGTTCAAATCGATTGGCAATTAACCGATATTTTGCCAATCATTCCAATAAACAGTAGTGTTTATTTTTATCAATTCGCAAGAACAAAAAAAAAACAAAAAAAAACAAACAATGTATAAATTTCATATATTTAGGTTTTCTTAAAATTCTAATCACCGCTTTTAAAAACAAACATTTGCTGAGGAGTAAATGTAGTTAAAATAATAGCGGTGTCAAGGGAAAAATCGTCCTATTGACATTTTTTTTCGTGGCACGAAGGTTCAAGATTGTTCATTTTTGAACTTGTGAACGTTTAATGTGAGGAACGAGAAGACTTACTTCCCGCAAAGCGAATTTGGTTGGCGTGTCAGGTCTTGTTGAAAGATCGCGACAGGCATTGAAAGAGAAATGGATTATTCCGAAATTCCCATATCGCGGGCCAGACGTGCAAAGTGGGGTGGGGGAATTTTAAAAGACTAAGAATTCAAACCAGCTTGAATTTATAAAACCGGAAGTATCGGCCGAACGAGAAGTAAGTCTCGTATGCAAAATTTAGTTGCCCCCGACGCAGAGAGAGAGAGAGAGAGAGAGAGAGAGAAAGAAAAAGAAAAAGAGAAAAAAAAAAAATAAAAAAATAAATAAAATAAATAAGAGGTCACTAGCAATAGCTCAGTTGGTAGACCGGAGGACTGGACGAAAGTAAGCACTTTAATCCATTTCAATCATAGCAAACGACGGTCGAACTGAATTACCAACATTTAACTTTTTCGTACTTGTGACCAGAAGCAGTGAAGCAACAAATATGACCTGCGATATAGAAGAGAATTTTTGGAGCCAAGTGCAAGTAAATTTTCATTTTTTTTTTTTTTTCTGACAGTTTTTCTACTTTGATTTAGAGTATGAAGACTTTTTCCAATCAAGTGGATCATACTAAGGTTATTAAATATTGCTAGTAAAGCTGAAGATCAACATGCCTTGTTTGCTTTTTCATACCATACTCTACTTGTTTTTGAATATTCTCGCGAGTCTCAGCTGGTATTTCGAGAAAACTGTAAATGTGTTTAGCTTTATGCTATTCAAATACTATTGAGAATCGCCCTTTTTCAAAACTCCTTTCTGTATGTTAACAAAGTAAATTTAATCGTTAGATGTTTTGGTTAGTTGCGAGCTGCTACGCACAATATATATATATATATATGTACTATGAAATAAAAACACTGGGCATTCTTTCGCAATAAGCAAAGCATTTACGTGACCTCGAATAGAAGCTGAAGACTAACAACAAAATAGGCCTGTTTTTATGCACGTAACTGGTTTTCCAATATAGATGGCAGCACAACGCTGTGATTTGTCTAAGGATACTTTCGGGAATGCTGAAGGGAAGGTGAATTTTAATACTCTCATTTGGCTTCCTGGCGGTGACAAGAAAGAATCGCCTTTTCTTGATCTCGCAGAGTTTCTTAGCATTCTTTCGCCTGATCAATAAAGACTTGGTGTAAATCTTCAACTACAGCGGATTATTTATTACAGTAATTCTTCGATTGCTAGACAAACATGTTTTCCTTTCCTCTTGCGTTGGCTTGCAAGATTGCTTCATCCGGTGTATAATAGAAAGACTTTTGTAATAGAAGCTTAAAGTAACAGGATAAATCTGATTCAGTTTTTTTTTCACTTGCCGATAGGTACTAACTTATTCTAGAAGTTGTTCGTGAAAATTATCTATTTCGCTGAGCAGTATATTGTAGTGTAAGAAGAATATACTCTAATCTTCGGACAAACCTTTCGCACAGAAGCTTTTAAAAATTATAGTGGGTTAGCCAATCTGTATTGGTTATAAATACAAATAAAACTGATCCTCTACTATTTTTACTAAATCAAATGTCACAAAGACAACAACAAGAAAAATAATCAAGTAGAAGACTTTGTTCAACAATAAATATTTTTTTATAAAACAACAAATACAAAATATATGATGCTAAAGTTCTTAAAACACTTTAGAGTTCTTGATTGTGTATTATTTATGAATAAAAATATTCTCAAATATTTTCATATTTTTAACTGAAAATAACGTCAGTATTTGTCACGTGTGGAGAATATTGTCATTATATCTGTTCAACCATTTTCTTTTGATTCTATGAATCTGTTGTGTATATTTGTTTGTAAGAGCAGTAATTTTGTTAAGAAAGGTGAAATGGGGGAAAAAACCTGGGCGTAGATTAATATTTGGGTAATTTTCTATGGCGACACTCTCCAGAATTTTCCTTCTTTTATGAGTGTAGCATTTTTAAAATCAAAGTTATGGTTGAATTTATTTCTATGTATGACTAGTGCATTAGCTAAGTTGTTTCTTGTGAGGTCTCTTTTGTACTCATAAATGCGTTTTTTCAAACTTCTACTTGTTTCTCCAATATATTGGGAGGAACAGTTTTTGGCAATTTATTTTATAAATGCCTGCTTCAGAAATATTAGTGCTATTATTGTTTGAAGATCTTAGTATATCTATAATGGTTTTGGAAGTGTTTGTGACTATTTCAAGATTATTTAGATGGGATAGGTTATTCTGGATAGTGGACGTGACAGAATTGGTCAGTAGTATTATCTATCTGTTTTCATGTGATTTACTATTGCGGATTATGTTATTAGTTACTTGTTTTATTAGTTTTGTTTCGTTTGTATATTCTGTAAGCCTTTCTTCTTGCGTTGTGGATGAAATGATATGGGTATTGTAGGTTTTTGAATGTGTTTTCTATGTATGTTTCTTCTTTAAATAAATATTGGGAGCTACAGATTCTTAATGCTCTTAGATAGAAACCTATAATAATTCCAGATTTAATTTTTGAAGAGTGGTTTCAGTAGAAACTGATCAGATCATTTTTGTTTCTACTCAAACCACTCTTCAAAAATTAAATCAAAAATTAAATTAAATCGTCTAATAGCATTCTCGTCATTATTTGCTAAAGTTATAGCAAACGTTTTGATTATAATTAAATCTTTTAGAAGCAGAAATGTGGTTCTACAGAAGGATGTTGAGAATACCATGGACTGATCATGTGAACAAATATCAAACTTTTAAAGAGAATGGAAGCATAGGATGCGCAAAGTGGGCTTGGGAAATTTGATAGTCATAGATTGAATTTAAAAGTAAGAGGAAAACAACGCATAACCTACCCGGAGAGCTTGAGTAAACGGATGGCTGAGTAAAGCTTAGGAGAGATAACAAAATAACAATTCATTAAAAGCTGCAAATGACAGGGTATTATGGAGAGCCATGATCCCCAACATCCTGAATTGACATGGCACATAAAACAATGTTTTTTTTTTGTTTTGTTTTTTTTAAAGGAGAAAAAAGCTTTGGATATTTACGTATTCTCAATAGTACTTGATTGGTAAAATCACAAAAGTTCTAAGACTTGGCTCATTCCGTCCTGGGTAAGAGAATAAACTACATCAAACAGCAAGGCCTCTGATCAGGAGGTTTTGAAGAGCTGGTCTTAATTTCTGGTGTTCTCAGGTCCACCCTGACTCGGGGTGGTAGCACCTGTTATGTGCGCAGCTATGGGAAGTAGTGAACACTCAAACTGGGGTCCAAACGTGTAAAAATAGGTTTTATTACCAACAATACATTTTTGAAAAAAATATTACTAGCAATAAAAATCTTGTCGGCATTAAATAACCCATTATGGTTGATATACCCTAAAACAAAACAAACCAAACCTTGAATCATTAATGGCCATTGTCCCGAAAATGGGACCACAATGGAATAGATTTTCTTACAGTAAAACAGAATTCATGGCGCATTTAATTTTTTTTTTAATCTGCGTAATTGTGTATAGTGGAAATAGAAATTAAATTTTTATATTTCAATCCCACATTTTCTTTGTTGGTTTCACCTGCATTTAATAACATTCTTAAAAATTAGGCTTTTATCAGATATTTAATAATAAAATTGTTGGCATATTCATTAACAGTATAAAATAAAGTTTATTTCGAATTTTTATGACTTGAATGATCAGACGATTTAAGGAATGCTTTTCTTTTTGCGTGTGTGTAATCCACCATATTGGTATTTTTTATTTCCTTTTCAGCGTTGACAAACGTTAATTTTGTTTTTATACACTTTTTCCTTTTGACATAAGTATTTTACAATAAGTTGCGAAAGCTCTTGTGTACTATAGAGAAATTCCTAAAACTACATTCGTATCGTAAATTGAAAGACCTAAGGGTGTAAGCTTAATATTGTTGATTTCAATCCATAATAGGAATGATTTATTGTCAACAATGTTGGCACAAGGCCGAAGGGGACGTTGGGTAAGCTGGTCCACATTAACTATCCTAGACTTAGCTAATCAAATCTCCGACACATTCATCCATTACAATCTGCTCATTCACCACAAGAACTCAACGCCTTACCTTTTAGGCCTGGTAATTTCATTCTTGCTGGCGAAACAGGGGCAATTTGTGTCTTGGTTTTGTCCACAGCCTTCTCCGCCCAGACTATCTTCGTAATGTTCTCTTCTTCCTTCTTTTCAATAAGGAGGATCTAGGCAAAGTCATCTCCTCCACCTCCATGAACAAATCGAGTAGTGGCAACTCCTCCGACTGCCGCTAGTGCTTTTGTTGCTGGAGTTCCTCTACTGTAGCTGACGTTGCTGTTCCTTCTCTTGTTGCTGCACCTGTTGCTGTACTGTGGCTGCTTTAGCTGATGCTGCCCTTGCCACTGTTTGCGCTTTTCTTGTTGCTGCTGCTTCTGTTGCAGCTTCATCGGGGATTCAGCCTGTTTTGCGGCCTTAAATCCCTTTTTCGCTGCACCTATCCATTCGCTGGGGACCTGGTTGGATATCTCTAACCCCACTGCTTCTTTTGGTGGTGTTATTGGTTTTGGTGACGGTGCCTGATTCTTGCCAGAGTACGACTTCCCTAAGTGTCTCGTAGCGCCATATGAGCAGCAGTAGGGTAGTCGACCCTCTGCAATAATATAGATCGATCGACCTCGATAGGTCGATACGTCTGGGATGTTTAGGAATTCCTTCCATGTCATGGTCACTTGCAGCTTAAATTCACCGGTGGCAAAGCCCGATTTGTTCAATACAAATGAGACACCCTCCATCTTTCCGTATTTCATAAAGTCAGTAAAATAGCTGCGAAACTCATTGCCACAGAGCCACTTGGTAAAATGGGTCTTAAAATGCCGCTGAAACGTCTTGCCCGTGCCTTTGGTCGACTTCAGAGTACGCCCCACCAAATATGTCGATCGGAACCTCGACTGATCTCATCCTTGTGTAATTCTGCGTCCATATTCACCGCTTCGTTAGATATCTTGTCTAACCTATGCCATAACTATCTGACACGGGTAGCGCTTGCTAGGATCACGCTATATAGCCTGCCTGAGTAAACATATCTCTAGGGAATCCCCCAGCCACAACCAGGGGTAGACTATCCTTGAGAGTGTTCACCTTGTTAACCTTATCTAGAGTGAGTCGTTCGCTATATTAAGTGGTGAAAGTTCTAATGCTATCCTTAAGCTTCTCCTGTCAATAAACGCCCCCACTAATTCCCGCAGCACTAATTTACTTAGCTGTTGCCAGAAGTCCCTTCTGTCCAGTAAAAACAAATTGAACTTCCAGTGTCCAGCCATTCTATGCGTAGTACCTAACACCATCTGGGCAGAGACGAGTCTATGGTCGTAGATCATAGACTCGTAGATCACATCAACCAAGCTCCGATCACCCGACCTTCCGCTAGCTCCGCGCACTCTGTCTAATTTGGGGCTTTGACATTCCAGTCCCTATTAAGGCTAAGAGCGATGAATCCAATGAGAACGGCCCCAAATGACAGAAAAAGTCGACACGCTATGTCTGATTGGTAGGCGCATAAACCGCAATAATCTAAAACGAAATATTGCTCACGGCAATATTGGCCAAAACCACCCTCCCCTTGCATCGACATGGACACGGTACACCTTCGCACCCAGGGTACGTTTAACCAGCAAGGAAACATCTCTGGCCACCTGGTTCCCATATGCTGAATAGACATAAAGTCGCTAGAAATACATGCTCATCAACTTCGCAAAGAAAGTGTTTCCTGGATCGCAGCCACATCTACACCGAATGACAAGAGATCACGAAGAAGGCGGTCTGCCTGACTTCGATCTATTAGGCCTCTCGAATTTAACCTGGATAGCTTGACAGACATTGTGAAAGTTTATTCCTTTAGACGCAAACTGAGATCTGTGGGGAAACGGATTGTGCTAATTTCCCTGTGCCCGTCTTTGATGTAATCCCCCTCCCATCCAGGATAATCACACCAACGCCTGTCGAGAAGGTTAACTTATGCGCCCACTATAACCGTCATGTTATTGATTTGTGTAATTCTTACAGGCATAAATACAGGGTGCCTATTAAAAAAGCAACAAATTTATTATCTCTTTTATCTTTCAGAAATAATTGACGTTGAATAACTGAATACATTCTTGAATATTCATGACCTTGAACAATCATTCAACTCGCGTAAGCGCTTAACGCTGATTGGTTCTTCTATGACTGATTAATTGCTACTCCATCTTGTGACGTCATTTAAACGTTATTTCCAAACAACTTTCGTCTTTCGTTCTGCCATTTTCGGACAGCTAAACAACTCGCTGGTTTTGAGCATTAAGTTATCGTACTTTTCAAAGAACATTCGGCATGGGGATTGACGAAATGTGCAGAAATTCTTCCTGAATTTTTGAATAGTAAAACGGCAAATAATCAAGTGCATTAACAGCAGGGCCGGTTCGACAAATCTGCTCTTTGTTTTTGTATCTTCTAATCCACTGCAAACATGAACCTGAACTTCCCAAATTACTGATGACAATAAGAAATGTGAAGTAGTTTGTTTTGTGATTGATCGCATTGGTTGAAGATGACATCAATACTCATTTTAGGATACAAAATACGTCAATAGTGAGTTTCACTGTAACTCCATAAAGCTCTCTAATGAGAGTGACCTTGTAAATGCTGCTTGGGCTTATGCGTTGAGGTTATCAAATATAAATGCGTGTTCTAAGAGCATTTATCTATTATACCAGAAAAAAAAAGATTGAGTGATAAAATGCACTTAGCATAAGCTTTTTTTTTTTTTTTTTTTTTTTTTCGGTGCATTTTAACTTAAAATTGGTCAAATAACGCAGACTTTAAGTAAAAATGAGTTTCGAAAAAGGCTCAAAATCTTTTACGAATTCGGTGTTAAAATGAGTCGGCTTAGCGAGCTCAGTCACTGACAGAGCTGACAATCGAATAGGAGTTTTTTGTGGATATTAGGGAAGGCAAGGGGAATCAGTCATGTTTTTCTTTTTAATTTTTCGTCTTCCACTTTTCCCCACAATCTTACCACTTTCGTTGCCTTCGTAATCACAGAAATATTACGACTATCAAACAAATTCTGCATTTGTTCTGCTTTTTCTGTTACTTGGGATACACACACGCACGCATGCAACGCAGTACATTTTATAAACACTTATATGAAGTAAATAAATAACATGAAGAAAATTACTCAGAAAAAATGATCTTGCTTTTCTTGCTATTCGACACATTTGTTGATGTCATTTCCCATTTCCGCTATGAAGCCCTTCTTTAAATCAACTCAGGGGTCTGTTTTTTTATTTTTTTTTTGAAGATATTGATTTTAATCGCGTCATTTGCAGTTGACCCTATACGAGAGTGGCGCCTCCAAATCCCGATCGTCTCGGTTCATTCATCCACAAGAAAATACGCATTTAAGCACAGTCATTCTTAAGACTCTCAAACGGATAATTTTCTTACCAGGTGAAAACACAGATTTAAGAAATTTGAATAAATGTGAATATTCAAATTCGTCCGATTCAGGAACAGAAAGTGCAGACGTATCTTGTATAAAGCATAAGAAAAAACAAGGAAACATCGATTATATCGAAAATATCGATTCTATAAGTGAAAACTGATTGTTTTGGAAGTTAAAAATCTAAAAAATAAACAATTACTATTTTTCATTAAAACGTCCAATGTTTCAGATAAAATACAAGCAGGAATCGCTTTATTTATTGCAAAAGAAATAAAGCTACAGACAATCTTTGAATCCTGTGCTTGCAAACCAAATGTACAATGTCTGGCAAAGAATATGAAATAATAAAATTCTGTTATCTGATAATACCATAGCCAAGTGTATGACCGATTTGTCTGAAGATATTGAGGGTAATGTAAAAAAATAAATATAAATGACGCATTGTACAAGCTTCAGATTGAGGAATCGTGTGTGGAGTAAATTTTGATGGCTTTTGTTACCTTCGTTCATGAAAAAAATGATTACGTGTTCAGGAAATTCGGTCGCGTAATTTTTTTTTATATATTAAAAATCGTAACGTCCAAATTCCAAATAATAAAATAAACATGGGTATGTTTGTTAAATCATTTAAAAAAAAAAAAAAAAAAAAAAAAAAAAAAATATGTACATGAATTCAAGAGTCAAAATGAGTAGAAATAATCTTCAGTTAAGTTAAAATCTTTGGATAGTTGGTCCACCGTAAAAAATTGTGGCTGAAAATAGACTTTGATCGTTAGCGAAGATTACTGACCTTTCGTGATGTTGCTGCTGGAGACGATTCGTTTAAGTCGCCAACACACTTTTCGTTCAGCTGGAGCTGGGTGTAGGGGTGGTGGTAGATGCTATGTATCCACGTTTTCTCTTATGTTTGAACAGCTTGGAAGCAGACGAATCTCTACTCTTTGAAATCTGTGTGGTTTTATAAGATATTATTCCCGAAAGTAGGCTCGAGAAAAACCGTTTTTTTTTTGTTTTTTTTAATAGTTTGTCAAAAAAGTAACATGATCTAATTTCTAATAAACACTTTGATTTAAACGCTGTGTGTTGTATTGTGGAATATTTTGTCATGTTTGTAAATATTGTCTGTATCTGTCCTGAGGAAGCACCATCTATAACTGGCAAAATCATATTTTTTTTTCTTTTGATAGAGATCAACTGTTGCATATGATGCATGACGTTATAAACAGTGCATTTAGTTTTTGTAATAAAACATGGCTTCTTTAATAGCATGTTTCTAACCTTGCAGTAGCAGCTCCCTAATTGCACTATACCGATGCTAGTATGACTGCTCGTGAGGTCTGGACAATTTGGAGGGAAATGATACGCTGTTCTGTTACTGATGCAAGGTGGAAGCAAAAGACAGAATTTAGCCTTACACGTTTTCATGAAAGATAGACATAAAACTACATTATTGTTCTCATCTTTATTACAGCGTTTCAACTATTATGCCATCCGGCCTTCCTCAGATGTCTTTTGATCCGTGTAACCTTCAGGAAATTTCGAACTAAGTCCTTTGTTTAATGGACAGTGATAGACAGTTCCCGTTCCGCTGACTGTCGAGAACAGAGGTGGGAAACCATTTTGAGAGTGTATGACAAAAACCGGCCAAATCACTGACAGTTTTCCCACGTGCTCACAAAAACATTTTGAGATATTTGATATCGCTTAGATATGTGAAAAACTTTTTAACACTCCCTCCTCCGCAGAGAAGTAAAGACAAGGTATTGTAAGAAATTATGTAAATCATGTAAAACTGACCAAATGCAAGAAATTGTGACAGGTTTTTGCGAAAATATTTTTTTTGATATTTTTTTTATTAGCTTGTAAGTATAAAGGTAACTATCATATATACTCACCCAATTTAAAGATACGATTAACTATTATTAGCATCAACACAAAAAGTTAACTGTTATTTTTTCGATTAATCAATCATCATTTTCCCAAGTTATACATTTTTATGGTTATTAAAATAATCTTTTGCTGATTTTAAATCCCTTTATAAATGATATATAAAAATATATATTTACCTTTTAAAACTAAATTTAAACAGCACCTTTGTCACTTTCAAAAGCAAACATCAGATGAAACTAGAGATAGAAAACTTGTTGACTCTTTTTATTTATTATCAGTGCGAATTCTGATAACAGTGATTTTTATATCCTGTTAATATTTAGTAAACTTTACAGATATGGATGCACTACTAGTTTCATCAATCAGGCTACTCTTGTTACGAGACTTGCCATAGTTCCTCACTGTGAAGTCGTTGGAACAGACTCCAATTCAACAGGGACGAATAAAAATATGAAATATGGGAAACAAAGTTCTTAGGCCATTTGCGTACACTCTTCCTGTGCCACTATTTAGCAATGGTAATTGGCTAACTAATTAAGCATAGAAATTAAAACGAGAAATACTTAAGGCGAGAAAGAGCTATATGGAAAGACAGACCGAGCGACATTTTTTTTTTAACAAAAAAATAAATAAATAAATAAATGGGAAAAGATTTTGTTTCATTTACGAGGAAAGATACTTTTTTCGCAGGACAGAAAATCCGTAAGAGAAAACCAGATTTCGGATTCTGTCAGAATTAATTAATGTCATGATCAGATAGTGACACGGCAAGGAAAACAGAATTATAAAAGATAAACAAAGCCGGGCCACGCATGCGACCGTGGAAGAATTTCAGTGGGACCACTCTAAAAGAATAGTCACTAATTATCTTTCAGAGATATCATTTAGTTTTGGTTCTTGTGTCCAGCGAGGATCCCCATAGGTTGTATGTGCAGATCTTGACATGAGAAAAAATAGTCGAGAAGGGGATCATCATTATTATTGTCAGACATGGTAACTCGAAAATGAGCATCTGGTGGTACGAAAATTTTAAGACACGAGAAAAATAAAGAATTTGATTATCAACTAAAAACGACCACCCGGTTTAAAAGTTGACTAGCAGTGATTAATGAATCGGTGGAGATTCTGCTAAGTGGATTTTAAGTGGCTCAGGATAAGATAAAATTTTAATTATGGCCACGAGGAATTCATGAGAATTCTGGCCGATAGAAAAGAAAAGAGCATTTTTTTTCTGGACGATAATTTTAAGAAGGCCAGTTCTAGCCACACCCAGACTGCCGAGCGGTCATTGGCTGAGTGGTCGCGTGAGTGATAGGCGAAGGTGAATGTATGAGAAAGGCGGGGAAGTTGTTGACACCCACTAAGAGGATTGGTATGAGATACCAATATGAGAAAGGTAGTCTAGGAGGATAATTCTCCTCCGACCTCTCCTCACGGACGAGGGAGAAAATTCCCGAAAGGGAAAGTGATTAGCTTTTCTTTTTTTTTTTTTTTTTTTTTTTTTTTTTTAAGCGTTTCACCCCAAGCAAGGCGAGAAGCCACTAGGAGCTTCCAAAAATGGGAAGTAATAAATTTTCCTGTCCTGGGGACAAAGAAAATTTTTGTTGGGAATTGTCAAAGAACCCAGACCACGACAGGCCCCAACCCGTTTTTGGTCGGTGTCCATATAATCGAACTTTCCCAGGCATTCAGAGAGTTGAGTTGGGTTGAAGATCAGAGACACAGACACAGACACAGATCGACAGAGAGCTGTTGGGCTCATGTTCATGTTCCTCCTTTTCGACTTAGTCTTCCTACCAAAAGCAAGTTTTTATTGACGAACGACTTAAGATACCATAACTCACTTAAACGCAAAAAGTGTCACGAATCCATAGAAACGAGCCGGGAAAGAAACACACTTCTCTATTCAACAGACAGATAAAGATAATTGTTATTTCTCAACATATTTGAACCTCGTGAGTTTGTTTTATTGTTTTCTCTTACGCTTGTGCGATATCAACTTTACCGCGGATTCAGCTTGCACTGATTGATTTCGTCTACCTAAGATCAAAGTCACAACGTGGGTAGGTTAGACTTGAGATCAAAGCAGTTACTTCGGTGACCAAGCGTTGGAGGCGAGCCGAGAACGACGAAGCTGGTATCGAACCAGAATCGACCGGGACACAGACTGGTGGCAGCGACAAGTAGTCAACCCGAAAACGCTGGTGGAAGAAACCTTGCGGTTTCGCGCCGCAACTGGGAATTGACCACGGGCCGACGGCGCAGTGTCATATATTGACGTCGCGACCAGTGGACGTCCCATATTGGCGCTGCGACCGCGACCACCGGTGCATGTCACATTGCTAAAAGACGCTATCTTAGGCCTGAACCCAACCAGAGACGCGATATTACAGATTCTACGCAACCACTATGAAGGAAAAGGAAAACCCAGGGTAATCTCACTAGACAACGCGTTAACGTCACTTAAAAAGGACTCTAATAAAAGCGTCACCGAATACATTATAAGGATGGAAGCCATGTTAAGAGCCCTGAGAAATGCCGGACAAATAGTAGACGATGCCTTGATTATCGCAATGGTACTAAATGATAAAAATAGTCCTTGATTGTTTTGTTGAGGTGGTTGTCTTGAAGAGTTATCATTTTTTTTTTTTTTTTTTTGGCTTGTTCAGGGGTAATTTTGTTTGTTTGTTTCTTCCTATCATTTGTGGTGTCACTGACTTTTTTTTTTATCTCAGTAACGACTGAGGTGTTTTTTGAAAATTTTGTTGTTAGGTATTTTCATGTCTGGTATACTGTCCAGAGTATGGAAGATTTCTTAGCTGAGTGTAACGGTCCTTCATAAAGGAGTGATATTACCCGCTTAGTCACCCTTCAGAAAATTGCTTAATGATATTTTTTTATTTTTGGTAGCGATAGAACTGTTAGGTTCTATTCGCGGTTTTGGAGGTTGTAGTTGGATCCCAATGACAACGATAGATACAGTTTTCATTTTAATTTCTAAAGTGTTTTTCCAGGTCGTTTTTTATTCTTTCTTTTGTTTTTTTTCTTATATTAGTAATTATACTTGTTTTTTTTTTTTTTTTTTTTTTTTTTTTTTGTTTTTTGGGGGTGATATAATCTTATACAGATTGGCAAACATTTCAAATTTTGTGAACCAGCCATTTGATGGTATTTTTATAAGTTATGGAATTTTAACTAAAACTATGCTGTCTCGTTCCATGTTGAGTGTATATAAGTAAAAATGTTGATAAAGGAGAGAGGCTTACTTGTTTGTTTTTTTCTCCTTCGCTTGATTATTTATTTATTCATTTTTTTAACCTCGGGAATTTGAAAGTCTGTTTTTTTTTTTAAGTCGTTTTCAATAAAAGTGTGGATTCTATTGGTTTCTAGTTTCCTTTTGGAACGTTGTTTTTTTTTTCATATTGGTGTAGTGAATAAGATGATTTTTATACACGTCGGTGGGTCACCATAAAGTTGTGGATCCTATTAAAAATAAGTAGACAAAACTCTCGAAATTACGGACAAGTTTCTTAGTATCCTTGTAAAATGAAAAAAAGAAAATTACTATCTTGATGCATATTCATTTTTATTCCGAATACTTTCGACATTTTGCTAATGTCGTCATCAGGGTCGTGTTTTCAATGTCCCTTGGGAGATTGTATAATATAAAATTATATATGTTGACCATACCAACAAAAAAATTATATGTTGGCCATACCACTACTACGTTATCTCAAACGTTGAGTTTTCATTTTAAGTGATGCATCTAACATGTCTCAACATTTACAACAGCATGCCTGCCCACATTCGCAATTTAGGAAAATTCTTGTTGAAAATACATCCATACTTTTTCATAAAAATAATAAACAAAGTAAAAATTCTTGAAACTATATTAAAAAAATAAAACCAACTCTTAATAAAAATTACTTATGAATACTAGACAAATGTTTTAAAATGTTGACAGTAGATAGTTTAAAATATCTAGGTTTTAACTAATAGTTTTGAATAGGTTTTCTTTTTAAAAAATATTTAGACATGACAATAACTTAGTTACCTCCCTTGACGTTTGCAATCATGTTCCTCTCTAACATTATGTACAGCAAGGTCCTAAAAAATTAAGTTTTATTATGCAAATAAATATTTTCATAACAAATTTGGAATTACTGCTAATAAAATTTTTCAGACCATAATTCCTGTATATATTACTCGGATAAGGAGTTATATGCGGATTATTGTCCACATCTATAATGTTATCTGCTGTAGTTCTCTCTGACCTTCATCAGGTGTTTGTCGATCCGACCCAGGTATTGAACTCACAATTACTGCATCACCAGATTCATGAAACAACACTTTAATTCACTAGATTATTGATCTGGGAAACAAATCTGAGTGGATAACTTGGGGCCTTAAACCTAACTTCTCTGCTGATGTGTGTTGCTTCTGTCCTGCTTGACTCCATACAATATCGATCCTCTTTTCTACCACAGCAGACAGGAAGGGTGTACTTTAACTGAATGGAAAGTGGGTGAGCAATAGCCGAGCAGAACTACAGATATGCCTAGACCAAGGTTGAACAACCCTTGGCACGCGTACCAAACATGGCACGCCGATCACTTGTTTCTGGCATGCGAAACTGATTCCTTAGATCACTTTCTGACTTACTTTTATTCTTCCTTTCTCTTTCATGTATATTATTATCGTATGTATTTTTATTTTCTGCCCTTTACAGATTGTGCAGAATGTCATGATGTCATTCAAATGAAGAGGGTATTAGAGAATTTAAAGAATACTGTACTGAAAGATTTGGCATGATTAAGAAAGGTAATAAATAATTATGCATTTTTCTGTTCTGAAACAATCATTTGTAGGACTTCTGTACAGAACTTAAGCAATAAAACTGAGAGGATAAGCAAAGAGAATTAATTTCTCCTGAACTGAGCAAGACAAAGAACATGCTGATACTTTTATGAACTTTATTTCCGACAGGCTTAGTTCCAACTTAGTTGCTGCTAGTTTTGAGATTTCAAAAGTTATTGCCCAACATGGAAAGCCACTCGGTGATGGGGAGCATATTAAAGAAGCTTGGCTAAGATGTGCGCCTTTCCTTTTGACATATATTAAATATTTGTCTGTGACCTGTCACCTAGGCTAGGCATATTTTCTCGATTTTGTAGGGGTGATGAAGTATGTGAAAAGATGGTTACCCTTGTAACGCTACCCAAGCGGACTACCTCGGCTGAAATAAAGCAGTTGTGAACGAATTATCTACTCACAAATTCACATTTCAAAAGAAGTATCTGCCACAACAGATGGCAGTCCCAGCTTGACTGGTGAGAAGGCAAGATTGTAAAACTGTTTGCAAAAGATGTTGGTCATCCACTGATATGTTTTCATTGCATCATACATGAGGAGGGTTTATACGCAAAAGCTGACCTAAAGGAACTTCCGGTATGCTCACTAGATGTAGATAGAAACCACGTGACATTTAACAAGAAGGCGCTATACATCCCTGCCTACCCGCAGGATATATGCTCTGTCAAATAAAGATGATGTCAAGATCGGTATAAAATTCACGTCTACAAAAGTCTATATTATTTGATGACCACAGAGAACAACACAAGACTCTCCACACATGGCACAAAAATACTCGGACACTGCAACTACGATTATGTCGCTAAATTACCCGACGTAAGTGAAGGGATGAGAATAAAAAGAAAAGGTAATGCTTACAGGGACAGTGAAATCTGCACTCAGGGAAAATTTTCCCAGAGTAGAAACAGACAACCTGAGACACGGGCAACATCCATCTTTGAATTAGTACACACAGACCTAGCTGGGCCCATAGAACCAACGGACATAGATGGACACAAATACGCTCTATCATTTACCGACGATTTCTCCATCACTGTATTCGTGTATTTCCTCAAAATTAAGAATGACATTGTGTCAGGCACCGAAAAATTTAATGCAGATTCTTCTCCCTAGGGTAAGATAAAAACACTGAGATCGGACAACGGCTCAGAACTTAAATCGAACTATTTTCCAACATTACTCCGTAAAAATAATATAAAACATGAGACCTCAGCGTCATATTCACCCCGGAAAAACAGGAAGGCAGAAAGGAATTGGCGAACACTGTTCAAAATGGTCAGGTGCATGATTACAGAAAGTGGCCTACCAAAAACTTTATGGACCTATGCTGTTATGACATCTGCAGTAATCCGCAACAGATACTTCAACAATCGCCAAAGACAGAGCCCCCATCATACAGAACCCCCACCACCTATTACGCAATAATAGGAAAGAAACAAAACATTTCAAGCCTGAACATTATTATTTCAGTGTATTATGCCTACAAACATTAGAAGAAAAAGATAGACCTAAGATGCGGAAATGGAATATTAGTCGGGTATGACAGGAAAAGCACTCCGTATCTGGTGTATTACCCTGAAAATAGGAAGGTCTTTAAACATTAAGTTCATCACTACCGTCATTGAACAAAAAACCCAAACTAACCTGCTGAATGATGATGATAATTCTCCCCAAAAGAAATATATACAAAACTAGAAATTAAAAGAGCCACTAGGCGCCCAACCTAACATTGCAAACCATTTACATACTGATAAGGAAAACCATGTTTGCTGATACCCGAAAAAGGGGAGAATTCCTCGTTACCTAAATGACTACGTAACAAACGCTGAAGACGAAAACGACTAGACATTAATCAATTTCGATTATTGCTACAGTGCTAAATGTGGTGTGGCACAAACCTATAAAGAAGCTGTGAACTCCCCAAAAGTACCCTAGTGGATCGAAGCAATACTGGAAGAGATCCAATCTCTAAAGGAGAATGGCGTTTTCAAACTGACAAACCTACCTAAAGGCGATAAGTGGTAGCTGGGTCTACAAAATCAAAGAAAACCCAGACAGAACGCAAAAATACAAAGCAAGATTTGTTTCTTGGGGATACAATAAAAAAGGGACTAGACTAAAAGTACAAACATCGGATATGACAGCCATACATATATTGATGCAAATTGTTGTACAATACGATCTTATATTAGATCAAATGGACATAAAAATAGCATAACTACACGCCCCAATTGATTATGAAAATTTCTTGGATTTGAAGTAATATCGAATGCAAACAAGAGACCAGTCTGTAAGTTGAGAAAATCCTTATATGGTCTAAAACAGTCGGGCAGAAACTGGAATATAACCCTACATGTTTGCCTCAACAGAATCGACTTCATACAGAATCAAGCAGACCACTGTATCTACATTAGGTACAATAAAAAAGAAAGAGTTGTAATCATATCATGGGTCGATGATTTTATCCTCGCATCTGACAACATAAACTCACGAAATGGTATTAAACAAATGCCAGCATCAAAATTTAAGATGAAGGACCTCGGAAAACTCTGTCATTTTCTGGATTAGACTTTAACATAACGCAAGGGTTAGTACAAATGAGTCAAGAAAAGTACATAATAAAAATACTAGGGAGATTCAATATGGATGTCTGCAAACCGACAACGACATCATGTGAGTAAAAGATGGACTTCAACAACACTGATGACCTGATTGATCCCAGAAAATACCGTAAAGCCATCGGCAGCTTGATTTCTCTCATGACTTGCACTAGGGCTGGATTTAAGTTATATTGCCAGTAATCCATCACAATATTTATTCGAGCGACATGAATAAATATTTGGCAACGGCCAAACATGTACTGTGATACGTAAAAGGGACGGCGAAGTACGATCTATGCTACAGGAAAAAAACTATAAAAGACTGACAAATAGTATACAGTGATGCCGATTGGACATCAGACCAAAGCAACTAACGCAATACATCCGGATATTGCTTCAGTTTAAACGAGGATGGCCCCTCCCTTAGAAATCGAAGAAGCAACCCGCACTCACTATCCACATTTGAGGCTGAATATATGGCTTTAGCAAAGAACACACAAGGAATTTTATACCTCATTCAATTATTGAATAGAATGGACTCTCTACAAGAATATATCCCTGTAAAAATATTCAGAGATAACCAGGGTGCAATAGCATTTTCTAGAGATCCTGTACATTGACAGAGGTGTAAACAAATTGATATTAAATACCATTTTAATAGAGACGCTCTACAGAATGGTAATATAGGCATTATTTATTATCCGACTGCTGATATGGGCGCAGACTTAATGATCAAAGCACCAATTAGAGCAAAATTAGAGAAATTCAAGGGACTTTTATTTGAACTTTCAACCTCTTCATATGGTGCTCTCATGTATATATAACAGCAATATGAGAGCATGTTGGGGTGTTGAGAAAACTTAACTCTATTATCTCCCCTTCTTTAGATCTCCTGTACCAAAAGTTAAGTTTAATAAAAGATTTTACTGCTTTTCTGTACACACGTCTGTTATTTTTCTGTTTCGACTTGCCAATTCCTAACCCTTATTGCACAGCAGCATGTCAACTTCAACAAAGAGCTTGCTAGATATGTGGCAGCAAATCACAGCAAATAATAACGAACATAGAATCGAAGAGAATCTATCGTTTTTTTTATTATTTAAAAAAAAGTTGATAAACAAAAATTATTTTACGCACTCGCTTTCAGTCACTCACTCATTCAGTCACTCACTCATTCAGTCACTCACTCACACACACACACATATATATATATATATATAGAGAGAGAGAGAGTAAATCTTTGTAATGGTAAGTATTGTTTAGAACTGCGTTGTTGGTCAGGTTCGGCCTTGACGTTATTTGGTAACAATACAATACGGTAACCTTTTTAAGATCAAACGATTTTTTTTTGCAAAATGAAGGAAAGCGAATCGTCAAAATACCACATTTGATGGAAAACAAGCAAATTCTGAAAAAAAAAAAAAATAAACATGTAAAATGTAGATTCAAAATTTATGTACAATATAATTTGGTATGCTTGTGTGAGAATTGAATATACATTGAGCAGAGAAAGAATTCGTCACAACTTAGTAAAAAATGGAATACGGTATGTCTTTTTTTTTTTTTTTAAAGTCGGCTATATTAAACGTCCTTGTTATTTATAAAGTCTATAACGCCAGAAGATAGTTACGTTTGTTGCGGGCCGGTGTACGCGTTAAGAGATAAACACGTTTGTCTCTTTAAATGCCCATAATCAACATGGTAGACTCGGAATATGAGTCCACGTAAAAAAACGTAAGAAACAAAAAGGACAAATATATATGTATGTACACACAAAGGATAATGTATTAACGATAAAAGGGTTACATAAACAATAGAATATTATTGCGTGTTAGTGAACAATGAACATGAATGGAGAAAACATTTGAACTGGTGAATTGTTTGCGTCTGTGTAATTTGATACAGGAGAAACTTCGAGAAAAAATAAGTGAAAAGTGCGTACGTGTGTGTGTATGTGTATGTATTTGTATTGTTCATGCGTGTCCCAAAAGACAACGCGTTCTTCCGCGGTAGACTTACATGTTGACGCAAAAAGTAAGAAGAGGCTGCGAATAATTATTGCGGAGTATTTATAGTGCCGGAGAGCGTCTCCTAGTAGCGGTTTCGAAAATTAGGAGGAGTTAAGCCGACAGGTTTTTATTTTTTAGAAAATTATCAATAATTAATTATCAAGAGCACGAGATATAAACAGTTTTTGTGGTGTTAGTAGTTATTGCCGCTAGACTTGATTTGTCTTCGGTATCCTTGATCTGCCAGAATGTTTTTTTTTTGGGGGGGGGGGCATGTGAGTAATGTGGATTCTTTCGACGTATCTAGATTGGAATTCGGTCTTGATTATTTTTTTTAGTGTAGGTGGAAAGAATCACAAAACATTGTGGTAAAGTTTGACTTTTATTTGTTATATAAAACCTTCTTTTAAACATGTGATGGACGTAGGACTACGTCATCAATGTTTGAATTATTGCTATTGAAATTGGCGGTAAATGTGACTTCAGTTATGTGCCATGCGTGATACACGCTTAGGCGATCATGTACCTTTCGAAACATGACTGATAATACAAATTTTTCCCGCAGTAGGTTGTAATTTCTTTCTGCGGTAAACCAGCAGTTGCCATCCAAGGCTATAGAACCCGGTCTGTCCTGCTATTTACTCATAGCTGGTGGGGAGGGAGAATAAGAAGATTCATACCTTTCCAAGGGTATTAGTGCGTAAGTGAATGTAATGAATTCAACTGGAATTCGAACTTGGCTCTCCGATTCCTTATTCCGAGTCGTTATCCATTACTCCACCGTACTTTCTAATATGTGATTTAGAAATCTTATTTCCTGTTAGGACTTTTGATTGGCCCAAACTTATTTTGCTATTTTTGGAGCATAAAAATGGAAACGATAATGGTGGTTTTATTCTAGCGCGGTTATGTTTGAACCCGCTATGCAAAATTCCACTCTTATAACTGCCTACTGTTAAACATCTATGCCCGCCTCCATTTTGTTCATTTCACTTGTACTAATAAATTAAATATCTTAAAAGTAAAATCATTTGGAAGTGCAGAACATTTGGAAGCATCGTGTGAAGAAAACCTAAATAAGACATTAGTATTATTTGTAAGCCAGACGTAATTTATTTACTATTTAATGCTAGGAAGAATTGATGTTTTCCTGTACACCTGTTAATATTAGCATTAGTGTAGCCATTGATACACTAACACTAAATGTGAATGTGGAAAACCGAGATACACGCCCGTAATAAACAAAACATTTAATAAGGCAAATAAAACTTACATACACATGTTAAAAAGATTTCCACATGTCCCAAAACACACGATTCTTCAAACAGTTCAAATGACAAGAATTTTTGACGGAAGAAACGAATAAAGAAATAAACATACCAGCCTTATGACCTTCCGCTGTCCTTAGCAAACTGAATCAAAATGACTTTTCATTCTACGTTAGGCCGTGTTGTCCATTCCCCACGTGTGTGGACGCCCTGGTGGTTAAGAAGGTATATATAATTCCTCAAACAGAAGCAAAAAAGGGAAGAATTCTCTTCTCTGAAGGGGCTGAACTCCCATGCGTTCAACCCAAGGGAAAACAACTGTTGTCTCCCTACAAAGTCATTAGTAGTTGTCAGGAATGAGGACGAACGTACGAACAGAATATAATGTAAATACGTCGTTAATAATTTTATAATAGAAATGTATTGAAAATAAAAAGTATTGTCAATAGTGGGTAGAATAGGATTTATGTATAAGGCAAATTTATTGCTTCTAATCTTATAGAAATATATTGACAATCACTAAAAATGTAGCTGTCATTGGTTAGAAATTAATGTAACCATAACTGACAGAATAGGGATTTTATATGTATATTTAATTTAACACATAATGTACTTGTCAGAGTTAACTCCTCCTTAATTTCCTTGTCACTAGGGCACGCTCTCCCTACACTATAAATAATGGTCAATTTTTTGCCTCGTTCTCTTTGACTTCGCATTTCAGCGGACATGTGATCTCTCGCAGAGATCCGCGTTTTCGCCGACTTGTGGGAAAACGCGACGAAGCACACATACATGTACATACGAACATTCACCGAAATACAAACTCTTTACGTTCACACACAATTACAAATGTTAATGTCTTTGTCAGTTGTAAATTTGTTGTTTAATACATATATTTGTTGACATATATATATATCGGTCTTGTTTGTCTTCTTTACATCTTCGGTTGGACTCAACTTGAGTCCGCTATGTTCTTGTAGTTGGACCTTCTTCTGGCAGGAATAAACAGTACGTGTTCCTAATTTAACAACACTTAGACACAGTCCTCTACACACTAACTTTCCAATTACGAAATTTTCCAAAATCAAACCAACCAATTTCTAAAATACCTTATCGGCTGCAAAAGTGTTAGGAATATGTTGCAAGAGTGTATCAAAGATGGAGGAAACACCTTATCGATTGCTCTCGTAGCAACTACGGGGGTAATAAGCTGAGAGGGGAAAGAGACGGGAGGTAGCAAAAATAATACTGCCTCGGAAACCATCACAAAACCATTAGGAACAAAATACCCGCGGGACCGACTTCACAAGTCATCATGTCTAGCTGGTTTTCTCGTTGTTTTTATTAGCATGAAACATATTACAAAGACTTGACCGGTGGCTGAGAGGCCCGTATCTATACATGCCAAGCGGTCCCTCTTCTAAAGGAGAAAATCTGGATGTAACTGGTGTTGACAAACATATCCACACGCGATCCGGGGCATTTTTTAAGTCTGTGCCTAGGCACGTTCGCTACAGAATATCAAATTTTCTTCATTGTTGCAATTTCCCACAGCTATTTTTTAAAATTCCAGTTGAGTTAGTTTAGTAAATGTGATGACCTCTGGTGGTTTCAATCATCAGTATGTACCCTATAGGCCCAAATTTTTGAGCCATACTCTGGATTTAATAAGCTTCATATGATATTTTAGTTTATTTTTGCTAAGCTATTAGGTTGGTGCAAAAATAATATCGTTTTTTGACGTTAAAAGTACGTCAAAAAACGATATTATTTTTGCACCAACCTAATAGGATGCCGAAAATATTTAACCAATTAGTGCATAGGGACCGATTGTTTAATTCAAACCCCACCAGCCGTAACATAGATTAGACAAAAAGAGTTAAACTTTTAAGGAAACTTTACGCAGTAATAGGCTAATTTTCTTGTTGTTATTGAATATACGATATCATCCTTCACGAAGAGAAAGTCTTTCTAGCCCGAAGTGATCTTAAATTTGAAAAGGGCACACGACCTTCAATTTTTAAGCGATTCCTTAGAGTCTAGACATTTGGTCTGTAGCGTATATAGTTTTCATACACGCTGTAGCGCTTGTTAGATTATATCAACCATTTAAATCAACACGTGATTATTCCGGTCAGAGTGCGGGTGTGGGGTATGCAAATTATTAGTGTACTTGATTTAAATATCAAATATTGAATAAAAGATATGAACTTTTCGAGAGCATGGAGCATAAATATGACAGTTATCCATCATTATAGGTGTGCTTGGAACAGTTCCGAACAGTTTTAGAAAATCATTGGAAGTTTCTGAAAAAATGTAAAAATTTAAATAAAACATTATTAAATTTTGGAATATTTTGGAGGTGAGCTTTAACTTTCTTCAGCACTATCTACTAAATGCCATATCTTTTCCTGACATGAGTGATCATGGCTCTCCACCACTTCCTTTTGCTTGAAACCTGTATGTGAATGTGATCATCTATTTGTGCTGCAAATTTTAAGGAACATACTTTAAAATTCTTTCAAAACCCTAGTATAAATGATTGCTGGAAATCTCTCCCTGTTAGGTCCATCAGCGGAGAAACGCCCATTGAAGAACACTGTTCTATTTTTCAAAGCAGGTTTAAAATGCCGATCCTAATTCAGTACAATAAACGCGTCTGTCTGTTGACAATTGAATAAATCCAATTTGTGGCCGTGTAAATCATCAAAGGTATTCTTGGAGATTGAAGTCTTCAGTTCGTGTTTATCAAGAATCTCATCCCCTCCCCCAAATTGTGATCAATAGGCTAATGATTCTGTTTCAAAGACCCCAGAGCTACTGTCAAACTGAACCCTGAACTATTCAAATAATATTGGAAGCAAAGATCTTTTAGCATACAATAAAATGTAAGAATATTCGTTTGGCACCTATCGTCTTTGATTATCGTTCAGGAAGATTTCCTTCGTTTTGATGCTGTAAACGGATTTTTGTTAAAGCTACTCATGAGTGACGTCCTTATCGGTAAATGCGCACACTAAAAGAAGACTAAGATTATTGTAATGCCACACTTCACAGGTTGCGTTTCTGTCATTTTAATATTTCCTTTACAAAGGGGAAATTTATCGTTCTGTAGCGAATTTAACCATCTTGTTTCATCGAATAAAAATTCTAAAAATAAAAATGTTACGCTTTATTAATACTAATAATTCAATTAAGAGTCTTAATTTCCTAAATATAGTTTCGTATGCAGGAACAATAAGCAGACGTTTTCCATGGTTTTTCTTTTCGATTTTATTGACTACTTGAATATGAAATAAATTTGATAGAAACAGTCATTAATGCGTATGATCTTAATTCTAGCAGCATATCTATATAAAAATTTGTGGTACACTGTTTAAAATGTTTTTTGTTTTCTTTTACGATGAAATAAATATTACCTGAAATAAAGATGAAAACATTATTTCGAATGCATATTGTTTGTATTAGGTTGGTGCAAAAATAATGACGTAATAATGTCGTTTTTTGACCTTAAAAAACACGTCACAAAACGAAATTATTACGTCATTATTTTTGCACCAACCTAATAAAATAAATACAGTGTAACCCGGATATAAGAGAGTTGTCGGGACCGGAGAAGAAGTCTCTTATATCCGGTTTCTCTTATATCCAGGTTTGGTCTATTATATATACATTAACACAGGCTCTAATTTGGGACCAGAGAAAATCTCTCTTATATCCGAGTTTCTCTTATATCCGGGTTACACTGTACCATGAATTGGGATCAAATATGGATCGGAATCCGACAACAGGATAAAGAACAAACGGGAAGCGTTTATCAATCTAACGTGTTTCACTTTTATTAAAGCTTTATCAACTGATAATGATATAGAAAAAATGTTTGGTATTCATGAAAAATGTAGTAGTAGTGTGGTTGGACATGTTCCTTACGGAACCCGTTCTGAGCCTGATCGTGGGAAGATTTTTAAACTTATTTTTTCTCATGTTTTAAGATATATATAATGGTTGTTTCATTAAGTTTACACTTTAATTTAGTTGGTTTAAAATATAATAAAGGCGGTATGACTTTGTTTGGCATGTTTTATTTTATTTTTTCCAAAAGTTAATCTGCTGTCTGTAACCGGAAGTTATTTTGACTGTAGTGAATACGTCTCACCTTTGCTTCCGTATGCTTGTGGATACGGAGGCTTCTGTTTCCTGTTGTCTCGTAATCGGTTGTTTGGATGCTCCAACAGTGAATCTCATTAAACGTCACTTTACTAATGCAAAATTCTGGAGACACAAGATCTTCGATCAAAGCTTCTAACAATTTACGTTCCGAAACAAGACAGAAACTTTCAATAGAACGGAGCTCTATAAAATACTCGGTCATTAAAGCTCTTCTTTTTAATTCTGATTTTCACATGGAAAAAAAAAACATTGCAAAATTAAATTTTCGATCGTTGTTCGGCTGTAATGGTTTGTAGACTTGGCTTTCGAACAGTTATTCGACGGCGATGAGCTGAAAATAGAATCGGCCTCTTTCAGCTCAAACTTTTTACTATTTTAGAATTAAACTTATCAAGAGATTTTCCGCTTTTAACCTTGATTTAATTTTCTATAGTATTTACTTTTGTTTATTGCAGCTACCTCTTCCAGCAGTCTTCGGCCAACAGTAAACAGCTCGGATGCAAGTTCGAGTGTCGTTAAGAGCTGATTCCTCATTTCTGAATAATATTGATTACTAATGGCCTTAGAGTGACAGCGAGGAAAAGCAAATAAAATTAGAATGAAAGGAATAGTCGTCAAAACATATAGTTGGCAAGGCTTCGTCTTAAAAAAAAAAAAAATAATATTTTTACTTATTTCAATATGTTTTTCTTTGAACAAACTGGTAAGTGTTTTTCCTCTTTCTTGGACCTATTTTCACTATTTACCACAAGAATAGAAAACAAGACGTAAAATTTGTTTTGTTTAACGAAGTTATTTCACTGTATTTATGTGTAGAGAAGTAGTTCACATGGTCGATGGCAATGCAAGAATGACTTCACTGCGTTCATGATGTACATTAATAGATTTTACCGAAAGTAAACCTTCTTCGTGTCATGAACATTCACAACGTTTATTTTGTTATGCAGTATTTAGTTTAAAATCTGGCAGTTCATAAATTTCTCTTTTTTTCCGCAATGCAAATCGTTAATATATTTGAAGTGGCGTGTAATATCAACTGAGGAAGTATCTGTACTATCGTCTTACGGCCACATCACGTTGAAACATCGGTTCCCGCACGATCACCCGAGTTAAGCAACGTTAAGAATGATCAGTACCTAGATAGGTGACCGCTTGGGAATTGGCTCGGAATTGATAATCGGAGAGCAGTTACAATTCTAGTTGGGTTCGTTTATATTCACTTGCGCATTAATACCTTTTTCTCCCTCCAGCTATAGGTTAATTAGTAACATCTGTGTCACTAAACCATTATCCCCCCTACAAAAAAATGTTTACAAAGTATTTCGATTAAATAACCCATAAAGACTGATATGCCGCTAAACAAAAATAAATAAATCTAGATTATGAAAAAGGTTTTCATCAAAATAATTCAGAACGAAACGTTGAAATTTGATGGAATATATTAACATATCTGATACGCGCCTTCTATCAATAAGTCAAAATGTCTACGTTTTCTTTGCTTTTTTTTTCTCTTTTCAGACAAAGAAAGGCCCTACTTATTGACAAACTGGAGAGGAATGCTTCTCTGCCATGATCTATGACCATATGCAAAAGCGAAGGAAAACTGTTTCCTTTAAAAACGACAATCAGCTGTTGCTACTACGTGTATCCTCTAGAGCCAATCGTTTTACTCTCTCCTGCTGTTATTGTGGCATAAACTCACGATATTTGTTCTCATTAGTTTTCAACGTGATAAAGTTTGTTGTTTTTATGCACCTTCACATTTGTATTTATTTGAATAATGTAGTGTCTGAAATTGGTCATGTCAAGAATTTCTCTTTCCTGCTAGTACCTTGGAACTCAGTATAATCTATCGCATGGCACTTGGAGAGGGCGACACTACGGGAAAATAACTCCATTGCCTCGAGAAATGCTATAAAAAATACGACGACATAGAACTCTGACGATAGTAGATAATATTACAATTTTATGTCTTATCTGGATCTTGACAGGTTAAATCTCTGTCCTACTAGATACAGGTATAATTTTACATAAAAGACAGTCAATTGTAGCCATAGATTTTAACTTATGACAGGGCTGAATTTAAATTTTATATATAATTGCATTTTTACAAATAATTTTAGGATTTAACTGTAAACAATTAAGGAACAAAGTTGTTATTTTATAGGCATTAAATGTATCGTATTTTAAGACTAAACGGAATAATGCTTTCTAATCTCTTGCAGGCTCTGAATGTGACACTAACAATGATGTTCGATATAATTTTGGCGACAGTAACGCTGCCTAACAACGAAAACGAATGGTCCGGAAAAAATTGTCTTGCTTGATAACATATCAAACGTTCCTTTTTTTTCTGTAAATGAAAGAAATAATTTCTATATCGCTCAGGGAGAGGGACTGGTGAAATAGAATGTTGTCATGAATAGAATATTGTCGTGCAGGTTTATTGACGCTCTAACTTCTTCGGATTTTTTTTTTTTTCCGGATGCGTAATCCATCCTCTTTGTACTTTTTATTTCAGCTCTTTCTTTTGCTTAAATTTATTTTGACAGCTTATTTCCAGAAAGCGTACAGTGTTTTATCATAATTCTATTTCTCGAGCGCTAATGATGTCGGGGGATATCGATACAAAACAGAATTATTTAAAGCTGGCGTTTATCGAAAAATGTCGACTTTTTATTTGAAAATAATTTCTACCAAATTTTTGCATGGTACTTACATCCATTTTTTTTTTTTTAAATGTCGCGTTACGAGACATTCATGAGTTGTTTGATTTTTTGGAGAATCGTTGGGCCTTATATATAATATATATAATATATATATATATATATATATATATATATAGTTATATGGATATAGATATGCAGAAATATAGTTTTAAAGTGTGCTAAATTTATGGGATAAAGTGCTCAATATCAGAGATAGAGTGTATGTAAATATAAAAGATTGAAGTCAACACTCAGAGGCGACAGGCTGTTTCATGGTAAACGTAATCGTCAGTCTATCTATGGGTCAGTGGTGCATTGTAGGTAATCCATTCTGGCGGTTAGTTTGGCGGGAGTAGGTTGTTTATTTATTTATTTATTTATTTATTTGGGTTAACATATTTTACTTGTTTTTTATTTTCATTTTTTATTTTATATATTTATTTATTCTTTTCGGTATTTTAGTAACGGAGTAAAAAAATTGGTGGGGATTTGTTTATGTCGCATATTTAATAGTTTGTTTTGGTCTGGGAAGGTAAAGCTGTTTATTCGTCCAATGTTGGGATTGATTGCCGTAGTCTATTCTGCTATTTTGGCGGGGGACAGGTTTTAATTTGTTTATTATTTTACTTAATTGGATTGATTATTTTTACTTGTTTTTGTTTATTTATGTTTATTAGTTTTAACGGTTATTTTAGAGGGAGCAATTTGTTAATTTATTCATTTATTTGGATTAATTCTTACTTATTTTTTCTTATTTATTTGCTTGTCTTTTTTTATTTTGTATATTTTTATTTACTCTATTCGGTTTCGATTTTTTTATCGTTATATAGCAGTTATAGCTATTTTCTCGTCCAATATTTGGATTGATTGTTGTAGTCTATTCTAACGGTTATTGGTTTGTTAATTTGTTTATTGTTTACTTTATTTATTTGGATTTATTATTTTTACTTGTATTTTATGTATTTATTTATTTAATTTTTTTATTTGTTCTATTTTATCTATTCTAACGGAAGTGGTTTGTTAATTTGTTTATTATTTGCTTGGGTTAATTTATTTTACTTGATTTTATATTATTTTGTTTATTTTTATTTATTCTTTTCAGTTTTAGATTTTTAAGTAACGTGGTAAAAATTTGTTTTCATGTCTGCATTATGAGATGAGCTCAGATCGTTTATTTAGTAATTTATTTTGATCTGGGAAGGTAATAATAGTTATGTTTTTCCCCAGGCAAAGTTCGCAGGTTTTGGATTGATTGTTGTAGGCTGATGATCTTTTCCTTATTTTTCATGATATTTTTGATGTGATTTGCGTTTGGTTTTTAATTTCCCCAGATATATTAGTTAGTGCAAAAACAATGTCGGCTTTTGACGTATTTTTTAACGTCAAAAACCGACATTATTTTTGCACCAACCTAATACTTAGAAAGCATTATGCTATTCGCGTATTTACTATTGATGAAAGATGTTTTGTGCGCATAGTTTCTTTGTTTCCAGTGTCCTTCAGTTACTCCTATATATATTTTTTCTTTATTATCTGGTGATTTTACGGTAGCTTTGTATATATTGCTTTGTAAGCAATTACCGTTTAAGGGACATTCATTCTTTTCTACAGTTACACGTGGGTTTAATTTGTTCGGGTGATTTGTTAATAGTTTTCCTGTTGTGCTTTTTTATTATTTGTGAAACTGTAGCTGATTTTAATAGTGTTTTCATTGAATATTTGGTGTAGAGCACTTGATTCCAGGAAGTGTTTGTTTAAGAATTTGAAGAATATTTTACCTACGTTTGTTTTTTACGTTGTGCTGTACGGTGGGTTGAACCATATATTTTTCTTCCTGCTGGCCCATTTTGTGCTCTGTGGTGAGTATGTGAATGTTGCCTGGAATCCACCATCTTTTAGAGCTATTTCGTAGTCTTTCTTAGCTTCGTTAAATATGGTCTTATTGCAAGAATTATCGGATAGCCTGCATTTAATCGATTTTGGTATCTGTTTGATTATTGAAGGCGGGTGATTGGAAGATGTGTATATAGAGTGGTTTATCATTGGGTTTTTTGTATGGTTTGTATGTGCCTTTTCTTAGGTTGAAGGTAACATCTAGAAAATCTACTTCGTTTAGGTTAGTTTTTATATCTATGTCAAATCCGTTATTTTTAAATATCCTTATTATTACTTTTCTAGTTTTTTCAGTGTTTTGTTTGTTGTAGTTTCTTAAGATCATGAGACCGTAGTCCCTGTAGAGTCCTGTATCATGTTTATCTATTATTTCGCTTAGTTCATGTAGTATATATATACCTATGATATCGCAGGGCCCTACACCATCAAAGCTTCCCATTGTAGTGTCAAAAATCTTTCTTTATCCATGCTTCTTCATTGTGGAATACTAGTGATTTACGGGAGTGTTTAATGATATCAATTTCCTTTGTGTTTATTTTTATTTGTTCCTGAGCTAACATGATGACCTTATCTAGCATGGCTACTGTTATGGATGGGGTAAAATTCTTTTATGTCTAATTGTATAAATTGGCAATTATATTTGTTATTTATATTGTGGAACCAGCCAGTAATTGCTTTTGTGTTTTTCCACTACTTTACTCTTAACTTCTTCCTTAGTTCAGAATTAATTCACTTTTAGTTGGGTTTATGAGTCTGCATGCAGCAGGTTTGGTTTTGAAATTTTCTTTGTGCTCTTTTAATGTGATAAAGTCTTGCGCCTTACTGATGCAACTTATTCGGTCGTCTAGGGTCTAATTTTTGAGCGACTGCTTTACCTTCCTTATTGTGATGTTCTTCTATTGTTTCCGGTGCTTTGTATGTGTATGTTTGTATGTGTGCAGGTGCTTTTGTATGTCTTGGTTATGTGGACCTTTAGTAATTTGTTGCGGGAGGGGGTGTGCTTAGTTCATATAAATTTCTTGTTTTGTCCGCTGCGATAAATACATTTGTTGAATTGTTTATTTTGTTTATAGCTTCTTTTATTTTATTTTATTTATTTATTTATTTATTTTTTTTTGAATGCATCTTGTTTTTTTGTGGAATTTTATGTTTCTAACTCGGTCATTCTTTTTGTTGGAGGGGCATTTTTTGGTTTTAAAGCCGTATTTTTCCTTGAGTTTATTTTTATTGTGAAGGTCCTGATTTAAAAAGAAATGGGCTTTCCACCTTATTCTTTTTATGAAGCTTTCTGTTTTTCAATTAATTTTAGCTTATATGTGAATGGGATGGATATATTTTTTAGGGAGGAGTCGAGACTAAATTTTTCTGTGTCCATAATGTGTTATAAATGTAGCGAAAGTGCTCTACTGTTTATCAGGAGCTGAATATGCAGAAATATGGTTTTAAAGTGTGCTATATTTATGGGATAAAGTGCTCAATATCAGAGATAGAGCTTATATATATAAACATTTGTAATTATCTGAATTGAATTCCATGCATTTTACGTGTGTTGGTGTCGTGAAAATGCAAATGAAATGTTACAAACGAACGAATATGACCTGGCGTAGTACAGCAAATGGTCTAAGAATGGCGCAAGAATCTATTTTCTAAGTGGAAAAGAGTTGTCTTTGAAAATCACCCACAGTAAAACCATATGTGGAGACAAATATTTAGCCGCTAATGCACCGAGATATATTTTTACACATATGATTTAGCATTTACTAACAAATACAAGATTAGCATACATAAACTTGCGCATGAATGCAAATATACAATGTTATATAAATCAGTAACATCATAGCCTCATCTTCCTCTGTAGAGAATAGGGCTACAACCTCCATACCATGTTAACTGTTACTACTGTGGTTTCTGCAGTCGAAGTTTTTATGGAGTGGAGTTGCCAGTCCCACGTCTAATCAATTTTGAATTCAAATGTCCCTCTAGACTGGTTGCCAACCAAGGTTGTATATACCACTCTGCTACTAGTTGAGCGTGAGAAGAGAAAGCTTTATACATTTCCCAATGTTATGGTAATTTACCCACGCACTCATAGACTCTCCCAGCTAGAAATAGGAGCAGGTACTGCTTTTTGGAGAGGGAAGTTTCCAGCAGTCAGCTCTAACAGTCGTACCGAAAATTCTTGCTGTAATACTCTCGTTTGTATATGTTTGCCTTACTGTTTCTTTTAATATATTTGTTTAACTCATTTCCTCTCTTGTGTCTTTATTTCTGAACCCTAACAAGGCGACAACACCCAAGAGTATATGGGAGTATTCGAACATAGTACGCCGATTCCACTTTGCGCGGATAACCGCTATACCACGCACATATCCTTTCGGTATAGGAAAAAGGAATTTTTTTCTTCCCAACATAATTTGCCTTAATTCATTACAGCCTTTTTTTTAATAACTATGTCTCATACTGTGAACACACACACACACACACACACCAGTCTTTGATGTTTATACGCAATCGTCAGGCTTGGCAATTGCGTTTAAATATGAAACACTGTATGCCTGTGAGTAATGTTATCGTCACGAGCAGAGTTCAAATTCAGGTCGGTTTTCCAAAGAGTTTCATCGGGATCATTGCTCGGAGATTTAAAGTTACAGTGTGGACCATTTTCTGTGTTATCTGTTCCCCCAAAAAGAAACGCGTGGCTGGTTCTGCACAACTTTTTACCACACTAATCAGAATCATCGGTGGAAGTAGTTTAGCTGTTTAATATGGGGTAAAAAATCCGACACAAGGCCTCAACATCAGGGAAGCGGAAGGTCGGTTAACACTGTCTTATCTTTTAACCTTGCTAGTCTCAGTCTTGGACAGCGTTATGAAATTGGATCTACTTAGATCTTCCGATATATCACCACTGTCGTATATGACATTTATAATGTCGAAATCACCTAATGCTTCTCCATTACAATTCTATTTCATCTCTCTGCCATGTCCCTGTTCAACTTGGTCAGTGATGATTTCACTCTGGACTTTAATATTCAATAATCCTTTCATGTTTTGCGTATTTCAGGTTTTCCTCTTTCGTCATCGAAGAGGTTACCGATATATTCGTTCTGTGTTTGAAGTATTTTTCTTTTTCTATTATCAACGTTCCGTCTTTTAATTTTATACATATTCTTCTTGACGAACATGCCTTGTCCTGTTCACTTATTCTTTTATTCATATCTGCCTTATCCTATTCTCATTCTTTCTATTTCAACACGCTTTTCGTTGAGCCATATTATTATATTGTATTTTATTATCTGCCCCACTTTGGTATTTTGTTCGCTGTATCCTTTTCATCATATCGAAAATTTAATCTGTCATCTATTCCTTCTTTCCTCGTCTAGTTTTATTACGGGTGATCTCATTTGCTGATGTTATTGACCCTTCTCTTATTGTGACACCCTTCGAATTTCTATTCCTATTTAGTCCATTGTACATGCTTTTAACAATGTCCGTATGCAGCTCCTCCAAGCACGGGTCATTCAGGAGTCTATCGTATTGCAGTTTAGGTGCTGCCTTGGCCTGCTTTAACTTGAGTAGTTTTACTCTAAGGTCACATGTCACTAGAAGGTGATCACTTCAACAGTCGGTACGTGGGTATGTTTTACAGAGTAAAATTGTATTCCTGAATCACTTATTGATGGTTATGCAGTCGATTTGGTTTTTAGTTTCACCTCATCGGTTTGTCCGCGTCCATAGATATGACTAAAACACGTAGTATAATTAGACCGGAAATAGGAAAAGAACGGCACATTTTCGTTTAAGACACTAGAATAAGGAATGCGACATTTATGCTAGGAATTATCAGAACGAGAAATACAGATGCAAAAGGAAGTATACCTGTGCTTTATAGGTTATTCAAAAATGTTTGATAAGGTACGCCACAAGAACTGTTTGAACTGTAAGCTTCATTTATTCGGGAACGATATTAGAACCATCCATAATTTATACTGGAAGCAAGCCGCCAGCTTACGGATAGAAAACGTCTCAGGAAATGCACAAAAATAAGGAGCGTAAAACATGCATGTCTATTCTTACCGGACTGTAGCGATGTATAAATGAACGTCTTCGAAAACGAACCCGTGTCATGTGCACCGTTTTCCAAGGTTTGGTATATTTTACAGCATATCAACTTTAATGGGTTATTTAATGCCGACAAAATTTTTATTGCTGGTAATAATTTTTTAAAAAGTATTTCCAGTATTAAAACCTATTTTTTCACTTTCATAGTGTTTTGACCCCAATCTGGAGATTAACTATTTGACCATAGCTGGGACCCTAACAGGTGCTACCACCCCGGGTCAGGATGGATCTAGGAACACCAGCAATTAAGAGGTGGTTTCACACTCCTCAAAGCGTCCTGATCAGAGGCCTTGCTGTTAGACGTAGTTTTCTAAGGTAAACTTATAAAAACCAACCAGTAAAAGAACACGACAACAAGAAATACTGAACCTGAATAAACAATGTCCCATATGCTGGCCTGTCCAAAATAAACATGACCTGCATCAATTCTCGTTGTTAGCGTGAGTGTCAAATATGTAAAGTCTGAACGAGATTCTCGTTGCGCTATGCAAACTAGGTTCTATAAAACTTGTAACTTGATTACAGTCAGAGTTTGTCTACAAGTCGTTAATTTGCGTAGAGGACGAGTTCTTTAACCCCCCCCCCACCGCCACGTACAATTCTGCTACTTAATCTTTCAGTTAGGCAATTCTAAGAAAATTAGAATTCCTCCCAGGATTGATTGTTGGTGGCCATGATCTTAACAATACAGGATATGTTGATGACATAGTGCTGATAGCGGACACGGAAAGTAAACTACAGATACTTCTACAGAAGGAAGTAAAGGTAAGAGTGAAGAAAGGACTAACCATCAATTGTAACACAGATTTACAGAGTATATCTTTCGTCGTACGGGGACTATTTTGTTCTAGTGATGTACATTGGGGGCACAGATAAAATTTAGCCTTGCGCGAATTTATAAAAGATGGATGTTTACTTTCGACCATCCTGAGCGTTTATTGGTCAAAGTGTATGTATTGCCGTTAACAATACATGCATTCGGTCTTTCAACAGTGCTGTGGACATCCAAATCATCCTCGGAACTAATTTAATCTCTTTATTCATAGCGAGCTGTTAAAAAGCCAAGAATGGCCTGCAAAGACTCTTGAGAATTTCTAAGTTTGTTGTCATGGTACCGAAATTAGATCACTTGTCGATGAAAAATCAGAAAATGAATCGCTGTTATATGTAAACCACTATGATGCTTGTGCTGATTGAATAGTGTATACTTTTCTGCGTTCAGTTGGCATGAGATTAAGTTATAAACAAACGCATTTGTTCGGCTTACCAGATCTGAGTGGCTTGTCCCCACTTCAATAAAAATATTAAATGTTTCATTATTAATTTTTGACTAGTACATAGTCACATTAATTACATTTGATTTTCACACACACACATTACTAAACGTCGATTGAAGATTTAAAATCCTATAACAATGTTCTATCTTTACGCGAGAGCTGCCTTACCGATTAAGTCACGAAAACCTGTTGCAATCATTCAAATATAAGCATCTATTTTTTTTTATTTCTCCTTGAGCACCTTATACGTTGTCTTGTTTATTTGCATAGATAATAGTAGTAATATTATCTTGATTTACATGAAACGGATCAATACTTTCGAACAAAAAATTAGCTACGTGGTTAAATTTAAATGTCAGAAGTGTTCGTATCCTAATCGTTAAGGCAGCTGTCGTGTTAAGACATATTCGAAGATGAAATGCGAATCAATATCGCCGGGAGCTTGTACTCGATCCACGTTGATTACTATTGAGGAATCATGGTATTTGGAGATGCGATAAAAATCAAGATGTAAGAAATACTAATAAGTAATTTATGGTTAGCAATGATTCACATAAGATATTCAACATATCACTCTTTTTTTCGGTAGAATCTCTAAAATATTTCATCCTTTCCTGTGATTTCTTATGCATATTGACGATGATGTAGGCCAGTTTCTAAAAACTTGGTCACGCTAAACAGAACGAGACAAAAATTTGTTTCTAGAGACAAAAAAAAAACTTAAACCTAGGAAATAAAAAATTGGTACTAGTTTACCTTTACTGTCAAAAGTGGCTGTATTTTAATTTTGCAATAGCTTTCATTACATTTTCTACGGGAATAATCTAGGAATTTCATCAATGATATGAACTCTATTTTCGGATAGAAAAAAGCATTTACTTCTTAAATCCGAAAAAGTAAAAAAAAAAAAAAAAAAAAAAAAAAGCAAACTCTTATATTTCCTTTTTTCATTGGCGTCCTCAAGGACACATGACACAGTGGATAAAGGCGTAAGTTAGATCCAGTGACAGGACACAAAGAGTGTGAGTTCAATACCTGGTTAAGGCGGTGGAGAACTTGGAGAGGGGAATTAACAGGAGATAACTAATAACTGACATCCATTAGACGTGGAACTAGAATAGTCTACCCCAGTGAGCGAAATAAAGGGTTCAGTTCGACATTCCAACCACCTGAAGAAGGCCGGAGCGTACAACGGCCAAAACGTAGTAATAAATATGGCGACAAAGATGAGGACAATAATCCGAATAATGTACGTAATGCTTCTTATCACCATAACGGATATCTCTTTACTAAGAGGAGATAGATTTCTGTGACTAATAAAAAAAGTAAAATTGTTTTCTACTATCTGTGAAACCCTTGTAATAGATATTCATTTTTTTCCCTGGTATTTTCTGGTAACGCTCTTTTTGTGTAATGTTTACAAGATGAAAGGAATGCATAAGCTTTTTAAGAACAACTTCTCCTTTCCTACATAGATTTTTTTTAAACACAGGATGACATAATTCGCAACTTGACTTTATCCATGGATATTTAATTGGATATTTCAAGAGTGGCATTTGTTTGCATCACCTTTTGATATGGTCAACGATTTAATATGTATTTAATCTGTAGTCTTGTGTAATACGAAATGTCATTTCAGTTCGCCTCTTTAATAATATTCCTGGGGCAAGTTGGTATTAACTCCATATATCCATGTCTGCTTTGCTTTTCCTCTAGGTGAAGAAATGGTGAATTATTTTCTTAGTGACGAACTACACTTTGCCGCTCTTTACTGACCCGAGAGTCTGCGATAGTCGTTTAGGTCAAATGGAACTTACGTGATTCATTTGAATATATTATTTTCTTAAAAATTTAATTTCAGCTCAGGAGTTTGTGCTGTTGGTAGAAGAGGCAAGCATAGGTTAGTTTAGGAAACTTCGGGAGGAAAAGGGCAAGAGAGAGGATGTGACAGATCAATTGTTAAACAAAAAGAGCGATAAAGATAACTATTTTCATCTTGAATTTTATTGTCTTTTTTATTCCTTCTCTATCCACTTGTCTTTCTTTATCGACAAAGGGAAGAAATAATAATAGGTTCTCTAGTAACACATTTTGCACTTGTTTTTTCCATTAATTTTGTGATTCCGACATAATGTGCATATATAAAATTCTACTTCTATGTCATATGCATAACATCTGCTGTCTACCTGAACTGTAAGGTTAGTTTACATGTGGTAGATGGTCAGCGTAAATACTGCAGAGGAGAAAAACCCTGTTACTTACGGTAGCCTAACGAACAGATTAAATATATTCGAAGTGTTATTGCTAATGTAGTGCGTTTCGCTAGAGATCGATTATTGAAACAGAAAATATTTACTTGTGCCCGTGGACAATTGCTCTGGCGTATTTACTGTTATTTCGTGTGTATCGATTAATATCTACATTGTAAATAACACACACGCACAAAAAATGGAGCAGTTGTCTATTTACCTATTCTCTTTTGGTCACTGCCTTCGATGTACACGAAAATAACTTGAACTGGTATAAACTCTTGAAACACGTATGTAAAAAACAGCTATACACTGTGAAATGAAAACATTATGAGCAAATATCAAATAATGTTTGTCCTGTATATGCCTTTTTAATTCATCAGACACTAGAAGATCTAATAAACAGGAGTAGATAGGTTTGTCTATCGCCCGGTTCATACACCTTCGCCGCCATTTGAACAGAAATAATTTTATCCCTTGTTTCCTATTTGATATTGGGTTTCCGGTTCTTTCTCCTAAAGTCTTATCCTCTTTCACTCTCAGTAACCCCTTGAGTATTAGTGGTATCAGCAAGAAGTCATTGGAAGTGAAACAGAATATTGCTATAAAAGGAACCGGAAATCCAATCCCAAACAGAAAACAAAGGATAAACCGATACTCCTGTTCAAAGGACTGGAATAGGGTCTGTACCGGACGATAGGTTCATTTATCTACTCCTTTTTAGCGGGAAAGACTCCATTCAGTCCTTGCATCGATATGTCTTAGTGATCGAATACTTTGTCAACAGTTCATTTGTTTTCTCCCTCGTCTTACAACTACTGATAAGTAATCTCCATAACAGTAAGTGAGAACTTCCCTGATCGGAAATAGCCTCACCAAGCCTTCTTGCCATAACAACTTGGTTTTTATCCATCACTCAAAACAACACATGACAGTTATTCCTTTATGGACTCACCCACCCCAGTCCCATCCAGGTTTTCTTCGGCCCTAGAACCCCCCCCCAAAAAAAAACAAAGAAAACTGTGTTATACAGAGTCTAGGTATTCTTTGCTTTTTATGGAGCAATAAATTCTAGCAAAATCTGTTGTAACATCTGTCAAACTCTATAGAAGTGGTTCTTAAACTGGGTTTGATCGAATTTGTTGTATCTGGAAATCACTGGTATGAATTTAGTCCGAGAGTGATAGTACACAATGAAGGCAATAACCTTGAACTTCGTTTCGTGAGGTTTCTTTTTTTTTTTTTAACTCCTTAAATAATTGTCGAATGATTAGCTGGTGGTTATTTCATGTTTAACCTGAATATTTCCAGAAAGGCTGCGTATTGAACATTTTTGGAGAGTCATTCTCAGGGGTTCGGCGGAGGTCGAGACGCACACACGCACAGTCTGTGTGTGTCCGTTCCGTTCGCCCACTCGTATAATTTGTGACGTCACCCCCCGGCTTGGGCATCATTGGCTGCAGCTGATCACGCCACATCGCTTGGCCTTGATATCTGCACTTGGTGCACTCAGTTGTCGACTTGTGACTGTTGCGATTGTACGTCATTTGTGATTTCATGCCGCCGAATTTTTAAATCCCTTTTATACTATGTCGTGCCAAAAAAAAAAAAAAAAAAAAAAATCCGCTCGCTGAATTCAAGGTGAAGAGAGTCAGATTCGATGAAAAGGCTACCCTGCCTGTTCCCGGCTTGATGCCCATAGACAACCCGATCCTCATAACATTGTATGAAGCTGTGTAGCTGATCACAAAGCGGGACAAACCACACACTATTGCTGAAATACTCGTAAAACCAGCTGCGTTGAATATGGCGAATATCATACTGGGAAAAGCTGCTGAACATAAGTTAACCCAAATTCCTTTTTCAAATAACACCATCAGCAGCAGAATAGACAGTAGAGATGATATCTTGACTCAAGTAGTTGCAGATCTGATTTCCAGCCCAGCAAAATTCAGCTTCTAAATGGGCGAAACCGCCGACGTTTCCAATCTAAGTAAGCTTGTATTCGTGAGCTATGTGAAAGACGACGTGATAAAGGAAGATTTATTTTGTAAGCCTCTTACAACAACAACCAATGCAGCCGACGTGCAGAAACTTCTGGATCAAGTCTTCAGAGACAACGGTCTTTCGTGGAATATGTTTTCTGCAGTTTGTTCGGACGGAGTTCCAGTCATACTGGGACGAAACTCTGGTTTTGAAGCGCTGGTGAAAACTGATGAACCATACATCATTGTTACGCACTGTGTTTCTGCACAGACATGTGTTGGCAACAAAAACGTTGCTTATAAAACTGGCAGAGTGCGAAATGCGGCTATGAAGCACTGCATCTTCAAAGAGGTGCGTAATGAAATGGACCCTGAATTCGAGGTACTTCTATACCATTCTAACGTTTGGTGGTTATCCCAGGGAATAGTTCTTAATCGTGTTTTTTTTTTGTCATGTGTGTGGTAAAAACTAGAGTGCCCTGTTTTTAGAAGACCGCCATTCTTCTTTTGGCGTACACGGCCAATGTTTTCGATGTTCTCAATAATCTCAGTCGACACATGCAGGGCGGTAGAGTGAACCGAAGCGGAAGAAAACGTGAAGGCTTAAAAAAAAAACAACTACCGTTATGGAAAGGATAAACAGAGAATGATAACTTCGCAAACTTATCTCTGTTGGACAACTGTGTAAAGATCAAAGACGTGTCTGGAATCGGAGACATTTCTGTACCCGGAGAACTGAAGCAAGCAATTGCCATGCACTTAGATGAGCTTTCAAAGTCTCTCGACGGATACTTCCCCACCAGAGAGTTATATCCAACATGGGTGACACAACCGTTCACGTTTATCGTTGCGACAGCAGATGTCAATAATGAATACCTCGACGAAATCATTGAACTTCAGCAGAGTCAGGTTAAACAGCAACTCTCCAGAACAACAACGCTCTAAAAGTTTTGGTGTCACCAAATCATAGCGTACCCTCTTATTGCTAAGAAAGCCCTTGAGATAATCATATCGTTCGTTACAACGAGCAATCCTTTTCGAGGATGGTAGACATGAAAACGAAGAAAAGGAAAGTCTTTGTTGCGAAAATGATATGACAGTGGCACTTTGCCAATGTGAAGCTGTGCATTTCTGAACTTATCTCTGAAAGGCAACAGCAAAAGTAACATTGAAAAATCGGCAATACCGACAGACCAGAGATATTAAAAACCGAAGTGGCAGCTGCACTGACCAAAATGAACAGAAACAAAGCAGCAGGGCCAGACGGAATTCTAATAGAGATGCTGCCTAAGATGATTTCGGCATAGTCAAGATCATAGAAATAATAAATGAAATCTACAAAAATGGTGATATACCGTAAGACCTAAGCAGATCTTATTTTCATGGCACGGCCTCAGAAACTAGGCGCAAACGAGTGTGCACTCCATCGGACAATCAACCTAATGAGCCATATAACAAAAGTCATCATCCGAATTCTGATGAATAGAGCGCGCAGCAGAATCATTCCGGGGATAGGACAAGAAGAGTGCGGGTTTGTCAAAGATACCGGAATAAGGAACGCAATATTTATGCTCAGAATGTTATTAGAAAGAGTAATTCAAATGCAGAAGTACGTGCATCTATGTTTTATAGACTACGCAAAGGAGTTTAATAAAACACGCCACAAAGATCTGTTAGAGCAGCTCAGCAACCATGACATATCCAGGAAGAGTATTAGAATAATCAAGAACTTATACTGGCAGCAAATCGTCTGCATACGAACAGAAAATGAGTTCAGCAGGGATGTAAGACAAGTACGACTTCTCACTGAACACGTTCAACCAATACAGGCAGTTCTGAGAGAAGTAAATGTCAAGATTTGTTGTTGGCGGCAATAATCTTAACAACATAAGATATTACACAGTGTTGATAGCAGACACGGAAAGGAAACTGTAAAAGCTCCTACAGAAGGTAGCGAAGGAAAGCGATAAGAAAGGATTATATATAAAACACAAGACAGAATGCATGGTTGTCAGAAACAGAATGAGCCCAACTTACAAATCGGGGATACTAAAATCAAACAAGTACAAAATTTTAAATATCCGGGAAGTGTTCTAACAGAGGACTGAAAGTGCGACACTGAGATCCGAAGATGTATTCGGCTGGCCAAAGAGGAATTCCAAAAACTAAGCAGCGTATTAAGAAACAGAGAAATCTCGTTAGAAACAAATACTGAACTGTTACGTGATATCTGTCCTCTTATATGGCAATGAATGCTGGACATTTTCCTCAAAGATGAAGAGACTTGAAGCAAGAAAAATGTGGTTCTACAGAAAGATGCCGCGGATATCATACACTGAACATGTTAGCGACCATTTTTTAGAGAAAATGGAGGCCAAAAGGAAACTGAAACATAACATCAAATTTCTGGAGCAGGTAATGAGAAAGGAGAGCTTGGAAAATATGACACTCACAGGAAATTGCCATAGGGAAAACAGTGCGTAACATACTTGAGGGGTTTGAGTAAATGGGTGATGAAATAGGTTTTGGGAGTTATAGCAAACAGACAAAAGTAAAATTCACTAAGAGCTACAAGAGACGGGAAGATGTGGAGGGCCATGATCGTCTACGTCTTGATAGGACACGGCACAGAAAGAAGAACGAGAACATCTTTTTTATGAAAGAATAAAACTTACCCGCAGTTTTAGCTCGAATTAACTCCCATAATCATCAAACGAAGCTTGGCGATCAGATCAGTGGCTCCTTTTATTCGCGCCTTTTTTTTTCTGCCGATGATTACACACTTCACCTAAGCGTATATACAGTGAGAGAATCTGTTTTTATTTCAATATTCCCCATCATCATCCGATCAGAATGTCAAATTATATCCTTTCATCATGGTGACCAATTCGGTTACATTAATGACATTTTTTTCTTGAGTTATTCTTCATCCCCTGCCTCGAATGTCAACCATTTCAAAAAACCATGCCAATCGCCACACAACGAGTGTAACACCTAACGACCCCCAAACTCAATTTCGTGTCACTTTCCCTCACTGGGTCTTTCAATTCCATACAATTTCTTAAAGAAATTCAACCTTGACCCTTATATCTTTTCTATGGCAAAAAGAGTGACAAAGGAAGGCACACAAATTCTAACCCTTCCAACATACCTCTCCACTTCCATGTTCTCCTCGCCAATCACATTACACGGATATATTATCTCATTTACGGCACAGAAAGGAAAATCCCAAAGCTAAGCAGAATATTATGAGACAGAAAAATTTCATTAGAAACAAAGAAAAGATTACTGAACCATTACGTGATATCAGTCCTCCTGTATAGCAGCGAATGCTGGACAATCTCCTCAAAGATGAAGAGACATGAAGCAACAGAAATGTGGTTCTGCAGAAAGATGCTGAGGATACCATGGACTGAACTATGTGAATAAAAACGAGGTTTTGGAGAAGATAGAAACAAAAATGAAACTTATATTTAACATCAGAAAGAGGCAGCTGAAATTTCTGGGGCACGTAATGAGGAAGAAGGGCTCGGAAAATTTGATACTCACAGGACAGATTGCCAGAAAGAGGGACAATTGAAAGCAGTGTGTAACATATCTGATGACCCTGAGTAAATGGATGGTAGAACACTTTTGATTTATTATAATTTTTTAAAACTTTTAAAATTCTGCATTAGTTCAATCTCGATAAGTGATATTTTTATTAAATGAAAAAAAATCAAAAATTGAAAAAATTAATACAAATCATTTTGCACTAAGATTTTTAAAGTAATTATTTTTTGTATATAAAATATTACGTAGCGTGCCCGTTTTTGAAAGTATGGTCGACCATAAACGACATTTTCAGAAAATAAGAGCGATGACTATGGTAAATTTAAAGTCAACATTCTTAAAATTAGATTACGGAGAATATTTTCCAAAACGTTTAAGATTACTGAGTACTTAAAAATTATATGAAAAAGTCGCTCACATCATTTTCTTAAATTATGTTTTACAGATAAAGTCTCCGTAGAACAACAATCTGTCATCGCCTTGTCCTTTACAAAACTGGCATGTGTTTCTAAAACAAACAATAGCTGTCTTATTTTAAACTTAAAAGTAAATAATATTTGTCTCAAATCAAATTAATTATACTTTAAAACAGATAATATTCCGCAAATAATTTTTTTTAATACAAAGAATTACATTGCGATGAAAGACGACTAAAAAAGGGCGCTAATCAGATATTTTAGAAAAAAATCGATTCCAATTTCCAATCAATATAATTTCCGTTTTTTTAAAAAAAAGAATACATTGCGATGAAAGACGACTAAAAAAGGGCGCTAATCAGATATTTTAGAAAAAAATCGATTACAGTCAATATAATTTCCGTTTATAAAACAGAGTATTTTGCTTATTGGAAATAGTAAATTTAATCATTTAAAAATAAAGCTAAAAAAAAAGCTTTTTCATTTATAAAAATTTATTTGAAATCTTAGGTATCACGAATTAGTGGAGGTACCTAACAGGTCCGTGAGAAATAACAAACACAACTTATTAAAAGCTACATGGGACAGGAAGATGTAGAGGCCTATGATCGTCTACGTCCTGAAGAGACACGGCACATAAAAGAAGGAGAATTTGTCTTTTCGTAGGTACCCCCAAAGCTTATGTTTTTATTCTCTTGAATGTAAAGTAAAAGCGTTTTTAAAAAACTTACCTCTAAATCAAGGAATTATTCGATTTAAATAACATTTTCAGCACTTAGTCATTAATGAATGTATATAGTATAATAAAGGTTGTTTTATTAGAAAATTACGTAGAAATATTGGGATCAGTTTCTCTACTCTCCCGACACACATTTCGATACATCGTGAATACTTTTAAAATTATGAGGTATTTTTTTTTTACTTTTCTAAAGAGAAATCTGTGAAGATATTTCAGTAAAAATCAATATCGAATCATCATATCTGAAATTCTTCTGAATCATCATTAAAAAATAATTCAACAAAACTGAAAAGAATCATTTTTGTTGAGTTGGTGTTTAGTTTGCATAAATTAATAAAATACGTTTATTTTTCTTTCAGATTTGACAGGAAAGAACTACCATGAATATTTATTATTTTTGAAAATTTTGCTGGTAGTGGTAATTTTTTCATTGCGATTTTGAAATTTTTGATTTCTAATGACATAAAAGGGATCATTTTTATTAAAGAAAGACGTGTTTGAAGAAATGAACAATGTAATGTTTGTACTATTTTCGCATCAGAAATATTTTTAAAGGAATTGTATTTTTTTATCATTTTCACAATTGTTAGATTACTTTTTTACACGTAAGATCAAATAGGAAAAAAAAACAAAAAAAAACTAAATCACGCTCCTTTCGGGTGATTATATCTTAGTATTTTTATCAATCCCCCTCCACGACACGCTTTCTTAGGACTTCCTTTAAATGATTTAACTAGTTTTTAAGTAGTTTCTTTCCCTTGCTTCTAATGTATATTTTTTAGCATATTTTATGTTAAAATTTTCGCTGATGGCAGCAAAAAACTAGTGTTGTTGACCTAGGACATTATTAACTATGTATGTTTGAAGCAAAAGTAAGCATTACTTTTACAAAATCCAGTTAATTAATCTTTAAATGTACTAATTTACTTTGAAACGCGTATCTAGGACACATTGGATTTCTAATATTTCTTAAATTTGTTTACATTTTTTGTCTACAATTGACGGTTCAAGGAGTCATGAGTGAACATGAGAATATTTTAAAAATGTATAAAAACTTTATATATTTTTTCTTTTCATCTAAATTAGCTTTTGGCTATTACCGTTCAAATAAAAACAAACATTTTACTAAAAAGGAATTTTCATTTTTTTTTTTATCTCAAACTTTCATGCCTATCTTTTAGGAAGTATTTATACAAATTATAAATAACTTGCCTAAACAGTTTTATAAATATCTCCTTAGTGCACCTCTGCGTGGAGTAATGGTTGGCAGGCTTTTCTGGTTTGCTATTATTAGCGAGTTCGATCCACACTGATAACCCCATACTTCTGGTCAAAAGCTTATTAAATAAAAATAGATTTCCATTTTTAACTAAAATGTGTTATGTAGACAGTTTTTGCTTTTCAACAAGTTTGACTAAAAAACAGAAAATTACACGAGTTGTTTTAATCTTTTTTTCACTTATTTATTTTAGACTGAATATTGGGAACAGATATTTTTATTTTTATGGTATTAGTAAGTCTAGTGATAATTTTGTGTTATTTGTCTACGAGAATGTTTCTTGTTCTAGAAAACTTTGTGCGACAGTGCGGGCCAAAATATCGGATTATTGTTACATTCTGTGAAGTTGAATAAATCTTAATTACTCGAGCCAAGTATTTGATTTGCCATAATTTATCCAACTTTGCAAGTTTTATGCAGCAATGGGGAAATTTGGGCCAGAAAGTTGTGATATAAATCCTGACTCCCTTCCAATAGTAAAAATAAATAATAATTGAAATACTGAGACTGTAATTTCGTTAATTTAACAACGTGAAGAAAAATTCTCTTGCTAAAATTGTTTTTAGTGAATAGTTCCTCATATAAACATATTGAAGAGTGTACCTATTTTGACAGTATCACATAAAAAACAGAAAATTATGTATTTGAAAGCTCTACTTTCCAAGTTTTCATTTGGAATACGTAGGTAACAGACTGGAAAGACCCTTGACGAGTTTCTTACAGTCGCGGAAACATTTAATATTACTAACATCAGAGAATTAGTTTTTTCGTAAGATTATAAACACAAGATATTTGGTTAAAAGAAACTTTTCCTTTAAGCTTTGGCCTGAGTCGAAACAATAAAAGGAAAGTTACCTTTTAACATTTTTAGTACAAAGAATTTTTTCTGATTTTTCTTCTTCGCCATATTAACTTGATCAAAGAAACCAAAAAAATTATGCACATATAAAAGTAAAACTAAAAGTAACTAAAACATTTAATAACAGAAAAAAGACAGTCGGCATGAATCAATTAACATGAAAGTCAAACACAAATGAGATATTTTTAAGGACAGATTAAGCTGGTAGCATAATTCAGACGAAAGCAGGATCACAAAGGAAATAGAAAAGCAATATTAAAATATTTACCACCAAAAGAATTGGTCAAGAAGAGAATAGCGACATAATCATTTTATAATAAAAGCCATATTTCAGCATTTACTAAGAACTTATGCGCGACACAGTCCCGCATAGGCAAACACATATTATACATACTTCCTTAAATCATATAAACAGGCTGCTACTACGTCTGGATACATACATACTTGTGTGTGCTTATATATAATTCTTCAGAACTCTTTGTATGCAACAGAACAGTTGTATTGAACTTGTAACTTATCTATCTATCTATCTATCTATAGTTTTAAGGTCTGCTATAGTTATGGGATCAAGTGCTCAGTATCAGAGATAGAGCGTATGCAAATATAAAAGTGAACATTGAAGTCAGCACTCAGAGGCGACAGGCTGTTTCGTGCTAAACGCAATCGTCAGTGGCGTTTAGCATAAAACAATCTGTTGCCTCTGAGTGTTGAGTTCAATGTTCACTTTATATACATAATTAAAATTTTATTATATAAAAATGTATTTTGTTTTTTTAACACTGGATTTTCTTTCGACCCTAATAGAAGGCCACATAAATGTTAGAAAAGAATGCTGTTATAAAAAAATGAAAAACCTAAAACCACCATATACCAATTCGAAGTTAAATCATTATCCTTAACTTAATTTAGAAAATCGAGGCACAATCCTGTCACAACTAAAACAGCAAAAAGGCAGTATGACAGTATTTACCAAGCAAGAAATTAGCAAGAAAAGCAGCATAGATGATCAGCTACTCAGAAATATATAAAAGCCTATTCGAAAAATTGATATGTTGCGGATTTGAATCAACCCACAACAAAGAAAAAATGCGTAAAAGTTGTTTAAATATAAAAAGGGAAGATATTTTTATTTTCGTGTTTTTTTTTACAACTAAATTTTTCTTAGCATGTATGACGGTTAAAGTTTTTACAGTCCTTGTGCGTAGTTGTTTATTAAGATGAAAAGAAATGTGATTTCTTCGCGTGTATGTGTGAGAAAGAAGAGGCAAGGAGGAAAGTGTAAGTGTCACGTAGCTTGGGGATGAAGACTGGTAAATGAGTAAGCGAATTTCTTTTAAGCCGGACGCGTTGTGTGGACTGCTGTTGTCTGTATCTCCTTACTGGTTTGTCTAGTCTACAAACTTTGCTTATGTACCCTCAAGGAGATCGGAAAGTAATTTTGTTAGCGGGAACGTGAGCCATTAGTTGAAAAATGTTAAATATTTATTTTCAAAGCATTAATTTATTAACCGGAAGAATGCGCGAATCCTCCGACTCAGGAACCATTTTTTGTCATTTGGTGTTTGACTGTCTTGGTGTCTTATTTCAGTTTTCGCTTCATAGATGTCACAAAAAATTAAGCCTTTCATATTTGTTACATATTTTTTCTAAGCAAATGTAATGATCAAGAAAGTATCTTTCATGAGGCATATAGGTTTTCTATACAAACGTCTGTAATTTTTGTCTGGAAGTATTTTTGCTGCTGTTTTAAATACGAACAACGTTGTAACCGATAAAAGTCGACAACAACCAACCAGGAAGGATTACCGACTCTCGTATCTGGATATCGATATGTAAGTCTTCTCAATTAATATCAATAAGCCAAAAGCGGTTGCCTCCTTATGACTGCAAATAGACGAAATCATTTTTATAGATTACATAATGTCTGAAAATAAGGAATCAAGCTGAATTACTTCAAATTGACGCCAGAAAAAGAAGAAAATCATCGAAATAAATTGTTAAATACAAAATACTTTGTAAGATGTTCCCATCCTGTTTAGATATTTTTAATGCTTGAATTCAGCTTAAAAGTTTTCTTATAGGGAATTTCTTTGCAGTGGGAAAAGCAACATAAAGACATGTAGCAGAATAAAATCTTCCTCAGTTTTCATCTTGGTTTTTATTTATGGACCGTGAATGATCCACATTTCTTCTAGACGAGTAAAATGAATTATAGAATAATATAGAAGCATTTAAATTACTTCGTATAAGCGTCTCTCTTCATTATAGATACGATATTTAGATATCGTTAATTTATCTGTAGTTATTGTAGTTAACATAAACAAAAAACGTTCACATTATTTGTTGCCTTTCCTCAAATCGAACAGCACTAAAATTGAAAAACGAGAGAGGAAAATATAAATAAATGAAAACGAACCACGGCAAGAAATTATCGACTTTTCTTTTTCACCCTATATATTAACTCCCGCCTCATTCTTCAGATCAATCACGTTACATGTCTATACTGATACGGACCAATCACATTACACTATAGTGTTATGTTATCAGTTACAAGGAATTATATGTATGCATGCATCCAAATGTAGTAGTCATCGCTTGACCACGCGTTGAAGAAAAGTATGTTTGTTTTCAATGTAGCAAGGATGGATTAGTCGTCAGTAGTCGTGTAAATATATTTCGTCTCTGGATATGTTATAATGACCGCAGCATCGGTGAATGGACAAAATTAATTTATCGACTCTAGTTTTGGTTGATTTTCCATCTGTTTATATACACCTCTATAGATCCGCTTTGAAAAGGTACGCTCCTCTTGTCGTTGGTTTACGGCCTATATCCTGAATGTGAAATTATTCTCATTGGTTGGTCGAATTATCTACTTTTAGAAATGATGAAATTTTGAGCTCCTCTGTTGTTCCAGTCTTTAAGAATTTAGTGCGAAGGGTTAAACGGTTCGCCTATCAACCTATTAGCCTTCTATCTCGTTTTAGAAAATTAATCAACTCTGAACTGATTAAGCATCTCACACCACAGGACCTTCTTCATTCAGACAAGTAATATGACTTTCGCTTCTCTAGGTCAACTAATGTACTAATGATTATTGCTGAAAGGGTCTGTCAAGCTTTAGATAAGACTGAAGCTCTGGCTGTTGCTTTGAACATCTCGAAAGAGTTTAACATGGTTTGGTATACCGGTCTTCATAGGTTGAAAGGCTATATTTCCGAACGAATTAATTCAATCTTTCTTAAATTGCGAAATTGTTTTGAGCAGCCACTCTTTTAGATCCCTTTGTATTCGTGTAGGTGTACTTAAAGCTAATTTGTTTTTAATTTACATCAATGAACTTCCTGATGACATCAGTTCTGAAGTTTATATCTGTGCTGAAGAGACAACCATTTACTCTTGTCTCAATAATAAGTCTGATCAGTTCAATAAGGTCAAATTGGCAGCTGATCTCAAGAATGACCTACGGTTTGTTGTTAACTACGGCAAGGAATATCTTGTTAATTTTAACGCTTCCAAAACGAGGTTCCTCTCTGTCAATCATCTGAAAGACTCTTTATTGTCACCCATTCGCAAGGCTGATACTAACATCCATGAGAGTGGCTCATTTCCCCTTCTCAGGCTTACATTCTCGGCTGACATGAAGTGAAAAGATTATATTGAATTCATTGCTATGTCTGCTGTTCACAGTATCGTTCTAAACCATATTTATCTCCTGAATGTATCGTACATATTTGTAAGCCTACCATTTGCCCATGCCTTGAATGTTGCTGCCACATAAGGTCCGGTGCTCTTGCTATATATTTAAAGATTCTTGATAAAATCCAAAGAATCGGCAATATTAATGGTCCTGACCTGGCATCTCGACTTCAGTCACATTCTCACCGTTGTAATGTAGCTTCCCTTTATAAATACTTTCATGGTAATTGTTCGGATAAACTCTTCGTTATAGTACCGAGATATTATGAATTTAAGCGCAGTACAAGATTTGCGGTTAGATCTCATAAAATCCCAGTTGAATTGGCTAGATGTAACCGCAGGTTCTATGCTAACAGGTTCTTTTCTCACTTGTGGAACTCTCTTCCGACTCCATACTTTCCAGCCAACTTTGATCTTCAAAAATTTAAATGCAATATCAATCGTTATCTACTATCCCCTTGATTACTCTTGTCTTGTTTTCGCTACTTAATGTTTCTCTTTTTCACATTCTTCAACTCCTTGTTCTGTAACTCCTTGTGTCTCAGTGGATCAGGATTGCACCATTTACTATTAAAGAGCTGACGGAAAAAAGGGGGTACCTCTCTTTCATCTGCCAAAGGAAAATAATTGATGCCGTTACACGTATAAAGAAAAACATACTAAAAATTGTATATATTGGATGTTTGTTACTGAATGTTAAATAATTATATTAAGCTTAGTAAATATCTACCTGGTGCTTGTATGTTTTGTATATATATATATATATATTATAAATTAATTGATTTAAAATATGTTTATTTTCGCTACACAGTTCTAACCATGTTTCAAAAATGGAAGCTAAAAGCCCCGAATTTAATTTTGTAATTAAATTAAAGACATTAGTTCCATTTCATCCTCAAGCGAATTCTGGAGTAACCTATATATATATAAATATGAAAAATTTCTCAGAGTTAACCTGTAGAAAAAGAGAATATTTATAAATGTAAAAGTCAATTGGAAAACTGTAATATTATCCGACGCGTTTCGTCCAGTGTGGACTTTTTCAAGGCAAAGATGAAATAAATTTATTAAAACAAAGTAACTAATAATAACAAAACAAAATGTTCTTAGCAACTGGAACTATTTAGAAAACGCTATTATATTCATATTGTTAACTAAAAATTACGTCATCTACTGTTTTATTAATGTTTTCCTATTGTCTTTTACATTTATATATTTATATATATATATATATATGTGTGTGTGTGTGTGTGTGTATATATACACACACACACACACACACGCATACATACATACATATACATATACATATATATATATATATATATATATATATATATATTCCTGGCCATCAACTAAAATGCCCTAGAAACAAAGAAAGTCAACCTGGATTAAATCTAAATCACTGAAAATTTGTTAAGTTAGTTGATTTTGAAACGCCTCTCCGCTGGACCGTTCCACTTTTCACGTTGTTTGTAGTGAATTTGAATCCAGTTTCTTTATACATACATTGTGCGAGGGATAAGTTGGGTCATTTTTTTGTTTTTTATTTACTTTGTCGACTGCACAGTATAGTAGGATCAGTTGGACACCGTCTGTGTGAAAAAGAGCACTATGACACAATTCAGTCCGCCAGATATTTGGAAACGGCATGCTGCACTGCTTGGCATTCGTGTCGAAAGCTCCAATACGAATATTTCAGAATGTTTGGGTGTCAATCTAGGGAAAGTGCGGAGGATTTGGAAGAAATTGGATGAGTCTAATTGTGATTACGAAGGTACGGCATCGCGGAAAACTCACTCTGATCGTTCTGTTAAGAAAATAACTCCCGAATTTGTTGATGAGGGTCTCAAACTCAACACGAATGCCTACATCAGGTGCCTTCAGAAGGTGGTGCTGCCCTGAGTCAAGAGGTGGTTGCTGAAAGAGCCTATGCCTGGCAACAGGACTCTGCACCATGCCACACAAGCAGAAGTACCCAGTCATGTCAGTCTGGCAATTTTTGCAACCACATCGCCTCTTACATCTAGCCACTTAACTCCCCAGACTTCAACACCCTTGATTATTATGTGTGGGGCGCAGTTGAATGATAGACCAGTAAAACTCCTTGTAACATCAAAAATGAACTGAAGGCAAGGATGATAGTAGCATTCACCAACTCAAACAAGGAGAGCGTCGAGAAGAGTTGCAAGAGATTCCAAAATTGTCTGGAGGCCGCGATTGAAGCCAATGGGGTTTTTATTGAATAAATGTACTCTCTAGTATTTCAAAATACTTTTGTAATTTTGGTAAATATATCTGTTAAAACGAGATGTTAGTGTTATTTTCATTTTTGCGTAATTTAAACGATAATTTATTCATCGCACCTTGTGCGCTTATATATAAAATAGGACGAAACGGCCGTCCAGTGCTTTCTACATTCTACATTCTGTTGTGGATTCTCCTAGACTCAATGAATTACTATAATGATTTGCCTAAATCCTCAAAATTCTATTACTTGTATATCCCTTTTTTATCCAGGGAATGCTCTACAGTGGAGCGATTCGGGGGAGAGGAAACGTGGCTCATGGGACACGATCCGCTGGGTAATGAATACTTGGATGAGTATCTCTGCAGAATTTGTGACCGGCGGCGCTATATCGAGTCTATTCAGTTTCTTCTTCATCACCGAGTCTGGCATGACGCTTGCGTTGTATCGAAACGGTTCGGGTTCGAATCTCGGTAGTGGATGCGCACAGCTGATGAGCCCCAAAATAGGATGAAACGGCCGTCCAGTGCTTTCTGCATTCTTTTAGACTCGATAAATTACAATAATGATTTGCCTAAATCCCCCAAATTCTATTACTTATATATATAAAATATTACATTTCGAAACTCGAAAATTACGTGGTAATTACAAAGGTATAATCTCAAAGTTACTATCAGCAAGCATACTAAAAATCGACGAGTACCAAGAAGATTAAGATAGTAAATAAATACTAAATTTAAATACACAAATTTAATTTTAAGTAAAAGAACAATTTACCTAGCAGTTATCCATTTCTGATACTTCGTATTAGGTTGGTGCAAAAATAATGTCGTTTTATCACATAGTAACATATGTGAGAAAACGACATTATTTTTGCACCAACCTAATAAATGCTTCAACAAGGCCGATAAATCGTACTATATTTTCGGTGAAGTAACTTTTTGTATCAAAGTGTAATATAACTGCCATGAATAGGAAACTCTGACACATATTCCGGATGAAACATCGGTGGCCAGGACGATATGCGGGGCCTTCCCATGCAATACCCGTACAAATAATCTTCTCAAATGGTTGAAAAGGAAATGTATGACTTTTCGCTGTTCTAATGTCTTGGAAAGAACAAACATATCATAGCAGTAACTGTTAATTATGCAGAACTCTTCGATATGGGAGAAATTTGTCAAAGAACGAATAACACGCTGTCCATTATTCAAATATTCCATCTTTTATTCAAACAGTAGCCTATGGAGAAGGGCTACCAATTCTTGTCAAACCAGAAGAATTCTCGAGAGATTCCCACTCTGGGCGGTATTGGAATCTGGGGAAAGCATTCAGCACTCACCACTCGTTGAATCCAGCAAGGTTCTGTTACCACCCTCACATATAAGACTGCCTGATGAAGAACTGTGTCAAGGTATCCGACAAAACAAAAACATTCAAGTACCTCAATACAAAACTTTCCGGATTAAGTATAAAAAATTTAAGCTGCTTGAGAGTGTATCGTCTGCTTTTCTGAGAGAAAACAGACGCTTTGTTGGGCTCTTGCATAAACTTTTGAATTTCAAAAATATTTTTGCCACATTTCGATTTGTGGAGAAAATAGCTGTGATTCTGTTTCATTCGGAAAGCTTTCCCTCCAAATTCTGAGAAGGAGAAACAGGAGCCAATCTGGGTGAATAAAAGGAAAACTAGGAATTTAATTCGTGGATTCGAAGAAAAGCTTCTGCATGAACCCAGGTCGGTCCGGTCAAGGAAAAAGCAACGCATAAGAAATTTGATCATTAGACGAGAATTGAAAGGCACATCAAAGTCGCTCCCATATCAAGGAAAATTCTTCGTCTGGTGTGATTGTTTTGTTCTTCGTTGCTACCACGAACTTAGAACCTATTCTTTGAAAACTATTCAGAGAGGTATGTTTCCCCTTTCTTCATTTATTTTTTATGTTTACCTTTTCTGAGGACCTTATGCAGCATTGTAAAAATTTTATTGTAAAAGAGGCATATTTCATTTGCATTGGTTATTTTTACAGACATGTTATTGACCATCATTTGGCACACAAAGCACTTAATTTGTGTCATTTCTTTAATTTTTGTGCGTTAACAATAAGTTTATCGTCTGTTTTTTAAACTCGGCTCGTATTCGTCCGTCCGTCTTTGTTGTACGCCCCTTACAAATTCAATGTTACCTCAAACTAACATTTGTCTAAACTATCTTTTTCGTAGGTTTTTTACCAAATAAAAAATCCTTTATTAATGAGGCTAAGTTAAAGGAATGTGTTTTCATTGGTCTTCAGATTCGTTAACTTTTTCCTGATAGTGCAAGCTCAAATTCCTTATGTGGCAAGAAGGTGTAGAAATCCTTCAACTTCGTGTTAACAAATTCTCTTTGAAATAATAAGATAAACAATGACAAACAAATGGGGTGTCTTTGGCTATTGAAAATTCATCTTTTGGTCTAGCATCGCTATTCCCTTTTCACTCAATCGCGAAGCAATAAGTGATGATCATGGTGAATGATTTCACCAAGATATTACATCAATGGAAAGACGTTATTCAAATGGAGTCCATCAATGCTTGCAAATTACGGTTAGGCATCGACAAAAGATGCGTCATTTGGTTTGCCTATAAGTGGCAGAGTGGACACTGATTAAGGTCAACATCAGTATATATATATATTATTTCCGTTTCTTAATAAAATAATCGATCTAACATTGTCTTATTTATATAGCAACTGAAAGATTTTATACATAGAATTTTTCTACTTCAGAGCGTAAAATTAGGATGGGAAATTTGAACTTCCTTTTGCGGTGAAAAACAAATTGATTTGAAAATTCCTGCAAAAATCAGATAATTGTCGGATTTTAATGGAACTTTCAGGACAAATGAATTAAATTATTTTATAAAAAGTTTCTTTTATTTTATTTTACATTTGTTACATGCCACTTACGAAATTTTATGAAATTTGGAGTAATTCTTTTTTGGAGTGCTTAATGTTTATAAGAATTCGAGAATTTAAATTACAAATTTTCTTTTTTGTCAAACAAAACACCCACTTACAGAAAATGTGCTCTGAATCGTAAAATAAAAAGAAAATGAAATAAAACGAAAAAATTATTTAATTAGAAAAGTTTTAATTGTTTTTATGAATAAGATATGACATGAATGCTATTGTGTTATGAAAAAAAATTTTTTTTTTCTTTAGATGATATTGTTATTAAGTAAAAATTATATTTACTAATCATAAATGGAAAATCTTACTACAAATCAGTATTTTAAAAAGAATTTAAAATTTTTTGTGTATGTATATATATGTGTCGATTTTTTGTGCATACGGATGTCCATACACGATATTATCAGAAAATAAGCGCGGTAACTATGGTAAATTTAAACTTTATTGGTAATTGTCTAACATTTTCTCAACAAGCGTCTTAAGACAAAAACAAAGTACATATAATTCAGTAAAATATGAGATTATCTAGAATATTTTCCTAAATTTTTAAGAAAAAACTATATATAAAAAAGGTATTCACGTTGTATCCAAGAAATTTTTACAGTTATGTACTCTTTACATAAATTTGCTAAACATTAAGCTATCTATAAATCTGTCAACACCCACATGTTAGAAAAAATGATTTTCTCCAATATTTTTAAAATAAAAGTAATTTGTTTTAATTCAGATTAATTAAAGTCAAGTCAGAAAAGTTTAAAAAAAGAATACTATTTATTTTATTTAATAAAGAGAATTGTGTTGACAGATTTGGCAATGTGGCCGATTTTAAAAAATAATTTCAATAAATTTAAATTAGTTTTGAAATGCAGCAAAGTGCAAAGCTTATTGGAAATATCAAATTGAATCTATTAGCTCGAAATTAAAACTAAAAGAAAAGCTTCAAGAAAGATTTTGTATTTTCAAAATGTACTTTAAATCTTTATGTATATATATATATATATTTCTTGTTCAAACCGTAAAGAAAAAACATTTCCAGGTCACCCTATCGACTGATGTCTATTTTTTCCTTTTTTCCTTCCTTTTCTTTACCTCCTTCTCTCACATTCCTTTCCTCTCCCTTCCTCCTCTCTGTCTTTCTCCTCCTCCTCATTTTTTTAAAACCTTATATTGAAGTTTTATTTTGCTTTCTTCCTTTTTTAATATAAAAATCTATTTCCTTTTCCTTTTCTTTTCTTTTTCATTTCTTTCTCCCCCTCTCCCTTTTGTTTGGACGAATTGACTCCATTTATTAAAAAACATTCTGTCTGAAGAATATTTTTGTATTCATGAAATAAATTATAACCAAATAGATTTTTAAGGACCGTCTGTAATTATGATATATATATATATATATATGAGGAGGCACGGTGGAGTAGTAGATAGCGGCTCGAATTGAGGAATTCCAGTTGAATCCATTACATTCACTTACATGCTAATACCCTTAGGAAAGGTATTAATCCTCTTCTTCTCTCTACAGCTATAGCAGGACAGACTGAGTTCTATAGCCGTGGATGGCAACTTGTCTAGAAGGAGGACAACTCTGAATTCAAAACCTGCGGAGGGTCGTTTTGGGACCTTGTAGCAGATAGTGCACCAGGTCTCTGTATTCTGCCCTTCCAAAAGTGTGGCTGGTTCTGCACAAAGCCTTCACCACTATAATCATATGTGCTGGTGTCTGGGCAGTCGGTTTCTAGGAACTGAGCTGCTTGACCCTCATACGTCAAATACGACGGGAGAGTCCACCAAATATATATAAATTTTAGACAATCTCATGGCGGATTGGGTGTTAAGGTGTCACACAGAGGTCATGAATGGGTTAATGTATTTCGATAAACTGTAAAAACGGATTGAAATTATAGAAGATGTATGAAAGTTGGTGAATTGGAATTACATTTTTATGATGGTTAATGGAGTCCTGTTTTTGCTCTTCCTCCTTTCAGTCCATAAAAATCTAGGTTGCTTTTAGGAGTGACCAGTATTTTTGGTTTGGTTTGGTTTGTTTTATGGTATATCAACCACAATGGGTTATTTAATGCCGACAAAATTTCCTTTTTTTTTTTTTTTTTTCAAAAATGTATAGCTGGTAATATTTAAAAAAAAAATGCGTAACTTGATTTGTTTTGTTTTGTGGTATAACCTCAATGGGTTATTTAATGCTAACAAAATTTTTATTTTTGGTAATATTTTCTTTTTTCAAATAATTATTGTTGATACTAATTTTTTAAAAAAGTATTTCTGGTATTAGAATCTATTTTTACACTTTCATAATGTTTTGAGTCATGTTGTGGGGTCAATAACTTACCCATAGCTAGGACCCTAGCAGGTGCTATTCCCCCGGGTCAGGGTGGATGTGGGAACACCAGCAATTAAGAGGTGGTTTCACGCTCCTCAAAACCTCCTGATCAGAGGCCTTGCTGTCGGACGTAGTTTACCGTCTTACCCAGGACGCTTATGGAGTTTATCATCTTACCCAGGACGCGGATGCAGTTTATCGTCATACCCAGGACGCAGTGTCCAGTATCAATCATAATTAAGAAATTGGTTAATGCTTTAAACTAGGTTTAGATTAAAATGTGTTTATTCGTCCTTTTCATTGGTTGATAAATCCATATTGAAGCGAAAAGAGATTGGTTGAAAATTTTCGTTGGATTTTGATTGGGCAGAATAAAGATGCATTTTGGGTCCAAGTTTTTGCAAAAGTTTTCATGTGGTTGAGATTTTTAATTTTGACCCTCAGTGGAGAATTCTTCCATATTTCAGTGCTAACATAGAATCACCAAAACACATCTGTAATGTATGAATCATGCACTGAAAAACTTCTAAGAGCACTTCAAATCATCGGGTCTCTGCGTTCAAACCGAGAATGTGAGTGTGTACATGCATAATCTTACATGTGAATGATGTGTATTTTATGCGTTTTAATTGAAACACAAGAATGCGTTTGCAGGCATGTGCCAGCTTTAGTCATTGATTTATCTTCTTTTTTTTTTTTCTTCATCTGCCTCTGTCGAGTCATAATCCGACATCTCTCTTCTTATCTCTTCCAAACTTACGACTGCCACCTCATCGCGTAAGAAACGCGAATAAGGTGCAAGCATAATCCAGACTGAGAAGATATCTATAATTTCCTCTGACAGTTTTATATACGCTGACAGAAACAATGAAAGCCTTAAGACATTTTGCTGAGACAACCGCGGCCCGAGAAATAATTTGCCACTCAGAATAGTGCTTGTACGTGTACACCATTGAATAACAATCAACTGGTTTCCCGGTGGGCCGGTACTTTTTCCATTGTTTACTGCGTATAGGTATGAATCACGTATATAAACACCCTCACCTTTTCCTTTCCAACGTCAGTCGTAAAATCTCAAAGACGGAAAGTGAATATTTGTGTGTAAATAATTTGTTTAAACTTGGGGTTATTGCTTTAGTGGTGAGTTCTTGCGTTGCCTTGGTAACCGAATGGGTTTTATATACCCACGAATTGATTCAAGGCGCTAGCGAGATTAACCTCTGTTTTGATGTTAAAACAAACATTAAACAAGTTGAAATTAAATTTCAGTATTTTATTATATTTGATGATGGCATAAGGATAACTCACTAAATTCTTCATACCTGTGACTTTATGCCAAATCTAGACTAAAGCTAAGATTCGAAAATAACAGCAGTAATCACTAAAACAGCAAATAATACAATTTAAAAATGAATTTTTAAATAATAAATTACCTTTTTAAAATAGTTTTAATTTTTGTAACGTATAGCTGTAAAAATGTCAATAACTGACTACCATGGATTAATTTTTAATTTTTTTAAAGTTATTTCTGAAATAAAAGTGTATGGCATAAATTTCTACCATTCAAGTCTTCACTATACACAATACACACACACACACACACACACACACACACACACAACACACACACACACACACACACACACACACACACACACACACACACACACACACTGCCGTTTTTAACTTCTCTTTCCCTTGTTCCTTTCTTTGTTTGTTGAAACTTAAATGGTGTTTTAAAAGATCGTTTCTCCCCACTCACATATAAAAGCAAACCTTAAACTTTATTTACGTTTTTTCTTTTTTGGCTTCAGATAACTGTTTTACTCTCAAATATTTTCCATTAATATTTTTATTTAATTATTTTTTTTCTGTTTCATGTTACTCTCACAAAGTTTTTGTTAATTTATTTGAACATTATTTAGGTTAAAATCCTTATGTGAAGAGAGGGTGTCTTTCTTTTTTTTTATGTTTTTAATCTCTTTTTCTGTTCCATTTTTAATTTTAATAATATTTTCTTGTTTGCATGACCACCACCACCACTACAGCAACGGCACCAACAACTGTCTGAAACGGGTATCAATGTCTTAATTCCATTGCAGGAGCTCACAATCCCAGGCTACTCATACATTATAACAAAAGACGACCACCTAAATCAACACGGATTTGGTGCCTACATCAAGGACGGGTTTCCCTGTAGCAGTGACACAAAAAAACAAAGGACCCTGATCTCCCGTATATCTGCTTCTACGTGGCATTTATCCATAATACCACATTCGCCTTGGCTCTGTATCAAGGCGAAGCTCTTCGGCTCGATCTTTGCCTCGAACTCAACGTTATATGACAAAGGCCAACCCCTTCCTCAACTCTTCACGTCTCACTCAGCACAATCTAAGTAATACACTCATTTCAGTAAGAGAAGCAGTAGCAAAAGCTTTAACCCGAATAAATGTCACTGGCCTAGACAAAATTCCAATGGTCATCGTTAAGAATATCAAACCCGTTATTTATGCGCTGCTTGAAGGAGAAATCTTTCCCAAGCCTGCGGAAAGAGGTAAGCTTATGCCCGGTCTTCAAGAACGTGAGCCAGTGATCCCCCTCCTCTCAGTAGAGACCGATTAGTCTCCTCGGTATCACCAGTAAGCTTTATTCAACAAGAAAGTCGTTGGGCACCTAGATAGGAACAACCTCATTTGCGACGAGCAGTATAGGTTTCGATCAGCTCGATCCACACTGACATCGTAACTACCATTACACACATTTAGTGGAGCCCTTGACTACAAACCCACCTCGAGAACCATAGCATTAGATATCTTGAAGGCCTTCGATAAGGTGTGGCACAAAGGTTGGCTACACAAGCTCTCCAGGTATGGAATCACTGGAAGGCTCTTCTCAATTATGGGTACCTAGGGGTAGTAGTAATAGGTTGTGCCAATCTACTGTGTTCTTTTCCTTCCTAAGCAAGGCAGAAATATCATTAGCAGATAACCTCTTAGCTACTTTTTCACACGTCACGCATGAATGGTTTCTATGGCCGCGGTTTCTTTTGTTCCGTTTTCTCTCTTGGAATTCAGAGGTGTCAGCTTATATCCTTATGCTATATTTTTTTTTTTTTTGATTGGCCCAAATTATTTTATGTTCCTTTCTTTTTCATTTTTTTTATAACGGAAGTTGTGCGTAGAATTTCCTTTATTTTTGTTAGTTTTTAGTCACAAATAAGTAGGCCCTGTTCGTTTTATTTGAGGGTTTCCTTCTCGTTTGTTGAGATAGAAGTATATATAGAGAAGTTTAGAGAGAGAGAGAGAGAGAGAAGGGTTTGTAGGAAAGCGCAAATGCCTTATCTTAATTTGAATTCTTTTTATTTTTTCTTTATATATTTTATTTTTATATATTATTTTATCGGTACTCACTACAAGTGCATAAATGAGTTATTAAAAATACAAAAAACAAAAATGAAATTACAATTCTTAGAATTATTGACAATATCCAACTTTTAAACTGTCTTGTTCTTTTCGTTCCTATCGTCAAATGTTTTATTCGGTAGAATCACGCCTAATCTAATATTTTAGAGATGACCATTTGTAAGTGTGAAAATCCTAACTGAATATGAAATGCTCTTTAGACACTGTTGATGTTACATTATTAGTCTAGGAAGAGTTCAGGAGAAACTAGCCCCGAAAAAAACTTGCACGCCATCACTCAGCGTATGAAAATGATGAATTAATCTTGATGTACAAATTCTTACTCGTTGGCCCCTGACTTAAAGACTGTGGCGACGGCTCTGAACTAGACAATCAATTGCTGAAGGTAATGATGCAGTGGATGTAAGCGCGTGTTCTAAGAAATGGTATTCATTAAGTTTTAATTAAGTTTAATTAATTAAATTTTAATTAAGTTTTATAAAATAGAAATTTCAAACTTAAGGATAATAAAAAAATTGTTCGGTAAGAGTTCAAAAGTTGATAATTGAAGAGGAGAAACATCTGAAGAAAGATGTGATGTTTAAAAAACAGATCATGGATGAAACGGTGAACTGGTGTTGATTGAGACACCATGGAATAAGAAAGAGGCTCTTATCTGGCAAATACACAATCTTATTCCTTATCTTGTAGATGCATGGCAGCAAACAGTCGTGGATCTAGAATGGAATGCTCTTTCATGTTTGTTATCTTATTATTTATTAGATTTGTTACCTTTTCTTTAGATTATTTCTTTAATTCCCTTTAATAATATGTAGGGTCAGCGTATTTAAAAAAAACAAGTTATCGAAAAATTTCCCAAGTTTTGGAATCAAAACCTGAATCAGCCTTTAATAAGAGAATAAGATGGAATTTAGCTCATAACACAAAAAAAAAAAAAAAAAAAAAAAACCACTGGGAAATCCTTCACTGATAGAATGGATGTTATGAAGCGATCTAAATAAGGGTGTTGAATAAAAAAAAAGGCTGGAAACCTTTTTATCAAAGTAATAAAATAAACCATTTATCTTTCGACAGACTTGGTTCAAGAACTATACGGGATAATCAAAGGTAATATAGTCGCCGTCATTATCTTCTATGTGCCAATAGGACATTGACGAACATGGCTCTCCACAACTTCCTGTCTTTTGTAGCTCTTAATAAATTTTGTCTTTTTGTTATCTCCCCCTAAACATTGTTCCGCTATTCATTTCACCAGTTATACGTTGTTTTCCTCTGACCCACTTGCCGTCAATTTGTCCTGTGAGTATCAAATTTTCCACGGCTTCTTTCTTCGAATGCCTTAGAAATTTCAACCCTTTTGCTGATGTTAAATATAAGTATCCTTTTACTTTCCCTTTTCTCTAAAACTTCGTCGTAGTTCACAAGTTCGGTCCATGGTATTCTCAACACATTTCTATTGCTTCAAGGTCCTTCTTCATCTGTGCGATTGTCCAGCATTCACTGCTGTATAGAAGGACTAATATTACGTAACAGTTTAATACTCTTTTCTTTGTTTCTAACGAAATGTTGTTAGCTTGTTATTATTCCTATTCTTTGTGTGTCCGTAGGGAACGGATTCAGTGAAATTCATTTTGAAATTTCCATCATTGAAAGTGTAAGCGTTTTCTAGTTGGTTTTTTGTTTGTTTCTGTGATTCTGTATGTGTACATCCCACAGATGTGCAATTCGATCATAATTTTGCGCGGATTAAAGCAGTACCACCGAACCATTGATTGCGTTAAATTGGTGATTTACATATGTGATCTTCAGTTCACAGCTTACCATAAAGTATGTTACCAGGAAAATAGAAATTAGAATTGACATGAAGTCAAGCTCAATTTGACTGGATGAACATAGAGCTCAACCTTCATAGATAACTTCAGTAAAGCGTGGAGTAAAAAAAATACTTTTTCTCCAGAGCATTATTTTGTTTCAGCCATGTTTTTTTTCTTTGTCTAGGTTGCTTCCCTCTGTCTCTTTTGGTTATTCACGTGTTACTAACCAAGTGAAATAACGCTGAAGTAAAAATTTTAATTACCCTAATTAACCGAGCCTCATTATTTTCTCTTTTTACTCTCAGGAGAGTTAATTATTTCAAATTCAGTCGGAGGAAATCAAAAGGTAAGAACTTTCTTTCATTTATTTTTTTCATTAATTTTGTTGAAATGCAAAGTTTCATTTCAAGTATTGTCTTCTGAACATTTTTATATTTTAAGTGTTATGAAACCGTGAGTTTAGACAATGTACGTTTTAAAGATATTTCTGAGGGTGGGGCAATGTATGGCCGACATTTTCTATCGATTTACTGTCTTTGCAGTCATCTTTTGTTCACGTTTACTGATATTTTTAAAAATGTTTTTGATACATATCAGGAGTCTCTGGTTTAAAAATAATCATTAATATCCGTGTTATATATTTTATATATAAGACTGCCGAAACGTTCACGGCCTGACCCACTTTCCATAATCTGACTAAACATCAAAATTTCTTTGGAATCCTTTCTTGGTCAGACCTACAACTTTTAAGTTCCTCTTCATTATGTGTTTATTGTATGGTACTGTATTTCGTTATATACACGTATACATAATTACGGTGAACAAGATGTTGTGGAATTGTTTGAGACAATACGAATTTGCGTAACAGTAAGCTTTAATGAACTCAGTATTTGCCCAGTCCCCACCCACTTTGATGAGATGTGACGCAAGATCGAGATTACTGTGGGGAGAGCGAGTGTCTAAATTTACCCAGTCCCCGCAAGAGAAGGATCGGGTATAAATCTTGTCTGTTTGTTATCAGCCGAGTCTCCGTCGCTATATAGAGCTCCGACTGAGTCTCCCTCTGCCCGAAGACTGATGTCTTGACAAAGACGAGCCAAAGTCACCGCCGGAGCCTGAGTTGTACACCTCCTTTGCGCAGTCTTAACCCAGACAATGCCTCCCATCTCGTATGCTTCTCGAGTATTCCATCGTTCAGACGGAGGTGTCGCATTAATGTCCCATACGTGGAAGTGATACTTATGTAGCGTGTCTGCCGGCGCTATAGTCAGTGAGAAGTTGTCCTTAGTTGTATCAGTGGACTTTCTATCGGCAATGATTTTAATGCTTCTGTGACACCTTTCGTCTATACCATTCCCGGTCAGTGCATAAGTACATCGGAACCGAAGCTGCACACCCTCGTCATTGAGGAATTTTCTGAAGTGCCCACACGTGAAAACCGTGTCCTTGTCAGTTAAGATTTCAGTCGATGTGCACATATCCGCGTCAGCAGTGAGCACTTCCACAAAATCGTTCAATTCCTTGTCATCAAGCACTGGCCAAACCTTCTGTTTGTTCTCCTGGACCACAATCACAATCGGGCCTCTGGGTGAACCGAGCTCACTTTCAGGATATGGCACCAGCCATTCATTGTCTAGCCACAGCTGCAGTTCTTTGCCGTATTCCACCCCCCACCCTGGACAGCGTCAGTGTACTCTGGCACACTGTTTTTCAGTTTCTCGGATGTTTGACTATTGGCCCATTTCCCAAACTTCTTCTGGTGGTCGAATTGCACACTAAAATCAGGTTCGTTGATGGAAATGTCGGTGCACCGTGGTATATCTTTCACGGGGAAGTGAACTTCTACCGATTTAGTGATGCACATTCCTCCCCAAGCTCCCAGATTGCATCGATCCCCAAAGCAGATCAAAGTCTATCAATGTTCTATCCACAACTAGGACTACAATGTTCACGGGTCGAGAAACGACCAACATCCAATTTGACTGTGCCATACCCATGGCACTTTAGTGTTTTTCCATCGGCTGCCAACACTTTAGCTTCCTAGAGTCGTCAAAGGCGACCTACAGATCTGCTCATTAGTGTCTACCAGAGTCTACAAGGGCTACGTACTTCTGTTCATCTAAGAGCACTTTGGTGACTGGTTAGTGTGTCGTTCTTTACTTTCTCGTGGAGGAGACTGGCGATGCTTCTTCTCCCCTGGACAGTTTCCCCTGACACTCAGACGAGATGTGTCCAAACTTGTGGCAACGAAAGCAACGCTCTTCAGAGTGTGATCTGCGCACCTAGTTCTCTTTCCCCTCCAGGCGTCCTTGTTTACAGTCCTTGGCAAAGTGGCTGGGACAAACAAATTATGCCATCCTTGCGGATACCAGAAGGAGGCATCTCCGTGCGTGTTCATTAAATGGATGCGGCGACTGACTCAAGTTTTTTGGTTATCAGTTATAATATCCCTTGCCCGAGTTAGAAATTGCCCCAAGGTCATAGTCTCTATTCTGGACAAGAAGCCGACATGAATGCATCCATCACACAGGCAACTGTCTGCCAACTTGCCAACCTTAGTGCCGTAGCTCCACCAAAAATTCATCAAAAGTTTCCCCAGTACAAAGTCACCTCGCCATGAGCTGATCAAACACATTGAAGGAGTCTATTGCATATGCAGGCATGAGGGCTTGCTTTATCTCTTTGTGTCTAGTGTCTGATCTCTACTCCTTACTTCGTTGCCAGTATATAGCGAGAGCCCCACCTCTCAATCGTAGAGCAGGACACGCAAAATGCTCTTCATGCGATCTTCAGGTTTTTGGTTATTGGTCAGGTTAGAAGTTGCTCCAAGGTCATAGTCTCTATTCTGGACGATACTTCAAGAAGCCATCTAACGTCTAGTGGAATCCCAGGCACGAATGCGCATACCATCCATTGTCCTGGCAACGATCCACCAACCAACCAAGTCAAGCGCCGTAGCTCCGCCAAAAATTCATCAACAGTTTTCCCAGTACGAAGTCGCCACGCCATGAACTGGTCAAACGCATTGAAAGAGCCTGATGCGTACGCAGTCACGAGGGCTTGCTTTATCTGCTCTGCGTCTGACCTCTGCTACTTACTTAGTTACCGGTATATGGCGAGAGCCCCACCTCTCAATTGTAGCGGCAGGATACGCTCAATCCTCTTCATGTCGCACAGCTTACAAACCAACTCGACTTTCTCAATGTACTTCATGATTGGTAAATTATCGGCAACGCCAGTAAATTCAAGGATCAATCTAATATCAAACGCCATCTCGTAGAAAAATTCAGAACTGCCGAAATAGCTTATAGCAAAAAAAGCTTTAATTTTTTTTTTTTGTTTCTTTCCTTGCTAGCAATGCCAGCAATCAGTTTCCCCACAAACACTCTACTGTTCACGACACGAGTAACCTGTTCGATACAACAGTAAACTGTTCTGAATATTTACTCATGTAAAAATACATAAAATGTGATACAAGGCCGAAAATGAGGAGTGGGGGAAAGCTGGCCATCACTGTTCTTAAATTTAACTTTACTAGTCATATTCACCGACCCAATCATAATTATAATAATGCTTTCACCATAATACTACATTTGTATAAATACATAGAGTCCTGGTCAAATTCTTATCCCTTTGAGCCCCGTGTTTCTAAATAATTTTCACCCTTCTCCCTGATCTCCTGAGTCAAAATTCGCAAATAATTGGCATGTAATATTTCACGGTAGATATAAAAATAGTTACAAGTGTTTATCCACCGTTTAACCGGTGGAATTTTTTTCTCTATCGCTGTTTAACCGGTGCCTGGCCATTACGTCATTTTTCTCTAATACCGGTTGAGCGGTGGTCAGGGCACAAAGGGTTAGACCAGATACAAAAGGGTTAAAAAAAAATAAAATAAAATACTGTCATTTTAATCGAAGTATATTTGCAAAACATTTACATTTCATTAGAAAATATGGTTTATCAACAAACACGTGAAAATTTTAAGTTATTAATTGATTCATTTGAACAAACATTGAAAAAGTATTTTTTTTAGTTGGTCATAAAGATAACAAAGAGAACTGGCTTCTACAACAAAGAACTGTCCATGCAGCATGTGGACTATGTAGGCTTCAGTAAGCTCACATAGCTGGCGAACAACCGACAGTGAAAGAAGGCGTTCTCCATAGACTCCTCCATTTCACCGCACACCAAGCATTCTGGCGAACAAACCAGTCCCGCTGCGAAAGACCATTTGCCAACCCAGAACGCATTTCGAATCATCAGCCAGGTGAGTGATGCCTCATCATTAATCCAAGGCTATATTGAGCGAAATTCCCACCACCCTCGTCAGACCGAGCACTTCGATCAGACAGTCGTGAACGCCCCCCCCCCCAACTAACACCTGATATAATGCCTTGCCTTTCTTGCTAAAAGCCAGATATCAGAGAGGCCAGCTTGTATCCCAGAAAAAAAAATCAGTACATGATCGCATTCACTGTAGAAGGAGCAATCGTTTCGGTGCAACCCCCGCCTTAGCCGAGTGCACTCTTCTCAAAGACAGGAAAGCTGTTTTGTCATCTACCTTCCAGAAGTTGACATTCTCGTCATCATGTGTACACATCCGATTAAAAAAATGCAATCACAAAGTGTCTCGACGAGTCTCTCTGTCCGGCATCCCAAGACCGCCCTCGGATGGATGGAGGTAATAGAGCTCGCGACGCACCATATGAGTTTTGTAGCCAAAACAAAGCTTCTACTAGATCATCTAGATAGGCGGACGGGAGTGACAGAACTGAAAGACGGTAAGGGATGTGTGGTTAGATGTACGTAACGCAAACCTCAGACCTTCATTTCAAGGAAAGCTTCCTTCGTAGGTACAGATTAACTGCAGCTCCGACCTTCTCCAGAACTTCCGACCAATTTTTCTCCAGACGCCGAGTATCTTGCAAGGACCGTCCATCCAACTGAACGGGCCTGGGTGAGGACAAAATTTCTACGAGCCCAATCGCAAGCCTATCGACATCGATTAATTTTCGCCCCTGTAACCGTCTGATACGTCTGGATTTCTATTCCGACTTCGCCAATCTCGGCACTGCTCGTTACAAAAGTTGAGATGTCGGCATAACTGCTGCAGCTGTCCGAGGTGGTGGCACCAGGTAACGTAATCCTGTTAGACTAGATTCGCCCTCAACCTACATAAAAAAGGCTCCAGTGCAAGCACATAGAGCAAGGGCGAGAGGGGCCATCCCTGGCGAATGAATCTGTTCAAAATGAAGGTCTTCGATCTTATCCCGTTCACTTCCATACAAGAGGTGAATCAAGGAGCGAAAGTGCGGCTTGAAACTAGACACACACAAGACAGCTTCCAAGAAACGAGGATCCACCCTGTCAAAGACCTTGGATTGATCCAATTTTATCAGCGCGGCTTCTTCGTCGACCCTGCTTCAACCAGAGTTTGAAGAGAATTTTCAGCAGGGGGACAAACCTGGGCGACAGCCTCAAATATACTTCGTAAGGTAAACCTTGGATGCCCGGAATCTTATCCTTCCCGACCTTTTTTAACGCTTCCCAGATTTTCTCCTCTATTATGCGATCCTTGTAACCAGCAGCTTCAGTCGCCTCGAGACAAGGAAAAACGAACAAATAGTTGTCGAACTCTCATAAATCTCCCTGGAGAAAAGCTTCTGGAAGTCGTTAGGAAACTACCCACATATGCCCTCGTCCGTCGTCAGGTTTCTCCCATCCGGAGATGTGAATCATGCGATATGTCTATCAGAAGCACAGTGAAATTTCTCCGCACTCAATTCTACAGCCATATTCGTTGCCTCGACAGACATTATATTTAATCTAGTTCAGAATCCTTGACTTTGGTCCTTCTTGTTAAAAAAGGAGGCCAACTCTGTCTTAGCTAAAGCTATCCTATCACTATCTACCGATTTGAAATCGCCTTCTGTTCTAGATTCTAGTGCCTTTTGCGCCACTAGTCTGTCTAGGTTGAGTCGTCTGCTGTAATCGGTGGAAAAACACCTAATGATGTCCTTAAGATGTCCCCACCACTTATTCCCCAAACACAGAAGCCGCCCGTTCCCTCTGTATAATTAGAAGTAGCTGGTCCCAGAAAGCCTTCACATTCAACAGACGTGTGGAATTTCCAGAACCTCGCCATTCTAGGCTTAGCCTTACCTAAGTTTATGCGGATCCGCACAAGCTTATGGTCAGTATAAACTATATGAACAGTTGGACAACCTAAGAATCCTCCGTCAACTCTCTTAATTAGAACCTGGTCGATGTAGTTAGAAAGTTGCACCCCTCCCGGGCCGCCCAAGTCCACTATACACGCTTCTGATGTTCATTTCGGAATTTATCAACCAGATCAATCTAGAGACATTTTTTTAATACATCAGAGTAAATGTTAGTACCCTTCCGAGCTCCCCCGCGGTCTAAATCAGGATCAAGATTTCCTTGTCCTTCCCTCTTCCATGTCTTTGCCAGTTTGTGAGGTTGTAAATTGGTCCTCCTTCTTAAGTTCTAGTGGCCCCTTCTCAGGTATCGCAAATAGAGCTTTGACGGCTATGCCCATCTCATCCATCATGGACAAGGTAGGAATGGCGGAAGTCAAAAAAGCTATTGCATCCTGTCAGGTCTAAAAAAAATGTATGTGCAAAACACTATTAAAAAAAAACACTGGCAAATCCGGACAAAGTAATCAAGATTTATTGTATAGAAAATACAGTTTTGGCCCAAGACCTAAAAAAAACGGAGGAAATGGGTTGAGGCTGTTTGTCACTTAATATCCTATACCTAGCTCATCCGATTCACGACCTATTCAATCGTTACAATTAGCACATTCACCAGAACTCATCCATCACCAATCATTGCTCCATATACCATGATACAACACTCTCAGAGGACCTACAAAACGCACCCCCATGATATAGAAATTCCATAATCATAAAAATTACATACATAAAATCTATGGATGATTTACAATGAGAGAGAAGGGGATGAACTCCAAATCAAACTAAAATATCAAAACAAACAAAATATGGATAACTGATGTTAGTTGAACCCGTCCAACCCTCCAAAAGGGTATTCTGCCTTTAGACATAATCAAGAGGCTATCCCGTTAAGGGAGAGGGAAAGGATAAAATAATTACGGCCATGGGAAGAGTTAGAAAGCTGACCCAGTCGAGATGAAAAAAAGGGGACCAAAAACAAACTGGGAAGGTTGGGAATCTCGACTTGCATTATTGCCAAAGGAGCCGGAAACGACATTTATCTGAACAAAGTAATCGTACAATGCCGGTTCTTAAGGAACCTACTCAGTAACTATGACACCTCTGAACCAATCCTCCTCCTCCTCCTCCTCCTCCTCCTCCGACTATTGTTTTTTCGTGTCGCTTCGTTCTCCCCGTTTTTATGTATCATTTATAGCAAAAATTTACATATGTGCAAAGATAATCTCGCGAGAAAGTATCTGACTCCGGGATCTCTTTTAAATATGTAATCCGCGAAGCCGCCATTTTTTTCTTTTGGGACATTTTTACACGCTCGAATCTTTGTTCGCGTTGGTGGTAAGTTATTTTTTAGTGTTGCAAAAAAAAATGTATGCAACCCAGGGCCTCTTTTCCCTCTGCGATAGTTCACTACAATGTATTTAAATTTAGGGGAAAGATATCCCTATACCCGGGAAGGCCTCCTAACGACTTTTCGTCGAAACTGGCAAAACTATGTGAGGATAATCTACACTTACTGCATTTATAGCTACTTTATTTATTTATTATGCAATTTGCTCGAATTTTAAAATACCCCGACAGTACACAAGAAAGTATAGTCTTCACTTGTGTCTGACAATGTCATCAGCATTATTTTTAAAATTCACAAAATTATCATCTATCTTCTTTAAAATTAAAATTCTTATTGACGTTTGATAGATTCAAATATCTGTGTTTTGTATTGTTTTTTTGTTTTTTTTCTTCTCTCTTCTAATCTGGGAGCTTGGCTTTTTAACTAAAACAATTTCCAGAAGCTTTTTGCACTCGGATGACAGTATCCCTCCACTTCAGATATTGTGCCCCGCCCTCCTACCTGTTGGCTTGCACTCAAAGTTGGTCTTCATTCTTCTATTACATTTCTGTAGCTGTAAAATCTTCTCTGGTCGTTTCGATCATAAGTTAATCTCGCAAGGGTGATTGGGAAAGGAGATGGATGGTTCGTCTGCTGGCAATAGCAGCTCAAGGACCAGAATCGAATGGCTGATATTGAAGATCCTTCAGAGTGGTTTGAATTGGAAATAATTGATAATGATCTATAAATGATAAATCCATGACACAATGGTATGCATAAATCCCAATCGCTTACTTTCAGTACTATTCTAAATTTGAATTGGTCAGTTTTTCTGTCCATTTCTAGCGTTTACTCCTTTAGCGTTTCCATTGTTCCAGGGCGATCTCAATCATTCTATCAAAGCGGAGACCATGATTGTTACATAATCAGAAAATCCACTTTCAACTGATTAAGTTTCTAGGCAAAAAATATTTTTCCAGCATCGGTATTAAATAAAAACTCCATCATAATATTCTTCTATCAACATTTTTCACGAAATACCACTTGGACGAAAATTAATTACCAATAAACGCTCAATTAATTAATTACACATTTACAATAAATCCTCAGTTTGGGTTCATCTGAAATCTTCGGGAGATACACACATTCGTGAAGTATTATCTTTTCATTGTCTGTTAGCAAACTCCTAGTCTTTACGTAAACATAACTTTTTAGCTTAATTTTCAATTCGGCTTTTCTATGTTCAAAACTTTTTTTTTTCCCTTTTCTTTCAACACTTAATTCAAAATAAATAAAAAGGTTTTTTATTTTGTATAAACCAGACAATCTCGAGGTATTTCTGCTTGACTTGCAAATTGTAAATTACCTATATAATCGTATTCCAGGAATTTTACATTAAACTGCAAAGTTAACCCCATTCCAACTTGGGTACTAATTGTAGGCTTTATTTGCTTGTAAAATCCACACTAATAATGTCATATTTGTTTGTGAAATTGAATTATTTCATAGATTTTCCAAAATAAATATTTTTAAAAAAATGTATAGTCTTTTTTGTTTGTTTACTTTGTCTTCTGTTTGTGTGTTTTCAAAAAAAAATTTTTGTTTTAGTTTTTTATTATATATTTACACCATATCTCTTCAGCATGTGGGCGATTATGCGTCTTCTTCATAGATTATTGTTTGTTTTTTTTTTTTGTTAATCTGTAAATTATTTTTTTGGGGGAAAGTGGTTTTCCATTGCTGCCTTCATGATTTTAAATTCAGAATAGTCTTTCTCCTGGACTGGTTGCCAGCTAGGGCTAGAGAGCCCAGGTTACCCAATTAATTTAATCTATAGCAAGAAAAGGAGAGATGGGTTCATGCCTTTCTCTAGGATATTAGTGCAGAAGTCAAAGCAACAAATTAGGTTGGAATTTGAACTCGGCTCAGTGATTCTATTTTCCTTGCTGATAACCATTACACTACTCACAGAAGTGTTATTTTTTTTGTATTTTTTTAATAACTAAGACCATGGTTTCATAGATTGTCTCTTCTTTCAAATTGGGATTTACACTTTATTTATTGGTCGATTTTCTCTTGTCTGCCATTTTAATAGATTCTATAATCACTGAAGAATTTTGAAAAATTTTGATTACTTTTTATTTTTTAAAAATTTATTTTACTTTATCCTAACTGGAGAATATGAAGGACTACTGTAAAATAATAGGAATATTTTTTACTCATAGACTTTATTGAATAGAGAAATTGAGTAAGTATAAAAGAATGTCGTGGTTGTTTAAATAATACTTCATGAAAAGATGGACACAATTAAGTTTATAATTTCAAATGTTTTTGCTAAAAATGTTCAATGAATATATTATGAATGATAAATTGATATAAAAGTTTGATAAATGTTTGAGAAATCTTTTAATAATTATTAAGTGTAGTATGTCTATATTTCTGATATGACACAGTGGCCCAGTGGATAAAAGCATTGATTGGATCCAGTGAATTGACCCAAAGAGTTGTGAGTTCAATACCTGCCAACAAAAATTTGGAGAGCTGAGTTAAAGGGAGATAACTTAGACATCATAGCACATGGAGTTAGAACAATCTACTCCAGTGGACGAAATAAAGGGTTCAGTTTAAAATTTGAATCACCTGAAGAAGGCCAGAGTGTACAACAGTCAAAACATCATGAATATGGCAACAAAGATGAGGACAACAGTCCATAATATGTAAATAGTGTATGTAATTAGAGTATTTAGAAACAATTTGCAGCTTCGAAAAATGAATTTCACCTGAACTTTGAGGAACAAATGTCAATCAGCATTTGAACATTTGTCTTTTTCTGTTTGATACAGAAAAAGACATTTGTTTTAAGAATTACAGGTAATAAAAAATCATGACAAGATCCAGGAAGCCTAAATGAAATCTGTTTTAAACTGGTTTCTTTATCCTGAATTGATGGAACTTGGACAAACTATTGGTACACAATTCTGAGATATGCAATTGGCTACATTGGAATAGGGAATTCTTTTCCTGGCTAAATATATTATGATTTTTATGCTCGACAATGCCTCTACTGAAGTTGTTTATATGATGCTGCAGGAATTGCAATGAAACTCTTGATCGTTAGTTTTCGTGATATTGTTTTCTTTCTTTCACTCCCAAACACCAATTTTTATATCAAAAGCCAGTTTCCTTTGAAGAACCTGCTATAATCAGCCACTTGCAACAATGCTTTCTCCACTGATATTGGCTTAAATTATTTTTTTTTAAGGAATCTCATTGCCAAGGAAGATAATTCTGAATGTGCCTAAATATAGAATTTATTACATTCAGACCTCAAGAGATACCATTGTTTTGATCTTACATATCTTGTTTCTCTTTCTCTTAGTTCCTTTCAATTTTATCTTCTACACATGCATGAATATTTTGGCTGTGAAATTATCAGCATGGAAAATAAATTTTCAGAGTTCAATTTCTAGTCAAGTCTGTTGCATTAATTTCCTACTAATACCTTTGGGAAAGGCATCTATTCATCTGGATAAAATAGCATGGCAGACTGGCCCCTCTAGCCTTAGTTGTCTGGGAAAGGGATAGTTCTGATTTCAAACCAAGTCTATATAGTATTGTAGACCTGCAACTGAAGTTGTAGCAGCATCACTAAGTGTGTTGTTTTAGTAATTGGTTCTGATGCATGGTGTAGTAAAATTTGGTAATTTGCTTGCAAATATTTTGAGATATATATTTTAGCACAAACTGCATTTGGAATTTTAAGAAACTGACTGAAATTACAGTCATCTCTCGTCCCTTTAAACAACTGTTAGGATTTGCTGTAACAATGTAATGATTATAGTGAATGAAAGTTTTGGTAGATATTTTTAATGAATCCTGCCTGTGGTATCACACATAAAATGCACTAATATATAAGCCTAACACTTATGCATGCTTGCTCACTGAAATTATTATTACAGTGAATACTTACCAAAATGTTTGGTCCTGAGTACTTTGGAAGCATGGGCCACAAGCAATGTTAATACAAAGTTCTTTACTTAGGGATAATATCCATCAATGTCATCTCTTGGGTGGAAGTGTATATAAAGCAAAGCACATGGTTGCATAGTGAATCCACCTGAAATGTATGCAGAGTTGGCCACAAGATCACACAGTTCGGCTATAGTGAGTCTACCTAGAGTTGCTCAGGGATTTCAGAGTAAGTTTGCCCAAAGCTTGTATAATTTCTCACTGCAAGAGAACTTTGTCCTTCTAGCTTTTTTTTCTCTTCTCAGGCTGAAAGGAAAACCAACTCACAACTATATTATTCTAATATAGCAATTATCTCTTTCTTGATAATTCATTTCAGAGGAAAACAATGAAGAGTGATTGTAACCTTTTTGGACAGCCTATGCTATTAAATTGTTGATTGTTACACCAGCATTTTTTTTTTTGCTTCTCTGCTCATCTGTTCACCTTTTGAGTAAGCTTCTAGAAAACCAAAAACCATGGTTCATCAGATTATACAAAAAATTGCTTTGAGGTGCCTTTCAGCAAGTAAACAATAAATCAACATTAGACAATTTTATCTAGGGATCAGCAGTAGGTGGAAAGCTCAAGTGAATGAAAAACACTCTACCTGCAATATGTACCTTGATTCTTTGGTATCCAGTGCTAATGAGGTGAAAATTGCTACCAGGGCTAGCAAGAGCATGTGTATATTGAGCGACCCAACTGAATGGGTATATTTGCCATTGGGACAAAACATATCGGTATATTTGTTGCTATAACCAAATGGTGGGGGTATGCAATTCTAACTTTAATATTCCATGTTTCTTAGCGCACAGTCAAAGTGCTGCTATTTTTAGAATTTCTTGGTCTTTGTGTTCATTGGCACCAAGATATCCACAATTTCTTTTCTTTTTTTTTTTTTTTTTTAAATGATTATTGTAATGCCACTATTCTATGGCTATTGTTATAACACACTCTTACTTATATAACATACTTTGTATAAGAATTGTCTAGAAGTAATGCTTTGGCTACTTGCTGTGATGCCTGCATAGTTAGTCTGAACACTGACTCTAAACGGTGAGGTATTTACCCGTGCCTCCCCACTTAGAAGGTACGCAACACAAGTTCAGATTTAATGTGGGGAATCCAAGTGTGTAAATTTGGGCCACTAGTTCAAAACTTACCCATTCCTTGCAAACACAGGAAACAAGCAATTTGCTTCTCTGTTTTTCTCAGCTGAGTTTCTATTTGTGGACAGAGCCCTGACTGAGTCATCCTCTGCCTGAAGACAAATCTTGTCAATTGTGAGGCAGACAGCAAATTGTATAGGACAAAATGGCTACCAGTCTTACCTTTATAGTAATG